>JBAMMX010000011.1:13048773-14248773 GCA_037126225.1 Dillenia turbinata
AAAATAGTAATGTACATCCTAAACTAGATTCCAACCAAGACTGTAGCCAAAACTCCTTTCAAGTTATTTAAGAGTTGAAAACCTAATTTAAGACATGTATGCATTTGGGGCTGTTCTACAGAGATAAAGATTTACAATCCACGAAAAAAAACTGAATCCAAGGATCGTGAGTAGATATTTTGATCGTTATGCCGATAAGTTTAAAGAATATCGATTTTATTATCTATCCTATCACACTAGATTTGTGAAATCTAAATGTTAGATTTTTAGAAAATGAGTTGGTTGATAGGAGGGATTACTTTTAGGACTTCGCTCCCGAAAGGGACCCATAAAATATCTCATTAATTCAAGTATCAAGTTAGTTCTTATTCAAAATGATTCTTAAGAGCCTATAAACATAAATCGGGGTACGGATGACAACTAAGAAATTTTACAAATAGCTAATCAAGATCAAGTTGGTCAACTTTCTCCTACAGAAAATGTTGAATCAAAATTAAGACAATCTACTCGAAAAAGAAGATCAGCTATATCTGATAACTATGTAATACATCTTCAAAAGTTTGATTATAACGTCGGAATCATAGAGGACCCAAAAAGGGTTTCACAAATCATGAACTTTAAGAACTCGAACTTATGGTAAAATACCATAAAGGATAGGATGGACTCTATAAGGAGCAACAGAGTTTAAGATTTTGTAGAGTTGCCGAATGGGGTAAAATCTATCGAATGTAAATAAGTCTTTAAAACTAAAACTGACTCATTAGACAATACCAAGAAATATAAGATCAGACTCGTTGCTAAAAGTTTTACCCAAGGGGAAGGTATTGACTATTCGAAAATATTTTCTCCGGTGTCCAAGAAAGATTCCCTTCATATTATTCTAACACTTATTGCACATTTCAACTTAAAGTTACAACAAATGGATGTGTAAATGATGTTCCTTAATGGTGAACTAGAAAAAGAGGTCTACATTTGTCAACATGAAGGATTTTCCTTTAGTGGTAGTGAGTATTTGATGTGCAAGTTCAAAAAATCTACATTTGGACTGAAATAAGTCTTTCGCCGAATGTATTTGAAATTTTACAATGTAGTTATTTTATTTGATTTTGAAGAGAATATTGTGGATCAATATATATAGTTCAAAATTAGTAAGAGTAAGTTTTATTTCCTTATCCTGTATGTGGATGATATATTATTTGCCACAAATGATAAGGTGGTACTGTATGAAATAAAACAATTTCTCTCTAAGAACTTTAAGATGAATAATTTAACTGATACATCTTTTGTTATCAGTATAAAAATATATCGAGATAGTTTTTATGAGATCCGAAAACTATCTCAAGAGACCTATATCAACAAAACGTTTTAGAGATATAGGATAGAGAACTATTCACCAATTATACCTCTGATTGTCATAAGTTAAGGATTCAGTTTGGACCAATATCCTACGATAGATTTGAAAAGGGAAATATCTCATATATTTCTATTGTTGGAAATCTTATGTATGCACAGATTTGTACAAACCTAAAATAGCGTATGCTGTGGGGGATATTAAGTAGATATTGAAATAAACCAGGTTTGGAATATTAGAAAACTACAAAGAACGTGTTAAGTTATCTATAGGTATCAAGAAACACATGTTTACATACAAAAGAACTGGCAGTCTACAAATAGTTGGGTGTTCGGATTCTAACTTTACTGACTGTGTTGATTCCCAAAAATCAACATAGGGCTTCATGATGGCCGATGGAACTGTATCAGAGGAGTGTCAAGCAGATATTGACTGCGACCTTTATTATGGAAGTTGAGTTTGTGGTGTGTTTTAAGTTTATATCACATGGGTATGGTTCAAGAGTTTCATATCTGGATTTAGGGTTTTAGATTCTATACTTAGACCATTATGTATATTTTGTGACAATTCAATTGTTATATTTTTTATTAAGAATAATAAGAGTGGTAGTCGAAATAAATATATCGATATAAAGTATTTAGCTATTAGGGTAAAAGTATTAAAAAATAAAGTTATAATCCAACACATTAACACTAATTGTATATTAACTGATTCCTTAATTAAAGGCATGCCACCAATTAGGTTCAGCGATAATGTTGTAATTATGGGTTTATTAGTTTATTTAAATAAAACTTAGAATTGAATTTTCTCAATAAAGTAATATTTATACTTTTGTTTTGAAATAAATTCATCAAGTTTGAATTCCGAATAAACGTAGTGTTTATTTATAAAATAAATATTACCATAAGCTTAGAAAATAGAATATATTGTGATATACGAAAGATAATACTGACTTTTAGAGAATTTATCATCATGACTCGCGTACTCCATTTTCATAAAAAAATTGACTTAGTTTTGACTTCAAATCAGTTTGTTGGATTAAGTGGGAAAAATATTAGAAATATTTCATGAAAATTCAAATTCCATAAATTAATGCATTCAAAATTAAATTAATAGGAAAAATATAATTAAAATAGATTAAATGTGATAAAAATGGAAATAATTTAAATTGGGTTGTATTTGACCGAATTTTGATGGCTCATTCAAATATCCACACAATTAATCATTGTTTTTCTATTTTGAAAGTTTAATTGTCATTCCATAATATTCAGTAATAATTTATGGTGGTAATTATAAGGTTTTAATAGCTTTTTGATGGTTGAGAGTCTATATAAACTCGCTCCTAGTGCATTTGATCCTTAAATTCAAATTTCATAATTTCACACTATCTATTAAGTGAAATTGAAGGATTAGAAGAATTTTTGTACGTCCAAGGAATGTTTTGGAGTTTTTGCAATTGCCAAAAGTGAAGAAGAAAAGTATGGAACAGAGATAACCCTAAATTCCCTTTTTTGATTTTCGCTTTATTTTGGTTTATCTTTTACATTAGAAGCATGTGTTAGGATTGTTATACATTATAACATTGCAAACTTTTCATGGTATAATGGAAATCAAATTGCATAATCTCATGCTGTGGGGGTCGTTCTTGGACAATGAAAGACAAAGTTTTGCATGAAATATGCTATATAAGAAAACTTTGAATGGAGCATAAGTGATCTATGTAACTACCGAAAAAAGGCTCTTGGCCATAGTGTTTGCTTTTGATAAATTTTGATCCTATTTAATTAGGTTTAAAGTTGTTGTTTATACTAATCATACAGCTCTTAGACATTTATTGCAAAAGAAGAATGTTAAACCTAGACTAATCCGTTGGATTTTGTTTTTGCATAAAGTTAATTGGGAGATCAGAGACAAATTCAATGCTGAGAATGAGATGGTTGATCACTTGTTGAGATTGGAGCTTTGAGAAGAGTATAATTCGGCCATACCAATCAAAGAAACATTTTCGGATAAATACCTTTATGCTCTTATGGTTAAAGAAACTTAGTTTACAGATTTTACTAATTATTTAGTTGATAAAACCATTCTTTTTCACATAAACTATCAACAAAAGAAAATTTTCTTTTCTGACCTTAAATATTATTTTTGGAAAGAACTTTACTTGTTTAAATTTTGTTAGGATGTTATTGTGAGAAAGTGTGTCCAATGAAGAGATTCGTAACATTCTTACACATTGCCACTCTCCACTCCTAGGAGGACATTATGGTGCAACTAGAACAGCTGCTAAAGTCCTCTAATCAAGTTTCTTTTTAGCCTACACTTGCATGTCATAGAGTGCGAATATCTCCAAACTACATGAGATGCCATTTAGAAGTGGAGATATTTGATATTTGGGGGATTAATTTCCTGGGTTCTTTTATTTCGTCAATAACTGTATAGGGTGGTTGCGGCATGACACTGAAGTTGCACCTTGCCAAAATTAGGTTTAACTTATATTGTGAGAAAGGGATAAAGGAAATTAGAAATATAGAGGGGGGAAATTTTTGGATTTTATCTTCACGCGACATGTAGTAGTGCCTAGCCCCATTCTCTCTCTCTCTCTCTCTCTTGATCTCTCGATCTCTCGACCATGCATCCCCACCACCGCCCCCACACTATCATCACCTTCACTATTAAGTCACGAGAACTAGCGCATTCCTTACCTAACCTAAAGCACTTAGGGGTTCGCAATCGACTCGAGTCTCGATAAAATCGATTCAGGGTTGGTTCGTAGCCACACCAAATTCGACTAAAGATAAACCCACAATTGACAGGGTGTTCCATCACAAACCACCACCAACTACAGATTCAGTCTTGCCTTCACCTCCAACCATCGCATATTTCTCTACTTCATCTTCATCTTTGATCTTCATCTCCGTTTGCACAATTGACATCAAGTACCCTAATTCAGTTCAGTTAAGTCACCACTTGCTCAGTGATCGAAGGTTTTTTTAATGTGTACTCTGCTATATGCATAATTGCTCTCTGGATCTCCAAAATACTATGTTATGTGGATGGTGAATTGAATGTGTTCGACTACATACTAAGTGTTCACTCAAGTATTGTGTGCAAATTCATATGCTTATAGTTGTGCGGAGCAAAAAATTTCTCCGGTCATTGATTTCCTCTCGATTACATCAGAATAGGGTGGTTATTTTGGTGCTAGTAGGCCTGTCATGAGACGCGGGTAGTGTCATGTATACCTGTAATACTATCCGGTCAAAACTTGACTCGAGATCAGGCTTAGGTAGTTCAGTATCGAAGTTCGAGTTCGAACCCAACGGTGTCGAGTTCGAAGGATAAATGAATTATTTGAAATCAATTAATAATATTTTTTTTAAATAATTTTTATATATAAAATTAATTTTATAGATATACTATTTTGAATATATTACCCACACTATCCGATAATACTACCCGACGACATTTTGAGTTGAGCTCAAGCTTGAAAAATGCAAGTTCGATGAGCTTGAGCTTGAGCTTGAGCTCACGTAAATAACACTCAAACCAACCTCGGATATCGATTCGACCTGACTCGACTCAACCCATGATAATTTCGTAATCTAATTGAGAATTTTGAAGATAAAATATCAACACTTGATTTTTGGAAAATAAACCACATAAGGAATACAAAGTTGATGTGCCGGTGATATTTCATCTCATATATTATATTTCTCATTAATTCATACATTATAGTTAATCAATAGATTTTAATTAATTACATACATAATCTTAAGTTTAGTATTCTGAATATTACAAATAATTAACTAAATTAGTAATTAGATAGCAATTTTGATAGAAACAATATTTATTTCACTATTTTATTACTTGATACGATTTGTACACATGCGAATTTTCGTATCAACAAGAGTCAATTGATGTTGAGAGAGAGGGAATAAGAGACAAACAAGGATGTTTATACCATGGTCGGTGCAGAAACGTGGCTTCTTTCTAATGTGTAATCTGCAGGTTGAATTTGTTTGATTTTTATGCTTAAGAATCAACCATGTTGTTACAAATTTTGGTCACTTGATTTGTACTTAAGAATCTTAATTAATAAACAATAGCATCTCTCATATGAAAAAGGATATTGTATTTTTTTTTCGGTATAATAAGATACAATTAAGTATAATCGAATCAAGAAAAGAAAGATAAAAGTGAAGAGACTCTACCACTTGAACTATTTTTGAAAGATAGAAGATGATATTGTATGTCTATCAAAAGTCTATTAATTACCTTTTAAAGATGACAATTTTATACTCTGTAATGGTAAAATTAATTATTTTTCAGAAAAACTCATACGTGCTCTTTAAAGATGTCTGTTCACTATGTTCAATTTGCTCTCTAGATAGCGAATATGCTCTAGAATAAATAAATAAATAAATAAATAAAGGGATTATTATAAGCTTTTTTTAAGTTAATTCATCTGGTGTTATTATTATTATTATTATTATTATTTTAATTAGTCTCACCTCGGCTGATAGAGGTGACTAACTTGGTGGCTTAGTCATTTTCATCGGTTAAATCGAGAATTTAATTATATAATATTAAATTTATTTAATTAAAATATTAAATTTAAATTTAAATTTTAAAAATAAAAAATAAAAAATAAGTATCGAAAGAGTTAACACCTAAATTAAATTTTACGGCTATTTAAATCAGACTAATCAAATTTATAAATATCAATAATCAATTATCAAAAAAAAAAGGGTGAAACGGTAATTTTGGTGTGAACAAATTTATCTAATATCAAATTTTATTATCTCACTTACTATATATTTTTTCCTCTCTCTCTCTCTCTCTGAGTCAAATGAACTTCCATGTTCCAGTAAAGTGGGTTTTTTTTTTTTTTTTTTTTTTTTTTTTTTACCCAATGCTATTTATATAAATCTATTATTCGCTTATATAGAAATTAAATCTTTTATTTTTCATAAATTCTTAAAACCTTATGATAAACTTTGTGATGCCATTTAAATTAAAATCCCGGTTAGCAAATCAGCATAAATATTCTTTTTTTTTTCATTTTTGTAATCTTTATACACACGTCTAATTTATTTATTATTAGATCGTAATCAAAATTATGAAAAGATATATCCAAATATCCAAAGAAAATATTTTATTGTAAACGAACATAATATTCTGAATACGAAAGTAATATTTGTGAGTAATATTTAGTAATAAATCAGAACTTACATGTGCAATAAAATCCAATGGAATAGATGCAATCGAAATGAAAATCAACCAGTTTCTTTTAGCAAGTCTTGCCATTGTACAATTCAATCCAAGGTGTCCACAAAAGTTGAGCAAATATAATGTAAGAAATATAATGTAAGATTTAGAGGGAAAGACATTTATATTAATATCTAATAATAATAATAATAATAATAAAAGTTTCAATTTTAAGTCTCTATTATATATATCAAAAAATAATAATAATGGAATTTGGTTGGTAAAATGAATGAAAATATTGGTCATATAAATTTACTAAAATAAATGTACCCGTAGATGTTAAGATTAAATTTGATCAAACGGTGGACAGAATTTAAAATTCAAATAGTCGGATATTCGAGCCAAATCTACGGTCCACTTTTACATTTCATCATTCCCCCGTGCTCTTTTCTTTATGCATGCACACCGGCACCTCTTTGGATGGTAACTCTCTCTATTTATGATAATTAAAAAGTATAAACATAAATAATAAAATTTAACATGATATGTATCTTTTTAGATTTAGATACGTAAGAGATTATGATCATGTTTTATAGCACCTACCAATAAATTTATACTAAATTAGATTTTATTTATTTACAAACGTGCATACAAATATTTTTATATTTTATAGTGCCGCTTAAAGAAATTTATATTAAATCAGATATAGGTATGCACTCGAATACTTAATGATCTGAATATAAAAAAAAAATTATTATTAAATGAAAAAGAAAAAGAAAATCTCTTTTTATTAAAATGAAAATGAAAAGTATAAAGTTTATAAGAAAAAATTCATGGGTAGTGAAATTAATTTATTTAAAATTAAATAAATAAATAATTAAACAATAAAATTTAATATAATAATATATTTTATTAATAATAGAAATGATAATAATAACATCAAATTTTATAATTTTAGATAGTTATCGCACGAGAATCACGCGCACGTAGGAAAAAAAAAAAACTTTATTAGAGAGAAAAAAAAAAATCTGTATAAGAGTATTGAAATTTCTAAAAGGGGGAAGAAAGACCAAATAATGAAAAAACAAAATAAAATAAAAAGAAAAAACGAGGACAGGACAGCCTTAATGGAGTTCACTTCCGTCTCGCGTTATCTTCGCCATATAAAAACTCTTTCCCTTTTGTTTTCTTCTCTCGATTCTCTCTTTTCTCTCTCCCTCTATCCAATTCTCTTTCATTTCATATCATCATCATCATCATCATCATCGTCGACAGATACACACCCACACAGGAATCGATCCCCAAAGTTTCTTACACTTCCAAACCATTTCTACGCAGATCTGTTCGCAATCACTCTCTCAATTTTCACTTTCTGTGCTCAAGTTCTAGGGTTCTGTTCTGTTCTGTATCATATAGATCTGCCTTTCAATTTCGTTTCAAATCTTCCATTTATGAGAATTCTATAGTGAACAGGCTGTAGAGAGAGAGAGAGAGACGGCGATTTTTTTATGGCAACTATGCAGAAGATGCCGCAGTCGAGTTTAGGAGCGGGCTCGAGCAATTATGGGACTTGCAAAGGGTGTGAAGTGATTGTTCCTGATCAGTTTCCTGCGGGCCTGAGAGTTCTTGTAGTGGATGATGACACTACCTGCTTGAGAATTATTGAGCAGATGCTGAGAAGATGCTTGTACAATGGTTAGAAACTCTTTAATTTTTACTCAATTTTGTCTTAATTTTAATCCAATTGCTGTTTTTCTGGTGGAAATCCCTTGTTTTGATTGGATTGTTCCTCGCTTGTATATTAAATGGATTTGATTGGAGTCCTGATTTGAAGATTCTAATGATGGCCGTTAAATCTTATCTAGGGTTGCTTTCGGCATCTCATTTGAGAACAATCAATATGCTTGAACGGTTTGTGAGATGATTTGTAGACCCTATGTATGTCGACTTAATTGTAAATTGCCCTAGTTGGGTTTTAGCCTATTTCAAGTCGCGCCCAGTTGAAGGCACTTTTTGTATGGAGAAAGTGAAAGGGAGGTCATTTTAATTATTGGTGTGAGAAATTTGCTTCACAGAAAAGACTAAGCATAATGCTTACTGTATAACCTGGAGAAAATGGGAATTATATTATGAAACTATATTGAAAGGCATACAACACATTTGGTGTGTTGCTTGGAATTGAATGGTCTTGCTCAAAATCAACGTGTGGCCTTCCATATATATGTGGCTCAGCTTTGAAAATCTTTCATTTTTTCAAACAACAAGACTTCTCAGATTGGTAGCTTATAATCACTAAAGCACCGACATATCACTTGATGTGTTTCTATGTTGCACATGCTTGTCCAAATAAAAGATCATTTTGATTAGAATAATAAACTTAATCATGGATTCAGACAACTAATTCCATGTAAATCAATACTTATTGACACGCATACTGATTATGATTTCATACTCATGGAAATCAAGACATATATGTATATTTCCTAATAAATGTGTTCATGTGGTGTACACCTTTGGGATGTTGTCATCTCATTACCATAGTTGTAAAAAACTTATGATACACAATAAGTATCTAAGTAGAAATATTTTGTGCATATCTTATGTCCGTATGTTAAGTAGGGCTTTTATCACACAATATGAAATATGCATCTAAAGATACAATGCGAATTTACAACATGCAATAAGTGTGTTACCATATTTTCAAACCTACCTTTTTATTTGAAGAAAAATTTTTAACCTTTATAACATTTGCTTTTTAGGACTTTTATAATAGTATCTGGACTTTACAGTGTTCCTTAGACTAACTTTGCCGCTTTTCGAGATTTAGGCCAAGAATGCTAGTTGATTTTTCTGGTGTTCCTTTGACTCTTTAGGTGCTAAGAATAATGAAATCTATATATATATATATATATATATATATATATATATATATATATATATATATATATATATATATTTTGTTGAGGCAATTTTAATGCTATTGTTTACATAAAGTTATACATTAGCTTTCTTAGATAGGCCCTTTCGAAGATGTATGATTAGTTCTAGGACATTCAAAAAAATAAAAATAAAAATACACGAGTCGAAAGAGAGGAGAGTGATCATGCTCAAAATTTTTTGTATAGTTTATTTCAACTAGTTTACTTATTTAATGTTTCTTACATGTTTCTCTTTGAAACTGGTATGTTAGGGCTAAAAAAATTGCATATACGGTAAGATACAATTCAAAGAATAAAAGGAAATTGATGTGTGTTTTAATATCTGATGTGATGTTTATGGTCAATAAATCCTTGTTGTGCCATGCTGATGCTTCATATCTTATATTACAGGATATTTCCTGAGTTCCATGCCGTCATTGGCTTAAATTATATGCATCTTATTGCTGTTTCTGTGATGTCTTAAGGCTTTTAGCTTCCCTTCGGTTTTGGTGAGCTTTAAACAGACTATTTTGTAATTTTGCTATGAATTCTTTCGTGAGACTCATGGGTGTTTCTCTTTGCTATGAATTCTTTGGTGAGACTCGTGGGTGTTTCTCTTTGGGGGAGTGGGTGCTCAAGTGACAAGTTCTGCTACTGACCTAATGTTTTTGAAGCACTAAGTATAAATTTGAGAATCTGAAAGTGACCATGGTAAATAGATTTGCTCTAGACTTGGCTGAATGAAGATATAAGTTGGTAGTTTTGTGCATTGGCTGCTCTGGAGACTTGAGTGCTCCATTTGTCTAACTGGATGGTGATACCAATATAAGGACAATTTTTGTTTACAAGGAAAAGTTTATTTGTTTATTATGAAATTAGTATAAGAAATCAAAGAATGGAATCATTATTAGTGTTGGGAATCTGCTGGCTTTTACATCTTTCCTATCAACCCTTTTCTTAGATTGCTTCACCAGAGATTCACATTACATGCAAGTATTATTTTCCCAGTTGTATTTATATGATCACGACTTTTGGGGTTGGGGGGGGGGGGTTGGGGTTGTGTGCTTGAGGTACTCAAAATTGTGAAGACTTGGATGCATCTATGACCTCTATGATGCTTCAACCATCAACATTAAACATAAGAAAATAAGTCAACCATATCTCTTATGGTTGCCTATTCAAGAACTGGATTCATAACTGAAAATCTATATTAGCATGAAAAGATGCATCTTTCCATTGAGATTTTAGGATAATTGTTGAGAGTTAACTTCAGGACAGGACATCAGCCCAAGTGGGAACAATTTTTGACGAGCGAATATATCATTTTAAGGAGGTTTCCACTGTGGCTTCTCCTCTTGGATTTTGACCTTTACTATATGTCTTTGAATAACAAGAGAAATTTGGCTAGTATTCCAAATAGAATTCATGGGGGTTATTTATATGTTTGGGACAGAGTGTAAAATTGCAGTAAACATTGAAAATCCATTGTCGCTATTAGGACTTAGAGTAAATGCATGGTTTCTGTATTCCAATTCTAAATAATACTATGTATCATGCCTGCCTGGATTCTTAAGAGTTTGGATCTGTGTAATCTTAGTTTTCCACTTTGGAACAATTAGTGTTTTAAATAACTGAGCTTCATTTCCTTCTCTCTGTCATGGAAGTGAACTTTCATTGTTGGTAACTGCCCATACGTGCGATTATTGCATCCGTTGATATAGATTTCCTCGTGAGCACCATTAGTGTTTCATATTTGTCTACACCAACGCTCTCCTCTTAACACCACTGGTCCTTTATCAATATGACAGCTCAATTAAGTGGTTGTCAGAGACGAGGGCATAGTCTGTTTACAGTTTTAACTTTAATGGCTGGTTAGTATGCACCTCGATAATCAAGCATATTAAGCATTTGATATGAAACTTTGATACAATTACATGATATAATTCTTTATCCAAAAAAAAAAAAAAAAAGACACAATGGACTTGATATATTTGACTAAAGAAATCTTGTGAGGTTGGACCATTAACGCTTCTGAAAGAAGGTTTGAAGGGTTATGATGTTGCATATGCAGCTCGAGAAATAGTAAAGGCTTCAGAACACTTCTATATTTGTTCATATATTGCTTAGAGCTTCAGTCATCACCAAACCTCCATATTTGGGGTAAACCCCCCCCCCCCCTACAAAAGAATATATTAGCCTCCCACTACTATCTACTTATCTAGCATCCATGTTTGAGTATGGTAACTTCACCTATATCTATTTTTTGGTGGCTATATACTCATATTGCTAGATCCATTTTTTCTTGTAATTAAACTGATGCATTATATATATGTGTGTGTGTGTGAATTGAATGAGTTTTATCTCTTTATGTGGTAATCCCTTAACAGTTATTGGAAATATGTGAACCCTGACCATGTTCTTCCAGATATAACTCTTTAACCCTCCACATTAAAAGTTGAACTGATAGTTGGACTATTGACTTGCTTAAACCAGAACTCTGGATTGATTAGTTAGTGTTATTAAAGCTGGACTGGAACCAGGTGGTTGGACTGGAAAACTTGTAAATTGGACACTGATCTGGTCTGGTTTTGTGAAATGCCATGGTTTTGAGGTCGATGACTCACCTGCGTAATGTCTTACTCTTTTCATGGGGGGAGATTTTTTATCTGACTTCTGTATCCCATATTTCTTATGTTGAAATCTGGTCCATTTCTGAAAACCAAGATGTAGGATTCACATGCATGCTTATGATATTTTGTGGGCTTGCATGCTGGCCAATGAACAATATGGATTACCAACGTATTGGCTTTTCTGGAACTTGAATGGCATTTTTATAATATCTTCAGCTGACTCAAGCTTCCATTCCCTGCAGTTACAACTTGCTCCCAGGCTACTGCTGCCTTGAAATTACTACGAGATAAAAAAGGATGTTTTGATGTGGTACTGAGTGATGTCCATATGCCTGATATGGATGGCTTCAAGCTCCTTGAACGTGTTGGACTGGAAATGGACCTCCCTGTTATTAGTAAGTTTACTTTTCCCTGATCTAATATTGATAAATCTTGTCTACAAAAGAAAAAAGAATGATGTGGTAAATTTGTTGCGTACCATGCAGTGATGTCTGCTGATGGGAGAACAAGTGCTGTGATGAGAGGAATTAGACATGGTGCTTGTGATTATTTAATTAAGCCTATTCGTGAAGAAGAGCTGAAGAACATATGGCAGCATGTTGTCAGGAAAAAGTGGAATGAATCTAAGGAGCATGAAAACTCAGGTAGCTTGGAAGATAGTGACCAGAACAAACGAGGCAGTGAGGATATTGATTATTCTTCTTCAGTCAATGAAGTAACAGAAGGGGTTTTAAAATCTCAGAAAAAGAGGAGGGATTCTAGAGAAGACGAAGTGGGTGAAATAGAAACTGATGACCCATCCTCATCAAAGAAGCCACGTGTGGTGTGGTCGGTCGAACTTCATCAGCAATTTGTTACCGCTGTGAACCAACTTGGAATCGACAGTATGAACTTTGGCAATCAATGCTGTTTCTTTTCTGTTCGAATTTTTGTTCCTTGTGTTCTTCAACTTCTGGTTACAGTTGCAAACAAGTAGTCTTTGCAAAAGGATGATTATGGAATTTCATGCTGATTAATCCTTTCTTTTGTGCTCTTTTTAAACTTTCAGAAGCTGTACCGAAGAGGATTCTTGAATTGATGAATGTGCCTGGGTTAACCAGAGAAAATGTTGCAAGCCACTTACAGGTTTGATCCTTCTCTGACAGAATCTTTTGAAGATTTTATGATAAGAATTTTACCTTTGTGATTTGCTACCTTTTAAGTGAATCTGATGGCTTAACAATTTGAACTTCAAAACAGTTTCTCACGTACTGCCGACAGGTGTGCAGAAATGTTAGTGAAAGAGAACCTCCATTGCCATGAAAAGTCCAGAGCTTTAGTTTTCTATATTATTAAATCTCTATGTATTGATATAAAACTTCACAGTTTCAGTCGTGCTTTGACAAGCTGTGAGCTTGAAGAACATAATAACTTATTGTGGCTTCAAAGAATTGTGGATATGTCTTAATTTGTAGGCAATGGTGGTAACTCTATGTATGATTTGTGGTTTGATCTGCAGAAGTTCAGACTATATTTAAAGAGATTAAGTGGGGTGGCTCAGCAACCAGGTGGCATCCCAAATTCATTCTGTGGACCTGTTGACTCAAATTTGAAATTGGGATCATTAGGAAGATTTGATATACAAGCTTTGGCAGCTTCAGGCCAAATTCCGCCACAAACATTGGCAGTCCTGCAGGCTGAGCTTTTAGGTCGACCAGCAGGTAGCCTTGTAATGCCTACAATGGACCAGCCAGCACTTTTACAAGCTTCCCTACAGGGACCCAAGTGTCTTTCTGTTGATCATGGTGTTGCATTTGGTCAGCCTTTAATGAAATGTCAACCTGGCATGTCCAAGCAATTTCCTCAATCCGTCATGCCTGCTGACGATATTAATTCAGGATTTGGGGCTTGGCCATCAAATAACCTTGGCATGAAAGGAGCTAGTGGCAGTCTAGCTGGATTGAGTACTCAAAACAGTAGCGCAGTGATGAACATATTGCAACAGCAGCAGCAGCCACAGCAACAACCCATTTTATCCGAGCCTGGCCGTTCAATTAACGTGCAGCCATCTTGCCTTGTGGTTCCATCACGGTCAGCCACCAACTTTCCATCGGGAAACAATCCTGCTTCCATTAACCAGGCCAGCAACTATAACAGAAGTGCTATCACTGATTACAGCTTACTCTCTCCGCAATCAAGTAATTCCTCACTGGATGTTGCACCAATGTTAGACAGGGATCCCAAAACAACAGGCGTGCCAAGTGGGTACTCAGCACCAAACTCAATTTCTTCACCTGCATCATCTGGCTCGGCTAATGTTGACAATGTTAGTAATAGACAAGTTCAGAACTCAAATATTCCATTTACTGCCTCCAGGCCATTGACGGGCCTTACTCCAAATGCTTCTGATATCCAGACCTCATATGGTCCAAGATCTGGTGATATGCTTGATCAAGGACCTCTTAGAGATCTTGGATTTGTTGGCAAGGGGACTTCCATTCCCAGCCGGTTTGCAGTTGTTGACCCTGAATTACCAGTGGCAAATTTGAGCTCAGAAAGGTTCTATGGGGAGAATAGTGGAAACAGAGTGAAGCTAGAACCTAATCTGGATTTCGTCGAGAATGATAAAGTCTCTGCTCCAGTAATGCAACAATTCTCTCCTAATGATCTTATGAGTGTGTTCTCGGAATAGGTATGCCATTGTGAGACTTGATTTTTTCTTTATAATGTCTTCTGCTCCTAAGAATTCGTGAAGCATATCCCTTGTTCATTTTACAATATAGTATTGGATTTTCAATTAGGTAATGTTATGTTGCTGGAGAAATTTTACTATTTATTACAATTACTATAGACGTGAAACATCTTCTTTGCAATAAAAAGAAGGCAAAAATTTTTATCTTCTAAATACAGAAAAATGAAATAAAGCATTCCAAGTCAATGAAAATAGTTAGCAATTCCCTTTTAGATTTATTGTTTTGTATCCTTGCTATGAAATTCAGGGACCTTAATTTCTTTTTAGGTGGTTCAAGGTTCAAAATGCTCGATTTCTATTTTTGGTATGAACATTTCTGATAACCGTTTTTCTGCTCTGCAGAAGGCTTGTGTTGGTCGGTTAAAAGAAACTCTTGGCATTATGGGGAGCATATGGATTTTCGTGGTGCTTGTGAATGTTCTGTGAGAGATCCCATTCACAGTTGTATATTATTGTCTGTAGGGCCAATGCCCCTGTACCTGTGCTAAACTTGGGATTTGGAGGAAAGGACAGGTGATTAAGTTCTCAAATGTCTGGTAAAACACAAGATTTTATGTTTTCCTTTTTCAACGATTCTTGCAGATGATGATGCAGGCTTTGTTTAATGTCTTGGTGACTTTGATTACCTTTTACATTATCACGTAGGGAAGAATAAGTTGTCCAAGAACACTAGAATGGTGTCAGATCTGTAGTAGGTGTCTTGCCGAAACCATGTAACAATTTGGTAATGCTGTTGAAATGGCTCATTCATTTCAGAAAACCTTGTGATCATGGATTCGAATAGTTTGCTTGTCCATGCCTTTATTTGGAAGTTTAATTATCATTTATTTTCTGAAGTTGTTATGCAATACAAATATGAAGGTCAATCACTGTCCTTGTTTCTTCCTCAGAGGCCATGGAAGGCCCTTTCATATTAATGATGGTTTGTTTAAGTATTTGCATGTTTTAGGGAGAGAAGATTGGATTTTGTATGGGCTTATTTTTGACCTGTCCTGTGTACCGTATTGTGCGTTCTCATTTTCTTCGCTTACTAGGAGTCCTGAATTTGGGCTTGTGGCCTTGTTGAGTAAAAGAATGTAGAGAGTGGAATTGTTTCTTCTTTTTTTTTTTTTTTTTGAAAGCAGAGGAACAAACAAAAAAAGAACACGAAGACGGAACTAAGACTCAGCACAGGAGGGGCTAGGCCCAGAACTCCTAAAGGAACCAGAGCCAACCTGTCTTCTTCTAAAAGCTTGCACAAGGGTTGGGAGGGGTGATCAAGAATGGTGACCCCCGGGAGGCCAGAAGTGCCAATCTTAGCAAGATAATCTGCAACCTTATTCGCTTCTTTGAAGACATGAACCACTTGATGCACTCCTAAGTCCAACATCAGGTCTCTGCACTCAAGGACAATGAGGTGAAGGGGGTGTTCTCTCTATTCTACATGCAAAAGGTGGACTAAAGACATGCAGTCGATTTCCACTTGAAGGCGCTGAACATGCATAAGCTTAGCCAGCTTTAAGTCCTCTCTCAACCCTCAAAGTTTAGCAGTTAGAATATCTGTCTTTCCGATATTGATGGTGTATCCACGGAGCCAGCTGTTATCTTCCCTTCTAAGGACCCCACCGTCGCTAGTTTTGTTGGAGCCTAAAGACACAGCACCATCAGAATTGAGTTTCACCCAACCATCATTAGGAGGATGCCGTTTCACCCAAGTGAATTGGTCTCCTCTCCTCCTACAAATGTCTCCAAAAGCTTCATTCCAGTCACAACTAAGGTTGCACAGCCTTCTGACAAGGTCCAAGCTGCCTTCTTTTTTTACCTTCCATTGATAGATTGTATCTCCTATTTCACAAAGACCAAGCTATTGCTATGAAAAAGTATCGATTCTGAAATTTGAGCTCCCTCAATTTGTTCTCCACGCCCATCTGCAACCATTCTTGAAAATCATCCCTCCAAAATTCTTCATTCTCATCCATCCCCGGATAGGCCAACCTCCAAAAACCTTTCGAAACAGTGCAGTCCCAAAGGGTATGAATCAAAGTTCCTGGATGGATTTTGCATTGGAGGCAGGATTCATCATTGGTGAAACCCATTCTCTTTCTTTTTGCATTGGTCATACACTTTCCTCTCGGGCTGTCCACGCGAAAAACTTGACTCTTTTGGGGCATTTGCCTCTACACACCCATCTCCAATCATCCAGATCTTCATTTCTTCTGCCTTGATCTTTTGAATAAGCTAGTAAGCACTGGCTACTGAGAAGGAACCACTCTTACTAGCTCTCCAAAAGTAATAGTCTTTTACCTCATCTCTCTTAGTGATCATAATCCCTTTGATCTCCTCAACTTTATCCTCCATCACCCAGTCCCTAAGCTCTTGGACCTTCCACCTTCCCTCACTGTCAATGAAGTCCTGCACTTTGAAGTTTGGAAGATCTCTTGGATGAGTAGCAATGGCATGGTCCAAGAGCCTATCCTCTCCCACCCACCTATCATTCCAAAAGTCAATGTCTCTTCCATTCCCAACTCCCCATTTGGTGCCTTCCTCTAGACAAGACCTACTATTCATGATCCCTTTCCACGCAATCAAACTGCACACTTTTTTCTTACAACTAAAGAAACTCTCCTCTTTGAGGTTCTTAGCACTAAGAACTTGGCACCAAAAATGGTTCTCGCTCTTAGCCAACATCCAACCCAACTTAGCAAGCATTGTAACATTGCTGTCTTTCATCTTCCTCACTTCTAGAGTCTCATCCTTTTGTGCTTGCAAACTGAATTCCAATTAACCAAATGAATTTTCTTCCCATCCTCCTTACTTCCCCATAAAAAGTCTCCATTAAGCTTTTCCAATTTGTTGCAAGTCTCCCTTGGAATCTAGGTAGTTTGCATGGTATACAAAGGGAATGCAGAGGTTACGGCCTAGATAAGGACTCTTTTTCCTACTGTGCTGAGCACTTTAGCCTTCCATTCACTAAGCTTGTGGTGCACTCTTTTCACTAGATGGTTGTAGAAGTCCTTTCCAACCTTCTTGTGAATGGCGGGAACCCCTAAGTGCCTTGCTAGGTCTGTTGAAGGGACAAACTTACAAATAGCGGATAAGGAGTTCTTAGCAACCCAAGGGGTCTTTGGAGAGAACTAGATCTTGGACTTGGCTAGATTGATTTCTAGCCCGCTTTTCTCTGAAAACTCCCTTATACACTCAAGAATTGCACTTAAATTCAAATGATCAGTTTTAGCAAAGAGCAATAAGTTATCAACAAAAAACAGGTCGGAAATGGGAGGGCTATACCTGGTAACTTTGATAGGTTTCCATCTTCCCTTTTTCATATTCTCCCGGATCAAATAGGAGAGTCTCTCCATGATCAAAATGAATAGGTATAGAGCTAAGGGGTCACCTTGTGTGAACCCCTAACCTGTTTTCATGGTTGGCAGAACTTCACCATTCGAAATTAAGGAGACTTCTCCACAAGTAACCACAAACATAATAAGTCTTACAAGAGGCAAAGGAAAATTGTAATCAATCGAAACTTTCCCCAAATACTCCAAATTCACACTGTCATAGGCTTTCCGTAGGTCCACTTTAAGGATCATACAATTTTTTTTTTGTTTTTGGACCTGCGCAGGGAGTGAATGGTTTCTTGCAAAATAACTATATTTCCTGCGGTGCCCCTTCCCGGGAGAAAGCTACTTTGGTGGGGGCCAATAAGATCTTGAAGAAAAGGTTTTAACCTTGAACCAAAACCTTGGATAGAACTTTGAAGGCAGTATTTAACAGGCTAATTGGTCTAAAATTGTTTATTGTCTTGGGATTATCAAACTTAGGAATTAGAACCATGTAGGCATTGGCGAGCTCAGGATAAAAGTAGCTATCCTTGAGAGCTAAGTTCACGAAGTTGTGAAGAGATTCTTTGACCGCTATCCACTGATTTTGATAGAAAATGGATTGTAGGCCATCTGGATCCGACGCTTTAAGGCCGAGCATTGAAAAGACTGTCTGCCTTATCTCCTCCTCACCTACATTTCTTATTAGTGTTTCATAATGCCTGTCCTCAATCTTCTTAATGATGTGCCTAAAAGTATCACTAGGGTGCCCAACCTCTTTACATTTGAAGAGGTCTATAAAATGGTTTCTGACATGGCTTTTGAGTCTCTCTTGATTAGTGCACCACTCCTCGTCAATTTGTAAAGCTGCAATTCTGTTCCCCTACCTTCTGATTTTGGTTGTTATATAAAAGAATCTAGTGTTCCTATCACCCTTGCTTATCCAGCTCACTCTAAATTTCTAATGCCAGTGCATTTTATCCTGATCCAGAACTGTGTAGTATTTAGCAAGAAGGTTTTTCTCCAAGTCTTGCAAGGCCTTCAAAAAATTGAGAGCTCTACATTTTTGAATGCCTCTAATCCTGGCCTCAAGCTTTCTCTTCCTCTCAAAAATGTTCCTAAAGACAATTTTATTCCACTCTTTCAACTCCTTCATAGTACACTTGATCGCCTAAGAAAGGAAACCCTCGCCCATAGACCAGGCTTTCTTAAAGACTTCACTGAAATCTGGATGGGTCAGCCAAGCAGATTCACACCTGAAGGGCTTTTTGTCGGAACTAGGAGGGGAGGATAACCTAGTGTGCAAGATGACAAGGTTTTGATCCCCGTGAAGGCAAAGGAGATTGATGATCTTCATTTTTGGGAAAGCAAGCTTTGCCTCTAGATTGCCAAGAACTCTATCCAACTTCTCTTGGAGAATAATCCATCCTTCATGTCTCCTAGTCCTTGTGACTTTTCGGCTGAGAGATTTGAAATCTAAGAGATTGCATTCTTCCCATCTTTTTCTAAACTTATTGTCCTTCTTTAGCTTCCAATGCCTCTGTTAGTGGTCCCATTGTCACCGGAAATCTCATTGAAATCTTCCATTATGAACCAAGGCCTTTGAACCTCCGCCTTCAACTACTCTCCCCCCTGAACATATCTTTATATCTGTCATGAGGTTGGACATAGATACAGGTTAACCCCCAGACAACATTTCCTTAACTTTTAGGTGCACCCACTGATACGAGTGCTTTATGACCTGAACATCCACCCTTCTCTTATTTCAATTGAGCCACAGACCTCCTTTAAACTCGTTAATTTCGACTAAGAACTCGCTATCCAGCCCGTGATTCACTAGGAAGTTAGGAGTCTTATTCGAGCAGACTTTAGTCTCTAATAAACAAAGAATCACCGAGGATTGCTTTCGAACCATCTCCTGACAAACTCTTCTGAATCTCCCATTCCTGATGCCTCTACAATTCCAAATAATTATACTACAATTCATTTCTGACGTGAGAGAGAAGAAAGACTGAAAACTCCACCGCTAATAGCAATCGAACTCCATCCCATCATTTCTCATTTTTCTATCTCCTCCTATGCTTCTAGCATTAGATTCCCGCTCTGCATATCTCTCAGCATAGTCGGCAACTTGGGGATGCTTAGAGCAATCCACCATTAGCATTGGGTATGAAATTCTAAACTCTTCATCTGGGCTCACCTCTGCTGGGTCGAGGTTGACAATTTCATTGTCTACATAAGTTGGGCAAGTCTGCAAGTTGGTTTCTTCCTCCATAAGCTCAAGCTCTGGGTTTGATCTATCAGGCCCATAGTGATAGCTTTTTTCCTCACTAAGCCCTTCAAGATTGTTTATTATAGCTCCCAGCCCCACTACATTTAAGCCCGTAGCCCGTCTATTTAGTCCCCTTGAAGGAGCCCACTAGACTTATCTTCCTCACCCTTCTTAATAGTCACCCGACCCTTTTCTCTTTCAAGATTGTGCCCTAACCCTGCCTCCTGATACATGCTTCCCAACCTCTGGAAAGCTTCCCTCTTTTGCACAGTCTTTTATTATCTTTCTTATCTCTGTTCTCCTTCTTTCCTCTTCCATGAACATTTTCTGTCTTCTGTCCTATAGCTGTCCCGATTTCAGAACTCTCTGTTAATCCTTCCTGTAGGTAAATTTCAATCTCTGAGGATTCGTCGACTTTCCTCAAACTTGCAAATCGGTTTGTCTGATTGCTTTCTTTTCCTCCTTTATCTTTTAGGTTACCTAATTTAACTTGTCTCTGTCGCCTAGTCACGAGCATCCACGGGCCCAGCCCTTCATCTATGTCCTCTCTTGACTTTGCCAGCGACTCGCTGAGTTCGGAGCCCTCGATCTCTGAATCCCGGCATCGGTGAGTCCCTCTTGAACTAATTATTTCACAGTTTTCATTGCTATGCCCGAATTTGCCACAGATAAAGCACAGTGTGTGGAGCCCCTCGTATTCAATTTTTTGGATTTTATTTCTAATGCGGACTCTGGACATTAAATGTTTACTCAGGTCTACCTCAATACATATTCGAGCAAACTTGCCTCTCAAGGCATTTGCTGTGTTACCATCAATTTTTAAGAGCTTTCCAATTGCTTTCTTAATTTCAAATAGCACCTCCTCATCAAAGAACTCGGTTGGAAGTTGGGGTAGTCGAACCCACACAACCATAGAAGTAATCTTAGCCGACTGGGCTATGGAACCATGGATGCCTTTTTCGCACTGTTAGATATTAATCATGGATCATTCAAGGTCCACCGGTCAGAGCATGATAAAAGTCTTGTTTCTGGGAGAACTTCACTAGGAAAAAGCCTCCACCCAAGTCTACTAGTTCAAATGCCCATTCGCACCTCCACATTGATTGAATTTTCAACTTCATTAGTTGATATCCAATATCTTTCCCTAACAGTTTAATTATTAAGGAACTCCTCCACGGTTTCCACAATTCCCTTAGTTTTTCATTGGAGACATTGATGGTTGGGATTTGACCACTACTGTAATCTGGTGGAGTATATTCCAATAGTTCCTCAAACTCAGAGTCCGAACCTGAATCTTCATCCATTGTCTCACTGCCATTGTTACTTGTCTGACCAAGTAGCATATCCCTAAAGGATAGCTTGGGATGGGTCTCCTCAAGACTCGATGTTTGTTTGACCTTCTTGTTGCTCCGCTGAAGAACGTCCACCTCTTCCCTTGTCTCCTCAGGATCGCAGATTCCCTCTTCCATTGCAGATTCCTTACCTTTCTCAACTTTTATTTAGGGAAACGTAAGTTGTAATTCTTAAACTTTGTAAGAACTTTGTTACCCAAATTTGTCCCCTCTGCCATTGTTTCTTTTGCTTGGCCAAAACGTGGAGTGAGGAACTTCTAGGGAGGGCAGTGCCCTCCATCTACCAAAAAAAAAAAAAAAATTCAGGTGTGCCCTCCAGAAAAAAAAAAAAGATAAAAAAAACAAAAAATACAAAACAAAAACAAAAACCACCACGTAAACACAAACAAACAAAGAAACAAACAAAATTTCTTGCTTAAGCGTCTAAAATTAAAATGTCAGTTTATTATAGAACGTGCATATGTTTTGGGACAAGTTCCAAAATTCATAATGATGGATGAGGTATAAGCTTAACATATTTCATTTTTCTTTATATAAATTATTGGTGTTTTGTAATCATGTTGGTACTCACTGGGAGAGGGACAAAAATTTTTCAGCATTTATTTTCATTATTTATGAAACTCAAAATTGAAATTTTATTTAAAAATATCTATGTTAAGTCAAACAACTAGACCTCGGTCGTTGAACATATTTCCATGAGAAGAGATCTCAGAAAATCAGTGGGGTGTTAGTCCCATGGGACAGAGTGATCCCCTATACTTCCCCCCCAAATCCCCTATGCTTCCCCTATGAGTTAGTCCATACTTGAAAACTTCTATCTTGTGGGGATCGTATCGTCCAGAGAACATTCATCATCCTCGACAAGATGCTCTAACTACATGTTCCTCCTGCTCCTAAATCAAAGAAAAACATCACAACAAAAATAGATTTTTTTTTTCCTTTTTGGGTATATGGGATAAGATTACTAGTGTATTACAAAAGTTGAAGTAATGATTAAAATCTCTGAATCTCAAGGCTAAAATATATGACTAAAGTTTAAATGCAAGAATTTATATTTGCATTATACAGATATTTCCATCTGCAAATATATATATATATATATATATATATATATATGCTTTTACTATCAGAGTGTTATATAATTTGCATACAAAGTAGGGTCTTGTTAGAGGGTTCCTTGAAGAACTGTTTAATAAGCACAATTATTAATAACATGATAATAATTAAAAACTCTTAATAGATCACTATAAAAAACAGCGTTTTGGCGACAACTTTTGCGACAAAATTGTGAAAAGTTCGTCAGAAAATAAATTTGTGATAAATTTAGCGACGAAAAAAATTTCGTCGCTAATATGCAATCGCAAAAATTAGCAACGAAAATATGATCTTCCGTCGCAAATTTTGCAACAAATAAATATTTCGTCGTAAATTTTGTCACAAAAAATTTTTTGTTGCACATTTATGATGAATTTTGCAAAGAAATTTTAGTCGTCGGAAAATTTGCGACAAATTTTTTTTTTTACAAATTCGCGATGAATTGTCTTTCATCGCAAAATTAGCGACGAGAATATATTTTGTCGTAGATTTTTCGACGCAAATTTATGACCAAAAAAATTTGTCGCAAATATCATTGCAAAATTTAACCACGAATATCGATTTCATCATAAATTAGCTACGAATTCTTAGACGAATAATTTCGTTACAAATTTGGCGACAAATGAAACTTTTGTCGCCAAATTTGCAACGAAAAACAATTTGTCACAAATTAACGACAAATTTATTTCATCGCTAAATTAGTCGCTAACTTCGCGATACATTTTGCAACGGACTATGAATTTCGTGATGAATTTTGCTATGAATCTGAAATAATTAGCGATGAATTTTACGACGAACATGAGAATCAACGACGAATTTTGTGATAAATCTGAAATTTTTGCGACAAAAATAAATTTTATTGGCAAATTTCCACTATTTTTCCCTATATAACATGTTTCTATACTACTCATCCAACAACATCATCAACTAACCATCCAACATTCATCAATATCAAATTTCTACTGTCTCTGCTCATCCATACAACTAACCATCCAACAAAATCAATCAATTAAGAATTCAACGACAACTAATCATACGACATCAAGTCCCAACTAATCATACGTCATCAACTAAGAATTCAACTAATAATACAACTATCAAAAGTCACAACAACAACAGTATCAAAAACAAGTATAACATCAAGTCCCAATGTTCAAATGTTCAAATATCAACAACAACCATAGTATCAATGACCACAAAAATCAAAGTAACCATGTTTAAATGTAACCATCAAATAACAATAAGCAATCTCAAGCACCATCACCATCACCACACCATCATCACCATCACGAGTATTATCAGGATGAAATAGAGAAAGGGGAATCTGACTTGAAGCGGGAGCTAGCTGAAGATACTGCATGATGAACATTTGTTGTGTACGGAACTCTTTAAATTCGTGGTCTCTTTGCATTTGTCTTGCGCGAAACTTGTTCAATTTTTGATCTCTTTGCCTCTATTATTCGCTTACCTCTTCAAGTTCGATGTCTCTTTGCACTAGTAGGTCTTTCAAATGACTCACCTCTTAGCTCAATTTTATTATTTTTGCCACTACTGCTAGTGGGGTAGAAGAAGATGGATGACTGATTTTGCAAGTCCTATTCAAAGAACTCATCCCAAATACTCTACCCCCTTTTGCTCCACCTTGAGTCATAGAGCCATACTATCAACAGATGGCTCAGATGAGCTAGTATCATCACTAGCATTCGAACTTCTCACTAAAAGCTCATCATATATTTCCTACATTGTCATAAGAAAAATTAAAATAGCAATATAATAGAAACTCATACAATCTGAATTAGATATATATATATATATATATATGAAGGCAAAAAAAAAAAATACCTAGTCTTCATTACCCTAATAATATTTGAAAAAAAAAATTATGAACTGTAGACGAATTTGATAAAGAGAAGTACATGTAAATGTTTTCATTGTTATGACATTGCATTCAATCCATTATATTGTTTTCTTAGTTGTTCTGATTGTAGAGTAATACGAATCATGAGACTATATAACTTGTTTAAAGAAAGAGTAATACTTCTGCAAATGTTACTTTATAGAATTTAAATTATGAACGTTCATATTAATATTGAATAAACTGAAAGTTGTGGAAAAAAATAAGAAAATTTCTATGAAGTGATTCATTATACAAAGATTATGTATAAATGAGAAGCCAACATTTCAAGAGATATAAGTGAAATGGTTCAAAGTGGACATGTTGAATGTTTAGCTTTTATACCTTAAAGTATGAATTATTGAATGGAAGGATCTCTCTTAAAGTGTAAGTAAGTACAACAAAATATGGTTGGGGTACAAAAACATTATCCATATCCAAAATTGGTTTAATAATAATCAAATAGAACAATATATATTAGGAATTAAAGAATCAAGTAAGTGGTGAAAAAAATTTGGGAGAGACTAACTTAATAAATTTATTTTCTTATATTATTATGGTAGGTTCAACACAATATGTTCAAATCAACATTGAAAATATTTATAAAATAATTGAAAGTTTTGAAATTATATACTCTAACTGCTCTAACTCTCCCCACGCTCCACGTCATGTCTTTTTTTTTGAAATATTCGCGTGAAAGTGTCTGTGAATAATGGTTCGGTTCTTATTTTCTTGATCTAAAAAAACACTCTTAGAAATAATGAAATAATTTAAAATAATTGAATTAAATTAAAAAAATTAGTGTTTGAATAAAATTATCAATCTATTTCTATATTCATCATATTGATTGAACATCTCGCATACATCGTAGACGATTCCCCAGAATTATAAGTTTGGTTTTTTTTATTCAGTTCACTCATTCATCTGCTCTCATCGGATTCCTAAAACTGAATGACATAACTTATTTTAAACTCACTCCACCATGGATCTTTTGTTTCTTCTGGTGTGTTTGTGAAAGTTATCGAAACCCTTACTTAATGGTTATTTACTATTCTATTGAGCTCGTGAACATGTACAAATTTGTAAATTTGTCATAAAATTACAAACAAATAATAGTAAATAAATAAAATAATTAAAAGAATCATATGTTTTATAAATAAAAAAAAACAATACTGATGAAATTTTAAAATTTAATACTTACGAATCTCCATAAGGGGCAATCATCTCTCGGCTGTCTTTTCTTTCAACATATGAATGTTGCACCAAAGGTGCAACCGAAAGGTACGACGAAAGTACGTTAGTAGTAGCGGAATGGGAATGGGGAGGTATGCAACCGAAGGAAACGATGAAGGTACATTAGTAACAGGGAAATGAGAATGGAAGGTGCTGAAGCGGACTGTGATGGTGAAGAGCGTGTAGTCTTCCATCACTATTTCGTCTATAGCTGCCTCGTCGAAACTGTCAATTATAAATGTTAAAACGATAAAGAAAATAAAAATTTTATATTTATCAAATACATAATGGAGTATATGAAAAACCTATCATATTTAAATTGACATACTAATTGCGAGAAATAAGCCACCAATACTTCAAAAAATCGTCTTTAGTGATTTATAAAAAAGAACACAGTGTATTAACGAATGAAATATAAAAAATAAAACATGAGGTACTAAATAAACAACAGATTGAGTAACGAAATTTACAAATTAACACTAAACTAACTTTCTAATAATATTGCCAAAGTAGCAAAAAGGAAAATTGAGATAACAAATATAAAAGAAAGTTGACAAAAAAATCTAGAGTAAACTACAAGAAAGAGAGAGAGAGAGAGAGAGAGAGACCTTGTGATGGGGCGAGAGATCTGACTCAGATTTTCATTATGAGCTTTACCTTTAACTGTTTTAAAGAATATATTATATCAACGAATGAAAGACAATATATAATAAAAATTACAGTACGAAATGTTGTATAATAAAAACTAGATTACCATATATGAAAATAAATATCAGATTTTTATTGTATTAAAAGAACAAAACTTACCCGCCATAAAAAATCAAAGTCCTCATTGTCATTCTCATCCTCATCATCTGTCTTAAAATTAGATTTTTTAACATCATCATCATCCTCATCCTTATCCTCATCATCTGTCTCAAAATTAGATTTTTCATTGTCATCCTCCTAAATTTCACTAGGATCCACATCTATCACTACTCCACAGGGATCTCGTAACATTGGAATATTATATTTCTCGGTCTAAAATATGTTGACAACTTCTTCTTGTTGATATGTTATGTCTTCTTAGCATTCTTTAATCTTTTTCTGTACTTTCGTTTTACAAACAGTCCACCAATGAATTTTGTCACGTTTCAAATTGGGATATGATGGAAAAAATACTTGAATCATTTCGTTTCATATTTCTTATATAATTTCTTATGATTTATTTCAATCAAACTAAACTATGGATGCACTTTCATCCCTTTGACAGGGTCAAACTATTGATACATAAATAAAACGACCCACAATTCTGCTCCAGGGTACTCTACCTCTAAGATTTCATTCAACAAACCATAAAAATTATTTTTTATACCTCCATCATTGGATGATTAAATACAAACCCTACTATTCATTGTAGTTTTCCCAATTTTATATTATTGAATATGAAAATTATATCCATTTATAAAATATGCTAGCCAAGTTTATACCCTTAATTTTGGACCCCATGCTAGATGGATTAGTAATTCTTGCTTAACTTGAGTTTGATTACCATGAACTTGAAGTAAAATAAATGCGTTAATATGTTTTAAAGTAAAAATGTAAGTAATTTATAGTTAACTTACATATTTTTTGAGCTATGGTGTAAATTTTTCATCGTAAAAATGATCAAACTCATTTGTCAATAGTTGAGAATATGAGTTTTGAAAAATCCTACTATTAAAGAAAATAATTTTTGTCACAAAAAATTTACGACACGAGAAACACATTTATTAGCAAATGTATACTAACTCGAAATATGGTGTGACTTTGGGAGAGTTCAGTAAAATATATCTATGGACTGTCTGTTATTCTTGACCAGTTAAGTATCTAAGTTACATGATCCACTTGGTCGACCAAGATAGTTAAAAATTGAGAATGACTTCAAATTGGGATCAACAGTACCCTCATCATTTCTTCCCGCTCTCCATCTCTTGCATTGTACATGAGATTCAAAATAATATGAGACAAGTGTTGTCACTTCCTCCACAATGTTTGCATTAAAAATAAAGACTTCAACACGTGCCTTATTTTTTACTTTTTCTTCAAATAATATAGGAATCTAATTATAATGAAACAAAGTGTATCAGAAAATAATATATAATGAAATTAGTCATTTGACATGCATTGAGAATGAAATGTAGAAGATAAAAAATTCACATTTCAAACGGATACATCCATCGAAATGACCTGTAACTTTGGCCTCATATAGCAAGTGAACCAAAAGATGCTCCATGGAATCAAAAAATGATGATGGAAATATCTTTTTTAAGTTACACAAAATGATAGGAATATATCTCTCTAACCTCTCCATGTGTAATTGTCTCAACATTGTCGAACAAATATCATAAAGGAAAATGTTTAAGTCCGTCATGACACCTCATACAAAATTTGGTAAGAGTTCTTTAAAAGCAATAGAAATTAGTCTTTCCATAAATATATGATAATTATGACTTTTCAAACC
Organism: Dillenia turbinata; assembly: GCA_037126225.1. Classification (NCBI taxonomy): domain Eukaryota; kingdom Viridiplantae; phylum Streptophyta; class Magnoliopsida; order Dilleniales; family Dilleniaceae; genus Dillenia; species Dillenia turbinata. Next base: position 13,077,239 of record JBAMMX010000011.1, read on the forward strand.
AATCAATTTATATTTTTTCAAATCGATACATCTCTCAATATTTGAGATATAACTATCAGGAAAGCTCAATGATTTCAACCATTCATAAACAATCCGTCTCTGATTCTTATTCAATGTATAAACTGCTTTCAATTTTGATCTCCTACTACTTTTATTGACATCAAGTGTGGGTTGTTTACAAAGAAGTCGCATATCTTTTCTTGCATTCAAGTTATATTTTATTTTTTCAGTGATATCCATCATTGTATTTATCACATTATCAAAAACATTCTTCTCGATATGTATCACATCGAGATTATGATAAATCAGATAAGTCTTCCAATATGATAGATCCCAAAATATACTCAGTTTAGTCCATTTATAAGTATTTCCACAGCCATGTATTGTACTATGTGGATCTTTAATAACAGATAAAAAATTAAGCACTTTATACCAAATTTGTTCACCAGTTAATTTCAATGGACAATGTGTTCTTTCAATTCTATTTTTAGTGAACTCTTATTTATTTCTTCTGAATTTATGATTTAGGGGTAAAAAAATCTATGACAATCAAAATTACTCACCTTCTTATCATGTTTCAATCTTAATGACTTTGATCTCTCCATACATATCGGACATTCTAAAATCCCAATGGTACTCCATTATGATAACATGACATAAGATGGAAAGTCATTTATAGTTCAAAGAAGAGTAGTTTTCATTACAAACATTTGATCAATATAAACATCATATATAGGAACACTTTCATCCCATAATTGTTTTAACTTCGCAATCAGTGATTGTATGTAAATATCTATTAATTTTTTCATATTTTGCGGGTCAGGCACGACGGATGTCAAAAATATATAGGACGTTTTCATGCACATACCAGGTAAAAAATTATACAGAGTTAAGATAACTGGTCAATAAGAATAAGTTCTTCCTAATTTGTCAAATGGAGCAAACTCATCATCACAGAGACCTAACTTAATGTTTCGAGTCTCTTTTGTAAACTCAAGATATGTTCTATTAAAATATTGCCACATTTCTACATCCGAAAGATGACACATTAACCCCTCTTCTGTTTCATGATTTGCATGCCAAGTTATGCGTTCAACAATGGTCTTAGATGCATAAAGCCTTTATAATCTAGGAGTTAAGGGCAAATAAAACATTTATCAATATAGTTTGCATCGCTGATTATAACCCGACCTCCTAGTACTCTTATACCTACATTGGTTACAGAATTTACAAAATTCTGCATTTTCATAATCTCTCCAATATAAAATACAACCATCTCTGCAAGTATCAATCTTTCCATCAGAAAACCTAAGTTTTTCACTAGCTTTTTCTTACTGTAGAAATCATTGGGTATGATGTGATCATGAGACAATACTTCTCTAATAACTTGAACAAAATCATTAAAATAATTTTCAGACATATTATGATCTGTCTTGATATTTAACAGTCTTGTCATTAGTGATAACTTAGTATAGCTGTCACAACCAGCCCACAATGGTTCATTTGTAGCTCTCAACACTTCCTAAAATTGATTACATAAAAAAGTTTCATTATGCACATTTTCATCAATATCTGTTACTTTTACCTCATCCAATAGTGATGTATAACTGGTATACATTTGTTCAAAAATTGAAACAAAACTAATACTTGCATGGCTCAGTTCAGGTACAAAATTCTGACCCGCTCATTCAATTACCATCCTTTGATATGGGTTCAATTGATCATAATAACTCTACTCCGCTCTAACTAAAAATTGCATGTTTCATCCATATTCTTCATCAGATATAAACGGTTCACCATGACAAGTCCAATTATAATAATTCGGGGTAAAACTAAATTTATAAAAATATTTCTTAATTTTATCACACTCAAAAAATTTACCATTACGACACTTTCTATACGGGCACCTTAACTTATTTACATCCATAAACTCAACTTGACTACAAGCAAAATCTAAAAATTGTTCTAACTCAATAATAAACTTATCAGTTAAATCTCGACGTTCAGGTAAGTTCTTTTTATACATCCAATCTCTTTCGTTCTGCAATTTCTCTATTTACGAATTTAAGATTTACAAAATATTAATAAAAGATACAACTAACAAAAATTACTTTATTGGAAGAAAAAAAAAATGACATTACATTGATAAAATGTATAAACAGTTAGATTGATAAAATATGTGATTGTGCAAGGAGTGCCATTTGTCAGATATGGACTTATAATTGCACACATACTCATAAAAATATAATTAACTTTATTTTTCTATTTTTTTCGCATGTCATATATACACAAATCTAAAATTTTGTATTATTATAAAAAATCTAAAAATCACAAATTCAATTTCAATATTAACAAAATGTATTTTATGTTTATTTGCTTATATTATGAATTACAAAAATAAATAATATATTTTTTAATTTGAGAAAATGTTGGTAAATATACTCAATATGTAGAATAATTTTCACGTGTTCTATAAAGATTAAGAATGTATTATGCGTATGAGAAGTCAAAAGGGAATGTAGGTATCCTTTATGCACTAAATAATTATTTAACATACTAACTACTAAATTAATTAGAGTTATTATTACAAATATTAATGAGAATGCAGTATAGTGATGCCTAGCATAGATGAGTCCAATTGATTTATCATAATGCCATAAAAACCCTAACATTGTTCTCAAAAAAACACAATTAACGAAATATACAAATTAACTTGTAGAAATCAAAAGAAATATATATACCTTAGGAGGAAAAATAAAATTATCAGGACAAATTCGACCTCCAATACCGATATTTAGACGATAAATTGGGATAGCAAATTTGACCTCCAGTATCTAGACAATTTCGACCTCCAATATCAGGACCAAAGAATTTCAAGTAACCAAATAGAGCCATAACAATTAATTTTATAATACCACAATTGAAAATACTAAATATTCATTAGACACATTCAAAAATCACATAAATCATCAACTGCAATAAACCATCGATCATAATTCAAACCCAATCAACTAAATAAAAATTCACATAATTTTAAAAAATTGCACACTGAATTCATAAAGACGAAGAAAATTACCAAATACAGATTGCTCCCATAATTGACCGAAAGAATAAACTCCTTAGCCGAATGCAAAGCAACTTTCAGCAATTTAACACCATTCACCACATCAATACAAAAATTTAAATTAATAAAACAAAATATATATAATAAATTTATACTATTTATATAATTTAATAAATTTATACTATACTATTTAATAAATTTAAATTAATAAAACATATTAAAAATATCAAATTTAATAAAATATATTAAATAATATTTATTTATAAAAAATTAATTAATTCAAAAAATGAACTATTTAAAAAAAAATTCATAGGAGGGGGAGCTCCCCCTCCCTGCAGCCACCGCCCAGATTCGGCGACAGTGCCGCCCGATCCGGGCAAGGGGAAGGGCTAGGCTCCTCCCCCTCCAAGATCCGGCCGCCAGGATCGGCTGAGGGGGAGGGCCTCCTCGGCTCTCTCTTTCTAGAGAGCCAAAGGAGGGGGAGTGTTGCCCCTTCCAAGATTCAGCGACTCGCCTCGTAACTAACCCTAATCTTAACATTTCTGCTTAACTAGTACATTTTTCCTTGTAGTAGTATGACGACCAGGCAAGGTACCAGTTTCACTCCTACTGAACACTCTGGAGCACCAGAGGACATGTCTTCTTCGCACGCACCTCCTCTAGTACCTACTCCACCAGCTGCTACAGCCGCAGTGCCACCACCACCATTGGACGCCTATAGACAGGTGTTCGAGTGGTATAGTTCACATGGCATATAGATGCCACCTCCATCAGTACCGATGGCCACGCCGATTCCTACGGCCGTGCCACCTCTAGTTGTACCAGCTCAGCCACCGGTTGTTGGTCCTTCCACTGTTTCAGGACCTAGTGACACTACCTCCTCCACCTTGAGACGTATTCACGAGCTCACCCAGTTGGTGAAGGAGGCGAGGCAGTTAGGCTGCACGGATTTCGCGGGGACGGGTGATTCCACCGCAGCGAAGTATTGGATCAACTGCACTCATAGAATTTTGATTGATTTGGGGTTGAGCGAGGACTACCGGCTGCGGGTAGCAGAGAGACTCTTGGATGGTGACGCCCTCACTTGGTGGGAGGCGATTCGTGACGATGCTATCGGGCCTCTGCGATGGGAGGACTTCCTACGGGAGTTCGATCGCAGGTATTTCTCTGAGTTCCAGCAGGACCGTAAGAGGGCAGAGTTTTTGCACTTGCGGCAGGGAACCAGGACAGTGACAGAGTACGAGGCGGAGTTGAGGAGACTAGCTGCTTTTGTTCTAGACTTGGCTACGCCAAGGCAGCTACGGTTCAAGTTTGAGGACGGCCCCAACTTGAACATCAGGAGATATATGAGGTGATTCCTAGTCTCTCCTTTGCGGAGATCGTAGACTCAGCACTTAGGGCGGAGGAGATCGTCCGTGCTGAGGGCAGACAGTGGGAAAACAGAGAGCAAAGGAAGAGATCTGAGGCTACTTCGAGCCAGGGCTCGAAGAGGGGTAGGACTTCAGGATATCAGGGAGGCCCTTCTCAGCTGAGACAGGCACATTCTGAGCAGGGATCACAATCCCAGGGGTTCAGAGCACCGGCCCCTAGTGCCACTACTCCGACTTCAGCTCAGTGGTACCCCTCTTGCCGCCGATGTGGTAGACACCACCCTCTTGGAGAATGTAGGGCACCTGTTACATGCTTCCGATGTGGGAAGCCAGGGCACATCAGAAGTACTTGCCCTGAGTTGGGATTTGGGGGTCAGACAGCTACGGACTACTCGAGTGTTCCACGAGGAGGACAGCAGGGAGCACTTGCGCACTCGAGTCACACCGCTCCACGGACAGTAGTCGGGAGCAACACGGTTCCAGGATCATCCCAACAGCAGCAAAGGACACAGGCCCGTGTGTACGCCATGATGTAGGAGGACGATCAGGCAGATCTTGACGTAGTTATTGGTACTCCTCCCACTGGTCCCCATGTTTAGAAAACTTCCATCTACTTTCTTTTGGGTTCCATGTACTTTCTTTTGAGAACCATCACTAGTTAAAGCCTTAGAGGCTTAGCTATGTTGGTTTGTACATACATTTTGAGATATATATATATATATGTAATTATATGTGTGTGAGTATATGTTTTCTTCCATATTTACTAACTAATCTCTTTATTTTCTCACATTGGGAGTTATAAAAATATCGGGGGTCGGCGCCCGTGTCTTTATTGACATCGGGTCGAACTATTCTTATACGAGAGGCGAGTGTTACCTCGCTGTGTTGTATTGGTGATGGAGGTCAGGCAACAGATACGTTGAAGGTGCACGACGTACCTAACTCATGATAGACACCACCGTGGAGGGATCAAGGATCGATGAGGTCCCAGTGGTGTAGGAGGTTACAGATGCATACTCGCGGAGTCGTGGAACTCTAAGGCATTCTTTTAGTTTCGAGGACGAAACTTATTTTTAGGGGTTTAGAAAATGTAACACCGACTCTACGGTGCCAAACTTCTGTACTCCCATTTCCTGAATTTAATAAAATAATCCTCAATTTATATATATAAAGAAAAATATTTAATTTTATTAAATTTTGATTTTTGGGGTTTTAATTCAAACCTTTGGTATATTAAAATTTTAAAATAGAATAATAAAGTATATATATAAATATATATAAATATATTATTCTTTTCATTTATTAAATCATTTATATCCTCATTTATTTATTTCCAAATCTATCCATATAAAATAATAATAATAATAATAATAATAATAATAATAATAATAATAATAATAATAATAATAATAATAATAATAATAATAATAATAATAATAATAATAATAATAATAATAATAATAATAATAATAATAAAAAAAAAAAAAGAATAAAAAAAAACAAAAAAAAAAAAAAAAAAAAAAAAGCAGAAGCAAAAAACAAAAAAAAAAAGAAAAAAAAAAAAAAAAAAAAAAAAAAAAAAAAAAAAAAAAAAAACGGGTTAGGCTTAGAAAACCCTAACCCTTTTCCCACACTCTCTCCCTCTCTCTCTTTCTCCTCGCCGCCGCCCTCCCTCACCCGCCGCTCGCCTTCTCCGCCATCTCCGACCACCCTATTCTCTCTCTCCCTTCGGTTCTCTCTCCTTCTCTCTATTCTCTCTCTCTCTCGGTTCCATTTCTCTCTATCTCTCTCTTCTCGAATCTGTCGCAACCACCACCGCCGCGATCTGCCATCGTCTCCGCCACCCACGGCCGCTAGCAACCGACCCACTCTCTACCTCCCTCTCTGTCACTCTCTATCTCTCTATCTTTCTCCATCTCACTCTCTGTCTCGTGAACTCTCTCTCCCTCTCCTCTCTGTCACTCTCTATCTCTCTATCTTTCTCCATCTCACTCTCTGTCTCGCGAACTCTCTCTCTCTCTCTGTCACTCACAGTCTCCCTCTCCCTCTTGATCGATTCTCTCTCTACCTCCCGCGGCCTCTTCCTTCCTTCTAGCACGCGACTGCAGCGCGCGACGGCTCCCCTGAGCGTGCGACTGCAGCACGCGACAGCCCTGCACTCTCGACTGCAGCGCGCGACAGCCCCCAGCGCGCGCGCGACTGCAATGAACGACAGTCCCTGCCCCAGCGCGGGAGACTGCCCCAGCGTGCGCGAGACTGCCCCAGCACGCGTGACCCTGCCTCTCCCCATCCTGTCCGCTCGACCACGAGCTGCTCACTGTGGTGAGCCTTCTACGATCATTGTAGAGCTCTAAGTTTGCCTGCAGACTTCATTTTCTACGTTGGGTAAGATGAGTTAAATTTAGGGTTTCGATTTCATTGGTAATTTAGTATAATTGCTGAACCATGCTTCGATTTGGACGTATTTCAGGATTCTGGACTGAGTGTAGGCGCACGGACTTTAGGGTTGCGAATCGGGAAACCCTAGGTGAGGGATTTCTAACTGATTCAGTTAATTTAATGCATTTAGGGTGAAATTAGCATAAGGAAGTGTTGTATAGGTTCAGGATGTACGTTAGATTCGATTAGAACACATTGTTTGACATTATATGTTATTATTCAGGTTAAGTATAGAATTTTATACGAAATTGAGTTGTTTCGGATGATAGAATTGAGTTAAATTGATTTAAATGGTTTCACGTAGAGTTTAATTTGATGAATGCATGAAAACAGTCAAAATTGGGATTTAAGTTTAAGGATATATACAGTCTTTTTCATTTTAAGTTACCCTGCATATAGGAAATCAAAATACAATTTTCGTATTATGAAAATAGGCTTCAATACCTTTAAAATGACATATGGTTTGAAGGAATCGGATGAAAATTGAAAAGTTTATGATTTTTCAAAGGATTTTTTCAATTTGTAGGAAATTTATTTATTTGAGATTGGTTTTCGATTTTGAACGGTTTTAGGTGTTTGAATTTAGATTGGTTTGGATTTCGTTATTTATTTATAAATGGAAAGAAATTGATTACATTGGAGTACATTTATAAATCGAAGATTTTATGGTTTGTACGAACTTAAGGAAAATGATAAATCCTGAAAATAGTCAGAAAATTGATGAAATTTGTGATTTGATTAGGTTGACTTTCTTGGAAACTCGAGGAGTCGAGTTTGGTTCGATTCGTGGTATTATCGGGGAGTGCACTACCCTCCCCCATACTGTGAGTGAGACTACGACATCTACTATTGATTGATAAACCATGTTTTACCGATTTTCAAATGACATGATTTCTATACGTGTGAAAATTGAACTTTTGGATTTTGATAAGTATTTATATACATATTTTTATGACCATTGGAGTGTCCCAATTATTGATTTTAGTGATATGCATCCATGAGTTTGATAACTGAATATTGTGCCACCCTTTTGATATATTGATATGTTTTAATGCTTCCACTTGCATTGGCACATGGTTTTGAATGGATTTATATGTACCATTTGGGTTGTATGCCCGGCTGATATTATGATATGATGCATGGGGCTATATGCCCGGCTGATATGGTGTTGGGATGCATGGGGCCACGTGCCCGGCTGATTTGATATTGTTCCGTAGCTACGAAGGACGTTTGGCAGCGGCACCCCTTGTGCCCGGATACGCTTCGGCCGGAGGTATCCGCCAGATTGTCGTGTGTATGGTTGTCCCAGGTTGAACCCTCATCGGGGGAGGACGTGAGTTATATCTCTGTCTAGCACTGGGCGGGGGCATCATACACGGCTGACTATTTATATATATATCATTATTATTATTATTATCTACATGCTAGTTGGAGTAGTCTGTGGCCAACATTGGGGTAGAGAGCCATTTTTGATATTTGCATTGTGAAAACCCCCAATGCGCCCGTTTTTGGTTGAGGTAGACCACTGTCGGGGTTGTTTATTCGGCCGCTCTTCTCATGTGATTTGATACATAGATGGATGCATATGTTATTTTGTGATGTGTATCTTCAGATATGTTTAAAATTGCACGCTGTTTTCATATACCCGATATTGTATTACATGCTTTAACACTCCAAGTTCACACTTGATATTGATAGCACGATGTCTTTCCCCTCACTTGCTGAGTATCCTCCCATAGATACTCACTCCTTTTCTTTCCTCCCTCAGACAGGATCGTTGTGCTAGGGCGACGATTTAGAGTCTAGAGATTTCAGTTGATCCTAGGCGGGTTTGGTTCTTCTCGACGGTAAGGTTTAAGTTTAAATTTGAAAGATGAATTACATATTTTATTTTCGACCCTGCGAGGTCTTGTTGAGGTCCGTAGTTGACCGTGTATATTTTTATGGGATGACTGTAATATTTATAGACATTGTTGTGAAACTCTCATATTATGTTTGCATTGAGGCATTTGTAAACATTTAAACTTTTTACTTGGGAAACTATTTTATATTATATAAAATTTAGGTCCGCTCGATGTGGCGGCTGCTCATGCTCTAGTTGGGCATGACAGTAGAGGTCTGTGGTTAGGACTATTGTTGATTTACTTAGCCTGGCGTTGTTCTGGATGTCTGTTGTGGTTGATGGGTTTTGGAGAGGCTGTGATGGCCATTTGTTTTATTTTCAGGATGATTTTGAATTATACAGGTTTAAACAGGTTGAATTGTACATTGGAGACCTCCGATTTATGGAAAGGTTCTGTTCGATTTTCTATAGAAATACAGTCGGCGTCGAGGGCAACGGGCGACTGTTCACGATCCCGGTTCGGAGCGTGACACAAGGTGAGGCCAAAAGGATGTCTCCTGAGTGTATTGATCAGGATGCTGGAGTTGGGTCGTCTTGTGCCTTTCTCGATACCCTATATTTGCAAAAGGGCAAGAGAGAGGTTTGCTCCCCTTCCTTTTATTTTTGTTAGGTCTTATGATGGCAGGAAGGACCTTTGGGAGTGAAGCACTGTGGCAGTCGATGCTGACAACCATCGTTACTTCTATCTGAAGTGATGAAGGCGAAGAGGGTGGCCGAGTGGATGGATTACCATTGCGCTGAGTTAGAGCTCAATGGTTTGTCATTGGAGCAGGGCAAGGATGCCCTTACATCCTTTGGACTTGGGGTATGAACTATTTTCTTGAGATATGTTTTATTTCTATATCTACTTGGTTTTGTCTAACTAATGTATCTCATGTAGACCATTGCTTTAGCCAAGTTTCAGAGGCTGAAGGGGGAGTAACTAGTTAAGCACTTGGAATATCATACGAAACATTTCAACGGGGAGATTTCCCGATTGCATGATGTTTTGGAGCGAAGAGAGAAGGAGATAGAGGAGGAGAGGGCGGCTAGATTTGCTTAAGACAACAGAGGTAAAGAGACTAAGCTTCTTAGAATTGACCTGGGATTGGAGCTCCGACAGTTTTAATTAGCTCTGATGAAATGTGAGAAATTAGAGGCAAAGGCAAAAGTACATCAGGCACAGCTATAGACTGCTGAGAAGTTGGCTCAAGCTTGGGAGCAGTTGCTTGCTGTTGCATAATAAAAGATTGTGGAGCTTGGGAAAACCATTACGGAGATTGATAGCCAAAGGCACGCCCAGCGTAAATTATCTAAAAGACTACAGTGCGCCAAGGAGGTCATCATTGATAGGATTAGCGGGGGCTAATACCATGAGTGCTGATGGTGTTGACCTTGGGATGTCAAGCTCAAGCCCCATCAATACATGTTCTAGTGGTGTCTCTCAAGTAGTAATTGATGAGGGTGCTAATCTCATGACCCTTATGGCTAGTTTTGAGTCTTTATGTCAGAGGGCTCTTCCTCCTCCTCCTCCTCTGTTGTAAACTATGAACTTTATTGTTTTTCTTTTTTTTGTACATCTTATGATTGAATGAACTGATTAGATTGCTTGATGTGCACTTGTTTCGATTATGCTCTTGTTTCTCCAGTAACTGTATACCAAGAGTGTTAAAACTCTCTCAAGATGCTTAGAATGCTAGAGTAAGGATTAGATGTAGTTTGCATCATACGATCTTCATTAGAGTTGCATCTGAAGGAAGTTTAGAAACTTTGCACCGAGAAAGTGTTTGTTGGCATTGTGCCAAGAGTAGTTTAGAGGCATTGTGTTGAGAAGGTGCTCGTTGGTGTTGCGCCAAGAGTAGTTTAGAGGTATTGCGTCGAGAAGATGCTCGTTCGCATTACGTCAAGAGTAGTTCAGAGGCATTGCGCCAAGAAGATGCTCGTTGGCGTTGCCCCAAGAATAGTTTAGAGGCATTGCACTGAGAAGATGCTCATTGGCCCGATTGGGAGTCACATCTTATGATTGAATAAACGGATTAGATTGCTTGATGTGCACTTGTTTCGATTATGCTCTTGTTTCCCTAGTAACTGTATACGAGGAGTGTTAAAACTCTCTCAAGATGCTTAGAATGCTAGAGTAAGGATTAGATGTAGTTTGCATCATACGATCTTCATTGGAGTTGCATCTGAAGGAAGTTTAGAAACTTTGCACCGAGAAAGTGCTTTGTTGGCATTGTGCCAAGAGTAGTTTAGAGGCATTGTGTTGAGAAGGTGCTCATTGGTGTTGCGCCAAGAGTAGTTTAGAGGTATTGCGTCGAGAAGATGCTCGTTAGCATTGCGTCAAGATTAGTTCAGAGGCAACGATATGTGCTAGGGTATTTGATACCTACAAACTATTCTCGATTGCTTGTGCTTGTTACCATGTTGTCATGGAAAGATAGTGAAACATAGGAAATGTAAGTGTCATTGCAAAAGTAACTGCAAAAAGCATGAATCAACTTATTCAATTTACAACTTAAGGTCATGAATAAAATGATAGTATATGACCAGCAGAGAACACTAGACTAGAGTAGTATGTGACTCGGTGTCACATGGAAGCATCCTAATTCTGAGAGATAATCTGAATTTGATCTTCATGTACTTGGTACTTGGTAACACTTCTAAGGCATTTAGGTACGGGCGTCCCAAAAGGGTGTTGTAGGCTAACTATAGCTTGATCATATTGAACGTCACTATGGCAGTTGTAAGATTAGGTGGCGTTCCAAGAGTGATAGGAAGAGGGATTGTGCCCTTGGGGTAAAACCAATTGCCCGAGAGTCCTTTCATAGGTCCAACATGAGATTGAAGGTACGTGTGATCAAGGCTCATTTGTTGGAATGCGTCCCAATAGAGGAGATCGCAGACTACTCATTGGTCAACAAATATCCTCCTTACTATGAACTGGCCTACCTTGGTTGTAATGACTAACAAGTCATGGCGATTTGGGTCGATCCCTGCTAAGTCATTGTCTTTTTCAACACAGGTTGTGAGAACTTCTTTAGAGATAGGTGTCTTAACCTTCTGAAAGATTGGTACTACTGTTTGCTCGACCTGGAGGATTACCCCATTGGCTTGGTTACGGGCAGCTCCTGGTTGCAGTGGTTCATTCGGCTCGTTTGGTCATTGTGCTACACGTGGACTTCGAGGAGGGTTGTTCTCTCGTTCCATGCTTATGAACCTTTGGAGTTTACCATCCCAAACAAAGACCTCAAGCTTGTCCTTTAGCTTCTGGCACTCGTCAGTTTGGTGGCCGTAGTCTTTGTGGAATGACAATACCGGGACTTGTCCATCTTCAAGTCATCCCTTGATTGCATGGGGGCTATCTAACATAGGGTTTGTTCACAATTTGTATCAAAATCTGGCTGAGGGTGTTATTCAGATGAGTGTAATTGGTAAACTAGTGGTGAGGAGGTGGTCCCGATCGATTTCTTTTGGGCAAAGGTCACTAAGGTGAATAACTGCATTCCTTTCTCACTACTTTATCTCGAAGCTTATCGAATGTCTTAACCTCTCCACGGCAATGTACTTTTCCACTTGGGCATAGAATTCTTGAATGGTGAATGGAGGATTCTTCGTTATTGAAGTCTTCATTCCTGAAGGCTGTAAATCAATTAGTAAGGCCACTAGCGTAATGGAATGATCCAAACTGGAAACCTTTATTATCTCGTTCTTGAATTTGCTAGGGAGTCTCTTAGGGGCTTATTGTCCCTTTGTTGCAAAGATAAGAGGGAGATAGATTTTCTCTTGACACCTCGACTAATCACAAAATGTGTTCCGAACTGTTGCCAAATTTGGGAGAAGTTCTTGATGCTAAATGAGGGAGTGAATTAAACCAGATCAGGGCGTTGCTCTTCAAGGTTATAGGGAAGTGCTTGCACATGGCATGTCCCTCAAGATCATGACTGTTATGAAGTAAGCTACATGGTTTAGAGGATCAATAGTACTATTGTATCTTTCCATAGTAGGGATGAGCATATCTCGTGACATTGGTTTAGTAAAGACTTGAGGACTGAAGGGAGAAAGGCTGGTAGCATATTAGGTAGCGTCTTCCTTTCCTATATTAGCTCACTTCAGTTCGGTAGCCATAAGATCCTCGACCTGTTTTTTCAAGTTGTCAAGATCATGCCGAGAGGTAACTGAGAGCTCTTCGTGTTTTCAAGGTTGGAGTTTATGCACGCGATTGTTCTAACCTTGGAGGAGAGGATGATCCTTCTGGTCGATGGGCGCGACTAAGTTCTTCCAACCTTTTACTCATTCCTTGAATCTTAGATTCAAGCCTCTCCATTTCTAAGTGATGGACCCTATTAGGAGAGGCTTGAGCAGTAGGCAAAGTTGGCTGATCCAAGGGCTTTGTAATAGGTGCGTGAGGTTACTCCTAGGGGAGCATTTCTTTTGGATGTTGGTGTTGATCGGCCAGGGTGTCCGGCTGGTTTTCAGGAGGCATTGGTGGAGAAGTATTCAAGGGATTAAGCATTTGTCCCCCCGCTACGGATGTGGCCTTTAAGGCATTACCATACCTTCTTCTTGATGGCATGGCGATTGAAAAGACAGTCTGACAGGGCATGAAATACACTGACTAAGAAATCAGTCTTTACTCATGAACATTGTCAATCTGATGGAAATAGGTTTGGCTCCATAGATACCTGCTTTGCTAACTCGAACATGAAACCATAGTGATAGAGAATCTTCAAATCTTTGAGACTGATGAGATCTGCAAATACTGTCAGAAGATACTCCGAAGAAGGAGGTTTCGACGTTCAAATAAAAAAAAAACAGTTTTAAAGAATTATAAACAAACTGAGTAGAACTGTGTGAGAGCCCTGTATTGCCTTTGTGTGAGAAGTGTAAAATTCTTGAGAACATACCTGATTGGCTGCTTGTGCTAAGTATACATAGTATGTGTGTATGGTAAGTTCCGTATGTACTTAGGGATATAGAAACCCTAGTTTTCTTGTAGAGATTATTGATAATCTTCGGAAATTGTTGTGACAGTGATCAAAGATCTTTAAGAAACTTAGAATTCTATTAGCGAAGGCAAGTTCAAGCTGTCGTGGAGATTTCGTGACTTATTCGGGAATGATCATTGAGTTATGTTTCCTTATTGAGAGAGATTTTTTTGGGAATGCTCATATTTGATTAAAGGAGGTTTAAATTCGTTAGAAATTTACTTCTCTAATGGATGGTTTTAAATTGTGCTCATTCTGTAATGGAATGAATTATACTTACGTTAATGGAACATATCTGTCGAGAAATAGAGTAATTGCGAAGCCTGAAATGTGAGAGTTGGGACGACCAAGGGGTCACAAGTGATGATAGACTAAGAGAGCACTCGACCAAGAGACAACAAGTATGTTCGGTTGCTTATAGATGGTGTGGCCTAATGGGCCCAAGTGACTCTGGTCTTGTGGTAATAGCTTGTCAGACCTTGTATCATCAAGTTAAAATATAAATAATAAAGTTTTCAATTAATATTTTTTTTATATCATATTGTATTGATTTTGGAGCATATTTTAAAAAATTAAGATTAAATTTAATTGAAATTATATAATATTTGATTATAAAATTATAAATATAATGATTTTAGTTATTTTACAGAGAAATTTGATATTAGATTAAAACATTTTATACTTTTCAAAAACAATACTTTAATTTATTTTAAATAAAACAAAATTGAGCAAAGTCAAAAATATCCCAACCCCCAACGCTCACCCAGATTGAAATATTTATTGGCCGCACATTCCGCTCCATCAAATCAGGGATTTTTCTTCTCTCCATCTTTATGTCTTTTATAACAATATTCTAAGTGAAGTCATTGTGGGGCCCGAAGAAATTAGTGTCACCAAATTCATCTCAACTAGCGGAAAAGAAAAAATCAACAAAGCATGGCAATTGACAAACCCTATTCTGTAATGCATTATCTAATTTTATTTTCATTTTGGCCCCAAGACTTTTCTATTCAATTCAAACATGTCCAACAAATATTTAAACGGTCGCCAACCCAAAAAGCCTGGTCCACAGCCACAACCAATTCTTTTATTTCATGGTCCAGTCTGTCTTCTGGATTTTTTATATTTTTCTTCGCTCTTAATTTTTGTCAAACCTCCCTTTCTTTTGACCTTCTTGGTCATTGACAATGATTTAAAATGTAAGTCATGTATGGAGAGGAGAGTGTATCGTTTCTTGTATCCCTAAGATACAAAGTTTATATTTATTTGTGATATTAATTTGAATAAAATTTTTTATGACAGATATTAAATCTTATTGAGAGAAATATAAAAATAAATTTATTCTGTATTAAAGAAATATGTACATTGTGAGATTTTTTATTAGTATTATTTACCTGTTGAAACACATTAGACTAAAAAATATTGTTCCATGATGGTGGAATTTTAATCACCATTCTTGGTAATCAATGCATATGAACAAGAGTCTATAGGCCACAAGAAAGGAAAATCTTTAGAAAATTTGGTGATTTTTTCTTTTTTATTTTCTAAACTAATGAATTGTTTTTATGTTCTTATTTCAATTCAATTGCCTAAGATTGGCTGTGTATTTCTACGGTTCTTCCGTTTCTTTTGTCAATAAATATCAATATACGAGGAAATAGAATTAAGTTCGAATTTATAAAAAAAATAAAATTCTTAAAATAACTGAAAAATAATTTTTAAAAAATGATTTAGATCAGTTGAGTTTTCAAAATTCGATCATTATTATTCATTACTTGTTAATATTGAAGAATAAGATTAGTCGAATTTTAAAAATTCGATCAATCTTCTATGAAATGATAAATAATATTGATTGAGTTTTAAAACCGAATCAACCTAGATCAATCAATTTTTAAATACGTTTGAAGAATAAATTATTTTAAGATTTTTTTTTTTTTTCGTTTGGAGTCAATTTCGAACTATGTCTCCGAGAAATATTCTCCTTTTCGTGCTTCATTTGCTCTGCGCTCTCGCTCCCTTTTTTTCTTTGGTTAAACTCTCTCTCTCTCTCCACCCACACACACACACGTTCATGAACCCAATATTTTAAGGGAACCCATCTATCCAACTCCGTCTCAAACTGGATTAAAAGTAGTTTCTTTTGATCTCAGTTTGAGGTTGAGTTCAATACTCTCAACTCAAACCAAAACTACAACTTTTCCCAATAAACCCAGATGGAGAAGACTCGAGATGCTGCAATTTCCAAGTTGAAAAGTTCAATTCGCAAACTTGGGTCCTCGGCTGAGGTCAATTCTCTCTCTCTCTCTCTCTCCCCCCCAATGCATTTGTTTACTTATTCCATTGAATTTATTTTATTTATCATTTTTTTTTTGCAGAATTATGGAGATCCAACCCTGATGAGGTTTTTGGTTGCAAGATCAATGGACCCAGATAAAGCAGCCAAGATGTTTGTTGAATGGCGGAAGTGGAGGGCTTCACTTGTTCCTAATGGGTTCATTGCTGAATCTGAAGTGAGAGATGAATTGGACGCTAGAAAGATTTATTTGCAGGGTCTTTCAAGAGATGGCTATCCAGTCGTGATTGTCAGAGCAAGCTTGCACTACCCTGCCAAAGATCAGCTTCAGTTCAAGAGTAATTATTTATTACTGATACCTTCTTTATCTCACGTTTGTTACTTCATCAATTTTTTATTTATTTTGGAAAATTCCTCGTATTAGGCTTTTGGAATGTTTAGTTGTTTTCTCAAGATTTAAATCTTGTGAGATCCCTTTAATCATTTTTTTTATTCGTCGGTTTTGGGAACCCTCGTATAAGTTATCATGGTCAACATGCGAAAAAGTGTGAAGTTATAAGATAGTACTGAATTAATACACAGATAGTGAACGGTTTAAATTTTTGGAGTAATCAGTTGTGTCAAATTAGATTCTTCATGAAATTGTTGAGATGATGCTTCTCTTCCAAAATTGTCCAATTTGTGGGTCATGTGTGTCGTGGAGGCATCTTTTTATTGGTTTATAAGTGAAAGTCTTTCATATGTCTATATCAAGTTGAGATTGGAAAGGCTCACCCTTTCTTTGGGTGCTTTTTAAATATTAAGGTGATGCCATATACATGGGGTTAACTAGATTGGTTTCCCTTACATTATTGAAGTCTTTATGTAGAATTACTTGTATTTTAATCTCTGGGCTTGTGTTGCCAAAAACTAGAGGATGCTATTTTGGTCACAATTGGCATGATGAAAATGCCATTTCTCAAAGATGATGCTCTTTTTCATGATCATTGTATTAAGGGTGGCCCAGGAATATGGAATCAACAAGTAATCAGTTCTGGTCATGGCATAAGACATGTGACTTGGATGGCTGAGAAAAATTATTGGGTTGGTTTTGGTGTGCAATGCTTTGGGCGTGTGAACACATTCTAAATTGCACCTACTTCTATAACCTTATTTTAATATTCCATGCTATAACAGCGTGTGAATGTGCGGCTTCGGGTTCATTATCTTATAAAGGAAAAAAAAATTCTTTGGTTATATAATCTTATCTTGGCCGACCCCAAATTTTTGGGATGAAGGCCTACGTTGTTGTTGTTATTGTTATATAATCTTATCTTAAAATAAACATAAAGAATAAATGCGTTTGCTACTATGGGTTCATCATATTATTGGAAGATAGAGATGCCTCACTAGCTAGTGTGCCCTCCGCATGCTAATCACTGCTTCTTCATTAGTAAAAGTTGTCATACAACACTTTTTTTTTTTGCTGGTTCAAGTGATCATATCATTAAGACTTTATTTTTTGTTGAAATATCATTAATATTTTTGTTCAAAACAAGGCTGATCATATGTTTCACATTTCTGGTTGAACCACAGTCTGAAACTTATATATGTGATGGAAATTATCTGGTCCTAAAACCATTCAAACACTTTCCATATCCAAGAGAGAATATTCTAATGGGATGGGACAAATTTGGTCAACCATGTAGACCTTGTAACCAGCTTGGTAACAAGAATCAGGATTTTTCTTCTCTAAGTTTTATGTAGGCCAACTAGGGATGCAAAATCTAGCTCACCTAAGCAGTTATCCCATAGTTGGGTTTGCTATGTGAATTCATCTTTTCCTTTCAGCTTTATCAAAGCCCATATTAATGGTTAAATCTATGGTTACCCTATCATGTTCAATCACCTGTCTTAGAGTTTTATTAGGTCTTTCTATTGTTCTTGGTATATCTTCAACATATATACTATCACCACAAGCATTAGATGGTCTTCTTTGGAACATGTTCAAACCATTTTAATCTATTTCTCTCAATTTATTTATGATCGGGGCTCCTCTTACATTTAACCTAGCATGCTTATTTCTAATTCTATCTTTTCTTGTTACTCCACTCATTTACTTTAACACTTTCAACTCTGCTACACTTTATCTTCTGTATATATTGATTTTTAATAGCTCAACATTTGTACCATAGAACATTGGTAGGCCAACCAGGGATGTCATATTCATGGGATATCTAATACGCCATTCTGGTGGATGATAATCTAATATATGCTCCATTCCAATTTAATATATTCTTAAGCAATATAGTGCCAGTCATAGGACAATAAGTCCAGACAGAGCCAAGTGCACCAGGTGACTAATCAATGTTAGGATAATGATGTTCACATTCTTTGTACCAATATGCATATGTGGCATATTGACAAAGGTGCAGCAAAACTAAGTTATAGGATTCAGACATCCATATTATACCATCCCTTTTAGATGCTGCGGATTTATAATGCAAGAGCATCATGATGAAGCAAAATTAGTAAAGATAGAAACGCTTATTGTGTGATAGTGTTTTAAGAACAGATATTAGTGGCTATCTAATATTCCTTTTGTTTTGTCTTCTGGTGCAGAGTTTGTGGTTCATCTTCTAGACAAAGCACTCACGAGGTAATACATTAAGAACTTATCAATGTCCGAAAAAGTGCTTGAGTTAAGGATGACTATCTATGTGAAAACTGGTGATCCAATATACACACCGTTTTGATTGTCACAATGCTCTTGCTAGTTCAAGTGATAAATTCTTTTTCCACTACTTCATTTGTGCTTTTCTACAACCAAAGGAGTCTTAAATATTCATTGCAACTAATTCTGAAGAATGCAGGTTCAAGATATCTTGTGCAGTACCACTGTTTGCATATTGTATAAATATATCCTTTTATGGTTCATATAACTCATTCATGTCAAAGACTCATTTTCAAATCCTGCAGACTGCTGTCATTTGTTTCCTATTCTACATGGAAGTTCTTCTCATATATTATCCTTATCCTTTCAGTCCTTTTGGAGGAAGAGTAATTGGAAATGAGAAGTTAATCGCGATCCTTGATCTACAGAATCTGGCATATAAGAATGTTGATTCTCATGGGATAATTACAGGATTCCAACTTGTACAGGTAAAGTTTTCTCTATTTTTCTCTTCTGTTTTCTTAATACCCAAGCTTAATTCTTGTTATGGCAATTTATAAAGGGTAGAAGAACCTGTGGTGCATTGCACATTTCATCCCTAGACTTAACTTGAATACAACATGAAGTAATTGGTGTGGCTCTTTCTTATACAAGCATTTTGACTTATTTTGTGCAAAAACATGGCCAAAAGGCCTATTGAGATATAGTCTTAAGAGAAATGTGAGAAATTAGAAAATGTAATGGTTTTAGCCCTCTTAGCTTTAGGCTAATTTGTTTAATTGGGATTTAGAAAGAAGTGAAAAATATGGGCGCTTGTCTCTTTATACCTCCCCTTTCCCCGTTCTTTTACATCCAGTTGCTTCCCTACTCAACAAGGTATTAAGTCTTTAATTGCTTATGTCACTAGTTTATTTAGCTTGTGTTAAGGTCCTGTCATCCTGTAGCATGGAACGCCGGTGCTCTGGTTAGACTTTGTGCTTCATGCTTCCTTCCTGTACAAACACCTAATGCCATGATTCAGTACTGAGATCTTCAACTTTTTCAGGATTACTATCCAGAGCGATTGAGGAAATGTTTCATAGTTAATATGCCATGGTTTTTTGTCAGCGTGTGGAAGATGGTCTCTTACTTCCTCGATAAGGCAACCCTGGAGAAGGTATGCCACAGCCTTTGGAGACTGAGATTCTTCCATAACTGCACACAGCCCTTACCCCCAGCCATTTGTGCATGTTAACAATGAGACTTTATAAGCATAAGTTCTAGCATACAAGAGACTGAATTGCTATGTCTTAAAGCATGACTAAAGTTGGAATTTTGTTAAAACATGAGTTATAAATGATGAAAATCTATCTAAAACATATATATATATATATATATATATATATATATATATATTAGTGTTAGAGGGTTGGGAGTATGACAGATGTAGCTTGGCGTAAACGTAAATTGAATGTTTTAGAAGGACATTAATGAAATTATGCTCGATTTGCAAAAATTAAAATAAAATCTTTTTAAAATTGCAAAATCTAAACAAAATATTTTTTAGTTTCAAATTAGAATAATATTATTGTAGAATCTAGATGATTTTGGATTTGTAATATTTTTACATTTCAAATGTTTACTTTGGTGAGGGTGTTACCTTTCAAATCCTATATCAGTGTTTCTTTCAGTGAACTCTTTATAAACTAAGAGATGGCTTCCCTCTCTCTTTGCAACACACTACTCTAATAAGAGTAGGGCTGATTCTTTCTCTCTCTCTCTCATATACAATTCCTTCCTCTCAATTTTTACATAATCAACATCAAAAAAATCTTTATTTTTAAGCCAAATCTCTTTCTTTTCAACAAAATTTCTTTTTCTCTAGCATATATATATATATATGTGTATTTTTTTTTCAATACAAAATGTCTTTCTTTTTATTTTATTTTCCTTTTTTAAATCCACAACACAATAATAATTATAGTAACAATCAATTTGGCATGAGCTGCTCAATATACTCCTTCCTTGTCTCTCCATGTACCACGGATGTCTATTCTAATTATATCAAAAATTTAAAATACCAAGTAGAATTAGATTGAAATTAGAGACATCGGATGCAGATTTTGTATATTTTATATCTTTAGTATGTATCCTTTAGGTACGTCTGAGGTTGTATTGTAGGATTTTGATAATTAGTGTGAACATCAACTAGACGTATCTAACATTGCCAAAATTGGTTTGATCATGGCATTCACATATAATTCCCCACTTTTTATAGTTTTTTTTTTCCCTTGAAACTTAGATATAGTCAAATCTTGTATGTTAATCATACAAATTATGTAGTTCTAATACATTAAAGTCAATTTTAAGATACAAACGTCAAGCACATAAAGTATTACTGGACTTTTTGAACCCGTGTATAGTGTGGGATGTTTGCTAGTATAGTAACATTTAATCCAAATTACTTTAAAAAATGTTCTACCTTTGCAAGGAAACATGCTCTTTTATGCCCTCCATTTAGAAAGAACATGAACTGATGTCCGAAATTTTCTGTTTCATCATATGCAGATTGTAATTGTGAGCGATGAAGATGGAAGAAAATCAATTGTTAAGGAAATCGGTGACCATGTGTTGCCTGAACAGTATGGGGGGCGTGCGAAGTTTATCGCTCTCCAAGATTTTATTCCTCCTTACAATGACTAATCAGTATCTATAGAGGTCGTGACAGGTTTGGAACTAAGATTTCTCTGGCACATAGAGATAGATGATAGTATATATATATTTGATAAAATTAGCTCAAAATTTTGGGCAGAACATCTCTCTTTGGCTAGGAACCGGCCAAAGCTACCTGTACTTGAAGGAAGAAAAAAAAAAAAAAAAAAATCCTACTTTCGACGTTACCTCCAATAATTGTAATGACTCGGAGGCGGTTTCCCTCAAAAATTTTATTTGGTCTCATTTTTTACATGTAACTTGATAATCGGGGTAATTTCGCAGAATAATATTCTTTAATTCAGAGTCAAAACCCTGAAGTCATGGATGTGAAGTTGACACCTCATTGATTTGGCAATCATTTCGGTGATTTTTTTTTTTTTTTAAATAAAAACTATTATTTATTATTGTGTAAAAAATTAATTATGGTTATTTCAATAATTTTTTATTTAAAAATTGTATCCAATGCGATGAAAGGAAAAATTTTGCCTCCAAATGCGTCCAAAACCAGAAATCATTTTCTGCTAAATCGCTGGGTTTGGCTTTTGAAAGGTCATGGCTGCCCTCCATGTAGCTGGAAAAAGGTTTCCCCTCCCCCCCCCCCTTTTTTTTTATTTATGATGAAAATTATTTTTTTTTTTTTTTTTTTTTCTTTTCCTCCTTCTTTCCCTTTTTTCTCTTTTTTTTTTTTTTTATTTATTTTTTTTATTTTTTTCGTTACAAAAATTACATTACTACCGTTAATTACCTCTCTCATCTCCTATTTTTCCAATTTTAGTCACGCATTTTCATAAAGGATTATTCTCTTCATCTGTCAATATTGAGGAAGACACAACACTACTACTATTGGAATTAGAATTAAAATTTAAAAATGCTATGTAATAAATTATAATTTGATAGAAAAAATAAAAAATAAGATATCAATATTTAAAATTTTAAATTGTTCAAAAATATAGACAAAAATTATTCACCCTAAATATAATTCTTAATTCTAATTATAAAATAAGAAAATTAAAAGCTAAATTACTAATTGAAAATATAAACCATTAACTTACCAATATGAAAATAATTTTAAATAATTTCTAATTTTAATTACTAACCCTAAAATTAATCTAAATACCCCTAAAGTCTAATTAAAAACTATATTAATATTAAAAAATTATTTTTTCCTAAAATTATCTATGATTATAAAATTAAAATTCTAAATAATATATAAAAATCTAAAATCTAAAAAAAATCATAAAATACTAAAATAATATTATAAAAAATTCGTGACAAATGAAATTCACTTTGAAATACAAAATAAATGTGAATGCAAGTTTTTTAGTAGAAGTTACATTTGAAATATTTGAAAGCACAACAGGACAAGATAGTAAGACAACACGCGATGGAAGAAACAAGGGGAAGAAGAAAATGGTAGTCTCTTGGCCTTCATAGAAATCGCAAAGATGCACTCTCGGCCTTCACAAAAATTGCAGAAGATGCAATGGTGATAGCGGTTAAAGGTGAAAAATGACTGAAGCCTATACTTTGAATTTATAAAAGGTTCATTCACCTAATTTTGATTAAATTTTCCCTCATTTTTAAAGAACCCCACCCGTCCCCGCCCTAACCTACCTCTCTCTCATGTATTTCAAATGTTTTATTTTTCCTTTCATGCTGCTGCTTCCTCATTCTCTCTTTCAGCCACCAAAGCAAAACACCATCTTTCAGCTCTCACCTGTCTCTCTTCCAAAATTTTGGAAGCAAAATTTGCGGACTTAGATTGTAAAAGTGGAAAGAGCATCGAAAACTTGAAAGCCCAAGAAGGGCGAAAAAGACGACTCCAAACCCAATGTCGCTTACCATTTTGAAGATCCTTATTCTCTCAAGAAGCTACAAAATTTTTGATTGATTGAATTCAGTTTTGACCAATTTGTTTTTGTGCCAGGTGACACCAATAGAATTAATCATTTTTTATGTAAGCATGATTTAATAAATAACAACAATAATTTGAATCTATACACTATACGTATATCTATTATATCAACTTGACAAAAGGAACCAATTTTGTTTCATTTCCAGGTTTATGAATTGAATTCAATCAATGGCACGACATAATTCACTATCCATAAAAATTTATAATAATAATAATAATAATAATAATAATAATAATAATAGTACATTAATTAAACTAATTCAGATTCTCATATATCATTTATTTTTATTTAAAATCATCTGTTCAACTAAACTCTTAACAGTCATATGTTTATGAATAATTTAAATCCATGTTTTTAATAACCTATTTCGATATTTTAGTAAATCTCCTACATCCAAGGTCTTGTTCCTCCTAACTCTACATCTTTGGATTTTCACTATACGTGTCTAAACCTCCTTAGGTGCTATTGTTTGATTTTATTTATAATTGAATTTACTTCCAACTTAGTACGTATCTTTTTATTTTTAATTTTATCTTCTCTAGTTTAACTACACATCTATATGAACATATTCATTTTAATTACAACTATTTTATACTCTTATTGTTATTTAATAATCCAATACTTATTATCATACAATAATACAGGTTCTAATGTAGTTCTATAAAATTTTTCCTTCAACTGCAATGGTATCATGCAATTACAAAAAATTTCAAATATATTTCTTCATTTCATCCAATCGCATTAGATTTTATGATTCACATTTTTATTTATATTGCTATAGTTTTATACAATGAACTCAAAATATTTGAAACATTTACTTTTTGGTATATTTTATCCCTTTAATTTAATTATTTTTTTATCATTTTAATGACTGTCACCAAACATATATTTTATATATTTAGTTTTTGATCGATTCAATTTAAATTTTTTGAATTCTAATATGTTCCTTCATAACTTTAATTTAGCGCTAATACTCTCCTTAAATTCATCGACCAACACTAGATCAACTATAAAAAATATATAGTACAATACTTCATCTTGAATACTCTTCATTATTTCATCCATTACTATTACAAAAAAAGAAGTGATTTAACATCAAAATTTGGTGAAACCCAATATTAATGGGACAGTTATCACTTAAACTCCCGTAAATTCTTATATTGGTAATAACTCTCTCATACATATCTTTGGTGAGATCAATATATTTCAAAAATATCATCTTTTTCATCAACAGCCACCATAGTATATCTCTCGAAACCGTATTATATGCTTTTTCTAAATCAATGATACTATATGCAAGTCTCTCTTCTATGCTTTAATCGTCTCCATCAAATGTCTGAACAAGTTAATGGTTTTGGTGATGGATTGTCATGGTATGAATTCTAATTGATTTTGAAACACACTTATTTTTAATTTCAATCTATACTTAATCAATATTTCCCACAATTTTATATTATGATTAATAAATTTAATTCCTCAATAATTAGAGCAATATTATATGTCACCTTTATTCCACGTTTTCAGTAACCTACTCCGATGTTTTAGTAATTCTCATACATCTAAGATCTTGCTCTTTTAACTTGTATATTTAGATTTTCATTGCACATATTCAAACCATCTTAAATGATATTTTCTCATCTTATCCACAATTGAACTCACTTTTAACTCCGTACATATCTCTTCATTTCTAATTCTATTTTTTCTATTTTTATCATATATCTATCTGAATATTCTCATTTCGATTACAGCTATTTTATACTTTTATTGTTGTTGAATGGTCCAACACTTAGTGTTATATAATAATATAGGTCTTACTACAGTTCTATAAAACTATTCCTTCAACTGTAATGGAACCGTGCAATTGTAAAGAATTCCAAATGTATTTTTTCATTTCATTCAACCAGCTTACTTCTCCTATTCATCTAATTCATTTGGATCTTATGATTCATATCTCAATTTATATTGCAATCGCTTTATATAATGGATCCAAGATATCTAAAATATTCACTATTTGGTACATCATGTTCATTTAATTAATTTATTTTTTCATCATTCTAATGACCGTCATCAAATGTACATTTCATATACTTAGTTTTTTACAACTTAATGTAAATTTTTTGGATTCTAATGTATCCTTTCATTAGCGCTAATACCTTTCGTAGTATTATCGATTGGCACTATATCATATGTAAAAATTATATACTGTAGTATTTCATTTTGGATGCTTTTCGTTATTTCATCCATTACTATTGCAAAAATGAAAGAATTTATTATCGAATTTTGGTGAAACTCATGCTAATTGGGAAGTTATTATTTAAAACCTCGTAGAATTTTATATCAGTAATAATTTCATCATACATATCTATAATAAGATCAATATATTTCAAGGAGATTTTTTTCTTCATCAACGCCTATTATATTATATCTTTTAGAATCGTATCATGTGCTTTTTTCATATTAATGAATATCATATGTAACATCTCCATCAAATGTTTGAACACGCGAATGGTTTCGGTGATAGATTGTCCTGATATGAACCCAAATTGATTTTAAAATACATTTACCTTTAATTTCAATCTATACTCAATCACTCTCTCTCAAAATTTTATAGTATAACTGTAAGTTTAATTCTCTTATAATTAGAACAATTTTATATGTTACCTTTATTCTTATATAATGATACAAATGTGCTTTCCATCCATATTTAGGACATTTTCCTGATTTTCTAAATTTTGTTAAAAAAAATCCATCAACATTCTTATCTCCACTTTATCCAAAATTTCAACACCTCACTATCGGGGTCCTATGGTTTTATTATTCTTCATTTTCTTTAAAACCTCATTTCACAAGAATGAATATTGCCTTTTAAATTCCTATTGATCTTCTCTATGGATATTATGATGTCATCGATATTTTTTGTGTTTTTAACATTAAAGAAGTTATCAAAATAATCCATTCGATACTTTTTTATGTCTTCATTTCTTATAAAGGTACTATTGGTTTCACTCTTAATATACCAATACCATTTAGATTTTTTTTTTCCTATCCCTTAGTTTGACAATTATGTAAAGTTCTTTTTCTCCATTCTTAATTTCTAGTTTCTTATATAATTGATTATACATATTGTTTTTTGATTCATAGATAATTTTTTTTACTTTTTTTTGGCAATGATGTATTTCTTAAACATATCGCTATCTTTCTTATTTTTAAGATTCCTATAATACTTTCATTTGATTTATATAACGGTTTGAATTTTCTCATTCCACCACCATAACTCTTTACCTATTGGTGTCCGACTCTTAGGTACGCCAAGAAGCTACTTACCTAAATTTTTAATATTATTAGAGATTTCTACCCACATGGTTTCCAAGTTTCATTAGCAGATCAGATAGCTATTTGAATTAATTTGTTTCTAAAAGCTGTCATCTTTTCCTCTTTCAATTCCACTACTTAATTCTTGACTTTATAAATTGGCGATCCTTATTTTGTCTTTTAAATACACACATTTAAAATCAAAAGTCTATATTAAGTTGCTACACTCTCCCCTATTTTAACCTTATAATCCCCACAGATCATTCTATCTAACCTTTTAGTGAGGAAAAAAAATTATTTGGTTTATCATTTGATCAACTTCTATATGTAATTACGTGCCACTTATTTTTTTTTTGAAAAAAATATTTATGAATATCAAATTGAATATTGTGACAAACTTTAAAATGGTATCTTTACCTCATTTCTACTATGAATTGATAATTAATTAAACTATGTTAACATTTGAATTAATCAAATTAATTGTGATATATATAATACTTAATAAAATATGTTTTTAGTATCATGTGGTGAGAAAATTACATGTCGCAGTGCAAGCATCCACAATTGGACAATTTTATTAACATCCGAAATCAAACCCTATCAACATTTGACTTCTCAAAATAAATCATGAAATTTAGACAAGTTGACTCTATGTTATAGAACTCAAGAGGGCCTTGTAAAATGCACACAATAGAGCCAAGCGTGTCATGGCTAGGCATGCACGACATGAAGCATTGGAAGTCCATGAAGGATACAGCACTTGACCAAGCACCAAAAAGGCACCCCAAGAAGAGGTTAAACCCATGGAAGCTGTGGTCAACTTGGAAGGCTCAAGTCCTAGTGAGCCTAAGCATTTGGAGGCCTGAGAGAACATCCTGGGCACACCATTTCCAAGGAAGCTCAAGGGGCTTGAGACAACCGAGAAGACAAGATCACGTGTTAAAATCTAGAAAGTCCTAAAAAAGCTAAGGGACATAAGACAGTCAAAAGGACAAGGCTAGAGCACAAACAATGCATGCTGGAATTATAATAGTTGTAACTCATGTAAATAAAGAGTTGTGAATCCTAAGAGCCACCTTAGATGTATGGTTCATAAACAATGAGGTCTTAGACTTCTCCTCCCCTAGGCCTATAAATAGGCTAGTTCTCAAACTTGTAAAATCATCAATGGAGAAATAAACAAGTCTTCTTTTCACATTGAGAAAAGAGTTCTAGGAGCTTAAGGACCCTAGTGCTCCCTTTTAAGTTATACCACTAATTGAGTGATCCCTGTGATACAAAGTAGCGAGGCTCATGGTTCTCCCTTAATGAGCTATGTTCAAGTCCTTTCAACCATCCTTAACAACCCAATCCATCTCGAACCACCCTCCTTCGTGTGACATAGGTGCTATAAAGAAGATGCACTCGAACTCTTCGACCCCATCCTTCTACAAACCAAAGTTCAATAGGTGCTCTTGGTCGACCCGAGGCCAGGGTCCGCATCAAATTGATGCCTTCATTTATAGTCATTACATCCATTCTATTCCTTTATTCAACCATCACCATGGCCGAAAAGATTTTAACACAAAGAGAAAGGATTGAGGCCCTTGTGGCTTATCTTGTAGCCACCCAAATAGAAAGGCAAGAGGTCGATAAATGCTTTGCCCAACTTGAGCAAAATTTGGCCACCATCACCACCATGCTCCAAGGTATGCAAGTGGCAAGGCAACCCAAAAGAAAAAGAAGCTGGAGCACCACCATTCCCATTGTCGACAAGCCTCCAATCGAGAGGAGGTGTCTAATCAAACCGCCTGATATTAAACCCATCACCCCGAATCCTCTAGTACTAAAGAAGAGGATCATGATGTAGCCTCTAGTGAAAGTGAGTGGAGGTTTGTCCAAGAGGGAGACAAATGGCTATTCAACCACAACTAAAGTTCCCAACCTTCTAAGATGGCAATCCAAGCACATGGATTGCAAGAGTTGAAACCTACTTTAACAACTATCCAATAGACCGTCATGAAAAGGTTCACATTGCAAGCTTCTACTTTGAGGGTAAAGCTCAACTATGGTACCAATGACTCAAGGAGAGGTATCATGCATGCAAACATAGAGTCTCTTGGTCTTGGCCATACAAGGAGATAACTAAGAGGTTCAAAGTGACCAAGTACATGGATTGCAATGTTGTATTCACTCTGTTAAGACAAACATCCACCTTAAGGGATATCAAAAGAAGTTTGAGAAGATCTCCGCAAGAGTCACTTAGCCAGAACAAGCTTTGATAGGAGTTTTCATTGGAGTGCTCAAGCATGAGCTAGCCTATGGATAGGGTTTTGTCTGGGTCGGGTACCCGAATCCGAATATACTATTTTAAACCCGAACCCGAGATGTTCGGATTATTTTTTTTGTCCCGAACCCGAACTCGAGCAAATTACTTAGATTTGGGCGGGTACCCGAATCTGAATTTTTTTTAAAAAATAAAATTCTCTATAACAAATGAAAAAATGAAACCACATAGCTGAAAAAAAAAATGAATATGACATAATATAATATTAAGCAACCTGGATATGAAACTTGAAGAACTTCATTACAGGACACTTTCTGAAAATTACAGCACACTAATAGAGCATCTCAAGCTGAAATCAGATTTAAAATCTTAATAAGAAATCAAACTTGAAGTCTGAACACTTACAGTACACTTTCTCATGGCAGAAATCAATTTTTTTTTTTGGAAATTAAACACAAATGGCCCAAATAACAAATAAATAATAATAGTAAATATCATACTAACATAATAAAAAAAAATCATATTTACTACAATTGAAAATAAAACTTAACATTTGAGAATAAAACTTGAACAAAATTCTTCGAGCCACTAGATGTGATTTTTCTTCTCAATTTCCTCCTCCCGTTTCCATCAATGTTTTCTCTTGATAATGACTTTGCTTCACACTTTCTGAATGCAACTGAAAAATTGCTTCACACTTTCTGAATGCAATTGAAAAATCTCCTCAAACCTATCTTTTGGGAAAAAATTGATTACAATATCAAGCATTAAACACAAAATTTAGATTTTACACTGTCTAAATAGTGGGAATAAAGTTTTGTTCATTTCAAGCAGCAAAATGAAATATTAATTAATCAAAATTAACAAAAAGAAACCTACCTTAGGAAATCAAGCGGTCCTTTAATCATCAATACTAAGCAAGTTTGGCTCATTAATCATCAATTGACTAAGTTCTACGAAAACCAACAATAGTTAATAAAAAAAATTATAAAATAATAAATTTGTTAAGTAAATAAAGTATGTGGCTTTTGAAACAAAATCATACCTGCTTCAATGCTCTCAAGTTCATCAAATTATTTTTCAATATCAAGAACTGATGTAGAGCTCAACCAATTTTGACAACAAATCAAAGCCTCTACAGTTTTTGGTGTCAATGAACTACGAAAAGCATCAAGAATTCTCCCTCCAGTGCTGAAATCAGACTCGGAAGCTACAGTCGAAACTGAAATAGCTAAAACATCTCTAGCCATAGTTACAAGGATTGGAAACTTGGAGATATTCACTTTCCACCAATTTAAAATGTCAAAATTCTACACATTACGTTCCCTTGGTTCCAATAAATAAATATTAAGCTCTGATTTTGTTTGTTGCCCTACCTTCACCTTTTCTTTTTCTTCCAAATATACCTAGTATCTTAGAAAAGAGATCCAAAGTATGCTTCTCACTTTCCACATTATCAATTCCAAGTAAACTTAAACAAGGAGTACATCCTTCATTCTCAACAATACTATGAGCACTTGCATAATGTTCAAAATAACGCATCAATGAGTCATTCACCCTCTCTTCTAACACTTTTGCATTAGGTTCTTCATACAAATGACTAATGGCTGTTAAAACATAATCTTTTTTTAAATGAGGATCAAGAATCATAGCCACAAACAATAAATGATTAATGTTCTTGATATATGACCAATATTTATCATGTTTGGTTTTCATTCTAATAGCCATATCAGCATGACTTTTGTTGTTAGAAGTCATCTTCTCCTTAATCATCATGCCAGTACCAAAAATGATACTAAAATAAGCATTGCAAGTCACATATAAAGAAGATAAAATCTGTAAAGTGGGTTCATAAAAAGTTCTCAAAAATGGCAACAAAGAACGAACATTTTCCCAATTTTCAGCATTTGGCAAACCCCTATTATGTCCCCCATTGAGCTCATTTCTATATTTTAGATCTTTTTCTTCCAATCTAGCAAATGCAGCCTCAAATTTAACAGCATTCTCCAACATAAGATAAGTTGAATTCCACCTAGTATCAATATCAAAACACACAAGGCTTTTACTTTCAATTTGCTCTTGAGTCACACAAGTTTTAAACTTCTGCAATCTTGATGGAAAAGATCTCACAAACTTCACAGCAGACCGAATTCTAAATATTGAATCATCCATATCTTTCAACCCCTCCTTTACGATTAAACTTAGTATATAAGCACAACATCTCATATGAAGATGTTCTCCTTTTAACACACTCCCTTTCCAATTATTAATTCTTTGTTTTAGATATTGCATGCCTACATCATTGGAGCTAACATTATCAACTGTTACGCACAATACTTTATCAATACCCCAATCAAGCAAAAGGTTCTTAATTGTTTCACCAATAGATTCACCAGTATGGCTAGAAATAGGGACAAAATTTAATATGCATTTATGTAGCTTCCAATCACCATCAATGAAATGAACAGTTAAACACATATAACTTAAATTCTGCCTAGACGTCCATACATCAGTGGTAAGACACACTCTTTGTCGTGATTTCTTAAAATAACCTTTTAACTTGTTCTTTTCTTTGAAAAAGAGCTCAACAATATTTTTTGCAATAGTTTTCCATGTGGGAATAACAAATCTAGGCTGCAATGTATTTGAGTAATCTCTAAACCCCACATTCTCAACAATTCTAAAAGGTAGCTCATCAATTATTATCATCCTAACCAGTGCCTTCTTATATAATTCTTAATCAAATTTCCAAACTATAAGTTGACTCCCACTCCCACTACTATTATCGGAGAATTCTTTGCTTGCCGGTTGAAAAGCCAAAGTCCTTTATTTTTTTTTTCTCTATTATTGTGAGGATATTTCTTGCACCTTGTGAGATGATTACGCAAGCTATTAGTACCATTAACGGTAGGACACTTAAACTCATTGCCACAATAATTACAACTTGCTTTCATTTCAGACTTATCAACAAAAGGCAATTTCGTAAAATGTTCTCATACCGTAGACGTAAAATTACCTCCTTTACCTCGTTTTACTTTTGGCAAAAGTGGTTTAACACTGATTGGATTATCACCTGCAATGCCAAATTGAGGAGCAGGGGAATTTGAAGAGCTCTCCTCTATAATAACCTAATAACAAGTATGATATTAAATTAAAATTAGCAGTAGTAGTGAGAAATAGGACACTTTGTCATGAACATTATGTGCAAATTCAAATACGACAATAATTAGTCATGTTGTAACACTACAAAGTAATAGTATTATGAAGAAGTCTCTTTTTCCTGTATTCCTTATCACCTTCAGGGTCATGTAGCATCTCAGAAATAGACATTCAAGCATCAATTATCAAACTCTATTTTTGGATCCCAAAAAATCATACAGTAGAGAATCCCCCCAAAAAAGGGAAATAATCCCAAAAAATCATAAGGACCATTAGAGCATCAACACTGCAGGAAATAATCCCCCAAAAAGGGAAATAATCCCCAAAAGTTAGATAGCAGAGCATCAACACTACAAGGAAAACAAAATTAAGCATTTAAAATCAAACAGCACCATATGAATAGCAAACGGGAAATAATCCCAAAAAAAAAAATAATTGGACACAAACAATCCCTATTCTAATTGAGTGTTTTTTCTCCTATAAATGTTTTAACATAAAAAAAAAATCATGTATATAGTTCAAATATGACATTCACTGTAATCTTTGGATGCAAAAAAATGACAGATGTAAAGAAAAACTCTATTTTTTTATTAATAGGCAAGAACAAAAAATGAAAACATGGCAAGAACAAAAAAAAAAAAAAAAAGCTTGTAAATTATCATAGGCAAGAACAAAAATGAAAGAATCAAAACTCATAGTACTAAAGTATCACATCGTCAAGAACCAAAAAAAAAAAAAAATCACTTACCATACAACAAGTAAGATTTGGCTATTAGATAAAGTTGAAGATGGTAGAGAGAGAGAGAGGCTATCAGCTAGAGTTGGAGATCGAAGAGAGAGAGGCTGTGAGTTCTGAGTTGGAGATGGTAGGGGGAGAGAGAGAGAGAGGCTGTCGCTCAGCTGCTAGAGAAAGGATGAAGCGTCAAGCGAGAATGAGATAAATTAGGGTTATACAACATTTTTTACCTTATTTCTATTTTTACCCCCATAATTATATATATTTACATATGTATCCGAGTTGATTCGAGTGGGTCGGGTTAATTCGGGTTTTTTAATTACCGACCCGAACCCAACCCGATATAACAAAAAACTCGAATTAACCCGACCGGAACACCTCGGGTTCGGGTGGGTTACGGGTTTTGTTCGGGTCAAACCCAGCCCTAGCCATGGATGTCAAGCTCCAATGACCAAAAACACTCATAAGGGCATGGTAGGTTACACGACTCAAAGATGACCAACTTCAAGACATCCAAAACCATGTCCACCCACAACTTTCCAAGGGGACAAGAGATAACTTATCCTCTAGTTCACTCTTGAGACCAACTCTCTAGAGTAGTAGCAAGTACTTCTACATGCAAAGCATATTTGAGTAAGGAGACAAGAGGCTAACCTATGCTAAGATGGAAGGTAAGCATGCCAAAGTCTTATACTACAATTGTGATAAGAGGTTCACATCAGTGCACAAGAGCAAGCATCCCCAACTCTTCATGATTGAGGCCCCAAGAGAAGAAGAACAAGAGGCCAAGAAAGAGCAACAAGAAGGAGAGATCAATAAGAAGGTCCAAGAAAAAGAGGATCCCCTAATCTCCATCCATGCCATGGCCGAAATCCAAGGCCCAAGGACTATGCGTACCCAAGCTCACGTCTGCAAGAGAGAAGTTACACTCTTAGTTGATAATGGCTTCTCCCTCAATCTCATCAACCTCAAAATAGCAGGAATGTTGAAGCTACCAATAGAGAAAGTGGAACCTTTTGAAGTAAAGGTGGCAAGTGGAGAAAAACTCCAATGTTCCAAGATCTACCAGAATTTCACGATTAACATTTAAGGGTATGACATCAAAAATGATTTCTATTCCTTAACTTTAATCAGATTGGATATTGTGCTAGGAGTGTATTGACTTGAGACACTTGCAAGAGTAGTCTCTGACTACAAAAGGATGGAAATGGAATTCATACATAATGGTAAGTGGATCAAGCTCAAGATGGACCACAAAGCCAAGCTAAAGATGTTGAGTTAGCAAGCATGGAAAGAAGCATTTGTAAAGGAAGCCAAGCCTTTGTTGTCTAAGTCTCAACATCAACACAAGAGGACCAACCAAATGGTGAAGCTCCTATCCATGGTGACATTCAAGCACAATTGGTCAAATATCACCAAATCATCGAGGAGCCAATTCTTTTCCACCTCTAAAAGACTTCGATCACCCCATAGTCCTCAATGATCCAACTAAGGCTGTTAATGTTCCTCCCTACCGCTATGATTATTTTCAAAAGGAGGAATTCAAATGGCAAGTCAAAGAGATGCTCTACAAGGGCTCATCCGTCCAAGTACCAGCCCTTTCTCTAGCCCCATCCTCTTAGTCAAGAAGAAGGATAACACATGGAGATTTTACACCAACTACAGAGCTTTTAATGAAGCCACCATTAAGGATAGGTTCTCTATCCCCTCCATTAATTATTTATTGTTTGAGTCAGGTGGAGCCAAGTTCTTCACCAAGCTGGACTTGAAATCTGGTTATCATCAAATCGAGATGAGGGAGGCTGACACCCATAAGATGGCATTTCATATCCACAATGGTCATTACGAATACCTAATCATGTTGTTTGGCTTGTGTAATGCCCCAAGCACATTCCAAGCCTGCATGAATGAAATCTTTTGGCCTAAGCTAAGGAGGTTCATGCTTGTCTTCTTCGACAACATCCTAGTTTACTCAAAGATATGGGAAGAGCATTTGAAACACTTGGAAGAGGTGTATACAACCCTAACTGACCACTACTTTTACATCAAGCCATCCAAATGCTCATGGAGACAAGAAGAAGTGGAGTACCTTAGCCACATCATCTTGGCCCAAGGTTTACAGGTTGATCCAAAGAAGGTGGAAGCCATAGTCTCTTGGCTGAAGCCCAAATCTCTCTCCAAGCTCCAAAGATTCCTTGGACTAACGGGCTACTATTGCAAGTTTGTCAAGAACTATGGCAACATTGCTGAGCCCCTTACCAACATGCTTAAGGACTCATTCTTATGAAGTCACGAAAGTGAGAAAGCATTTGAGAAACTAAAGCAAGCCATGACATCCACACCCATCCTAACCATGCCTAACTTTAACCAAAAGTTCAAGGTAACACCAATATGAGTGCCATTGGCATTGGTGCCATTTTAGTGCAACAAGGGAGACCCTTGGCCTACATAAGCAAGGCTCTTGGAGTCCAAAAGAAGTTTTTCTCAGTATATGCTAGGGAGATGCTTACAGTGATAGAAACTATTCGAATTTGGAGTTCATACTTGCTTGGATGTAAATTCAAAGTCGTAACCGACCAACAACACCTCAAGGCCCTATTGGAACAAAGGATCACCACTCCTAACAACAACAATAGCTAGTTAAGTTACAAGGTTACGAGTTCGAGGTGATCTACCGGCCCAAAAGAAAGAACCGTGTGGTGGATGCATTATCTAGAAGGGAAGATGATGAAGTCCTCATGCCAATCTCAGGCCTTGAATGGAGCATATGGAGTGAAATGAAGGCTACTTTCCAAGAGAACAACCACCGCTACGACATAATTCAAAAATTGGAGCCCAATAGTGGAGAAGTCCACCATGAAATGAAGAATGACATGCTCTTTGGATGGGCAAGATCTATGTATCACAAGCTACAAACCTTCGGCAACAAATCCTAACTCACTTCCATAATAGCAAAGAAAGAGGACATAGTGGAGTCTTCCAAACTTATATACGGATTGCTAAACTCTTCACATGGGAAGGAATCAAGAAGGTTGTCCGCAAACATGTTCAAGCATGCGAGGTTTGCCAAAGGACCAGGAATGACTCGGCCAAACCCCACGGACTACTCCAACCTTTACCAACACCCCAACATATGTGGGAAGACATCACCATGGACATGGTGGAAGGGCTGCCAACAACAGCTACAATGTCATCTTGGTCGTGGTTTATTAACTTACCAAGAATGCTCACTTCATCCCCCTCACCCATCCATTCTCTACCAAAACCATTGAACAATACGTGGATAATGTGATGGAATTACATAGAGTCCCAAAGATTATCATCACTGATAAGGACAGAATTTTCATGATCAACTTTTGGTAATAATTATTCTGCCTTCATGGAACCAAGCTTCCTAGGAGTTTGGTGTATTATCCCCAAACTGATGGCTAGACCGAAGTTACCAATTGGACCTTGGAGCAATACTTGAGATTTTTGTTCACCACAATCCAAGGAAGTGGGAAGAGTTCCTACCATGGGTAGAATATTGATATAACACCAGTCACCATTCCGCCATCAGCATGACACCTTTTAAATCCCTTTATGGCCATCCACCACTAAGCTTGCCCTTATACTCCTATAGTACCATGGCCAATGACAGACGTGGTGGACTTCGAATTAAGAACAAGAGTCAAAGTGCTCGAGGACCTAAAAGCCAATCCAAAAAGGGCTCAAGCAAGGACAAAAAAGATGCATGATCGCAACTACCTCAATAAGGAGTTTAAAGTAGGAGATTGGGTATACCTACATTACCATAACAATAAGAAGAGAAAAGATTCTAAACAATCCATGTTCAAGCTCAAGTCCAAGTACTATAGCCCCTATCTCATCATGGCTAAGTATGTGAAGCTGGCCTACAAGTTCTATTTTCTGCCAAACATCCAAGTGCACCTAGTGTTCCATGTAGGTTGGTTAAAGAGACATGTGGGAGACACCTCGCGAATTGCGGCCACCTTACTAGAGCTTGATGACGATGACAACTTTGTCTTTGAACCCGAAGACATCTTAGACACCCGCATGACCGGCCGAGGAGATCACACCCGCCAAGAAGTCCTTGTCAAATGGAAGAGTCTAAGTGAGGAGGATGCAACTTGGGAGGATGCCTTGGTAATGATCTGAAGCTACCCTATTTTTTACCTTGACGGTAAGTTCTGTCTTCAGGAGGGGACGAATGTTACAAAACTCAAGAGGGCATTGCGCAATGCACACATAGAACCAAGTGTGCCACAACTAGGCATGCACGGGGAGGAAGCATTTGGAGTTTGTGAAGGATCCAACACTTGACCAAGCACCAAAGAGGCGCACTAAGAAAAGGTCAAGCTCAAGGAAGCCGCGGTCAACTTGGAGGGCTCAAGACCAATTGAGCACAAACACTTAGAGGCCTAAGAGAATATCTTGAGCGCACCAATTCCAAAGAGGCTCAAGAGGCCCGAGACAGTCGAGAAGACGAGCACATGCTGGAATCTAGAGAGTTCTAAGAAAACTAAGGGACCCAAGGTAGCCGAAAGGACAAGACAAGTGTACAAGCAGCATATGCTAGAATTCTAAGAGTTACAACTCATGTAAAATAAAGAGTTGTGAATTCTAAGAGCCACCTTAAATGTATGGTTCATAAATAAATAATGAGGGCTTTGACCCCCCCTCCCCTAGGTTTACAAATAAGCCAATTTTCAAACTTGTAAAATTATCTACGGAGAAATAAACAAGTCTTTTATTCACTTTGAGAAAAGAGTTTTAAGAGTTTAAGGAAGCTAGTGCTCTCCTTAATCTACATCATTACTTGTGATCCGTGCGGTGCA
The DNA here is from genome assembly GCA_037126225.1 of Dillenia turbinata. Classification (NCBI taxonomy): domain Eukaryota; kingdom Viridiplantae; phylum Streptophyta; class Magnoliopsida; order Dilleniales; family Dilleniaceae; genus Dillenia; species Dillenia turbinata. The sequence goes on from JBAMMX010000011.1 coordinate 13,114,846, forward strand.
AAATAGTGAAGCTCTCAGTTCTCCCCCAGCAAGTCATGTTCAAGTCCTTTGAACCAATTTCAACTACCCAATTCATCTTGAACCACCCTCCTTCGTGGAACATAAGTGTTACGAAGAAAATGCACTCTAGCCCTTCAGCCCAATCCCTCCATCAACCAAAGCTCAATAGGTGCTCTCGGCTGAACCCAGGGCCGGGTCCGCATTACTGTCCCTCCCTGACTCACCCACGCGCCAATTAAAAACCCTTTTCATTCCCATTTCTCACCCTAAAACCCTACGAACACAAACAAAAACAAATCCTCATACTTGTTTCACTTCCGCCTCCTCAGTCTCGGTCTCTCTAGAAAATGAATTCCGCCGCAGTCAGCCGCCACCACTTCCTCGGCGACACCGCCTCCATCTCCCGTCTCCACACCTCCAAAATCTTGGCCCCCTCGAAAATTACCACCAGGGTGAAAATGTCTCTCCGCGAAGACGGGCCCTCCCTGGCCGTCGTCGGAGTCACCGGCGCCGTCGGACAGGAATTCCTATCCGTCCTCTCCGACCGAGATTTCCCATATCGGAGCATCAAGATGCTGGCCAGCAAACGGTCTGCGGGCAAGAAACAGACATTCGAAGGGAGAGAGTATACGATCGAAGAGCTGACAGTAAGCAGCTTCGAGGGAATAGACATCGCGCTGTTCAGTGCGGGTGGTTCGATTAGCAAAGAGTTCGGGCCGATTGCGGCGGAGAAAGGAACGATTGTGGTGGACAATAGCTCGGCTTTTAGGATGGATGAGAATGTGCCTCTTGTGATTCCTGAAGTGAATCCTCATGCTATGAGTCATATTAGGCTTGGTGCTGGAAAAAAAGGTGCTTTGATTGCCAATCCCAATTGCTCCACCATAATTTGCTTGATGGCCGCAACTCCTCTTCATCGCGAAGCCAAGGTGATTTCTTCATTTCAAAATTTCATCTTGAAAATCTCGATTTTTCTTGTGCTTGGAAACTCGTGATCAATGAATCTATACTACGGAATTTCTATTGGGGTTCAAATAGGCATGTGAATCTATACTATGGAATTTTTAGACCCCATATATTGCTGAAAAAGGGTATCTTAATCTGTTTGGTCATTTTGAATTGTACCCAACAAACACTAATCGTTGAAGCAGAATACAATGCAGGCGGGGACCAAGGGAGAGGTGGGCAAGGGGGACTCCAGCCCCTCGATCCTGAAATTTTATGAAAAAATTGTGTAATTTAAAAAATTATAATCTGCCCCACTAAATATTATAACATCCACTCCCAGAAATTATAACTTCGAATGCATGTTTTATTTCACCCATGCATGCAAGGGACGGTTGCTGATCTATCTGAAGCGATATAATCTTCAACACAAATGATACTTTTTGTTATCCATAAATGATTTTTGTTGTATGTATTATGCTGATTTAAAAGTAAGCATTGATGAGATTTACTTAAACCCAAAATATTCATGAATTCTACAAAGTGAAGTATCTACAGCAATTAAAGCATTTGAGATCTATTTGAGTACAACTAAAGCATTTGCTAAATGTATGAGATTGAGAAGGTTTTAATGTTCTAAAACAAAATAAGTCAGCAATATTCCATTAGAAGTATCTGACATGTAGCGGCAATTATGAAGTGTTACATGGTATTGGTTGATATGTCTTTGTTCACGCAGATCTGTGCCACACAGACACTATAAACCTCTTAATTCTCCTGATAAACTGACCCTCTTTGCCACAAGTCCTCAAGATAATGAATAAAATAAAATACAAAAAAAACAAAATAAAAGACTCCCACCAAATCTGTGCAAATTCATAATCAGTTAAGGAAAAGCGGGAAATTGAAATATATGAAAAACTGAATTTTTTTTTTCCTGTCCTCTTTGTTTAGACATTTTACAACCACTATAGTCTGCACTTCCTAGCTCTATCGATGCAACAGCTGTTCTGCTGGTTGTTGTCTCTTATTTTTATTGGCGACTTTTTCTTCACTATCTGTATCAGACTAACATTTCCTACTGCATACTGATTCTCATGTCATTTCATCTAATAAGGTCCTGATTATGGTGGGAGGACTTTAAAATCTTATTATGTTGTTGATCCGAAACCTTGCATAAATTGTGTGGAAGCGTACAGCTGATGTTAGGCTTGAGGTCCCCAGTTTGGTTAAGTTATTTGGATTCGAGTTTATGCCATGCTCAATACAGACCTATTTGATTTTGTTGTGCTTAATAGCTTATTGCTAGGGCCTTTTTGAAGTCCAAAAAGTTTAAAATACTAAGGCTAAGTCAGTGCATGCCACCAGCACATAATATAAAGAGCGTACCCAGTACTGAAACTCCCACATTGTGGGCTCTGGAGAAGGGAATACCTAGGTAGCCTTCCCCTTGCTTTTTTTGCAAGGAGGCTGATTCGAACCCCGGACCTCCAAGACACAATGGAGAGACTCCACCATTGCGCCAAGTCCGTCTTTCGCCACCAGCACATAATATGATTAATTATTATTAAGCGTCATTGTTAAATTTTAATTGGTGTGCTTCTAGCCGTTAGAAAAGGTCAAATAATTGATGATTATAAAAGATATTAATTATCTATTTCTAATGCATAAGAGCGTCAACTTAAGTTGATGTCATCGAGACTTCTTTTGTTCCTATTGCATATCAATCTGTTCATTGTCCAGGAAAACAAAGATGAATCTTGACATTGCTACTGGCACTGGTTTTTATATTTTCCACTTGTTTGTTGATTATTGCATCAAATATGCACTTCATGTGGCACTTTTATATCTTACTGCTTCAGGCCACAGTTATTTTCTTCAAGCAGGATACATGTAGTGCAATTCTTGTAATTCCTTAGTCTGACACTTCCTTTCATATGTGTTTTGTCGAATGATAACAGTGTTTCAGCTGCATGAGTGTTGCAGGTGATACGCATGGTTGTCAGTACATATCAAGCAGCTAGTGGTGCTGGTGCTGCTGCAATGGAAGAGTTGGAACTGCAGACTCGTGAGGTCTCCTGCATTTGCATCTTGTCACTTGATTTTGATATCAGGTTTCTTGATGTGATGTCTGGTAATGTTTGTGTGTCATCCTAATTTGACACTTTCTTGTTTATATTTTCTTTTCAGGTTCTTGAAGGAAAGCAGCCAACATGTAAAATCTTTAAGCGTCAGGTTTGCCTCCCCCCCAGCATCACTGTCTATGAGTAATTTTTGTTTGGTACTTAATGACATTTTCCTTAATTATTTTTGGTTCTCTTTCTTCGTCAGTATGCTTTCAATCTCTTCTCTCATAATGCATCAGTTCTGTCCAACGGATACAACGAGGAGGAGATGAAACTAGTTAAAGAAACAAGGAAAATCTGGGTAAGTTATGATATTAAATACTTTTCTGACCAAGTGAATAGTTAGTGGTATTTTCCTTTTTAATTTTAGTCACATATCTTTTCTTGTTTCATTTGCATTTTGCATTTTGTATCTGTAGAATGATGCAAATGTCAAGGTGACGGCCACTTGCATTAGAGTTCCTGTTATGCGTGCACATGCTGAGAGTGTAAACCTCCAATTTGAGGAGCCCCTTGATGAGGTATGATGTGCAATGTGTTGATGATGCTTTATATCTATATGTTTTACCTTTTCAATTCACCCTTTTTTTCAATTCTTTCTTGATGCAATGGAATCTCCCAGTTTATTGTTGGTTGCGTTACTGACCACTGGTTAAATGCTAGCAGAGTTTTGGAATAATTAAATTGTAAGCTATAATTGCAGTTTTTATTTTTTCTTGTGACTACAAGGTAATATTGCTTTCCTTGGGCATACTTATTGTAGCTAAAGAGAAGCTAAGGATTACCAAGGGTAAAATTTTGGATATGAGGGATTTCTGAGGGACCCGTCTATATCCAAATAAAAAATGATGTTGAGAAAGGCTTACAAATTTGAGATAAGTAGGGCATGAATTGTTTATGCAAAAGGTATAATACGTGGAGTGTTTGAGATTAATTTACTATCCATCTACCATAACAATTTGAGTTAGAGAACACAAGAGGCTCAATGAGTTTCAAACATGGATTTAGATGTTGGCCATAGCCAATATGTCATGATCATGAGAAGGCATAACAGAAGTGATATGACTGCAACACAGCCATTGGAGCTGTTACAGGTGTGACTGGTCCACCGCAGGGCTGTTATGGCCGTGACAACACCACAAGGTCATGATGCCAAAGGTTTGCCTGTATGTCTGTAGTCAATTTATGTTATGTGATGCCTATTACACCCTATATATCACCCTGTATTGTTACAAGCATGACTACAACTACATTTAAATCCATGGTCGCAACATTTATGAACATTTCATATTGTTCCCTTCAATCAGTTGTATTAAGTACAACATTTGTATTAAGTATTCAGCCAAAAGTTTTTTTGATTGGTCATCTAAGGGTTTAGAGTCCACTTGTGAAGGTTAAGGGTTCAAATTCTGCTGCCCCTGTTACACTGCCTAGGTGACGAATAGTATATTTTCACTGAATAGCTGTTGTCAAGTCTCAAACCTGTTTAGTTATGCTTGTTGGCCTTTTGCTCTAGCATCGCACCTGTAAAAGGCACTTTCAGGTTTGAAATTTCGGGTATCTTCAGAATTTATGATTAGCTAATTGTGAAGGTGTAACAGGATGAACTAGAGCCAATGATATTTCCATCTAGACTTCATAGTTCATGCTCTTCATTGCACATTAGCTAGAGAGACGTGCTGAGGGAAAAGCAAGAATTTTAACTTTCTTTAGTTGGGATCATTTTCTAACATATACGATGGTGTATAATGCTTCAGACGCTACTGGCTGTCTGCTTTTGTGTGTCCTGGGACCTTCTTGAAAGTTGATTTCCCTGATGATTAGTTTTTCCTGCCATTTGTTTTGTTGCTTGATTGCTTCATGTTATTCCAATATTCTCTTAAATTGTTCATCCAGAACACAGCACGGGAAATTTTGAGAAGTGCTCCTGGTGTAGTGATCATTGATGATCGGGCATCCAATAACTTCCCTACCCCATTGGAAGTATCAAATAAAGATGATGTTGCAGTTGGAAGGATACGCCAGGATATATCTCAAGATGGGAACCATGGGTAAGAGTCTTAATTGTTCTGACTTATATCTGTCCACATCAACAACCCCTGGTTCTGATTGGTGTATTTCATTACAGGTTGGACATATTTGTCTGTGGTGACCAAGTACGCAAGGGAGCAGCACTCAATGCTATCCAAATTGCTGAATTGTTGCTATAGTTCAGACATGATTCCGTTTCCATTTATTTTGTATGGTGATAGGATGTAACTATTGCAAGCTGCATAGTGCATTCTTTTTTGTTGGCGGCAACTCCTGTCATTGTGATTGACAATGTTGAGCAAATTTTGTAGCATTTGCAGTTAGAAATGATTAAATTGAAGATTGTTTGATGCCCCACTGAATTATACCTTTCATAACCCCCACCCCTACCCGCATTGGCATTTGATTTAAATTTGACTTATTTCCAGGTATGTCTTTCCTTCTACAGCCTGAGCTTGTGAGAATGTGTTGCATGCATGCTTCTAGAGAGAATATTGGTGTGTGTCGAGTGTGAAAGCATGTTGATTCCATGTTTAGGCTGTTGTAGGGCTTTAGATAGTTCTTGCTGTTTTACAGAATACAAAGAACTTTTATCGTCCCCAATTGCCTATAGCTTCAAGTGTCATTCAAGGTAATTGCACAGCTAACTCGACAAGCTCTCCTCAGAGAGATCTTTGACACGGGAGCCCGAGTTACTTGGGTTTCTCCCAAAATTCTCTCTCAACAAAACCCAAGAAACCCCATAAAAAGATCACCACAATCGAATGATAAACACCAATTTTTTTTGGTACAATGGTGAGATTTCAACTGGGGAGGGGATTTCAACTGGGGAGGGGATTTCAACTAAGGAGGGGATGTGCTATTTGAACTAAAACTAATCGACATTATAAACACCATTTTGAGTAATGGAAGCTTGAACAATCCCTGTATGGATGGCAATATAACCATTAACCCTTTGAAATATTTATGGTAAAGCTTCTTGCTTCCAAATCTTCAGCATCTACGGTTGGCTCAAATCGAATTCGCAATCGATTGGACAGAACCCAAGGGATGATAAGAATGATTGTAACAGACCGCCCAAGAAAGCCCCCAGAAAGCCGAGGACAATTACTGTGTGATAACCCTACCCTGGAAAATTCTTTTTCGGGCAAGTAATGAAATTTGACAAAAACGTTGTAAATATAATTAAAATAATGACGTAATTTCTTTACAAATAAATATTTTTCATAATTTCAAATGTTTCAGTCAAATATGTGTGTGTGTGTGTGTGTGTATTGACATTCTTAACCTTGTATATTAAATTGAAATATCTAAATTTTAGATATACATAAATGAATATATAGGTATATATACACGAATAAAAACATTATTCAAAAAGAAGAGTAAATATATAAATAGATAAAACTCTCTTTGTATTTCAAAAATACATACACATAAATAATTAAATAAATACTTGAAATAAATTATATATATAAAAAAGAAAATTATATCATGTAAAGACTTTTAATTGGTCAAACCAACAGTTGAACAATATAGCTAGCAGATACTGTGTGAAAAAAGATTAAATATTGAAGCAATTGAAATGACCCAGAAGAGAAAGACAAAATAATAATAATAATAATAAACAAAATAAAAACAAAACAAAATAAATAGAAAAATCTCCTGCAGAATTGAACCATTCGTTTTGGTCAAAACTTTAATTTGGATTCTCCAACCAAAAGAAATATCAACCCTTGACCCATTGGTTTTGCCAAGTGTTCTTTGCCAACCAAGGCTGTCCCATCCATGAAAGCAGAGTTGCGACGAGGGCGGAGCCGAAAAATTTTTCTTAAAGCGGCCGGAAAACAATAATTAATAAAAATTATAAAATAAAAATATATTAAAAATTTATATAATTTTAATAAAAAATATAAAAAATATTAAACAAATTAAATAATTTATAAAAATTATACTCGACGTTTAATGAGACCCCATTCAAAAAGCTTAATACAAAAAATATCCAATAGTCAATCTAAGACCTGTGATTCAAAAAATTCAATATGTTTTAGTACAAATAGTGCTATATCGTCCCATTCCACTGATGGGATTCATCTTCCCAAGTGGGTCATGTCGTCCCGACCCATTAAGAGAATTTGTCATTTGTAGTATCCTATTTGTTGTTCGGCTAACTCCTAACGAGATCTATGCAATCAATTGGCGGAAGTGTTCGGTGTTTTCGAATACTTGTCTCTCTCTACATTCAACCTATAGCTAGTAGCTACTCAAGGGACCGATACTTCCGATTCTCGTTGATCAGAGACAATATTCGAATGAATTTTATAGCGACTTTTATTTCCTATCTCAGCACGAAATGTACCTCGTGGATAAAAAAAGAAACTCTTGAAAATTTAATCGATAAGAAAAGGAATCTTCCCGTATAATCAATTTTGTTAAGTGATAATGATTTCAAATTTCAGACGTTTGAACTCAGAAATTTTCAAATCTTCTCGTATAGAAACTAGAGTTTTAACATTATGAATGTATATGGCTCTTGCGGACCCATATAAAAGTCTTCAATATATCAATGCAAGGTAAGTTCTCTTAACTTTACACGGGGGCACACGAATCACAAGGAAATTTGTCTTCTCTTTCCCTCTTAGTTTGTTTTCATTCCTTTCGAAAAACGGTTCTTTTTAACTTGAGCATTGGAGTCTTTCCCGTCAGAATACTCTCTGGTGGTATTTTGTAAGTTTCAAACCTCTTTATCAAGCACCCATTCGAGTCACAAGAAATCGGATCTGTAGAGTCAAAACCTGCCTCCAATAGATTGGTACCGTCCATGAGAATCAGATTATGGAAACTTTGTTGAATCCTCTGGATCACTAGATCAACATGCCTCCAAAAAGGAGAACCAGAACTACCACAAAGGTTGTATCTGCCATAGACGGTTGCACCGTTGACTCGACTAATGCCCTTTTCCTAGTAGCACCCCTTCGCTCCAGGTACAATTGTGTTGCTCCTCCTCAAACCTCCCGCTCGGAGTAGGTTCCTTAACTTGTATCTCAAGGGCATCCGACCACGCCCACCACGCCGGTGTTACCAGGTTCAATCGATTGTCCTCGACTGGAAAGATTGGAGTCGAAAATACAAAGCATGAATAGACAACTAAAGGGACTTAGTCTATCGTTTTTGTCAAATTATTTAATCGACTACTCTAAGTCTGAGTCTAATATATGTGTCTTTTATCATTTCTAACTTATTCTAATATCTTCCAAACTAATCTTTCATTAATCTAACATATTGTTCTCATCATATGCTCACTTTATCCAATTATTTTAACTCATTTTGCCAACAGATTAAATTTAGATTTTTTAGAGAAAAAATTAAATAATTATATTTAGAGAGATGAAATTGTAATTTTTTAGAAAGACAAAATTAATATACTTAGTTTTGAATAGGAAAAAAAAATTAGTTTACTATTTTTTTTTTTGAAAAAGAAGACTTAAAACCAACGTATTTAAAGGAAAAATATGACAAATTATGATTTAGCAATGACGGCCAAAGAGTGCCAACGTGTGCCATGGCCTCTAACATTTTAGAAGTATCTTTTATATGGAGGACGAATGAGAGGGAAAATAAATATTTGGCCCCAAAAACTTTTAAAATTTTAATTATAATATATATTTAAAAAATCTAAAATCTGGCCCTCTTGAACAAAATTTCTTAGTCTTGTCACTGATTTTTATAGAAAAAAATTGATGTGTTCAGTTTTACAAAGATAAATCTTAAAATCAATATGCTTAGAGAGAAAATATGAATTGATTTAATTATTTACAGGAAACATTAATTTTTTTTTTAGTTTTAGGACAAGAAAATTTAAATTTTGTTTTTCAGAAAGAAAAAAAAAAAAACAATATATTTAGAGAAACAAAATTTAAAATAACTAAATTTTGTTAGAGAGAAAATTTAAGGTGCTTAATTTTAGAGAGAGAAAAACAAATTTTGATTTTTTTTAGAGATCTTTAGAATCTATTCACCAATTTCAGCATTTAAGGTGCTTAAGAACAGCATCTTTAGAATCTTTCATTTAAGGAAATCTTTCATACCCCTTTACAGCCTATTCACCAATTTCAGCATTCTAGACTAATTTATTTGATCACAAGATCTATGAATACAAACAATATAGTTGGCGTTTTTCTAATTCTTGTGCTCCTGTACAATCCTCGGATAGTCCAACATCATTAACAGTGGCCTATGATACAGTAGCTTGTTATACAATGGTATGAGATGCAGATTGAAGTCTATCCCTATCATTAACACTACTCTGAACTTGCTTAGAAACAGTAGACCTTGTTGGTGCTTAAATCAATAAAACAATTGAGATCAATAGCATAATAAAAAATTCAAATTAATTAAATAGATATAAAAAAAACATAAATAGCCTTGTTGAATTTCCTAATAGGGTAAATTGAATTCTTGTTTGTCCTGGAATTATGACCTAGTTAGAAACAGCTCTTGCAGTGAAATGTTAGACCCTTTCTAGTGGATGAGGTTAAAACGAAAGGCTCATCAACACCTCTTCTTCTCAACTTCTTAGGCCTCTCAACATGCTTACTAATGAAAAGATGATTGATCAATTCTAAACTTTCATAATTATCCCAATAATGAATAGAAATTATGGTAGCAACATTGTACCTGCAAGCCCCTAAATACATTTCTTTATTATAATAAAAATGAACAAATAACTCCACAACTTTCTTGGCACTGTAAATGGTTGCTATTGAATGAAGACATGGAATTTTAGTTAACTGAAATAGGCCACAGTGCAAGTCTTAGTCCCAAAATCAACTTTAAATATCCTTGTTCCACGATTTATCTCATACTCTTGATAATCTAACCAAGTTGCAATAAAAAATTTGCTAAGCATCTTATTTTGTTTTTCCAACATTTGTTGAATATTTGGATAGATATTTCTCTCATAGTTCTCCATGCATTTTTGCTTAATTTGTATTTTCTTCATAAGCCTCCTTTTTTTACATTGAAACATTTCCACAATGGCCTTTGACCTTGCTTTAAGTTTGTAATTGTTGAAATTTTCATTTAAATTGTTGACTAGGAAATCAATTAAACATGTTTATCAGAGTGTACTCTTGACGACAAGTGAGAGTATTTTTTTTCATCAACTTGCCTTTTTTTTTTTTTCAACTCTCTCCAAATTAGCCATAGGTTTTTCAAGATCCCTCACATTACCTGCTAATGCTATTGATAAAAAAAAAGAAATCTCTTAACTTCTTCCTCTTGAACTTTTCTTTGAAATTTTGATATAGATGTCTCATACATACTTGATGCTCTGAATTTGGAAATACTTTTTCAAATGATTTGACCAGCCATTTTTGTCTATTAGATATGATTGTCTAAGGAGATTCATTACTAACACTAATTTCAGTTCTTAACTCAAAGTAGGAGCCACCACCAACTATCAAATCACTTGGACTCTATCACAGTCAAGACAAATGGAAACATGTTCTCATTACCATCCCTTCCCATTGTTATAACTAGTTGACCACCCAATGATATTTTCAAGAAACATCTATCCATCCCAATAATTGGCATGCATCCTTCAAGAAATTATCTTATCATGGCAACCAAACTCCAAAACATCCTTTGAAATGTGAGCAATTCATCATCATTATATCTTTCAACATGTATTGTAACATAATTATCAGACATATCATGCAATATTTGCTAGGCATAGACTCTTATCTTGTGATACTAATCAATATCAGTACTATGTATATCCTCCAATGAGTGCTTCTTCATTCTATAGACTTGCCTCAAACTGATATCACCATGAGTTCTCACCGTACAGTTTTTTATAGCCCTTTTAGACTACATTTTGAATCATCTCTGATTTTATATTGAAATATTTTGTTAAGATATTTTGCATTTGTATGTCCATTTCTATAACCTCTTCCGCATTCATGAGACCTCACAATATCTTGATTTGAAATGGCTTCTCCTACTAAACTTGACTTGCGTGCAACCTCCAAAATCACCCGTTCTTGCGGGTTACAATGATTCTATTTGAGTTATATTTAAGGTACTTGAATATGTACTCTTCTCAGACATGACACTCAACTAAAGTTTCCCTAAAAACTTTTTTATTTGCAAATTTCTGCATTACTTTGACTTCAAAATTTGCTTTCTTGAATTTAACTTTAGGATCAAAGTTTGTGAAATTTGATCCATCTATAGACCCTTCATTATCCTTAACTATGACTTTATCTAGCAGTTCTTTATCATCATCTTCTTTCTCATTCCATTTCTTCGTTTGAAAATAAGCCATTAGTCTCTATTTCTTGTTGTTGCTGGGTTCCTTCATCAACATAGGCTACCTAATGAACATGAGGTTGCTAAAAGGTATTTTTTAAATCATCAAAGATATCTTCATCTTCTGAGCCTTCTTAGTTTTCCGACCCTTCTTCCAGACACTCTGTTTGATCATAAGCATCTGAATTTTCATCATCGTCAATTTTCAAGAGTTTTCTTTTCACTGTTTCCTTTTTTATTAATTTTATACCAATGTTTTTCACAGGTGTTGTTTGCTTTGGTCGACTTTTACTATTTATTTTTGCTTCAACTTGTTGTACCCTTGTTGTAGGCCCACAAGTATCATCCCCTTATCTAGTATTACTTTGATGTGACCTAAAGTTCTCCCTATGTGACCCACCAAAATGCGAGACAACTTGCTTGCTCAAAACCCCCTTTTCTACGTACAAGTTTATTTTAAACTCGTATTCATGTGCTTCTAGCATTATCTTGATATCTTTCTTACTATTTGTCTCAACCATATCGATCAACATCTATGCTATAACTTGGAAGTTTAAAGTACATTTTGATTGCACTTGCCTCCTCAGCATCCAATAAATTTCACGTGTTACATAACTCACTCTAAGATAACTGTTCTCGGAAAGCTATTAAACACTACCCATTTCTCTCCTATATACTTTACAGAGTATAATAAGTTAGATTCTCATAAAAATCTCCTTCCAAAATGAAACTTAACACTACCATTTTAAGCTTAGTTATATGATGCAGTCTTTTACCCATTTGTCTAGAAAATAATCTATATAAAGACAAAGGAAAATAAAAACCTTGAAATGGTTAATACATTAGTAGAAAAAGTAACAACATTTATTAAAAAAAAAAATCAACACACTAACTATGTACAATAGCATCTTTTTCCACACATCACAACAAACCCACTGGTCAAATAAAAAAATTATCCTAAATTCCTATAGATGATAGCGACCCTACACCATCACCATCGTACAACATGCTTTGTTAAAATTTTAGTATACCAAACCCAAATTGCTCTTCTTGTCACTCAAAATTCAAAATTAGAACATATTGAAACCTAAACGTGCTTTATAGAAAATTAAAGAAAAAATTTCTTTCCTGACAGTGTCTTTGATCTCACTTCTCACTAGGGATTCCCACTAAAATCAATCCAAAAAATATTCGATTGTTTCCCACTCACATAAATTACTCCGAAAATTTTCTCTTTCATCACTCGAAATTAAAACTTAGAAAATATTGAAACTTTAAATATGCTTTAGAAGAAAAAATTTTTTACTCAATAGTGCCTTCAATCTTGCCTTCCCACCAGAGGTTCTTACTAAAATCAAAACGAAAAATGTTTGATTGTTTCCCACCCATTGAAATCACTCCAAAAATTATCTTCGTTCTTTCTCTCTCTCTCTCTCTCTCTCTACAAGGAAAAGCAAAGCGTTTTAGGGTTTTGACAAGAATAACATTTTAGGAGGTATAATGGGCATTTTATGTCCCTCCGTTACATATCCATTACTTTTGTACAATTCCATCAACTTGTCACACTTTTTAAAATCACATGGGGATAAGTGGATAATTTTGAACCATTGGAGTAGTGTGTAGTTTTCAGTCAAAACATAGGAAAAGAAAGTGCAATTAACACTACAAGAAAACATGATTTTTTAACGATGGAATTTAGCGACGGAAAAAATTCATCACTATTTAGCAACGGATTTAACGACAAAAATCGAAATTCGTCACTAAATTAGTGATGGAAACAAAATCCATCGCTAATTAGCGACAGAAACGATATCCGTCATTAAATTTAGCGATAGAAAAATTTTCATCGCTAAATTTAGCGACGAAAAAATTTTCATCGTCAATTAGCGACGGATTTTATTTCTGTCGCTAAATTTAGTGACGGATTCCATTTCCGTCATTAATTAGTGACGGATTTTGTTTTCGTCGCTAAATTTAGCAACGGATTCCGTTTTGCGTTGCTAAATTTAGCGAATGATTCCGTTTCCGTCGCTAATTAGCGATGGATTCCGTTTCCATCGCTAAATGTAGTGACGGATTCCGTTTCTGTCGCTAAATTTAGCTAAATATAATTTTATTTTTTTGTTAAATATAATTTTGTGTTTTTATTAAATATATATTTGTCTTTTATATTTTTATTAAATTATAGCATTGATTTTTATTAAATATAATTTTATATTTTTATTAAAGATAATTTTGTAATTCTATTAAATATAATTATGTATTTTAATTAAATATAATTTTGTATTTTGTATTTTTGTTAAATTAGAGTATTATATTTTTAATTGTAAGAGTTAGAAAGAAAGTAAAAAAGTAAAAAAAAAAGTATATCAGATAAGTTATTGTGACATAGTGGTTAAGAACACTCCAAATTACCCCTTAAACCCAGGTTCGAACCTGGGTAAAAGCTCATTTTCTGCAAAAAAATAAAATAGCAAAGGATAGGTTCATGCATGGGTGGGAAAGGGCTGGTAGGGTGCGGGCAAGTAGCAGAGGGCCGGGGCATTGGTGGGCGGCGGCTAGCCGGCAGGCGGGAGTGCTCTACAAAAAAAATATTAAATATAAAATTTAGTGACAGATTTTGTTTCCGTCGCTGAATGTAGCAACGGATTTCATTTTTAGCAGCTAAATTTAGCGACGCATTATTAGCGACGGAAATTTTTCCGTAACTAAACATATTAACGATGAATTTTTTCAAAATTTCTGTCACTAATCCGTCGCTAAATCTTTATTTTTTGTAGTGTGAGCAATGTTATTATGTATTAGTGTACGTACCAAAAAGGAAAAACTGTTACCATCGTTTTCCCTTCCTTACTTTTTCTCTCTATCCTTTTTCCTCTTAACATTTTGCCTCATGGTAGTGTTTGTATGAGGTAAAAAAATTATAGAGAAAAAGATTAGAGGATAAAAGGATTATTATTCTTTATATTTGATATACACATTACATTTTTTTCCTTTTTCTCTTCATATTAAACTAATATAAATTACAATTCTCTAAAAGTAAAAACATTAATTTTATCTTTCTAAAAAATTAATTTATTTCATATTTTATCTAAATATTTTGTTTTTATTTTTCTCTACTTAAAAAATATGAAATTTAGTTTTTGCCCTTAGAAACTAATCAAATTCATTTTCTCTCTCTTAAACTTTATTTTAAAATTTATCTATCTAAATACATTAATTATATTTAATTTTTCCTCTAAAAAACTAAACACTTTAATTTTCTCACACTAATACTTCTAAATGTATTTATTTTGGAATTTATCTAACTAAAAAATTAAAATCAGTTTTTCTCTGTTTAAAGCTAAATATATTAATTTTCTATTTAAAAAATTGAAATTATTTTAAATTTTGTCTTTAAACATCTTGATTTTGAATTCTCTCTCCAAAAAAATAAATTTAATTTTCATATCTCCTATTTTCTCTCTAAAAAAAAATTAGAGTTTGTTTTTCTCTTTCTAAAATAAAGCACATTTAATTTTCTCTCTAAAAATTTATTTATTTTTACCTTTTCAAATTTTGTCTTTCTAAAAATTTAATACATTTGTTTTATCTTTTTGAACAAATTAATTTATTTTACATTTTCTCTCTTTAAACACAACGGTTAAAATTACCAACAATTAAATTTACATTTTTCTTTATTACTTTTTATTTTTCTCTCACTGAAATTACAAATTTAGTTTTTCAATTTCTAAAATAAATTATATTAATTTAATTATTATTTATTTAAGGGTAAGTTTGGCTCACGGAAGGGGAGGGGGAAGAGGTGTGGCAGGTAAGGGGAAGATTTACTTCACTTGATGGAACTAAATACATTTCTTTCATTTTTTGCTTGATAGGGATAGAAGCAAAAGTAAATGAGTGGTACCTTTTTATATTTGGTTGGAATGAAAAGTGAAAGAAAATAGTACCTAATTTATTATTATACCCTTGTAAAATAATATTTTTAATATTTTTTTTACTACATATTTTTTTTAATTTAAAATATTTGTCTAAAAATATAATTTCTTCTAAAAAATAATTATTTAATATATTTTTCTTATTTTTTATAAATTACTTTTATTATTATTTTATATTAAATAAAATTATAATATTAATGTAAAAAAAGTAAAAAAAGTAAAATTAGAAAAAAAAAATTATCCAATAGAATTGATGTAAGAAATTTAATTTTATTATTTTATATTAAATAAAATTGTAATAGTATAAAATAATTGATAATTTCATAAATATTAAAAAGAGATAAAGATAAAATTATATAAAAATTTCATTTTCTTCCATTTCCTTTCACTTTAGGATAGAAATGATTTCTTAAGAGGGAGGAAAATGGATTATACCCCACTTTTACTTTCCCTCCACTTTTACCTCCTTACCAAACGAGTGAAATCTCCTATTTTTTTCCATTTTTACTTCCACTCCCTTTTTCCTTCTACTTTTCATCCCAACCAAACTAGCGCTAAAAGAATGTAATGCTTTTAACTTCTTAAAAAAAAACAAAATAGTGTGCTTTTATCTCCTATTTGAGAATACTGTTACCCTTTTTATAATATATCAACTTGAATTTTGCACTTTAAATATGAGAAAAGAGAGTAAAAGATTATACAAATAATTTTAACTCCTTTTACCACATACCAAACGATATCCATACAAAAGGCTATGTGCATATTGACGAAATTACCTCTAAAGGGATACAATAAAGAAGGCCCTCCCATTTAGCCATTGTAAGGTATTTATTTATTTATTTATTTTGGGTATAAAAAAATACAATCAAATCGGATCGAATCAGAGAAGGGAAGATGGAAGTGGAGAGACTCTATCGCTTGAACTGTTCTTGAGGGACCTTATAAGATATTTATTCATGAACCAAACATTTGGACTTGCTACTGCAAATGCATTCAAAATTTCATAAATGCCACTAAGCTACTAGTTTGTTGGTTGAACTTTTCTCCTTGTGCAAGCAAAAAATGGCATATCTTTTAGAATACAGCTGAAGTCGAAGAGGAAAAGATGAGGTAGACCGGCCCGGTTAACTCCACTCCATGCTAGGCTAATGGGATGCTATGCTACCACCATAACTTGCAAAGCAAACTCCGTTTAAGGGCAATCACCTGAAAATGTCACCATCCCAAAATCCTCAATATCCATTAACTCTTATGGCCCCTTCTTTTAGTTGTTTCTGTAGGTGCTAAGAAGGCACATTGAGCCCCAAATGAGGTTGCCCAAAAGACCAATAAAAAAGAAAAAGGAAAAATAGGAGACTGGACTAGTTTGGCACATTTGGATCTAATGCATTCTTTCATGTGATTTTACAGACATCAATCTCCCTGGTCTAGAACTTGGGGTTAGAACAGGCTTCCAATTCCCAATGAGTGAGGAGTCTTCCCAGCATGTTTCCTCGTCAATTTCACCTTTCTCAACTTACCTTTTCTTGTCAACTACACTCAATTGTGCCTCTTCATGTTTTTATTTTATTTTAAATATTATTTAATTAAGATATATTTTTTTATAAATTATTACCATATTAATAATTTTTTTAATATAATTAAATGTACTCTCAACAACTAGCAAGGTTTTCTAAGGCTCAAAGGCGATAAAAGTTTATGGAATTGGCATTCATACGAAGAGACTAACAAACTTCACGCGGAAAACAAAAGGAAAGTGGCCATTGATGTGACTATGATATGGTGTTTGGTTTGGCTTGACATGGCCATAGTAGTAGCCAATCATTTGCTTTTGCTTGGTATCAAAGTTTCCGCAAAATCCACCACGGCCAGTAGGCCCATGTCCCCTGCGCATTCTTAGGAATCACTTTTTGGACTTCACCATGTGACTTTGAGGTCCTTTTGATTATGATTTCGTGATTGAAGTGTTGATTGACAAGTCTTTTGATTTCTTTATTTCAGGTTTTTTTTTTTTTCAATATAAACCATTCATCCCAAACCAAAATTCGGGTTACGAAGGGAAGCCATTCATTTTGCAAAAACACTGACTAATCAAATCAATATTTTACTTTGCAAGAAATTGTAGACGCAATCAAAGAGTTCCATTTTTTTTTTAAAGAAAAATGAAAAAGAAAAAGGCCCGTAGTCTAACCTCATCTTGACAATTTAAGACCCAACTACATTATATTATTGTACTAGTCAAAAAAATACTAGTCCAGTTCAATTTCAGGGACCCCACAACCACATAATCTTTTATTTCTAAGAATCCCACACTTTTATAAAGACAAAAAATAATATTATTAATGTTCAATTTCTTTGGAGCATACAATAAAATCATTACTTTTTTTTTAATTTTTTTCTACTACTATTATTATTATTATTATTATTATTATTATTATTATTATTATTTTATTATTATTTGCCGAGCGGATCATGCTCATTAACCACTAGGAAACGCCATCACCTAAGTACCATGGTGCTCCCACGTAAGGGTTACGCAGAGAATTACAATACACACGTCGTATACTCGCCAGCAGATGTTCGTCTTAGATCAGAGTTTGGTAAATTGAATTTCTCTTTGAATTTTAATTATTTTACATTGTTAATTTGTTTATTATTTTTATGTTATTAATTTTTAATTTAAAAATTTAATTGATAAATCCCCTTTCAATTTTGACATTTAACTAAGAAATTAAATCAATTTAGTTTTTTTGGGATTTGATCTAGTACCATTATTATTATAAACTTTTCACATCGGAGAATAAGTATTAATTTTAAGAGTTTTGATAATCTGTTAAAATTTTGATATATTGTCAGCGAACTATATTAATTTTTTAATTTGTGTTTTTCATTTTTGTTACTAATTTCTCTTGTTTTATGACTTATTTTTTTTTCTCAAAAAGGCGAATTGAAATATATTTTTGAGATTGAGAAAAATGCTCGTCGTCTAAGAAATGAGGCAGGAAGAGGAAAAGTAGGTTACCTCAGACGGTGAATTTAGAAATTGATCTAACAATTTGTGGTAAGTCTATTTTTTAAAGGAAAAAATATAGAAATTAAGGAGCTAGCTGCACTAGATCTGAACTAACAACCTTTGTGCATAGTGTACCCAGCTCTTGAAGCAGTATTTGAATTAAAATGTGGATTAATTCACTTACTTCTTGTTTTTCATGGTTCTAGGTGAGGATTCGCATAAGGAGTTTTATGTTGTCTACTCGAGTATGAAGCCCCAAGTTATAACTAAGGAACAAATAAAATTGAGGGTTTTTCCTTTTTCTCTAAAGGATAAGACAAATGATTGATTGTATTATTTATACTTTGGTTTAATAAATGCATGGAATGGACTACTGAAACTATTAAATAAAATCTGGTTCGATTTCTTCTTTTTATACGCTTCTGCATTTAATTTTAGTAAAATAAACCCCACATTTGTATCAAAACGGTTAGGCTTATTTAAAATTAATTTTGGCATGATTTTTTATTTTTTTGAAATTTCGCATGAAATAGAGAACTATAGATAAAATTTTAGAATTTTTATGAATATGATTTTTCACCAAGTTAAACATGCCATTAAATTGCCTATGATGCGTAGAACATGCTGGTATTTTAAATTTTAATTTTGGGTGAGTGAAAAATTTCTCATTTATGCCCAAATCAAACTTTTTTTTTTTGACAAATTAAGGTCGGAAATGAGTTCTCATGTTTTAAAACATAAACTAGGGTCGTTACAGTTTGATTTGCTGCTGCAAATGCTTTCAAAAATTCATAAATGCCTCACTAAGCTGCTAGTTTGTTGTTTGAGCTTTTCTCCTTGTACAAACAAGTAGTCTCGTATCTTTTGGAATATAGTTGAAGTCGAAGAGACCGGCCTGGTTAACTCCACTACATGCTAGGCGAAGAGGATGCTATGCTACTACCATAACTTGCAAAGCAAACTCTCTTTCAGGGCAATCACTTGAAAACGTGACCATCCCAAAATCCTCAATATCCATAAACTCTTATTGCCCCTTCTCTTAATTGGTTCTGTAGGTGCTACGAAGGCACATTGAACCCCAAATGAAGTGGCCAAAAGCTAATAAAAAAGAAAAAGGAAAAATGGGACATGCAAGTGCCCATGCGTTACATGACATCCATTTTTGTTCATCAACATGGGGGAATCGACATGTTTTGGCTCATCTGGATCTAATGCATTCTTTCATGTGATTTACAGACATCCATTCCCCTAGTCTAGAACATGAAGTTAGAGCAATCTTCCCCTTCCCAAATGAGTGAGGAGTCCTCCTGCATGTTTCCTCGATAATTTCACCTTTCTCAGCTTACTTTTTCTTGTCAACTACATCAATCTAGTTTATTAGGGCCTTTGAGTGGATTGACTAATTTTGCTTCAACATGTTTTTTTTTTTAATACTATTTAATAAAATATTTTTATAAATTATTATCATATTAATAATTTTTTATGATTATAAGTAAATGCAATTTCAACTACTCCTAAAACGGTCTAAGGCTCAAAAGAGAAAAAAGTTTATACAATTAATCTTTGTATGAAGAGACTAACAAACTTTACCCAGAATACAAGCAGAAAAGTGCCAATTGATGTGCCTTTGATATAATGTTTGGTTTGGCTTGACATGACCATGGTAGTAGCCAATCATTTGTCTTTGCTTGCGACCAAAGTTTCCACAAAATCCACATCAACCAAAAGGCCTACGTCCCCTACTCAGTCTTCGGAATCACTTAGAGGAATTCATGATGCCTTCACCGCGTGACTTTAATGTCCTTTTCTCCTACTCGTTTCAGCTACTTTACCCTCACCAATAATGGCATTCTATTTTTTATTTTGAAATTTGTTTAGTTTACTTTTCTCATGTGGGAAAATGCATGGACACCTGCTGATGAAAGTTTATTTAGATTTGGAACTTCATCTTCTTTTTCCTCTTTTTTTTTTTTTTTTTAAGAATAAAAGTTGCTTTTATTTTTAGTTAATAATAGCATTAGATTAAAAAAAATTCTAATATAGTATAGTGACATATCAACTAGTATTTAATCGATATTTTTAAAATGAATTGATATTTAAATCAAAATGAAATAGATTTCTCTTGATATAAGTTTATGAAATAATATAAGAAATAAATTATACAAGTAAAAAATTTTGACACTGTTTGATTATGATTTTGTGATTAGAGTATTGATCGACAAATCTTTTTGATTTCTTTATTTCAGGTTTTTTATTTTTTATTTTTTCATATAAACTATCCATCCCAAACTAAAATTCGGGTTATGAAGGGGAGCATTCATTTTACTAATCAAATCAATATTTTATTTTGCAAATAATTTTAGACGCAATCAAAGAGTTCCATTTTTTTTTTTTTTTAAAAGGAAAAGGAAAAGCCCGGTATTCTAACCTCAACTTGACAATTTGAGACCCAACTAACCCATACCATCCTAGTCTAGTTCAATTGCAATCAAAGAGTGTAACCTCATCTTGACAATCCGAGACCCAACTCATACTATACTAGTCTAGTTCAACTGCAGGGACCCCACAACCACATAATCTTTTAATTTTTTTTTATTATTAATGTTATTAATGTTCAATTTCTTTGGAGCATATAATTAAATCATTACTTTTTTATAATTTTTTATCGATTATTATTATTATTATTATTATTATTATTTTGTCCTAATAAGCGCGGATCATGCTCATTAACCTTGAAAGAAAGCTTTGGAATCCCAAGATGCTCAATTCCAATAGCAGAAAGCGACATCCACGAAGTACCATGGTGTTCACACAAAAGAGTTATGTAGAGAATTACAAAAACAATACACACGTCGTATACTCGTCAGTAGATGTACGTCATCCTCTCTCTCTCTCTCTCTCTCTCTCTCTCTAACTAACCAATCCCGTCGACTTGACTAGTATACCTTTTTCCACTCACTCCGGATTCCTATTTAAGAGAGGGAGTGAGAGACTGGGGATTGACGATGACAGGCAAAGTCAATTAGAGAAGAGACTCGTTTGTTTACTTGCTCTACTTGATCGGTTTCCTCTGCTCTTCAACTTCGGATTTTCTCTATCAGTCTCAGGTATTGCCTCTCTCTCTTTCTGTGCAGGCATGTGTTCTAAACCGTTTTAAAAAGAAAAAAAGTTCAGGAGAAAAACGATTCGTTAAATTCTATTTATGTAGTGGCCATTGAACAAGTAGGAGAAATTTTGGCGCTTCCCCTTTTCAGACTGCGGTGTCTTTTAGAGAAATTTCTTCTCAAATGATAGAACAAGTTCCATATTTTGGATCATATGATTTTAAAGATTCCTTGCTTGTAAGAAATTTTTTATGGGTATCTCTATTTATGCCTTGGTTTATTATTGCAGATTTTCTTTCGTTTACTTCCGATATGTGTTTTGGATCGGATTAATGCCGAGCTTGCATGCATCATTTCCTCTGCTTAGACAATTTTAGCATAACTTCCTTCCCAATACAAATCGTTTTAATATTCTTAACTCTTACCAACTTGCCTTTGCCACTGTTGATTCTGTTCTTTCTTGATTTAAGTAAACTTTTTAGGTTTTGTAATCCCACCAAAAAAAAAGGAAAAAAAAAATTATGGTTCGCTGTGAGACTGCAGTTTTCTTTCAAAACATCTTCTGTTTTAAGTTCCACGTCGACCTCAGGGCATGATAAATAAATCTGAGAACTTTTCAAAGTTCTTCCCTAATATGGTATAGGAGCCAACTTCAAAGTTCAAGTCCATTCTGTTGGTCTCACACCTGTTTCTATCGGGCAATATGTGGATTACTCTGAATATGGGTCATCTGTGGTGGGGGGGGGGATATCTAGTTAAATAGGCTAATTCAAGCAAAGCATGGTATATAAATTTTGCACTTTTAGAAGCTTGCTTCTAATTTAGGAATCAAGTTCCCACCTAATATTCTATTTGGATGAAGATGCAAGAGGATCAGACTATGCGGCACTTGAGGTTAACCATTTAAGCTGAAGTGACTCATTATATCCCTGTTGCCTTATATAGAAATAGGGGTACCAATGGCACTATAGTATCACTAAACTTTTAAGTTATTGCTTAAATTGGTGTACGTGCAACATTTAATGTCCTTGATTTTTGCTTGCAACTTTGACATTCTGGGAATAACTGACTTGGCTCTTTTTAATAAGCTGCAGATTTAGTTGGACTTGGATGGGCAAGACAATACATGTCTCTGGGTTCCCTTCTACTGCCTCAGCAGAAGCCATCAAGGAATTTTTGGAACAATATGTGGGTGTTGGAGAGGTTTATGCCTTAAAGGTTAGGCTGCCTAAAAATGGGGGGAAGAGACCATTTGCAATTGTCCAGTTCACATCAGCGAAACACTGTGAGCTGATCATTTCTAAACGCCTATTTTATGGATCCTCTTATCTGAAGGTTCAGATAGCGAAGACTGATATTGTACCTCGGCCAAAGATCAGCAGATATGAAATCAAGAATGTAACTCTTCATATAGGATGTCAGATATCAAAAGACACGCTTTCTGAACTCTGGACAGGGTCTAACGTTTCTGTGGATTTTGGATTTCAATTAAGGAAGCTGTATTTCTATATCTCTCATTACCGTGCAGAATACAAGCTTGAGATTTCTTATGAAAACATTTGGAAGATTAAACTGTACCGCCCTCGTGGTCAAACTTCAAAGTTCCTCGTGGTTCAGGTTTGGATGCTTAGGTCTCACTTTGTTCGATTTTCTATATGAACTAAGTAGGACAACTAATGTTGTAGTACTTCTTTGTTTGGATTTTATTTGGATTTACATGGATAAATAGGTGTTGATGTTGTGGCAGCAAGAGTTGGGGACACATTCTGTCTTGAATAGTCTTGATTACAACAATAGCAGTAAATGAATTATTTGTTGAAGCAGCAAAATTAGCAGCCAAAGTAGGAAAAATTATTTTGGTAGTAGAACATATGGTGCAAACTTTAGTGCTTGACCACTATGGATGGGCTTTCTTTTTTGAGGTGTTTCTTTAATTTTTTTAGTAGATATGAATAACTAAATTAATATGAATAAAACAATAGTCTGTGCTCTCGATTAGTTGAGAAATTGCTGTATCTTGTTAGCTGAGGTGTAAAAGAATATGTTGGAATCTTGAGTTGAACATTGTTTATATAGATGTGGATTTTCATCTCCTTAAAAAGTTTAAAAGAAACATTAGACCGTTTCCATTTCTGAATAATTTGCCATCCAATTGGTCTCATTTGTTGTTACCCTCTGACAACAACAAAACTAGGTGGAGGTTTGTGCCATGCTAGACAGCTGTATCTTCTTAAATATTACAGAAAAGGATGACTGTTCGGCATCTTAGTTATAAGTTTTGCTTCCATCATGTGACATTTCTATTCTAGCAAAACCGAGTAACTTTTCAAACTTAATTATTGGTAACAATATTTATTGGTGGATTCTCCCTGTTAGTGTGCATATGAGTACTGAATTGGTAAGCTTTTGACAAGTTCTGTTTTTCTTTTTCTCCCTTTATGTTTTCAGTTGTATGGCGCGCCTCGGATTTATGAGAAAGATGTACCCTTATCACTGCATTATTTTGACAATCCTCTTTTAAATTATCATAAATACACTCCAGATGATCAATGGGTTCGGACAACGGATTTCACTTCATCAAACTGTATTGGGCAATCTTCAGCATTGTGTTTGGAGCTTCCATCTAATTGCAAACTTCCAAATTTTGAGGAATATTTAGTGTACTATAAAGAAATTCAGGGCCATTTTGTCATTGAGAGTGGCTCTACGTTTTCTTTTCAGAATCTCGTTCCTATTGTTGGTCCTCCACAGGGAGTTCAACTTCCATATGAGATCTTGTTTAAGATCAATTCCTTGGTTCAACATGGATGTCTTTCCGGGCCTACACTAGATGCCATTTTTTTCCGGTTGGTAGATCCAGTTCGAATGGATATTTCATTTATCGAATATGCTTTGGAGAAGCTCCATCATTTGGATGAGTGCTGCTATGAGCCTGTGAGGTGGCTAAATGAGGAGTGCAGAAAGTATTTCACCACAAAACGTCCAAAACCCCCCTTGTGTTCCTTGGATGAGGGGTTGGTTTATGTGCACAGGGTTCAAATTACACCTTGTAAGGTTTATTTCTGCGGTCCAGAGGTTAATGTCTCAAACCGTGTTTTGCGCCAATATAAACAATATCTTGATAATTTTCTTCGTGTTTCTTTTATCGATGAGGACGGGGAGAAAATGTATTCTACAGATTTATCACCGCGTACGTCATCTGCAACCGGCAACAAGCGGACTAAGATCTACAACAGGATATTGTCTACCCTTAGAGATGGCATAGTCATAGCTGATAAAAAGTTTGAATTTCTTGCCTTTTCATCCAGCCAATTGCGTGATAATTCTTTATGGATGTTTGCTTCCAGTCCTAGGCTTACTGCTGCTGATATAAGAGCATGGATGGGTGATTTTAGACGGATTAGAAACGTGGCCAAATATGCAGCCAGACTTGGACAATCCTTTGGTTCATCCACAGAAACATTGAGTGTTGCTAGGGATGAAGTTAAAATAATTGATGATATTCAAACTGACAGGGGTAAATATGTTTTCTCTGATGGCATTGGGAAAATATCTGAGGACTTTGCTCGGAAAGTGGCAAGAAAATGTGACTTGAAAATAACTCCATCAGCTTTTCAAATACGATATGGCGGGTACAAAGGTGTTGTAGCTGTTGATCCAAGATCATCAGTCAAGTTATCACTGAGACCGAGCATGTGCAAGTATGAATCAGATCTTACCAAGCTGGATGTTTTAGGATGGAGCAAGTATCAGCCTTGTTTTCTCAATCGCCAGTTAATCACTCTCCTGTCAACTCTTGGGGTTCAGGATTGTGTTTTTGAGAAGAAGCAAAAAGAAGCTGTTGATCAACTGAATGCCATCCTAACAGTTGCTTTGAAGGCGCACGAAGCATTGGATGTTATGTGTCCCGGAGAGAACACTAACATTCTAAAGGAAATGCTGAATTGTGGTTATAAGCCTGATGAGGAACCATATCTTTCAATGATGCTGCAAACTTTCCGAGCATCCAAGTTATTGGAGTTGAGGACTAGGACAAGGATATTTGTTCCAAGTGCTCGACAAATGATGGGATGCTTGGATGAAACCAGAACTTTGGAATATGGACAGGTCTTTGTGCAGATATCTAGCACTGGAAGGAAACAGCATTTCGAAGATTCCCTTATTTCTGGTGGTCACCGCAACCAGTGCCAGTTTGTCTTGGAGACAAAGGTAGTTGTTGCCAAAAACCCTTGCCTCCACCCAGGTGATGTCCGTGTGTTACAGGCGGTGAATGTACCAGCTTTACACCATATGGTGGATTGTGTTGTGTTCCCACAGAAAGGAAAAAGGTAAACTTTTTATTGCATTCATTTATTGTATAACGTGTTTATCTATGTGTGTGGCCCATGAAGCATGAAGTTGAGACAGGAAAACGAGAGTAAACCAAAGCCATGGCAAGGGATAAACATGTAGTAAGAAACTTGTAAGCTGATGATGAAAGTGCTTTTAGAGATAAATTATTAACTAAACTCCACAAAATAAGCCAACAACAAGATATGCCTGCATTCTTTTTTAGGACACGGGGATAAATGCATGCACCTTGTAGTCACTTTAGTATTAGACATCTTACTCATGCTCATTTTATATACAAATAGCTTTATTATGAGTTTTCTATTGAACCCCCATTTATCTGAAAATTAATATTTCATGTTTAGTTTAACAAAACATTCTTAGCCTTAAACTTTTATGGGAGAAAAAACTTTCTTAAGCACTTTTTTTTTGGGGGGGGGGAGGGGGTTGCTTGAATCTTATAAGAGACTAATTTACAGTAGCATTTATATTTTAGTGTCTTCCATCTATCAGAAAACCTTGAGCATTCAATGCTTTGAGAAATAACAAGACAATATTGTATGATCAGCTGTCCTAATCTTACCTTGAAATCATAAAATAAGGTGGTGAAAATGGAACATTAGGAAATTCAATGGGAAGGTCAAGATATGTAGCTGGAACTAACACCTGCTGTGCCTCTTTTCTCATCAGTTTTCCTCCCTCATCTTTCTTTATTGCCTTTTTAATTCTCTTTCTCTCTCTCTTCCATATGTAAATTGGTGGTAGCTAACAGCTAAGCAGTTCCATCCTTCTCTCTGTAGCGTTGAAATTCTTATTTTACACCCAAGAATATAAAAATGAGCCTCATCTAAAGTCCTGTAGTTTTTTTTTTTCTTTGTTTTTTCTCCTGTATACAAGTTTCTTGAACACGTGTTTAGGAACTTAATTTTTGTTGTTGGTTGCTCAAAATTCGTGAAAAAATTAACAAAGATTATTGTTGCATATGGCAAAATTTGGCTCAATTAAGAAAAGTTATTGTCATGATTCTCATGAGTCACACACATACAATGCATATGGGATTCATATTAATGTTTATGAAATGAGAGCTATAAAAGTATGTGCTGGTATTCTCCCTTTTGTATTTTGAATTTTCTTGGACCTTACAAGTTTTTGAGTTTTGAATTTTATTAGCTGACGGTTGCTTTAGAAAGGAAGAATGATGTGGATGGTTTCACATGTTGTAACACACAGAGAGATGTGTCTCTGGGCCGTATTTGTGCAACATACATGCGAAGTACATCTGCCACTGATGTGAAGATATGTTAAAGTTCAAACCACTTTTCAATAGTTAAACCACAAAATATTTCTTACAAAAAGTGCAGTATAGGTTATGATGAGTTTTGCATTCTTGTTTGTTAATTCAACATTTTTCTATGAGCTTTCTGGCCACTGATATGAATAATGTTTATCAGACCTCATCCTAATGAATGCTCGGGAAGTGATTTGGACGGGGACATATATTTTGTTTGTTGGGACCCAAAACTGATTCCACCTCAGCAAATCCCACCAATGGATTATACCCCAGCACCTACGAATCTTTTAGATCATTGTGTTACCGTTGAGGTATTTCCTTGTTTCTAATATTCATTCATACAGAATCTTTATGAGCTCCTTTTGATTTATGTGGTTACCTACCCTCATCCTGTACATTACTATATATCAATCACTTTTCTCATCTACATCACACAAATCATATCTTTCTTTTCTTCTTGGATTCCTACAATGACAATATGCAAACATTCTACAACATTATACATTGAGACTCTTTTGGTTGCCTATGAAATGAAGAAGTCTCACAGGTTATCATTGACCTGCATCAAATAAATACACTTTTCTCCATCATCAGCTTAAGCTTTTGGAGAAGTTGGAATTTTTTGACATTGATTAGGATGTGCCTGAGTATGTTTTACCAACTACAGGAAGTAGAAGAGTATTTCACCAACTATATAGTCAATGATAGCTTGGGGATCATTTCAAATGCACACACTGTCTTTGCCGATAGGGATCCTGCAAAAGCGGAGAGCACTTCGTGTTTAGAACTTGCAAAACTATTCTCAATTGCTGTTGACTTTCCAAAAACTGGAGTTCCAGCTGAGATACCATCTCATTTGCATGTTAAAGAATACCCAGATTTCATGGAAAAGCTGGACAAAACTACCTATGAGTCCCCCAGTGTGATTGGGAAGCTTTTCCGCGAGGTGAAAGACATTACCACCACTATTAAATCATTCACTTGTGAAGAGGCAAAACGTGCCTACGATCCAGATATGGAAGTTGATGGCTTTCAGTATTACATCAGTTATGCAGTCTATTACAAACGTGAGTATGATTACCAGCTGGGTAACCTAATGGATTACTATGGGATCAAAACTGAGGGAGAGATACTTAGTGGGGGTATCATGAAGATGTCGAAATCTTTCAGTAGGCGAAATGATGCAGAAGCAATTGGTCTGGCTGTGAGGTCCTTGAGGAAGCAAGCGAGGTCCTGGTTTAATGAGGAAGGGAGAGATGCAGATGGTGAAGCTGATGATGTGTATGCAAAAGCATCAGCTTGGTATCATGTAACGTATCATCCTGACTATTGGGGTTCCTACAACGAGGGATTGAACCGGCCTCATTTTCTTAGCTTTCCCTGGTGTGTTTATGACAAGCTTATGCACATCAAGAGGGATAAGATGAGCATAAGAAAGTCTCTTGAACTGTCTTCTTTGAATCGCTTCTTCCATCATGGGCTGCGTTTGGATTGAAAAATCCTGAGAAGGTAGGTCCTTTTCTTTCCTAATCAGAAGCTTTCTATAGTGTGCTTAGCTCTGTGGTTTCCTTAACAGCGGATGTGCATATGTTTATAGCAATGCCCATGATAGCTAGCTTAATATTTTGGCTTAGTGATGGTCTGTGTTTGTATATAATTGTGCTTATGTTTCACTGCCAATGGATTGCAGAACATCCTATATGTAGTATATTATGTAGTATCTAAATTCTGGCACACAGTATCTTAGCAGCGTCATCTTTATATTTGATGTTTGCAGTATTAATGAAGTTGCAAGAAGATAAACCAATATATTGCCGTGTATTTGTATCTATATATTATATCTGCGGTGTTGTTATGGAGATATGTTATGAGAACCCATTCTGGTTGGTTCTTTTTCCTTTTGTCTCATCTCGTTGAGAAGGGAAGCCTTCCCATTGACCGCAGATTTATTGTTCATCAATAATCTGGTGTTTCTCAGGTCATTTTTATTTGGATTACCATGATACGGAGTCCTATTCACTCTTGAAATTTTCAATTAAAAATTGATTTTTTTTTTCTTTTTAATTTGGAAACCTCATTTTTATTAAATCAGAAAAAAAATCGGGTTTGGAAGGTTTTCACTGTTTTGAATTAGTTTGTATCATTTTTAACCGGTTTAATAACCATCGGCTATTATAACCTGATGAGGCCTTCAGTTCTCCATTAACCAAGCATAGTTCAAAAAAAATGCCTAATAGAATTCTAAGTAGTAAAAAAGGAATTAGTGGTAATAATGTGCACATAGCCTTAAGCTAGTGTCAAGAGAATATGCATTCAAAGTTTGATTCAGGCATGTGAAATTTGGTCATACTTTAAGAAATGCGAGGTAGTACACCATATAAATGAAAACAAATAATTTGATCATCCATTTACTCTCCTATTTGAGAGACCAAAAAATTGAGGCTTTGACAATTATGGATGAGATAATATTCAAATATCATCCACATACGGGGCACCCGAGAAGAAAAAGGAAGAAATTATCTGGACATGAACTTTGATCCTAGTTAAGAGACATCAATATGACCATCTATCCTGGCTAGATCTAATTTTGAGTTTCTCTGGTGCCCTTTTCTTCCAACCCTCTTTACAAATTGCTCTCTTTCTTCTGCAAACTTCCTGATTGCAAGAACTAAAAAAATTGATGTTTCCTCCGTGAACATGGCTAAAATTACTTTCTCTGTCTCTGTCATGAACATTTGTGCAAGAGAGAGAACCTAACATGCAAGCAAATTTTCCCCTTCTTCAAATTCAACTGTGCTCCTGTGACCAACCAATGTCCTGGGCTATCCTGAGGCCCTTTGCAGAGGGTGTGACCTATCCACAAACTTCCACAGCTTAGGCACCGCCATCGGAGCAGGTGGCCTAGCGGGGAACATGGCAGAGTCCACCACAATAATCCCCTCCTCCTTGTCAGAGTTACTGGGCAAAGATGCACTAAACGCTGAAGGCGGCCCCGACGACCGCTGTTAAAATTCGAAGGACACCGATGAAGATGGCAGCGAAGAAGGTTGTGTCCAGGTGGATTTTACAACACGGAAATCATGAAGTTTGGAGTACAATAGTCTTAGATGAAGGACGGATTTGGAATCATGAGTTTTCACATGGAGTTCGGCACCCGTGACTATGAGGCCTACGTTGTTGTTGGTTGTCCAACAGGGGTTGTACTTTATTGTGGATGTCAGGGGTGATTGAAAAAATTAATTTTTTTTGATTTATTTTAATATTTTAAAGGATTTATTAAGTATTCGGTTTGATTTTTAATAAAATCAAACTTTAATTTAATTTATTTAGGTGATTTAATTTAATTTATTTAGACGATTATTGATTTTAGTAACTTTTATTTCGGTCAAACTAAATCAATCGATATATACATTTTTAAAAAATTTTTGTTCATATAAATATTATTATAATATTATAATTAAAATGTAAAAGTGAAAAAATATTATAATTAATAAAAAATTCTAAAAAATTTAGAATTAAAATTAATATATTGAAGAGTACAAGCTGCTATTCAAATCAAAAGAGAGTGCTATAGAAAGCTTAAAAATGATAATAGTAGTGAATCTTATGAAAAGTACAAAAGTATAAAAAAAATATCAGAAATATTATTCATGAATAAAAAAAGATATATAACGAATTATACAAAATGTTAGAGATTCGAGACGGGAAAATAGAGAGTTACAGAATTGTCAAATTAAGGGAAAGGAAGGAAAAATATCTAAATGATTTTAGATGTATTAAAAGTGAAATTAATAATGTAATAGTAAACAACGAAGATATAAGTAAGCGGTGGAGAGAATATTTTGAAAGTTTGTTTAATGTTGAGAATACAATAGGTATAAAAAATATTGTGAGACATGTAAAAAAGATAAATAGAGATTTTAATATAAAATTCATCCCCATGAAATAAAGGAGACTCTAAAAAGAACAAAAATTACAAAATTGTAGGACCTGATGACATCCCTATTGAGATATGAAAATATTTGGGCAAATTCAGTATAGTAATATTAACGGTTTTTTTCAATAAAATTTGACAAATAAAGAAAATGACCCAAATATGAAAAGAGAGTACACTTATTCCACTGTATAAAAATAAGGGAAACATACAATATTATTCCAATTATAGAAAAATTAAATTTATGAACCATACGATAAAATTATAAGAGAGAGTGATAGAGTATAAATTGAGATGAGAGATGAGTGTTTTAAAACCAATTTGAATTTATATCAAAATGATCTATCACCGAAATAATTTACTTGTTAAGACAGTTGATGGAGACATTTAGAATGTAAAAAAAGAGACCTACATATAATATTCATTGATCTAGAAAAAGTATATGCTAAGATCCTTAGCAACGTGTTGTGGTGGGCACTGATAAAAAAAGGGATCTTGTTGAAATATATTAACCTTATTAAGGATATGTATGAAGGAGTTGCGATCAATATTAGAAATTGTGGGGGTTTGAGTGATAACTTCCCTATTAACATTGGGTTCCATCATGGTTCGGCACTGAGTCCCAAACTATTTGTAATAGTGATAGATGAAATCACTAAAAATATTCAAGATGATGATATAGTTTTAGCTAATGAAATTAAGGAGGGTATCAACACTAAATCAGAATTATGGAGGGTCACGTTCGAATTCAAAGGATTTAGATTAAATAGGTCCAAAATTGAGTATATGAATGCAAGTTTAACGGTAACTATCAGGATAATGAAGAAACGATTATATTAGAAGGAAGAGGAGTATCAAAAAGTGAACGATTTATATATCTTTGCTCCATCAATCAAAATGATGATAGTATCGATGGAGATGTGAACAATAGAAGTCAAGCGAATTGGATGAAATGACAAAAGACATTTGGAGTCCTTTGTGATTGCACGATATCATTATATTTAAAGGGAAAATTCTATAGAATCTTCATAAGACCTGCACTACTGTACGACATTGAGTGTTAGACCATTAAACAACAATAAGAGTAAAAAAATGGTTGTTACTAAGATGAGAATGTTTAGATAAATGTGTGGTAAAATTAGAAAAGATAGAGTTAGAAACGATGAGGTACGTAATAAGTTGGGAATTAATTCAATTGTAGATAAGATGAGAGAGTACCGTATAAGGTGGTTTGGGTATGTGTAACGAAAATTTAAGGATACATCTGTTAGAAAGACCAAAAACTTAAAAATAGGAAATTTAATAAAATGTAGAGGTAGACCATTAAAAATTTAGATGTAATATATTCGTAAAGATATGATAGATATGGATTTAGTTGAAAAGATAGCATTAGATAGGAATGAGTGACGTAGGAAAATCCGCACAAATTAAATTTTATTTTATTTTATTTTATTTTTTTCGATTTTTAATATTTGTCTCTCATATAGCTGACCCTAAATTTTGGGATAGAAGGTTTAGATTGTTGTTGTTGTGTATTGGAGAGTGCATAATTAATGAAAGATTTTCAAGTTTCTTCTTTTTAGTACCAAATGTCCAATATCTAGTCTACTATATGAACCTTTCACTTTCAAACTTGAAACTCTCACTCACTCTTTTCCCTTTCTTCCTCCTATTTCACCCCTTTTCCTTGCCTCTATGCTACTTACATGCTCCAATTTTGCTTCTAGACTGCTCTGTTACACAGCACCATGACGGACTTTAAAAAATAATTATCTTGCTTTGAATTTTTTGTTAGTTTGTTTGAAATCTGAATTTTGAAATTTTCAAAATGAAATTTAGTGAATTAAAATTCTAAATACATTTTGATAATCATGAAATTTATAATCATGAAATTTAGTGAATTAAAATTCTAAATACATTTAATATGAATAATATATATTATATTTATATTGACATAAGTATAAAGTAGCGTTATATAAAAATCTCTTATAGTTAAAAATTTTAATAATTTGATTAATTTGGATAATTGAACCAAATTAATTATCTAATTTGGTCAAACGAATTATCGATTTTTAGTCTATTTACTTAATTTAAGATTATAAAAATTGTATAACTAAATTAAATCGATTATTTTAATTTTGATCATTTCGGTTACGGTTCAACTAATGCTGACCCCCGATGGATGTGCATATGTGAGAGAATTTTTTGCCTTTTAACAGGTTCTGAGTAACGATGGTCCGCGATTTCTTTACTTCCATGCCATATGTAGGTCTCATCAAGTTTCTTTTGCAGTGTTAGTGGAATGTTCGCTAGGTGTTGTAGATGCACTGCTAACTTGTGATACAAATGCAATATATGCTATTATAATCGGATTGAGACTGGGAAATTGTATGATTAGTTGGAAAGTACTTTGCTTCAACTGGACCCATTTGTTCATAGTCTAGTCAGAACAATAGGTTAGAAGGCCATTCTATGATCTCTGGTCAAAGATACCTACTAAGTTTGTAATGGTTAAATCATCAAATGATGACTAATTATTAGATGAAGTAATAAAATAACCGATAGTTATTAAATTATGATTTAATGATCATTATCTTTACTTACTAAGAAGGGCGGGTCTAGCGTAATGATAGAATCTCTTCATTGTATTTTGAAAATTCAGAATTCGAATCAGCCTCTTTGCAAAAAAGTAAAGGAAAGATGTCTAGATATTCCCTTCCCCAGACCTCACAATATGAAAGATTTGATATTGAGTATGTCCTTTTTTTTTTATCTTTACTTACTAAATTTTTTCATTGGCATGCCTTAATGTATTTTGAAGCGATTAAAGAGATGTATAAGGACAAAGTGATAAAAGTAAGAATATCAGGTAGATTAAACGAAAAGTTTTCAATAAAGATAGAGTTACAACATATATTATTGTTAAGTTTATATCTTTGTATATGAGTTATGGATGAACTCACCAAACACATTTATAACACGGTACCATGGTGCATGTACAAAATTGGGAGGGAATTAAAGAAATTATTAAAAGCTTGAGGCACCTGAGGAAATAAAGAAAAGAAAAGAAAAAAGAAATGATAGATGGCTATTTTGAGAGTGTGCACAAATTCAGATGTATGAATTGGTTGTGAAAAATGTTAAGTTAACCTTTCGTTTGATTTTGATATGAGTTGAAGAGAGAACAAGCGCCTATGAGGAGTTGATCTTCAAGGTCATCTGATGGGGCATAGTCCTAGGCCCAATTCAGAAGGATTAGCACAGATAGACGAAGGAGGCCCACAAAGGACAACTATCATCTGACTCCAACTGTTTTTAATGACAATCCACCGGAGGGCCTTAGTCACCCAGATCTTTCGAACAATAGGGTCTCAATCGCCTCGCCTATCGAACGAGATTTATTGAGTCGGAGTGACCTCCCCGATCGGGTATTCAACCATTGGCCCATCGAACAACTGATCAATAGCCAACAGCTCTAACGATTCTAAGGAAAGGTCAAAACATTTCTAATCTCCTACTTAAGAACAAAATCTTTAGAATCTTTTAGTTAAGGAAAGAATCCTCCCCAAAAATGAAAGATCCATACGATAAAGATTACGATAAATTCGGAATATAAATTCTTGAGATTTTTGGATCGGTTCGATAATGAAAGTAGGGTTGAAACACTCCGACGGCGCACGACTCTCATAGGTATAAGACATCCTAAAACCCTCCAAGCCAGGTACGCTCACGGAGTTTTACACATTGGGCACTCTAGCCACAGGGAACTTCTCCCTCAGAGCTTTCAGTCTATTTTTTTTACATTCAAAAATCACTCTTTCTGACTTGAGCGTCGGAGCCTCCCCTGCCGGAGCACCCTCTGACAGTTTTTGCAGGTCTCATATCCTTTCGACGACAACCGTTCGAGTCAACAAGGGAACGGTATTTGTAGAGTCATAACCCACCTTCAAGTTCATCCAAGTGTTTTTTTCAGCTGTGATGGCTCCAAATTTGTTAATTTTTCTTGCTTTAATAGCACCACGACATGACCCCCTATGCTCAGTCCTACAATTATGTGGGTCCTATATGTCTCAACAAATTGACAAAATAATTTCAATTAATCATTTATCTTTCTAAATATATAACACATTTTATAATCAAATACTAATAAAATATAAACATTTGATTTGAAAAATTTTTCCTTCTAAGAATTTCATGGGTTTGTTAATTGTGTATATATATATTTTTTGGGTTATAAAAGGAGGAAAGCTCAAGCTCTAAGAGTGGATAAACCCTGAATGTCACATTACAAATATCAATAGACCTCGCTAGGGGGAGAGACAAACTCATGCAACCCTGGAGGGACTATTGGCCCTATCCTAGCAAGTGCATCATCACATCTATTGTCTTCTCTAGAAATAAAAGAAACCTTGTGTATGAGTGTTTTCCTCATCTAGGTCTGGCATTCCTTGACAATATAATAGTAAGGATTGGTCGGTACTACCGATGAAGAGAGCAAATTCACTAACTCTGTTGAATCCAACTCCAAGATAACATTGAAAAGTTTAGCCCGAAGTAAAATGGTGAGACCTTCCTAAACTCCAAATAGCTCTACCGAGAAAGCATCAATCAGACCAATATTGGCCGTGAAACCATGCTCCCACAAACCATGTTTGTCTCGAACCAGACCCCTAGCCCCTTCCATGCCGCTCCCAATATTCAAGGAACCATCGGTGTTCAGTTTCAACACTCCCGTTGGTGGGGCGTTTCATCTAATCTATAGGCTAACCTTGGAGGGTCCTTTAAAACCTCCAGCTACAGCTAACCGTTCCTCCCTCACATACGCTCTGGTCGTAACAGTCACCACCTCTGGGTGAAAATCGATCCCCAAGAAAACCGTCCTTCATTTGGCTTTCTATACCGCCCAAAGAGTATAGACAAACCATACTAACCAGGGGATTCCCATATGCCTTCCATGAGTCTTGCAATTTCGAATAAGCCATTCCCACATATCCCTTTGATCCAACACTATCTGTGAGATAGTAGAGCTACCCACAATTCCATCCCACACTACTAGTATCTTACTACAATCTCAGAAATGATGGAGCACGGTTTCGGCATGGTCGTTAAATAGAGGGCAAATGGGATTCGACGACTGTCACCTTCAAACTCGTGTGTTATTTGTTATTAACACCTTATACATTATCATCCTTAAAAGGAATTTCACCCGTTCATGGCACTTTAGTTTCCAAACCCACCTACACAACATCGTCGGATTTGTGGATGGGGTAGCCCATGTTAAATTATAGGTGGAGCGGATGGAAAATGTTCCCGATGAACTACCAGTCCAATGGAACCTATTGCGCGATTCTGATTTTTGGGGGATCATAATAGCTCTAATCTCCTTGACTATCTTGGCAGGTAGCAAAGCCTCTAACTGGGGAACAATCCACCAACAGTCAAGAATGATAAACAAACTTACTCTCACGTGAACCAGTTCCCCCATCAGATCGTCTGGAGTGGCTTCGACCTAAACTATCTACCTGACTAAAAGTTAATGTCTATCCCACTAACTACCATCTAATTCCCCAACAAGAATATCCCTCGCTCTTTGCAAACCCCTCGAAAGATTTGAACATCCATAGATCCAACAGCAAAACATGAACTCCTCCTTAAGATACTTGGCCCATAGAACCTGACACCACAAAACTTGATCCATAGAGACAGTTGGAGGTATTTTTGACCCCTCAGATAACTGTCCTTTTCGACTCGATTGGGAAGCCTACGTCGATATGTTCGTCCGGTCTCCTCGGATAAAAAACCTGCAAAAACCCCACTGGCACTGAACCGGCGGAGGGACTCCGATGCTCAAGTCAAGAAGGATAATAACAAAAGAAAAACTGAATATAGCCGAGAGAAATATGGCCCTATGGCCTCTGTCATGTGATGTATCGATCGAGCAGATGTCGGAACCCCTGTGCGTGTATGTAGCATGCATACGTATTGCACAGTAAGCATTATGTATGTCGCCTATGTGAATCCATGTGATGCAATATAAAAGCATACGTATAGAGTCATACCTCTGATCGCGTGTAGAATCGGTGTAAAAACCATACCTCTGGTGGAATATGTTTAGGTATGAAACCCCCTTTGAACGATATATAGAGCTGACTATCGAGTCATCTAGAATTGAGCATGAGCCCTACCTTCGTTGATGTATAGAATCGGGAATAGAACCCTACCTTTGCTGATGTATGGAATTGGGTATAGAACCCCACCCTAAACGGCATATAGAATTGTCTCCCTCTAGTCTGTCAAAACTGAGTCCCCTCTGAGAGTTGCCTATACATATAGCCTTCCCAGGGGTGTAGAAAACCCTAGTTTCCTTTTGCTTCCAATCTTTCAAGATGGTAAGAATTATAATTAGAGTCTTCTGAAAGATTTAGAATTCCTCAAGAGATATGGAAAGATTTGACCTTGATAGTGATTGTCTTCCTTATCGGATAACCATGCATGATTTTGGAGACTTATTAAATAAGGTATCATCATTTGCCCCCACTCTTAATTGTATTTTGAAGAAATGGTATTAGGAGTAGAATATATTGTAAGAGGTCTTCCAAAAGATCAAAAGGTCAAGAGATCAGCAGACCAGTAGACTGAGAGATCAAATGGTCGAGAGATCGAGTTATCGAGAGACCGAGGCATTAGGTGATCGAGAGATTGGCAGATCAACAGGTTGAGTGATCGTGAGATCCAGAGGTAGAACGATTAAGCAGAATACCAGACCGACAGGTCGAACGATCGAGAGAATACCAGACCGACAGGTCAAACGATCGAGAGAATACCAGATCGTCAGGTCGAAAGATCAAGAAAATACCAGACCGACAAGTCGAACGATCGAGAGAATACCAGACCTACAGGTCGAATGATCGAGAGAATACCATATCGACAGGTCAAACGATCGAGAGAATACCAGACCATTAGGTCGAAAGATCGAGAGAATACCAGACCGACAAGTCGAACGATCGAGAGAATACCAGACTAACAGGTCAAACGATCTAGAGAATACCAGACCGACAAGTCGAACAGTAGATCAGGGCGTCATAGGCCAATTCAGGAAGTTCCATCCCTTATTGACGACGCGTACGAATGATAGGTACTGGGCGACTGAGACTCTCCGAGTAATAGGAAATCTTTAGATTGTTGGGTCGCGTCCATCTATTCGGGAAGTTACATCCCTTATTGACAACGCGTACGAATGATAGGAACTAGGTGACTGAGACCCTTTGAGTAATAGGAAATCTTTAGAATGTTGGGCTGCGTCCACCCGTTTGGGGGGCGTTTGGGGAGTTACATCCCTTATTGACGACGCATACCAATGAAAGGTGCTGGGCGATTGAGGCCCTCCGAGCAATAGA
Organism: Dillenia turbinata; assembly: GCA_037126225.1. Lineage (NCBI taxonomy): Eukaryota > Viridiplantae > Streptophyta > Magnoliopsida > Dilleniales > Dilleniaceae > Dillenia > Dillenia turbinata. Next base: position 13,153,263 of record JBAMMX010000011.1, read on the forward strand.
AAATCTTTAGATTGTTGGGACTCGTCCAACCGTTAGGGGAGTTACATCCCTTATTGATGATGTATATGAACGATAGGTGCTGGACGATTGAGACCCTCCGAGCAATAAGAAATCTTTAGATTGTTGGGCCGCGTCCACCCGTTCAGGGAGTTACATTCCTTATTGACGACGTATACGAACGATAGGTGCTGGGCGACTGAGGCCCTCCGAACGATAAAAGCTGGGCGACTCAAGCCCTCCGAACGATGGAAACTGGGCGACTAGGGCCCTCCGAATGATAGGAACTGGGCAACTAGGGCCATTTGAACTATAGGAGTTAGGCGATTGAAACCCTTCGAACGATAGGAGTTGGGCGACTGAGGCCCTCCGAAGGATAGAAGTTGGACAGCTAAGACCCTCTGAACGATAGGAACTGGGCAACTAAGGCCCTCTGAACAATAAGAAATCTTTAGAGAGTTGGGCCGAGTCTACCCGTTCGGGGAGTTATGTCCCTCATTGATGACACTTTACGTTTGGAAAAGTTCATTTGAGAGAACGTAAATGAAAGAATATTATGAGACAGATAACCGATAGATTATTTATGCGAGACTGAGAGATCGAATGAGGTCAGGAGGTCAAATAACCAAGCGATCGCGAGATCAGGAATTGAGAGATTGACACATCAAATGATGGAAAGACCAACAGGTCGAACAATTGAGAAATTAAGGGATTATGAGGTTAATTGACCAACAAGTAGAACAACGGAGAGACTAACAGGTCGAAAGATTCGAATGATCAGGAGAACTAGAGACCAACGGGTCGTTAGAGACCAACAGATTGAATGATCGAGAGACCAACAAGTCGAACAATTCGAATGATTAGGAGGTCTAGGGACCAACGGATCGTTAGAGATTACCAAGTTGAGAGATTTAAACAAAAGTATTTGACCAAGCAGTGACCAAGAGTCTAGAGTGCGTGTGTTATGAAAAGTAAAATATCTGAAGGCTAACCTGGAGTTTGTGTCCGGCGATACGAAAGGCTGGTGGCCAAAAGAAGAGAAAATAGGGCCAGGCCACAAGTTGTTGAATCGATAACAGTATCCTCTCATTACAAAGAGTCTGTTTCTTTTGCTATGCTATGTGATGAGTAAAACCTCATACGAATAAAAAGAAAGTCGCTTGTCACCCTCGCATTCTTGTGATAAGACTAGGCGATGATGGCCTAACATTCGGCAGGAGTAGGGCGATGTGGACCCGTTCGGGGAGTTAGGTCCCAACTTAATGACATATTTGTTTGGAAGGATGTAGGTGACTGAGGCCCATCGGGTAATTAAAGGTTTTAGAGATTAGGGTCGTGTTCGCCCGTTCGGAGAGTTCTATCCCAACTTAGTAACAAATTCGTTAGGAAAGATTTGGGCGACTGATGAGAGTAGGGCGACACTGGTTCATTCGTTCAATAGAATCAGGGTGACTCAGGCCCGACTTTCACTCTGGGGGTCAGATCCCTTCGTTCGATAGAATTGGGTCGTAAAGATTTTTCGGCTTATCAGTTAGTTGTTCCCACAGATGACGCCAATCTGTTGGAGGTATTTTTGACCCCATAGATAACTGCCCTTTTCGACTCGATTGGGAAGCCTGTGCCGATATGTTCGTCCGGTCTCCTCGGATGAAAAACCTGCAAAAACCCCCACCGGGACTGGCCCGGCGGGGGAACTCCGACGCTCCAGTCAAGAAGGGTAACAACAAAAGGAAAACTAAATACAACCGAGAGAAATATGACCCTGTGGCCTCTGTCATGTGATGTATCGGTCGAGCGGATATCGGAACCCTCGTGCGTGTGTGTAGCATGCATACGTATTGCACAGTAAGCATTATGTATGTCGCATATGTGAAGCCATGTGATGCAATATAAAAGCATACGTATAAAGTCATACCTCTAATCGCGTGTAGAATCGGTGTAAAAATCATACTTCTGGTAGAATATGTTTGGGTATGAAACCCCCCTCTGAACAATATATAGAGCTGACTATCGAGTAATCTAGAATTGGGTATGGAGCTCTACCTTTGTTGATGTATGAAATCGAGTATAGAACCCTACCTTTGCTGATGTATGGAATTGGATATAGAACCCTACCCTGAACGACATATATTATTGTCTCCCTCTGGGCTGTCAAAACTGAGTCCCCTCTGAGTGTTGCCTATACTCTGTATTTATAGTCTTTCCAGGGGTGTAAAAAACCCTAATTTCCTTTTGCTTCCAGTCTTTCAAGATGGTAAGGATTGTAATTAGAGTTTTCTGAAAGATTTAGAATTCCTCAAGAGATATGGAAAGATTTGACCTTGATGGTGATTGCCTTCCTTATCGGCTAACCATGCATGATTTTGGAGACCTATTAAATAGGGTACCATCAGAGACCATGCACCACCCCAATTTTGCTAAGAGAGCCCCCAATTTTGCTAGGAGAGCCATGATTGTTGCTCGGGATGTTCTGATACCCAAACCACCCAAGTCTTTTGGTTGACAAACTATCTCCCACCGAACCGCATGAATCCTTCAGGCACCATCCGCTTCCCCCTACAAAAACTGTCAACTCTATCAAGATTATTACAGATGCTCATAGGCAACCACACTGAATTCATAATGTAAGTCAAGATAGAGGAGGTCACGAATTGTATCAAGCTCTTAGCCCGGCTTGATGTACTTTGCTCGACCTAGCAACAGATGTCTTTGTTAAATGTATTTAACATATAGAAATACAAAGAAACATTTCTTTTTCATTTTTTCTCTTTCAGTTTATTTCTATAGCTTACGTGACCCATAATTCAAAATAAATCAATCAATCAAAATCAAAATAAAAAATCAATCTTAATATCTTGCACACGATTCTTTAATTTTGACAAATTCAAGATTTGTTGCATAATTGTCTTTACGAGTATAACATTCATTGACATTTAAACATTTTAATAAATAATTTTAATTTCATTTGCCTAACCTTTTTTTGTCATTTTGACATAATGTCAAAAATGTCAAGCAATAAGAAAAATTGTAAAGGTTTTAGTCACATAATACTCGATTTTTGAATTAACATGTAAAACTTAAAATTTCCTTTGATTTTGACATATTCAAGGTTTTTTGCATAGTTTATACCATTAAATAAAAGTAGTGCCTTATGAAAATTATAGTGAGTGCCACATAAGAAAATAAATATATTTTTTATTTTTAAAAAATTTAGATATTTAATTATCTATTTTTTAGAGGTATAATTAATAAAATTATTTGATATTACAATAATGATATTATTTAATAGTATAAATTAACATTTATTGTAATTTTAATATTATTAGATGTATACGATGTATTAAGATACTATGAAATGTTTTTATTTTTATATTTAATACTTTCTTCTTTTCCTCACTAATCTACATCTCATTTCTTCAATAATCTGTCTCTTAAATTTTATCTTTACATAGAACTACGATGGTCAAAGTCCTTATTTTCACTACAAAAAAATGATTTTAGCGATTGAAAAAATTCACCACTAATTTGTGATAAATTTAGTGACGAAAAAGAGTTTCGTTGCTATTTTGCAACAAAAGTTGCGATGAAAACATAATTGTGGCCAAATTAGCAATGCATACTTTATTCGTGACTAAATTTGTCACTAATTGATGACGAAAATATTTTTGTTACAAAATTTATCGCTAATTAGTGACAAATAGAAATTTCAGACTAAATTTTGTCACGAATTGAGTATTCATCACTAAATTTAATGACAAAAAAAAAAATTTGTGATAAAATTCGTTGCTAATCAGGCATAGAAATTTTTCGTCGTTAAATTAATCGTTAATTAGTTATGAAAAAATATTCATGGAAAAATTTAGCAATGAACTCCAATATTCGTTGCTAAATTTGTCATTAATTACCCAAAAAAATTCGTGACTAAATTCGTGGCTAATTTGTACCGGTATTACAAAATTCATGGCTAATTACATGGCTAAAATCCATCTATTATCATGCCTCGATCCTCGGATCGACCACGCAATAGTCACCGCATTATCTCGGTACACGGGCAGAACCTCCCCATATACCGGGACCTCACAAGGCTACAAATTAGTACAGTAATTCTTCCAATACACAATCCCTCAAAAATAGGAAAAATCATATAACAATACACATGCAAAGGATCCATCCAGTACGTCCCTGTACATACAGATACACATCAGCACACAATTTGGGAGAGGGTACCTGTACATGCAAGCATGCAGTATGTCCATCCTAACCATTTCAAAATTCTCAATATAAATAAGGCATTTAAAATACAAAAAGTCTCAAATCATAGTCGTAGGATTTTATTAACACTTGCCTGATAAAAACAAGCCAGCATCAGTAAGGTCTAAACGGTATGAGATATACAAAACTTCGTAAAATCAAAAGAAAATATCGAAATTCAACATTTCAAACCAAATGTCCCATTCAAACAATAAGTTTTACAAAAAATGGAATTTAAAAGAAAATGAACAAGTTCCAAACAACTTCCAACATTAACTATATAAGGATTCTATCAATACTTGCTCCTATATATGAAACAAGTATTGATTTAATCCATACCAAAAGAATTATACAAGTTTTCCCTTCTATGGATTTCAGATCAAACCAAAATAATTTTACATCGCTATAATACCTAACACAAGTCGGCGGATAAACCTTCCCAAGCTCCAATTTCTATCTCAGGCCTAAACTTCCTCTGAAAAATGTTAAAGAGAGGGATGAGTATTATAAATATTCAGTAAGTTGAGTACAATGGTATGATTATGTGATAAATGAGGGGTGAATTGTGGGAGAGTCAAATTATGTCTCAAACAACACTTTATATATATCAAAGCATTTTTAGTAAATCAAAATAATTTACAAAATATGCATCCACATCAATCATTCTTTTAGAAAATCACAAGGGTCCCATCAAAATCACTTCCGTCCTGAGTTTGGCTGAATCAAGACGAAAGCCCACCAAGGGTTTTCCATTTCAGTATTTCAAACACTACCCCCTTCCTTGGCGTTGGTTCGTTTCTCACTGGGGTGCAATCCGGATAGTTCGATGTAGCAGAGAAGAGGCCGCGTATACCTCTCTCGCAATAAAACCCCACCCACATCACCCTATCGGATCGCTCTGTGGAAGGAATGACTATAACAATTACACTCGTGCACCATCATTTCATAATCATTCAAATTATAATTAATGTGCCATGTTTTATCAAATAAATTCCAAATTCATGCTACAAGCATTTACAAATCAAGAATCCAATGCAAATGGCACAGATTCATTTATAATTACATAGGATGCATTCGTAATTCAAATTTTCATTTCAAACATCCTACAATCACAAATAATTTCATATAAAACATGTACAAATCATTCAAAATCATTTTACAAAAGAATTTCAAAACAATTTTGCTCATTTACTACACAATAGATCATCCACTCACCTCTAGAGAGGGTATTCACTCCATACACCCTATCAATACTCAAGAAATCTCCTTTCAAACTCCAAAGGATTGTTCTAAATCAACAATAACAATTCTTAAGTTATTTCTCTTCCAAAATCAAGGATTTACAACTTTCCTAATCTTATTTAAACCCCAATTTCAAATATTCTATTGTTTTTGTCCTCTTTTTACCAATTTATCGTCATTTATATCACATACTATTTTACATTCCAATTTCTCCTAAATTTCCATCCTCAACGAAACAGACAATATCAATTAATCACAAAATAGATTCTGAAACAATACAAATCCTATACCCTAAATTTTTATCCTGACCCAACAAGGTTTTATCATCATCTAACATATTCTCTTATTCTAAGCAGCCTAAATTCGATCTATTATTGAAGGCATTTAGAAATTTCTCTCACCTAGGGTTTTACAATTCGCAGCCTCGTCCGAATGCCTCCTCAGTCCTATTGGTGATCTGCAGTGCCTCTTAATCAAAACAAAGTATAGTAAGTTAGTTCAATCACCTAGAAAAATCGAAACTCTAGAACTAGAAATCAGAAATCTGTTCTTACCTACGCAGAGAAGGATTCGCGGTTGGTCTAGGGTTCTCGGATGTCCAATGAGCACTGATCTAGGACAGGTTGTCGAAGATGGATGCTCGCACAGAGCACCGCACAAGCAAGGGAGAGAACAAGAGGTCTCTGTCGCGCGTGAGAGAGAGAGACAGGGGAAGGAGTTCTGTCGTGCGAGAGAAGAAATAGATAGAGAGAGAGTGTGTGAGATTAGGGTGGCCGTGTGCGGTGGTCGAAGGCAGAGAGTGAGTCACAGGAGAAGAAGAAATAGAGACACTGAGAGTGAGAGCGGTGAGCGAGATAGAGAGAGAGACAGAGAGAGTTCGAGAGAGAGCAGGGAGTGAGAGAGATTAGGGCTTTTAGCCCTAATCGAATTGGGGGGAGGGGAGACGCGACGTTTTGGGGTAAAACGCTGCGTCTCTCCTCTTTCTCCCTTTTTTTTATTTAAATAATGATTATATATTTATATATATATATATTCATATTCACTTTTCACTAATTTTAAATTTCATAAAAATGGGATTCACTACGAATCGTGGACATAGCATTTTATATATGCCCAATAATTCCAATTTAAAACTCCAAAATCAAAAATCAATAAAATTTAAAATTTCTCATTATATTATAGAGACATTAACAAAATTTCTAACACCGGATTTTCGGTATTACATCTATACTCTATTAGGATACATTTTCAATCGTGTCTCTCTTTTTAACACTTTCTAAATAAAGAAATCGAGTTGAATACATAGTGAGTGTTATAATTCTCACCAAACTAACGATTTTCAATAATAAATAATTCAACCAATGTCTAACAAACAATTTTCCATCAGCCTCTACTATCAAGTTCACCTTTCGTATTCTTCATCTTTTCTACTGTTTGCTTCTCTCAGCAATAGTTTAATCACCTTCAAAAGTTCAACCACTTTTAGGTTAGTATGGGAGCAAGGTTAGAAGTCATGCCTTATGGAATAAGGTTAATCCATACTTTCTACTAATGCCTTAGAAAGTTCCTAAGCCTTTGAGATTAATATGGGAGCAATTCCATTTTATAATGGTTTCTTTGATTTGCAGAACCTTAACAGCTTTGCCATGCTTATGGCATGCTGATGAGGCAACATGTCAATTGGAAATTCATAAGTTGATGAATCATAATTCTGATGGTCTTGGCAGCATATTTGCCAAATTTACAAGTGAGATTATTTTTTTCCTTTTCTCTTGATTGAGTGTTGGTTCTTGGGAGGTTTTTGGGAAGTTAGAGTGTTATATTTAATGTTTGTCTTCTCTATGTTTTTGAGACCTTGAGGGATGGTAGAAATAGTCTGCGTTATTGATATTAAGTTTAGACTAGTTTTATGAGATTTGGTGTATTAAGATATGTTCTCTCTTTTTTATTTTTTTGGTTTTAAAGGAATATTGGAGTAATTGTTATTAGAGTATATTTTTCTAATGTCTAGGGGAGTATTCGTTTCATGACCCAATATGGCTATGTGGCTTTGTGTAGATTGAATCAAGGCATTTGAAACCTAAAGTGAGACTAGATTTCATTTGGTTGGAAAGTTTGGGAGTGGAAACCCTCCCAAGAGGTGAGTGGATAGACCGTGTGATTTTTAAATGAGAAAAGTTGTTTCAAATTCTTTTATAAATGATTTTGAATGATTTTATATGCTTTTGTAAAAATTTTGTGATTATGAGATATCTAAAATGAGAATTTGAAATATGTTTGCATCTATTGTATTTATGAATGAATTTGTACCATATTTTATTTGAAATTGTGTTTATGGATATTCTGATATGATTTGATAATTTACTTGTTGGAATTATGGCAAATTAAATGAGATTTGGATATTTGTGAAATGATAGTGCAAGTAATATAAATGGCCATAGTCATTCCCACCACAGAACGACCCAATGGGGTGACGTGGATGGGTTTATTGGCGAGTGATGGTTGATCTGGCCTCCCTCTATCCATGTTGTACTATATTTTGTTGCACCCTGGTGTGGTACAAGTTAACGCCAAGGAAGGGGGATGAAGAATTATGAAACAAATGGATTAAAAACCCCTTAGTATGTTTCTACCAAGGTTCAGCCAAACCTTTGGTAAAAATGGTTTCTCTAGGGAGACACTTCAGGATCTTTGAAAAATATAAAATTGTGGATGTATTTCTTTTAATTATCATAATTATTTGGAACTGTTTTATACTCGATAAATTGTTCGAAGTGTATGCATTGACATCTCCACACTCATCCCTCATTTATTGTTACAATCATGCTATTGTACTTTAGTCACTGAGTATTTTTATACTCACTATTCTTTCTTTAATTTTTCAGAGGAAGGTTAGGTTGGAAGATCTAGTTGATCCTAGTATCGGAATTTGCCGAGTTCGAGATAGTTTTTGTGGAGTTTCTTACTATCGGTACTAGTTTTTCTTTGGTTGAAATTTTGGGGCAGATTAGATTGGACTCTATAGAGGGTATTTTTTTGAATTGTAATTAAAACCTCATTTGTTAAACCATTGGGAATTTTAAACTTTTAATTGTATTTAAATCTTTTATTTTCTTCTATTGAATTTGTTTTCAAACTTGTGAAAAATTCTATAGGATTCTTAGTGGTCGGGTTGACCAAGTACATGTTTTGAGACAAGAATGAGCCGAGATGGCCTCTTGGATGTTATTGTGATGTATTGGAATAGGTTAAACATTGTTGAATGCCTTGCGCTATCCCAATGTATGGATAGGGCTTATCTATATGCTGAGTTAATACGACGGTTGTTGTATGCTCGACTCGAGAGTTGGAGTACGACAATTTTATTGGTATCAGAGTTTAGGTTTGATTTTAGATGTTTTGAAAGTTTAGAGAATTTTCAAAAGATTTTTTTCAAACAATTTAAAGGAATTTTCAAAGATTTTCGAAAGTTTGGATGTTCAAAATTCCTTCAAATGGTTTTGAAAGCCTCTTATGGGCCTAGGGAATTAGGAACATCATTTTAGGAGGTTAAGTAACTAATTATTCAGTTAGTCCTATGTGCTAAACATAGCTTTTCTTTTGTAGATAATCATGCGTTTACATAGACGAATGAGGAATATAAACGAAATTCCTCTTCGAGAGCATAAGGATGAATCGTCCTCGCATGCTCTACCTCCTTTGGCATTTACATACCTGACTACTCCAACTGGGATACCCGCCCTCCCATAGCTGCCCTCATATAGGTGGAGTGATGGAGTACTTACGGAGCATAGTTCTAAGCTCCGCACCAAACTTTAGCTACTTCGCCGGTTCCTCCTCCAATGCCAGCTATTGTATCAAGTGCCCCAATGGCACCTCCTCCTTCGGTTGTTGCATCAACCGATAGCCTTACAGTTGCATTATCAAAGCTAATCAAAGAGACGAGGTAACTCAGATGTGAGACTCTCTTCAGCACGTTTGATGTCTCAGTGGCCAAGGAGTGAATTGACCGAATTTAGGAGTCCGTCACCGACATGAGATTGGATGACGAGATAAAATTGTGGGTCATTATGAAATTACTGAATAAGAGTGCATGAACCTGGTAGGAAAACGTGAAGGGTAGGACAACTACACCTCCTGTCACGCCCCGAACCGTGATCGTGAACAGCCGCCCGTTGCCCTGGATGCCGGTTGTATTTTTACAGAAAATCGGGCAGAACCTCCCCATAAATCGGAGGTCTTCCATGTACAAATAAACTTGTTTAATCCTGTAAAATTCAAAATCATCCTTTAATTAAAATAAAAGAGGTCATCTCGACGTCACAACAACCCACTAACCACAGCAGGCATTCAGGACAACACCAGGCTAAATAAACTATCAGTAATCCTAGCCACAGACCTCACTGTCATGCCCAACTAGAGCATGAGCAGCCACCACACCGAGCGGGCCTAAGTTTTTATACAATTTACAATAATTTTCCCAAGTATCATTCAAACACGTACAATTGCCTCAATACAAATGAAATGTGAGAGTTTCGCAAATAAATATACATAAATTATATAGTCATCCCAAATTAAGTACACGTCCAACTACGGACCTCAACAAGACCTCACAGGATTGAAAATAAAATACGTAATTCATCTTTCAAATTAAACTTAAGATCTCACATTCCTGAACACCAAATACACCCGAACTCTATAATCTGAAGTATCACTCCAGCACAACAATCATGTCTGAGGGAGGGAAAGAAGAGGGGTGAGTATCAAGGAAGATACTCAGTGAGTGAGGGGATTAATCTCAAGTACTAATAGTGTAGGTGAATATTGGAGTGTCAAATAATATCATTCATAACCAATAATTCGAATTTTGCAGCAAATTATGATATGTTCGGTAAAATGAATTCATTTAATCATTCATACGATATCATACATATATGCATCCATTTAAAATCAAGTAGATCATAGAACAAGCTGAAAGGATCCTGGCAAAGGTCAACCATGACCAAGGACAGGCGCATCAGGGGTTTTATTATGCAAAGTGTTTCAAAAGTAGCTCTTTACCCCGATGTTGGCCGTGGGCTTAGCCCTTGCTTACCCAGACTCGACATAGGTTACCGCCCGGTGCTAGACGGTGGCATCACACACGTCTTCCCCCAAATATGGGTTCAACCGTTCGTGCATATGAAATATATGAACAGGCTCGTCAATAGGTTATCGCCCGGTGCTAGACGATGGCGTCACACATGTCCTCCCTCGATGTGGGTTCAACCGTTTGTGCCTATGAACATATACACATGACGTTTGCGGATACCTCCTACAGAAGTGTATCCGGGCAACCCGTGTCTCTACAAACGCCCTTCGTAGCTACAGAATCAATCAAATAATGTCATATCATCATATCATCTCAAGCTAGCAGGCATCCAACCCGCATAACCAAATCGCCTCATCATACCGTCAAAACAAATTCAAATCCGTGTGTCAATACATTTCATCAAAATCGTTTCAATTCAACAAACCAATGCAATGGTAGAATAGAAAACTCATCAAATTTTCAAGTAATGGCACATTTCGTTTTATTTCAAACATAGATGCATAGTCATAGAAAACATAAGTTTAAGACACTCCAATAATCACAAAACAGATTTGAAATTTAATATCACACGTCAAATCAATGCATTTCAAAGCATGTTTTGTTTAAAAACACAGTAAAATCAGATTTTCACTATTTCATGCAAGAGATTAGGGTCTCATTCACCTTCTAAGGAGGGTAATCACTCCCTATGTTCACAATTAAACCAAATTGACTCCTCGAGTCTCTAAAAGATCAACCTAGTCAAATCATCACAATTGATCATCAAATTTCCAATTATTCTTAGGGTTTATCATCTTTCCTAAGTTTGTATAAATCTTAATTCCTCAATTTATAAATATACTCCAATGTCATCAATTTCATTCCATTATAAGTAAATAGCCAAATCAAAATCATGCTAAATCCAAAGCTAAAACCATTCAATATCGAAAACAAGTCTAAAATAAATAAATTTCCTACAAAATGGAAAAATCTTTGAAAAATCATACACTTTTCACTTTTCATCCGATTTCTTCAAACCATATGTCATTTTAAAGGTATTGAAACCTATTTTCATATTACGGGAATTGTATTTCAATTTCCTATATGCAAGACAACTTAAAATGAAAAAGATTGTACCAATCCCAAAACTTAGATCCAATTTCTGACTATTTTCATGCATACGTCAAATTAAACTCTAAAAGAAACTATTCTAATTAAGTCAGCCTGATTCTATCATCCGGAACAGCCCAATTCATATATTTTACCTAAACAATTATATATAATATCCGATAACACATATAAATCAAATATAATATACATCATATCATATGAAATACATTCTTACTCTAATTTACCCTAAATTTATCATAAATGCATTCAATTAATTGAATCAGTCAGAAATCCCTCAGTTAGGGTTTTCTCGACACGTAAATCTAGTCTCTGTTCGCCTTTCGGTTCAGTCTAAAACCTGTAACATTTCAAATTCGGAGCAAATGTTAGAAATTAACCCTAATTACTCAAAAATTTTAAAACCCTAGAACTAGGGTTAGGAATTGGTCCTCACCTGTGCAGGAGATGAGTGCAGGCCCGGCCTAGGGTTTCAAAGTCTGCTGATTTGGGGCTCTGCAAGAGTGGCAGAAGGCGCGCGAGTGTGCGAGCAGGGAAGGAGCGCTATAGCCGCGTGCGCAGGAGCTATCGCACGCACAGGGGCTGGCGTGCGCACTAGAGCTATCGCGCGCTGCATAGGCGAGTAGGGCTGTCGCGTACTGGCACACGCGCAGGAGGGGCTGTCGCGCGCTGGCACGTGTAAGAGGGGGTTGTCGCGTGTGGTAGTCGCGCGCGCAGGGAGAGAGAAAGAGAGAACTCACGGGAGGGAGGGAGCTGTGAGGGGGATAGAGAGAGAATAGGACGGTGGTGGCTTGGGTGGTAGTTGAAGGCGGCGGTGACGGAGGAGAGAGAGCCGCGGGAGAGATTTCGAGAGGGTAATCGAGAGAGACCGAGAGAGAGAAAGAGAGGGATAGAGAGAGAACCGAAGGGAGAGTGAGAGAGAATGGGTGGTGGAACACGGTGGAGGTGGGTGGCGATCGGTTGCGGCGGCGGCAGAGGAGGAAGGAGATAAGGCGGCCGCGGGGGAGGGAAGAAGGTGAAGAAGCGGAGAGAGAAAGAGAAGGAGAGAGGAATAATTAGGGCTTTAAGCCCTAATTCGATTTATTATTATTATTATTATTTATTAATATATATTTATTTTTATAAGAATAGATTTATAAATAAATAAAAGAGGGAATAAATAATTTAATAAATGAAATAAATATATTTATAAATATTTATATATACTTTATTATTTTATTTTAATAAATGAATATACCAAAAATTAAATTTAAAAACCCCAAAATCGAAAATCAATAAAATTAAATATTTTTTCTATATATTCACATATATATATATAAACGGAAGAAATTTTTTTATTAATTTCAAGTATAGGAGTACAATACGGGCACCGTAGTGTCGGTGTTATACCTCCTATATGGGGAGATTTTGTTAGAGTGTTTGAAGAAAAATACTACATACAGTTTTAAGGGGACTAAAAGAGAGAAGAATTTTTCAAGTTAGCTTGAGAGAACAGGATAGTGGCGGAGTATGAGATAGAACTTAGGGAGCTTACTACTTATATTCTGGAGTTTGTGAACTCCAAGGAGTCCCTATGTGCGAAATTTGAATCGGGACTGAACTTAAGCATTAGGGAGAAAATGAAGATAACTAAGGGGCATACATTCCAAGATGTCCTAGAATTGGCCTTGAGGGCTGAAAATATGGTGCTTGAGAGAGGTAAGGTCAGAGAACACCATAGGAAGATGAAGAGGTCTGGCGGGTTCATACCGGGCTAAAGTTCTAAGAAAAGCAGAAACACGGGCTCCTATAGTGGCAATTCTATTTTAGGATTGGTTGCCTCTCCCCAAGACCAATCATCTTTCAAGCCAAATACTCCTAGTAAAAATATTGGATCGGAAGTGAGATCGATAGGAAATAAAGGAGAACCTTGCCCGAATTGCAAGGGACACCACTTGGATCTGTGTAGGGGACCCAAAAAAATGTTACCATTACATGAAGGAGGGTTACATTCGGTACTCTTGTCTGGAGTTGAATGCGAAAGGCAAGGGAATTGACAAGTTCGAGGTCCCCCGGTACCTTCCACTAGTGCTACTCCAAGAAAGGGAACAAAAAGCAACACTGTAACCATTCCTCTCAACGACCCCAACCAAGAACTCAAGCAAGAATTTATGTTATGACAAATGAAGAGGCCCAAGCCAATCCAAATGTGGTTACAGGTAAATCACTTTGAAACTTAAATTGGATAATCTAAAGATATGATGTAGATGATATGTGACCAAGACTTGAAGTATGTTGAAGATGTAATTTTGCTTATGGTCATTAGTATGATGTTATGATTATGTCAATAGTGTGGATTTCTATGATAGGTGAATATATGAAATGTTCATGATTGTGTAGTGTGATGAAATGTTATAAGGGGTCTTATATGAATGATGTAATTTGTGGAATGATTAATAATTACTTTATGGTCTATACTGATAGGTACGATGACAATCTTTGGTGTTGATGCTCGTGTGTTAATAGATATTTGGTCTAATAATTCATTTGTGAGTGTAGAATTTGCTAGATATTCTGATAGGCCTTTAACCCCACTTGTGGAGGAGTTGTTGGTTATCACTCCTTTGGGAGAATAGCTGATTAGGAATACTATGTACAAGGATTGTAAGGTGAAGGTCAGTGAAGTAACTCTTGAAGCGGACTTGATTCTGTTAGAAATGAGAGATTTTGACGTCATTCTAGGTATGTATTGTTTGCATCTTTATTAAGGATTAGTGGATTGTTTCACAAAGGAAGTGGAATTCTGAAAATCTGGGTGTCCAACACTTGTCTTTGTTGGCGAGCATCGAGTGTTGCCGAGTTGTGTGATTTCAGCTCTTGAAACACGAAAATTAGTGCATAAAGGGTGTGACGTTTACTTAGTTCACATTATTAACACCACAGTGGGAAGTTCTAATTTGAGTGATGTCCCCATAGTGAATGAGTTTCTGAACGTTTTTCACAAGAGTAGCCCGGGTTGCCACTAGTTCGAGAGTTTGATTTTACCATAGATCTTGTTCCCGACACCATCCCAATTTCTATCCCTCCATATCAAATGGCACCACAGAGTTAAAAGAGCTAAAGGTTCAGCTCCAAGAATTGTTGGAAAAGGGGTTCATTCGACCGAGTACCTCACCTTGGGGTGTTTCTGTTTTCTTCATGAAAAAGAAGGATGACACCTTTTGATTGTGTATAGACTACTGGCAGTCCAATACGACCACGATAAAAAACAAGTATCCTCTCCTGAGGATTGATAATCTTTTTGATCAACTTCAAGGGGCTAGCATATTTTCAAAGATAGATTTGAGATCCGGTTACCATTAATTAAGGATCAAGGGTGATGATATCCATAAGATTGTGTTTAGGACGCGGTATGGGCACTACGAGTTTTTAATGATACCTTTCAAGTTGACAATTGCTCTTGCAGCTTTCATGGATCTCATGAACTGAGTGTTTCATCTCTATCTTGACAAATTTATCATAGTCTTTATCGATGACATTTTGGTTTATTCTAAGAATGATAAAGAGCACCCAAGTATCTCCAGATTGTATTGCAAACCCTTAGGGAGAAGAAGTTGTATGCCAAGTTCTCCAAATACTAGTTTTGGCTAAGGGAGATTAGCATTTTGGGGCATGTGGTTTCCGATGATGGAATTTTTGTAGACCCTAAGAAGGTAGAGGCCATTTTGAAGTGGGAACAACTCAAGAATGTCACCGAAATGAGAAGTTGCCTTAGATTAGCTACTATTGAAGACTCGTAGGGGTTTCTCGAAGATAGCAGCTCCGATATCCAATTTAACTTGGAAAGGTGTTAAGTTCGAATGGGAAAAAAAGTATGAAGGTAGTTTCCAAAAGTTTAAACAAAGGTTGACTTCTACTCCCTACTAGTAACGGCGATGATTATGTGGTATATAGTAATGTCAGCAAGTAAGGGTTAGGGTACGTGTTGAAGCAAGGTGATTGGGTGATTGCTTACGCCTCTCGTAAGCTAAAGAAATATGAAGTGAACTACCCTACTCATGACTTGGAGGTAGCTGCCATTATCTTTGCCTTAAAGATTTAGCAGCATTATCTATATGAGGCCACATGCAAGATCTACACCAACCACAAAAGTTTGAAATACTTGCTCACACAGAAGGAGCTCAATTTGAGGCAACGATGGTGGTTATAATTGATCAAAGATTATGATCTAGTGATAAATTACCACCCTGGGAAGGCAAATGTGGTCGCAGATGCATTGAATCGAAAGTCATCATCTAGTTCAGCATCTCAAGGGGTTCTTACCTCTCTTGTCTAGTTGGACTCTGAGCACTTGGAATCGAGTTGGCTAAAAATGATTATGGTGCACTTTTGGTCAAGTTTATGGTGAGGCCTACTTTAGTGGATCATATTCGGGAGCTTAAAGCAATTGACGAGGAATTGAAGGGCATAGTTGAGAAAATCCACAAGGGAGAAGGTGGTGAGTTTTAAATTCGGGAGGATGGGATTGTGGCTTATGGGAGGCTCATTTGTGTCTCGAAGGATGAGGATCTCCTAAAGGTCATACTTAAAAAGGCACATTTGTCGGCCTATGCCATGTATCTGGAGAGTACCAAGAAGTACCGAACCATCAAGGAGTCATATTGGTGGTCCAAGTAGAAGAGAGAGATAGCCAAGTTTGTTGCTAGATGTCTAGTGTGCTAACAAGTCAAAGCCAAACACCAGAAGCTGGCCGGTGTCCTTCAACCACTACCGATTCCTGAATGGAAGTGGGAATACATCACTATGAATTACATGGTGGGTTTGCCACGTATTTCGAACCGTCATGATGCCATCTAGGTAATTATAGATCGTCTCACCAAGTTGGCTTACTTCTTGCCGATTCACAGCTCTTATTCTTTGGAGAGGTTGGCCAAGTTATATATCAATGAGATTGTGAGGCTTCACGGTGTTCCAATATCTATTGTATAGGACCGTGATCCTTGATTCACTTCTTGATTTGGCCTAAGTTACAAGCCACTTTAGGGACTAAATTGAAGTTTAGCATAGCTTTTCACCTCCAAACGGATGGGCAATGATAACGTGCAAAATTATTGAATTTATTGTTGATATTATGGTTTGATTTTGCACTGATTAATGTTTTAATAATTGGTTTTATTGATTTTTATTTTTAGGAGATTGAATTTGAAGGCTTGGACCAAAATAAGTTTAAAGAGGCAATGTGAAGCTAAATGGAGCAAACATCTTATTGGGTCTTGAAGAAGAGAAGAAGCTTGAGTTTATTTTTAGTTGATTGTAGGAGAGTTTTTATTTTTTTTAGTAAAACTTGTTTTGGTAGAATTAAAATTTGTATTTACCTAATAAGAGGAGTCCTTATTTTTTGAAAAAAGATTTCCTTTTGACCTAGGAGACCAAAACAACAATTCTTATTAGGGCATCTCACGGTTACTATTCATTCACAATTCCACAAGAGGACGGCTACTGTTTTGAAGAAAAAAAAAAGAAGAGACGGCTGCTGCTCATTTTTTCTTCCTAGAGATCTTGGACGGCTGCACTCCTCCTTCTAGGTTTCATTTTATTTTTCTTTAATTCTTAGGAACATTGCTTTTCTTTATTTTCTCTTGTTGAAGACTCAGACCATGAGTGGCTAGTTTTATCTTCTGATTCAAGGGGAATTTTCATTCGATTGTCTTCATTATGAGGTTATATATTTTATTTAATTTCTTGCCCTTTTAATTCAAGTATTCGTTGGTTCTTGATTTATTTATATAAAAGATTAGTATTGATTAATTTGAAAATTTAATTTAATATTAGTTTTTTTTATTGCTATCCAGGATTTCAGTGATCCGTAATTGTCATGAATGAATGGTACAAGTAGCAACTAGGTTAGTTATGTTTATGAGTCTTTTACCGATATTCATGTTTAATCTAGAGAATCGATAAAACAAAATTAAATAATTGCGGCTATCTTAATTATTTATATTTTGGTTTAACTATTTTCGCAGAACTTAATGCTATCATTATATTGATATGGAATGCTATTGTGTCCAGTCTTTTAATGATAAATTTTGATTGGATGCTGGATTTGGTCGATTAAATTACGAAAACTTACGATTTATTATGACTATTCTAATAAATCTAACGTTAAATGCTTGAATTACGGGAATATCATTTTTTAACCGATGATCAATGAAACTATCGAATGTATGAACTTTTAGATCAGAGTTTGGTAGATTGGATTTCTTTCCTAATTTTCAATTTAATTTTAGGTATTTAATTTTTCATTTAGGAAATTTATTTGAAAAACCCTCATCTTTATTTCTTTTAGCATCAACTAAGAGATTAAGTTAATTAGTTCCCGTGGGATTCGACCTGGACCACTATTGCTACAGTCTATTGCATTGAGGAATCAGTATTAATTTGAGGGTTTTGACAATTCGACCAAATTTTGACGCCGTTGTCAGGGAATTATTTTAATTTCTTAGTTATGTTCTCTTTATTATTTGTATTGCTGGCCTCTTTTATTTTATGACCCGTTCTTCTTAAGAAAGTAAATTAGAATATATTCCCAAAATTAAGAAAACTGCTTGCCGTTTGAGAAAGGAGGCCAGATAGAGGAAAGGTAAGTTACGTCGATGAGCGAATTTTGACATTGATCTGACAATTTGTGACAGGTCCCTTTTTGAAGAAGATAAGGAAAAGATAGCCGATCGTGAGAGAATTTTGAAGGAATTGACTACACCCAATCTGAATTAACAACCCTTGTGCATCGAATACCCAACTCTTGAGGTAGCATTCGAACTCAAATTTGGTTTGATTCATTTACTTCTTACTTTTTGTGGTCTTCCAGGTAAGGATCTACACAAACATTTAAAGGAATTCCACGTTGTCTGTTCGAGTATAAAGCCCCAAGGTGTGACTGAGGAACAGATTAAGTTGAGGGCTTTTCCTTTTTCCCTAAAAGATAAGGTGAAGGACTGGTTGTACTACTTTCCTCCCGGTTCGATAAATACATGGAATGAGATGTAGAGATTATCTTTGGAGAAATTTTTCCTACATCTAGGGCTGCCAACATCAGAAAGGAGATATGTGGAATCAGATAAATTAGCGGGGAGACACTATATGAGTATTTCGAGAGATTCAAACAACTCTGTGCTAGTTGCCCACATTATCAAATACCGGATCAGCTCTTGATATAGTATTTCTATGAATGATTTCTACCCATGGATAGGAGTATGGTAGATGTAGCCAGCGGAGGAGACTTGGTCAATAAAACACCTGAAGAAGCAAGACATTTGATCTCAAACATGGCAGAAATTTCCAAACAATTTGGGATGAGAAGGGATGGAGTTACAAAACATGTTAATGAGGTAAATCACTTACACTTTGAAAATCAAATTTCTGAACTGACTGCTTTGGTTCGTCAGATGGCTGTAGGGCAAATGCAGGCAACCAAGGTTTGACATATGCTCAATTCCCGAACATCCTACAGATATGTGTCTATCCCTACAAGAAGATCCTACTCATCAAGCAAATGCCATAGGAGGATTTCCTGATCAACCTTAAAGGAAGTATGATCCCTACTCTACTCATTATAATCTCAGATGGAGAGATCATCCAAATTTGAGTTACGGGTACCAAGGATGACATATGAGATATCCACCTCAGCATTTCAATAGACCAACACCCGCACCAACACAACCCTCAAATTCTAGTATGCCTTTAGAATATATAGTTAAGGCTCTCATAACTAACACTCAACAATTTCAATAGAAAACGAGAGTGAGCATACAAATCTTGGGAAATCAAATCACTCAACTAGCAATTTCGTTTAGTAATTTGGAGGCTCGAATTTTAGGAAAACTACCCTCACAAATGGTAGTAAACCCTAAAGAGAATGCTAGTGCAATGGTGTTGAGGAGTGAAAAGGAACTACGATCAAACCCATCGTTGCCCAAGAAGGTGGATGAAAAGAAGGACGAAGAGGAAGAGATTGAAGCTACCAATGAAAATCCAATCAGGGTAAAATCTGATTCCTCTTTACCATGAGTTCTAACCCAATTGTGCCACCTTTTCCCAGCAGGTTGGAGAGATCCAAGAAGGAAGACTATGAAAAGGAGGTTTGGAAAACTTTTAAGAAAGTAGAGATAAACATATCATTATTGGATGCCATTAAGCAGATTCCCAAATATGCAAAATTTTTGAAGAAGTTGTGCATAAACAAAAGGAAGATGAGAGGTGATGAGAAAATAAGGATGGGGGAGAACGTGTTTGCTGTCATCAAGAGATCACTACCTGAGAAATGTTCGGATCCAGGTATGTTTACTTTACCCTGTGTCATTGGTTTGAGGAAATTTGAACATGCTATACTAGATTTAGGAGCATCAATCAATGTCATGCCATATTCTATTTATATTACTCTAAATCTAGGTCCCTTAAAGGAAACTAGAGTGGTTATTCAATTGGCTGACCGTTTTATTGTGTATCAGAAAGGATTGTTGAAGATGTTTTGGTGCAGGTTAACAAGTTAATTTTTTCAACAAATTTTTACATTTTGAAAATGGATGAGGACACCATTACAAATTCAGCACCGCTACTCTTGGGAAGACCATTCATGAGGGTATACTCTCTGTCGAGTTTGATAGTGAGATTGTTAAATTCAATATTTTTGAAACCATGAGATATCCGAATGAATGTCATTCGATTTGTTCCGCTAACATCATTGATTCGATTGTGCAGGAAATTTTTAAAGAGGAAAATGACTCAAACCTTGGATTGGATGCACAATTGAACATCAAGGAAGAGATGACCAAGACTTGTGAAATTTTAGAGTCAATATTGGAACCATAACCATGGTCATTGAATTCGAGCGTGCTATTGCCTATTTCTCACAAGAAATTGTTACCTTCCGTTTTACAAGCTCCAATATTGGAATTGAAGACTTTGTCGGATCATCTTAAGTGCGTATACTTAGGTGATAAAGAAACCTTGCTCGTGATCATAGCAAAGGAGTTGATGAAAGAGCAAGAAAGTTGGCTGCTCCAAGTTCTAAAAGAACACAAGAGAGCAATTGGTTGGACCTTAGTCGATATAAAGGGTATTAGTCTCTCAATTTGCATGCATCGAATTCTCTTAGAAGAGGACACCAAACCGGTGAGGGAATCACAATGGAAACTGAATCCAACCATGAAGGAAGTGGTGATGAAGGAAATTTTAAAACTTTTGGATGAATGAATAATCTATCCAATTTTGGACAGCAAGTGGGTGAGTCTAATCCATGTGGTGCCAAAGAAAATAGAAATCACGGTGGTAAGAAATCAAGATAATGAATTGGTACCCATGCGAGTGTAAAATGGTTGGTGAATAGTTATTGATTTTACAAAACTCAATTTAGCTACAAAAAAGGATCATTTCCCTTTACCCTTTATTGATCAAATGTTAGAAAGATTAGCCGGGAAATCATTCTTTTGTTTTCTTGATGGTTTTTTAGGTTATTGTCAAATTATGATTACACAAGAAGACCAAGAGAAGATTACATTCACATATCCATTTGGGACATTTTCTTATAGGAGGATGCCTTTTGGTCCATGTAATGCCCTAGGTACATTTCAAATATGCATGTTGAGTATTTTTTCTGAATATGTTGGGAATTGCATTAATTTGTTCATGGATGATTTTACTGTTTATGGTAACTCGTTTGATTACTGTTTAGGGCATTTGATCAAAATTCTGAAAAGATGCGTGAAAACGAACTTGGTTTTGAACTATGAAAAATGTCATTTCATGTGAAGGAAGACATAGTACTAGGGCTTGTGATTTCTTCTAGGGGTATTGAAGTAGATAAGGTGAAGGTTGATTTGATCAAAAAGTTACTTTACCCTTCAAATGTTAGGGAAATACATGCTTTTCTTGGATGTGCAGGGTTTGATCGCAGGTTTATTTAGGTTTTTCAAAAATTGTATTGCCATTGTCCAAGCTGTTTCAAAAGGATTTACCTTTCGAATTTGGAGAAAAATGCAAGGAAGCATTTGATAAGCTCAAAAACTTGCTGACCGCTGTACCAATCATTCAACCACCTGATTGGAATTTACCTTTTGAGATCAAGTGCGATGCAAGCAATTTTGCTATGGGAGCTGTTCTAGGCTAGCGGGTTGAAAAGAAGAGTCACGTCATTTACTATGCTTCAAGGACGTTGAATGTTGCTCAACGCAAATACACCACCATCGAAAAGGAGCTCTTAGCAATTATTTTTGCTTTAGATAAATTCAGATCATATTTACTTGGTTCTAAAGTAATTATGTATTCTAATCATACAGCTTTGAAGTATCTGTTGCTAAAAAGGAGTCGAAACCGAGATTGATAAGGTTGATTCTCTTGCTGCAAGAGTTTGATTTGGAGATCAAAGATCGAAGAGGAGCAAAAAACTTGGTAGCTAATCATCTAAGCAAGTTAGTAAAGGAAGAAAAACCATTACCCATTTTCGAATTTTTTCCCGATGAGTAGTTGTTTCAATTAAAAGGTACTACCCCTTGGTATACAGATATTGTGAATTATTTGGTCACATGTATTTTGCCTTGTCACCTTAGTAAGTCAAGGAAGGAAAAAATTCGATGTGAGGCAAAACATTATGTGTGGGATGAGCCTTATTTGTGAAAATTTTGCTCTGACCAAATAATTAAGAGATGTGTCCTAGAGAATGAATATAAATCCATTTTAGCATTTTGTCATTGTTATGCTTGTGGAGGACATTTTTGGCCAAAAAGATCTGCTAGAAAGGTTTTGGATAGTGGGTTATATTGGGAAACTTTGTTACTTGTTTTGTAAGAGCTGTGATAGATGTCAACGAACAGGTACTTTGTCCCATAGAAATGAGATGCCTCAAACTCCTATTCTTATTTGTGAAATATTTGACATATGCGGCATTGATTTTATGGGTTCATTCCCTTCATCTTGTGGATATGCTTATATACTCTTGGCAGTTGATTATGTGTCGAAATAGATAGAAGCAAAAGCCACCAGGACTGACGATTCTAAATCTATTGTAGGTTTTATCAAGTCTAACATTTTCAGCAGGTTTGGGATTCCTAGAGCCATCATAAGTGATCAAGGGAGCTATTTTTGCAATTGAGCAGTTGAGACATTGATGAAGAAGTATGAGGTGCATCATCGAGGGGCTACGACACACCACCCTCAGATGAATGGATAACCCAAAGTTTTTAACCGAGAGGTTAAATCAATTTTGGAGAAGACGGTCAACCTGGGGCGAAAAGATTGGAGTTTACGTCTAGATGATGCACTATGGGCTTACCGGACAGCTTTCAAAACACCAATAGTGATGTCTCCTTATAGGTTAGTCTTTGGCAAGTCTTGTCATTTACCAGTGAAAATTGAGTATAAGGTGTATTGGGCAATCAAACGTTGTAATATGAATATGGATGAAGCCGGTGAGTCAAGGAAATTACAATTGCAAGAGCTCGAAGAGTTGAGATTGGAGGTTTATGAGAACTCGAGAATTTATAAAGAGAAAATCAAGTCGTTTCACGATGGTTTAATCATAAGGAAACAGTTTGAGGTTGGGCAAAAGGTGCTTTTATACAATTCTCGACTCAAACTCATTCCAGATAAGTTACGCTCTCGTTGGGTAGGTCCATTTGTTGTTACTAATGTATCTTCTCATGGTGCAGTGGAAATTAAAAGTCTTGACACAAATAAGATCTTCAAGGTGAACGGACATAGGTTAAAAATATTTCACGATGATATGGAGATTTCTACAATGTTGGACATTGCATTAAAATCTCTAGATTATTCCTCTAGCTGAGTCACTCATGAAGACCGTCGATCATAATTACGTTAAATAATTGCGCTTGTTAGGAGGCAACCTAAAAATTTTAAGAGTTTGATTTAGTTTATAGTATTTTCTTATTTAATTTTGGGTATTTTGTTAGTAACATTTAGTTGTTCTTTCAATTTTTTCATGTGCCCAATGATTTCCCAAGCAAGGACCCGAATAGAGCAAGTCAGTAAATTAGACAGAAGCACTCTTAGTGTTAAGAGATGATCATGCGGTTTTCAAAAGGGGAGTTAGAAATTTGGATAGAAGCAGTCTTTGAGTTAAGCGATGATCACACGGTTTTCAAAAAGGGAGTCAAAAATTTTTGGCAGAAGCACTCTTTCTTTTACCATATGATCATGCGGTTTTAAGGTCAAAAAGAGAGAGAGAGAGAGAGAGAGAGTGCAAGAAAAGGAACGAGAGAGAGAGGAGAAAGAATACCTTCATCAAACTTCATGGTTTCTCTGAAATTCCTTTGCCTTTTTCACTTAAATCGAATCTCCTTCATCAATCAACAACCTTGGCTCAATCAATCATCATTTTTTTTCAATCCTTCATCTTCGCAGAACTCTCATCTTCATCTTCGCAGTTCAACCTTTTCACATCTATTATCTTCTTCACAGAAAACCCTAATTCATCCATCCATCATCCCCTTTCAATTGAAAACTCTAATTGACCGAAAATTTATTATGATTTTGGGTATTCTCATCAATCAGTGTCATTCTCATCAATCGAAGGTTTCTTATCATGATTCTACTCTTTTGCAACCTTCGCGATTTTGGGTATTCTCGATTAGGGACCCAAATTCAATCGACAGCCTCTGTATCACAAGTTTTAGGTTTCAATCGAAACCCTAATTTCTCATTCCATTCGAAACCCTAGCTTCAATTCTCTTTTCGATTGAACCCTATCCTCTCTTTTGATTAAAACCCTAATTGCTTCTGTTCACTCTTCACAAGCCTAAATCTACTTTGAACCTCCCAAATAACTGAATCCCTCACTTTATCAATAGGGAAGAAACGAGTCACTGAACACAAGTATGGGCTTCGGGGTCAACCGCTTGCTTCATCACCACCCCAAGTTCCAGTCCGAAGAACAAGACATACGAACACCTATGGAGAACCAATTTCTCTTTCTTTTGAAGAATAACCCTCTCCATCTGCAACCTTTTCTTCTATGTATTCATCACCATCAAGCCCTGAAGCCCCTTCTCTGCATCAAGAACCACGCAAAGGGCCTCGAATGCGGCTGCCTAGGTTGAAGGATCCACAGAGGAAGCCTCGGATGTTGCTTCCACGGTCGACTGTAGCCTCGTTTAGTGCCAATATTGTAAGCAAGTATCCTTCTCCACTAATGGAACCTATAGAGCCACCATTCGCAGACCAAGAGACACCATCATCTTCAAGCAGACCTAAATCAAGGTCTCAAGTGGCAATGGGCCAGGCGATACTTCCTCCAGCTCCTCTAAAGTTAGGAGGTCACCTCAAGTTCAGTTCAATAGAGCACAAGCGTAGGTACTGTCGATGCTTTACGACCATCCCATCCACTTCTTTAGCTCAACTGGTACAAGACATATAGCAACACATCTCACGGGTAGAGCGGAACATTCAAACAGTCGCGTACTTTGTGGGATTTCAATTCCCATTCTCGTCATTACCTTAGGGGAGTTTTCTTTCTCTCCTCTCTTCATTGTCTTCTTTTTTTTCAGTTATCTTTTCATATTTTTTAATTTTATCTCTCCTATTGCATAAGGTATTTATTTTCTGCTTATGATTTATGGATTATGATAGCGCTAGTTGTGAATTCTCTTAGCATTGTGCCTAGATTTCTTACTTTTGCATTATTGAGGATAATGTCGCATTTAGGTGTGAGGGAGGATTTTATGCGTCCATGTCATTTCTTCTATTTTCCTTGAAACTTTATACTCTTTTGATTTTTGTTTGAAAATAATTTTTGAGTTAGTATACGTTGTTGATTTGAGTTAAAACGCATAAATGAGACAAGTATAATTAGTTGTTTTTGGATAAAAATGTTTTAAGCGTCCCATTGACTTTGATGATTGAATTGGATGAAAATGTGCAAGAATCGATAGAACATTACACATTTTTGTAAACTTTTAAGCCTTAAGAGCATATCATTATACTTGCTTTAATCTTTCTTCATGAGCGTGCATCAATCATAGTATGTTTATTCTAGAATTTGCTTTATTATGCTTTTCAAGACCATATCCATAAGTTCATGTATTAATTGAAGGGGACAATTAAGTTTACACATTTTAGCTATCTTAAAAAGACCTTCCCATGCATATTCATCCCCGTAGTGAACCAAATTGAGTTTTTATCCCTTTTTCTTTATTTATAACCGCACAAATTGACACATAACCTTCTTTTTTTTGCGCTTAACCTTCTTTTGGTCCTCATATCAAAGAAACATGTATTTAGAGCTTGAATGGATGGTTATTTGTAAAAAGAATGTGATGATTTTATGTTGGGGATTGATTTTAGAAATTTTATTATACGATCTAGGAGATTTGTCTATGTATTACATATTCATCCTCGAGATTGTTATTCGATTGTTTTAAAAAAAAAAAAACACTTAAAAAAAAGGCAAAAAAAAGTGAAAAAATCAGAAAAGAAAAATTTTTCAGAAGTTTTGATCGAGGAATGAGAAGGTCTTGATTGGGTTATTTTTCTTGGGTTGATTGTATCTTCATGTTGTGGGATGGGTTTGATAGTGGAAAATGATCTGGTAGTCCTTGGCATGCTTCTTTTGATATGCATTACACATTATATTTACCTTCCATCCTACCTATACCTAAGTCACGTTACAACCCTTGTAAAGACCCTCTGATTTTTGTTTTGCATTCATATATTCAGTGGTGGAGATTTGATTAATAAGCAAGATTATGGCAATAGCATGCTATATTTTGATTTGGAGAGTATTGAAAATTTCCTTAAATACTTTGAGTGTATAGAGTGAATCCCTTGTGAGGGTTTTGAATCTTGGTATATTGAATTCTGATGAGATGATTGAGTCTGTTGGGATGTCTATATTTTCTTTTAAAGTTATGAAACTATGATCACTGGTTCTCTAGATTGCTGTTTTGGCTTGAATTTTTCAATGTGTGTTGTTTGGAATTGTTGGATGATGAAATGAATGAGAGAAAGGAGTGAAGATGAGGCTAGTTGAGAGACATTGGTATAGTGAATGCTTGAGGACAAACATTGATTTTGTGTGGAAAAATTTGATAACGTGCAAAATTGTTGAATTTATTGTTGATATCATGGTTTGATTTAGTACTGATTAATGTTCTAATAATTGGTTTTATTGATTTTTATTTTTAGCAGATTGAATTTTAAAGTTTGGACCAAAATGGGTTTAAAGAGGCAATGTGAAATTAAATGGAGCAAACATCTTATTAGGTCTAGAAGAAGAGAAGAAGCTTGAATTTATTTTTAGTTAATATTAGGATAGTTTTTATTTTTTTTTAGTAAAACTTGTTTTAGTGGAGTTAAAATTTGTATTTACCTAATACGAGGAGTCCTTATTTTTTAGGAAAAGATTCCCTTTTGACCTAGGAGAAAAAAACAACAATTCTCATTAGCGCATCTCATGGTCACTATTCATTCACAATTTCACAAGAGGACGGCTATTGTTTTTAAGAAAAAAAAAAAGAAGAGACTGCTATTATTCATTTTTTCTTCCTAGAGATCTTGGACGGCTGCACTCCTCCTTCTAGGTTTCATTTTATTTTTCTTTAATTCTTAGGAACATTGCTTTTCTTTATTTTCTCTTGTTGAAGACTCATACCATGAGTGGATAGTTTTATCTTCTGATTCAAGGGGAATTTTCATTCGATTGTCTTCATTATGAGGTTATGTACTTCATTTAATTTCTTATCTTTTTAATTCAAGTATTTGTTGGTTTTTTGATTTATTTACATGAAAGATTGGTATTGATTAATCTGACAATTTAATTCGATATTAATTTTTCTATTGCTATCCAAGATTTCAGTAATTCGTAATTATCATGACTGAATGGTACAAGTAACAACTAGGTTATTTATGTTTATGGGTTTTTTACTGATATTCATGTTTAATCTAGAGAATCGATGGAATAAAATTAAATAATTGCGGCTATACCAATTATTTATATTTTGATTTAACTGTTTTCACAGAACTTAACGCTGCCATTATATTGATATAGAACGCTATCGTGTCCAGTCGATTAATGATAAATTTCGATTGGATGCTGGGTTGGGATGATTAAATTAGGAAAACTCAAGATTTATTATGGCTATCCTAATAAATTTAAGGTTAAATGTTTGAATTGTAAGAATATCATTTTTTAACCGATGATCAATGAAACAATTGAATGTATGAAACCTTGGATTAGAGTTTGGTATATTAGATTTATTCTCTAATTTTCAGTATTTTGCATTATTAATTTGTTTCTTAATTTTAGATCTTTAATTTTTTATTTAGGAAATTTATTAGAAAAATCCCCATCTTTATTTTTTTTAGCATCAACTAGGAGATCAAGTTAATTAATTCATGTTGGATTCGACCTAGTACTACTATTGCTACACTCTGTTATATTAGGGGAATCAGTATTAATTTGAGGGTTTCGACAACCCGACCAGATAATCCAAATGCACTATTCAGATCTTAAAAGACATGCTTAGAGCATGTGTTATGGATTTCCAAGGTAATTGGCATCAACGTCTCTCAATGATCGAATTTGCTACAACAATAGCTATCAAACTTATATTGAGATACCACCTTATGAAGCTCTTTACAGAAAAAAGTGCCAGACTCCGTTATGTTGGGATGAGGTTGGTGAGAGGAAAATTGAAAGCATAGAGTTGATTGAAGCCACAAAGGAAAGGGTGAGAATAATTCGAGAAATAATGAAGACGGCTCAAGATTGACAAAAGAGTTATGCTGACAAGAGGAGAAGACCCTTGGAATTCGACGTAGGAGATATGATGTTTTTGAAGGTATTTCCTTGGAAGAGCATAATCCGATTTTAGAAACGAGAAAAATTGAATCCTCTTTATATCGGTCCCTTCAAGATCCTTGAAAGGATTGGGAAAGTGGCCTATCGACTTGAATCACCATCGGAGTTACAAAGGATCCATGATGTTTTTCACATTTCAATGTTGAACAAATACTTGGCGGATCTACACATGTACTAGAAGCTCCTCCGATAGAGCTGAATCAAGATTTGAGTTTCAAGGTATAATCAGTAAAGATCCTTGATCGACAAATTAAGCAATTGAGAAGTAGACAAATTCCCATGGTCAAGGTATTGTAGAGAAGCAACCAAGTGGTAGAGGAAATTTGGGAGACCGAAGAGTTGATACAAAAACAACACCCTCACCTTTTTGATATATAATTTTCTTTTAAATTTCGAGGAGGAAATTCCTTTTTAGAGGGTTAAGTGTTGTATCACCAAGAAAAGTTAAAAGAAAGGGGAAAAAAAGAAAGAAAGGAAAAAAAATGTAAAAAAAAACCCCATCCCAACTTTACTCTTCTTTTATCCTCACCTGAATTCATTCTTTCCCTCATCCTCTCTCCTCTCACTTTCCCTCTCACTCTCACAGCTCTCTCTTCCTCTCGATTCTCTCTTCACATCCTTCACAAAGTTCATCAAAGATTGGCTGATTCTAAATGTAAGCAAGCTTTTGTAAGTGAAATCAAGCCCCGAATTTAATCTTTTCTCTCTTCCCTCCATTTGAAGGTAAGTCAGGTTTTCTCAAAATTTCTTAAATTTCTTCGATTCATCCATGTTTTTCTCTTGGGCCCAACTAATTTCTACAATCAATGATATTTTTAAATGCTTTTCCATGTGTCAATTTTATCCGATGAAGCTTAGATTCTCTTTGGCCATTTTTCTTAACTGAGACACCCCAAGTAAGTGGGCATCCCTTTGGTTGTAAAGAATCTCATCTTAACCAGTCGAGCAGAAGAAAAAAAAAATTTAAGTTCATACTGATCCATAGAGACTATTTGTTTGAGTTCTGGCTTAACAAGTGAATGAAAATTTGGTAGCATCCTCTTATAATGATGTTATTTAGCTTCTGTGGAAGTTAGACACACATCTAAAGATATATATATATATATATATATATATATATATATATATATATATATATATTTATATGTTTTAGGGCTTGACAAGCAAAGTACTGTGCTGGCATAACCTTAAGATTTTAATGATTCAAATTTTAATTTAATATTGTCTAGATTGATATTGATCTTCCTCTTGATCATTAGGCATGGTGTTTGAAGAAACTTCATTATGTTCTGATATAAATGTGTGGCAACAAAAAAAAAAAAATGGTTTTAAGAGAGGGGGAGTTAGCTAGTTGTTTAGGTTAGAAGTCATACCCTATGGAATAAGGTTAATCCATACTTTCTACTAATGCTTTAGAAAGTTCCAAAGCCTCTGAGATTAATCTGGGAGCAATTCCATTTTATAATGGTTTCTCTGAATTGCAGAACCTTAGTAGCTTTGCCATGCTTTGGGCATCTTGATGAGATACCATGTCAACTGGAAATTCATAAGTTGATGAATCATAATTCTGATGGTCTTGGAGCATATTTTCCAAATTAACCGATACATGGCGATTTTTTTTTCCTTTTCTCTTGACTGGGTGTTGGTTCTTGGGAGGTTTTTGGGAAATTGCAGTGTTGTATTTAATGTTTGTCTTTTTACGTTTTTGAGACCTTGAGGGATGGTAAAAATAGTGTGCATTATTGATAATAAGTTTAGACTAGTTCTATGAGATTTGGTATATTAAAATATGTTCTCTTTTTTTTTTGGGTTTTAAATGAACATTGGAGTAATTGTAATTGGAGTATGCTTTTCTAATGTTGAGGGGAGTAATTGTTTTATGACCAATTGTGGCTGTATGGCATTGTGTAGATTAAGTCAAGGCATTTGAAACCTAAAGTGAGACTAGATTTCATTTGGTTGGAACGTTTGAGAGTGGATACCCTTCCAAGAGGTGAGTAAACTGACCGTTGTGTTTTTAAATAAGAAAATTTGTTTCAAATTCTTTTATAAACGATTTTAAATGATTTTATATGCTTTTGTATAAATTTTTGTGATTGTGGCATATCCAGAATGAGAATTTAAAATATGTATGCAACCATTGTATTTATGAATAAATTTGTACCATATTTTATTTGAAACTGTGTTCATGGATATACTGATATGATTTGATAATCTACTTGTTGGAATTATGGCAAATTGAATGAGATTTGGATATTTGTGAAATGATGGTGCATATAAAGTAAATGGCTATAGTTATTCCCACCACGAAACGATCCAATGGGGTGACATGGATGGGGTTTATTGGTGAGGGATGGTAGATGCGGCCTCCCTCTGCCCATGTCGTACTATATTTGATTACACCTCGATGAGGTACAAGTCAATGCCAAGGAAGGGGGATGAAGTATTGTGAAACAAATGAATTAAAAACCTTTTGGCAGGTTTTCACTCGGGTTTGGCCAAACCTTTGGCGAAAATGGTTTCTTTAGGGAGACACACCGGATCTTTGAAAAACATAAAATTGTGAATACATTTTTTTTTTAATTATCATGATTATTTGGAACTGTTTTACACTCAATGAATTGTTTGAAATGTATGCTTTGACATCCCTATACTCACCCCATATTTATTATCACAACCATGCAATTGCACTCTGACATGCCCCGATTCTCGAATCCGAACATGTGACAATCACTGTGTTGCCTCAAATTATGTACAACCCTTGGCACGCACTCCGAGACTCCACAAGGTTAACCTGTTATCGACCTGAATTTAATCAACATCCAATTCTCTGTAATCATAAACTATTATCTATATAGCCACTCTCAAAATGAAGTAAGTAAATTCCTATTCACTTTAGTACAAAGTGGTCAATCAAAACATAAACAAACATATACAAAAGTATTAAATCTTATACAAATAACTCATAATACAATATAATTTCGCTTCCATTGACCTTTCCCATGGATCCGTCTACAATTACGTAAGCCCAAAATGAGACTATCTTACATGAAGTGTATGATTTCAATTAAAATGATCTCACAGATCTTCAAAAGAAGTCCCTCAATCTGCACTTACTATCTACAAATCTGAAAACAGGAAAGAAAGAGTAGGATGAGTACAAAAGTACCCTTTGAGTGAGAAGTCCATGTAGAAGTCAATGAGTGTGAGTGTGATCATGTTCTAAATTTATTAACAACAATTTCCATATTATCAATAAAGAGTAAACACAAATTCACATAGCTTTTACATAATCTACCAATACCTTCAAAATATAAACATTTCTCTATACATCAAATGGGTTGTATTTCATTCAAAAGTTGGGATTGTCGAAAACAACTTTCCAATCCAAGACATTGGTTGGGGTCAAGGACTAGAACCACCAAGGGTTTTTATTCAATCATTTGTTTAAAAAAAATATCTTGTCCTTGGTGTTAGTTTCGATATCACCATTGATGACTCATGGTTGTCCAACTGTATCCTTGGGTAGGTTAATGCCTTGCTTCACACTACCCCAATTCAATATCCGACTTCACTTACACCACTTTTCCTCTCGCCGATCATGAGTGAACAATAAACCACAGTAACTGTGTGAACAATCGGTCATTAAAAATAGAGTTTTCATTCACAAATAAATTCCAAAACCAACTTGCAACCCATACACATCATGTCTCAGTAAACCTTAATCAATAATACAAGGTAAATCATATGAAAAACATTTCCAACATCATCATTTTAAGAGAACACATCACACTCAAATAAAATTATAAAATCACATTTCAAAATAAGATTTTTCAAAACAGATAAAATATTTCTTATTAACAAAATATAAAAATCCCACTCAAAGTTTGGGGAGGGTGTGCATTCCCACTAATCCAAATTCTCAACCTTATCCCAGTTCTATGGAGTTTCGCCTAATAATTATGTAAATTACGACATAGAATTTAGATTAGATATTATCCAATGCTACTAAGATGCCAAATGTATGATATGCAAAGTGGAAATATGTCTTTATGTTCAAAGTGTTCGTTACCCATATCCAATACTCATTTCTACATCTTCATGTCTTAAGAGAATAAGTATAATTTAAACTAGTATTCTTAGATTACCAAAATTCTAATTTATACTTAAAGACTAGACATAAAACAACAATTTCATGTTTGTAGTTTAGATCTATTCCAATTACACGAAGACATGTGAATCTACTCTATGTTGCCTTAACTGCATGATTTCCATTTTGTATAGTCATGGGAAAACAACCATAACTTTAACTACACAAATCCAATTCACATGATTCTTATCTCAAATTAAAGATAAGTCTTAGATCTACAAATATTTTGTTCAGAGCTTAACCTAACTCAGTTTAGAAGACACCTCAAAATCGAACCAAAATCTCAGCCGAAATAGAGCAGAAATAGGGAATTTCTTTATAGAATATCTCAATTTGAAAAATCATTAAAAATCCAAGTCACATCAGAATTCAATGAATCATATCTTATTTTCAAGGTATGAAAGTCTAGTTTTATATGCTGAAAATTTCACTCAATTTGCCCTTGTGCAGAGAAAGGTATAGCTAAAATATTAGAGCACGGTCAAAATGTTATGTTTGTAGGAATTTAAGGTTTCTATCTTGATTCCAATCTTTTATCATCCTTCTAAGTTTAAATCATGAGACATGCTAATCACCATGATTTTCAATGATAAATCAAAGACTAAAGCCATGAATTAGCTTACCTTATACTTAGCTTTTTAAACTTTTAACTTTTTTTCTCAATTTTTCTTTCTCGACCTCTTTCTTCTCTCAAAACTTTTGACTTGAATCAAAGACCTTTCACTCCATTTTATGCTTCCTAGAGGCTGTGTATGGGGTATACATAGATGGGGGTGGCTGATTTCAAGTTTAAATGTTGATTTTAATGAAATTTGATGTGGTTTTGTAGGGGAGAAGTAACGGACTCGTGAATAGGGTTTGGAGGAATAAAAATATTCTTTTACCTATCTTTCTCTCTTTCTTTTCCTTCTTGGCCTCACACACATACACCAAAAATATTTTCAAGAAAGTTCAAGAATATGGACACCTCCTAGTCCACTTGTTCACCTTTTATTCACTAACCACTCATCTCACACTCTACACATTAAATGCTTTTTTTACTTGCCTTATTTGACTTTTCTTCCTCTTGTTTGCTAAAGAAAAAATAGGAACAAAAGCAATGGAAGACCCAAACGTGGGAGGGGTTTTATTGGTGTTCCAATTTAAGTTTTGGGCTTCTAAATGGGTTCAAGGAATTGGATTTCATAATTGAGTTTTTTTTTTTTCCTTATACTTAAAGATTGGACTCCAAAGTTTTGGGTTTCCATTACTATTTCAAACCGAGTCTTAATTTAATTTGTTAATTCATCA
This sequence comes from Dillenia turbinata, assembly GCA_037126225.1. Lineage (NCBI taxonomy): Eukaryota > Viridiplantae > Streptophyta > Magnoliopsida > Dilleniales > Dilleniaceae > Dillenia > Dillenia turbinata. The sequence goes on from JBAMMX010000011.1 coordinate 13,187,238, forward strand.
AATTTGATGGTTTACACTTACAATATCAAAATTCACTCTATAGAATACAAATGATACATAAAACTAAGCAATAATTTCAAGTTTTATACACATCACTCCCTGAGTATTTTTATACTCACTCTTCTTTCTTTTATTTTTTAGAGGAAGGTTAGGTTGAGAGATCTAGTTGATCCTAGTGTCGGATTTTGCTGAACTCGAGTTAGTTTTTGTGGAGTTTTCTACTATCGGTACTAGTTTTTCTTTGGTTAAAATTTTTGGGGAGATTAGATTGGATCTATATAGAGGATATTCTTTTGAATTGTAATTAAAACCTCATTTTGTAAAGCGTTGGGAATTTCAAACTTTTAATTGTATTTAAATCTTTTATTTTCTTCCATTGAATTTATTTTAGAATTTGTGAAAAATTCTATAGGATTCTGAATGATTGAGTTGACCAAGTGCATGTTTTAAGACAGGAATGCGTCGAGATGGCCCCTTGGATGTTGTTGTGATGTATTGGAATAGGTTGAACATTGTTGAATACTTTGCGCTATTCTGGTGTACGGATAGAGCTTACCCGTATGCAGAGATAACACGGCGGTTATTGCATGCTTGACTTGTAGGTCAGGGCGTGACAAGATCAGGACTCTACACAACGTTTCAAAGTAATCAGATAGTAGATCGGGCATTCATATCCCGTGATCCATCTTCTCCGGTAGGTAGATTAGACATAGTTTCCAGGGGACGGGGGTAGTGAAATGGATGGCTACTAAGAGGTGGCCGTTTGTTTACTGACTCTTCAAGTGTTTCAAAAAGAATAAAATAAAAAAGAAAAAGAATAATAAAATAAAATCTAAAATGAATTTCAAAAATAAAAGAAAAAAGAATGGATAGATTTAGTGATAGATTCTAAAATTTGTCGCTAAATTAACAACAAAAGTATAAATTTACTATTAAATTTAGTGACAAAATATAGAATCTATTGTTAAATTTAATGACGGATTTTTTTCGTCGCTAATTTAGCGACAGATTATTGTTTCGTCGCTAAATTTTAATGATAAAAATAGAATTCAACGTTAATTTAACGACGAAATAGATATTCTGTGATTAAATTTAGTAATTGATTTTATTTTCATGACTAATTTAGTAATAGATTATTTTTTTATTATTAAATTTTAATAATAAGAATAGAATTCGTTACTAAATTAACGCCGAAATCTTCTTTCATCACTAATTTTAACTTCATTGTTAATTTTAACAACGAATAAGAGTTTTCGTGAGGAATAGGAGCTTTCGTCGCTAACTTTAGCGACAAATATAAAATTCTTCGCCGAATTCGGTGACGGATATGCCATCCATCATGAATTTTAGTGATGGATTGCTTCATCCGAGGATATTTTACTTCGTTCTATTTCATTTTGTTTTCGTTCTCTTTAGGACTCTTGTTGCCCTAGCCGCTTGCTCCACTTCCCAATCTCTCTTGATCCATCTCTATCAGTCCATCTCTCTCTCTAAATCCATCTTAAAACTCTAGTCTCTCTTTTAATCCATCTCTCTCAATCTCTCTCTCTCTCATGCCAAAATCCAAGACCCAGAAACACCTCTTTTATAAACACCTCCCTGCGCGATTAGAAGATGAATCACTGCACGATTCAGGAAAATACCTCTTTCTTTGCCACCGATCAGAGAGATTTCATCATTTTCCCTAAACCGCAACACGTTAATTTCCTAAACAGCACCGTTAATGATCATCTTAGACCTGTTCGATGGTATTTCAGGTAATTTTCCACTAGGTCTATGCCTTTTTCGTGCTTCAACATGCTTTTCAAGGTTGTTTTAGTTTTAGGATGTATGGAATCATTGATTCCTTATCATATTGCTATTGCTAATACTCGTCTTAAGTCTATCATAACGATTGATTCTAGCTGCTGGAGTTGGCTCTCTCAAGGTCTCTCTTTCTCTCTCAGAATTTTGTTTGTCCAGTTTCATTTCATTATTTGCTTCTATCATCTTCTTTTGTACTATCTATATTTGCATTCATTATGCTAATTGACGACTATTTCCCCAGAGTTAGGGTTTTAATTCTATGATGAATTGAAATCTTATCGTTGGTTTTTATTTATGTACCATGTGTTTGATTATTTGATTAAATGAAATGAAAAAAGAAAATTGGTGGTCTTGAAACATATTCATTAGGCAGATTTTGTGAAAATTACTTAGATATATGTTTAACTTAAACTGGGCTGAGATATATGTCTTAATTAAAAATATACTACACACACACACTTGCATATATTTATGTTTATTGGTTAGCTATGATGGATGTGTCTTATCTAATATTGGTTTTGCATATTCCTGTCATGCCATTGTATTTCATTGTATAGGACTTGCTTTGCTATCGTGACAGGGCCTGGTGGAACTATTCAGGGAAATAAACAGATAGGATTTTGTTTAGTCCTCTAATTATTGAAGTTGTAATCTGAATTTTGAAGTTTATGTAAACTCTTCTGTCCAAATTACTAATGCCTGATTTTGTATGCATTCTGTGGATTTTTTTATCTTATCTTTGGGGCATTTGCTTATTTATTGTTTAGGGATTCTAATCAAGTAGTGTGGTACTTGTGCCTGATTTTTATACTTTCACATTTTGATGGTGGGTTCATCTATTTTTTCTGCTCAAATGCTAAGACTAAAGCTGAGCCTGATGCTGCTGCAAAAAGAGTGAGTTCATATGTTTTCAGCATTATATTTCTATGCATAAAAGCAGTATTGTCTCTAAACATGAGTGATAATAGATGGTGCCACTCTTTATCACTTCTAGTCTGTAAAGTTGGTCTAATGTCCAGAAATGAATCGTACAAGCTCTTCTAATTTAACCTTGTACATGTGCATCTGTCAAATTATTTCATAATAGAAATAGCTCTGTCCAACTTAAGCTGTGAGAGAAGTTGTTTGTTTCACAACATCTGTTACTTTTCTTTTAGATCGATGACCAAATGTGTTGACTTTGTTTCCCAGTAGAAATATGAATTTTTAGAAACTTTGTTTGATCTGTTTGGTTTTGATTATTAGAACCATGTATGTTGCAGTTGATGTGTGTATTGCAGCAAGTAGATTTTAACATTGTTTGGAAAAAGTTGGTTTGTACCTAGTCCAGGTTAGGGTGTGTTTTTGCATTGAAGATGTATAAGCCTCCCTTTTTTGGGTCTCTGCACCTATGGTATCCAGTTGAACTCTGTTAGGCTTGCTTTGTGCAATGCAATGCATTTCCTTGGTAAGGCACTTGTTTATATACTTCTAAAAAATCATGATTGCACAGGAAGTAACCAAATCAATGCATCATGTTAGCTTATTCAATCTATAATAATGATGATGCGATGGCTAGATTCATGAACATGATAGGTTGTGGTTCCATGGGAATACAACACCACATTTTCAAAATTACATTATGCTCTTTTCATATTCACTGCACTATGTGTGAGTTTGATTTTCACCATTTAAAAATGTAACTTGGTAATAAGTTGAACTTTTACTTTGCTGGGGAAGTTTATGATAAGTTTATAAGAGATCAAGTTTCCATTTTGGTTTCAAACATTTATTAATGTTGTCTGGTCAGGTCAAGATACACCCTCCTTTTGGCAACCTTGTTGAAAGCAATGGCCCATTTGATCCTGTTGCTAAAGGTGAAGGAATCATGCACCCCAAAGTTGCGAAAGTTGCACTGGAGGAAGATTTATATTCTACTCCTACATTGACTCCGATAGTGCTTGTGTCTATTAACACTGATGCTGAGATAAGTAATCTCTACAAGTAAGCTAGTTTTAACTTTTTTTTGGCCCTACTCTAGATATTAATCATAGTGCCTAATTGTTATCTGTGTTCACTATAATGGTAAACAAACAATGAAGGACTTCTCTTTCCTTCTAGAAGGGCATTGTGTACAGAATTGGGATTTTGGTAGAAAAGATGCACTTCATCTCGGATAAAGCTCTATCCTTACATCTAGCCAATTATATAGCTGTTGATGGTTCTTGTGTTTGTCTTCTATATGTTATAAGAAAAGTGATTATATTTTTCTCATTGTAAATCCTTTCCTTTGCTACATTGCTACATTTTGTGAACCTCAATTTTTCCTTTTGTTCCTAACAATAAAAGCAATTTTCACTTGACTTTAGAAGCCTAAATGATTGGAACCGGAAGATAATAGATTTTATCTTTTGAGTTCTATGGAATTTTTCAAACCATCCTCTATTTCAATTATCAGATTATAGAGCATAGACTTCTTATAGAAGTGTAAAACTTCCTTTAAACATTTATTGTATCCCCCAAATGCAACTCGTCTTTATTTTTTATTTTTTATTTTTTTGTGTCTTGGGGATGCATTTGGAAAGCGAAGGTTTCTTCAAAGTCATGGTCAAAATCTATAATCCTTGAGAGAATAAATGCAATATTCACTACCAAGTTAGAGGATTAAGAAGCTTTATTCCTTGATATTGGCATTATGTATTCCATCATAATAATTACGATATGATCTTGCTAATCTGTTTGGCTTGAAATAAATGGAGTAGTCAATTTGAAGTTGATACAAGTCAGTGTGGATTCCTCCACAGAACAGAACATTTCTTAGTCATTATTGAGCGGAGTCACGGTTATTGGAGAAATAAGAAGATGCAGAAGAGGCTTTATCATTATCTTTCTCTATATGTTTGCATTGGAGGAGTTTTCCTCCAAAATGCCATTCATTTGCAAGTACTTGTTTCTTTCTCAACATGCAGGGACTCAATCCATTTATGTTCATCTTTGCATTGATTGAGAATGGCACATATGTACCAAGATGAATATTCTTCTACTTCAATATATAAATTCTATGTCATTTGTAGAGCCAGTTGTTACTTGTATTGTTTATGTGTTCCCACTCCATATTAATTGGATGTTATTTGTTTGACTAGCATACTTGTGAATAGCTTGGATTGGTAAAAAATCAGGCCCAATTTGCCATGGATGGTGGATGCAGCAGGTTGTGTGCTTCTTGATACATTTGTCTCCTCTTATTATTATTTTGTGAAGTATTGATGTTGCTCTATAAGATGTTAGCTGGGTTCACTAGTTCCCTTTAATATTGGATGAGTCCTAAAGCAAATATATTTAAGTCTTAGTTCTTTTATTAAAAACTTTGAATGGCATTGCATTAACAGTTGATCACGATATTTCTATTGAAAAGGGATATACCATAAAATGTTTTGCTAGTAGTAATGCCTATATGCTATTGTATAACTTTTTGTTTTGAAGTTCCATGAGTACCTTATTTTCTTAATTGATTGAGATTCTTGATTTTGTTTTTTTTTTTTTTTTGTATTTATTTATTTTTTATTTTTTTTAAATGCTTTTCTTCACTCATTTGTTGCTTTTAATTTTAGAGAAATTAGTGGTTGCATATTGTTCTCTTTGAAGTATTTAATGTTTTTTTTTGTCTATTTATACTTTTTAAATTCTAGAATATTTTGTTCTTGGAATGTATGATAAATCTAGCATATTGGTTATTGTACTGAGGGTGAGAAGTTGGATCCTAAGAAAGTGCAGCTTGAGAGAGAAGAGCTTGACCGACGGCGAAGAGAAGGTTGATTTAGTCCCTCTTTTGTATATCAATTGACACGCTATCCATATGTCAAAATACCATTTTTCTTGTATCAAAATAATTTTGGTTGAAAGGATGGTTTGTAGCCTATTCATGAGGAATGTTATATACTGGATTGATGTTTATTTGATTTTGTTTCTATTGACATTTTGTTGGATGCTCAAATATTTATGGATTATCGAATTTATTGGTTTCGAAAAAATATTTGGAATCTGATTATTATGTTGGATTGGGAAAATTTTTAAGTTTATTAGATGGATGTTAGTGGTTAAATTTGATATTTTTGTTGATTGGATAGAACAATTCTTTTTGAATAAGGAAAATTTGAAAAATAATAATTTTTTGGCCTATATCCCAAGATTCATGGCAAAAAAATGTCGCAAAATTTCATTAATGAATTTAATATTGTGTTAAATTTAGTGACGAAAAATAAGATTCGTTGCTAGCAACGGATACCCATATCCATCACTAAATTTAGTGACGAGTGACGTAAAATAAGATCCGTCACTAATTTTAGCGACAAATACTCACATTCGTCGCTAAATTGAGTGATAAAACATAAGATCCATCATTAAATTTAATGATGGATTCTAGGATTCATGGTTAATTTTAACAGTGGATTCCTAATTCCATTGCTATATTTATCGACGGAAAAAAATTGATTTCTTGCTAATTTTAGCGATGGATTCTTATGTTCGTCACTAAATCTAGTGATGAATCATATTTTTCATCGATAAATTTAGTGACGGATTAGAAATCCGAAGCTAAAATTAGTCATGAATTTTGTGGCAAAAAACCTTTCATCACTAATTTGGTCATGAATTCTTGAATTTCGTCACTAAAGTTTTGCGATGCGTAATTAATGAGGAAAATTTTTTTATCGCGAAATCCATCGCTAAATAAATTAGTGATGAATTTTTTTCTACATTTTTATCAATAAATCTATCGTTAAAACTGTGTTTTTTTGTAGTGTTTCCATTCTTATGGTAGCAACATGAAAAATAGTGTTTCATGAAGGTTGTTAGGAGTTCCACTCCTATACTAGAAATAAGAAATTGTTGATCGATAAAAATCAACTCTATATCACAATTAAATAAGTCACTATTCTATTTAACATATATCTTACGATAGGAAGCTCCACCGGTAGCATAAGCGCAAGCATATAACCTAGTTGCCTTTATGGCTATAACATTTATTGACATTTAAACATTATCCTGATCAATTTCATTCAATTGACAAGTGAACTAATGTCACAATGGCAAAGCAATAAGAAAAAATCATTAGCATAGCAGATTGGGATACTAAAATGAAATATTTTATTGTATCCATAGAGATTTGAGCATCTCGCAAAGACCTTTGCAATAAGAGCTTTAGGTGCCTCACAAATGTATTCACAAGAAAAAAAAAAAAAAGAAAAAGAAACTTTATGTAGTATTGATATTAACTAATATTATAGAATTTTCATGAGAATGACATCAATAGACTTGAATTTCCACTTAAAAGGGTTGAAATCACTAGACAAAACCTAATACGGTTTTTAAAACACTTATTTCTTAATGGGTGCTTTTAATTAGGGCCCTTAATCACACGCACGCAAGTGCATGCACACACACACATGTACATAATAGGTATTACATTAGATGCGAGTTTGAGGCAAAAGTTAAGTGTAGATTAGACTCGGTCTATAGTGTTAAGTCCTTTTATTGGTCAAATAGCGAAGGATGATTGGCAGAGACATGCCATTTGATTTTGAAATTTAGACAAAAAGGTTTTCACGTCAGTAATTTAATGATTTTTCAATTGAATTTAGTGAATAAAAATATTAGATTTATTTCAATTTCAAAATTTAAAAATAAAAAAAAATAATATTATGAGAACTCTCTCTAATTGAACCTAATAATACTCGAACTGAATTAGTTGGAATATAACTCTAGATACCGATTGGTTATTAAAAAAATATATATATATCTTTCAACTTTTATTCAATTTTAATTCAAAAATCAGTACTATGAGATTAAGAATAATCTCATAAAATAATGTGGATGGTTTATAGTTAATAAATTAACATTTTACCGAATTAGTATTTATAATTCAAAAATCAGTCATCGTTCTAATCGTCCAACTCACAAAATAGTAACTATTTAATGATCTTTCAATTGTTATAAATTTGATTGACCATCAGTACTGTGAGAATAATAGAAAACTGAAAATTAAAGTAGGTACATAGCTTGCAAGAGCACAAGGATCCCAGGTGGAAGGAATAGCACTTCGGACTTGTCGGAGAGGATCAAAGGGTATCGAGCATACGAACACTGAAGAGTATGATAAAGTAACTGTTGGTATATGGGGTGGGTCCGCCCACGAGGGTAGACCCGCCCCCTTCATTCAAAAAACCACCCCAAACCCCTTTTAACTCCCTCTCTCTCTGCTCTCTCTGCTCTCTCTCTCTCTCTCAACCAACTCTCAAAAAGGAAAAAGTTTTTTCTTTGCTTTTGCTGAGTACGCAGAAGGGATAAAGAGAAAATCAAGATGGCATTTTTGAGAGTGCATTATGGCATTTTGGTGTGATGACATGTAAAGAAAAAAATGCAACAGAGAGAGGGTTTGAGGAATAGAACAAGGGCTTGATGATCATCATCTACACCAAAGATATTTATATTGTGAATAATAGGGGTGATCCGTTTTTGTAACACTTTCTCGACCTAAAATATCTATTATCGGAAAAAGGTAAGTGATCCTAACCCAATCTCGATTTGAAAATTTTTTCATGAAAATTTATTTATTGGTTTGTATGAAAATCATTATTAGTATCAGAGCAATCTAGGGTGTTTCCTCCCTCTTTGTTGGGTATTCAAAATTAAAAATACTTAGAATAATTTTCAAGATTCATTAATTACAATTTGAAATTGGCTTGTCGAAATGCTCTCAATTTCATATCATAGCATATTTATGATTTGTAGATTTTATATGCAAAATTTCGCATGCAACGACAAAATATATTTAGAGATATTACAAATCCTAGGCGAAATTAATGTATTTGTAACTTTTAAGATACTATATTTCATGGCATGAAATTTATATGATTAGATTTATATTAAAAAATGATTTTCAACCATATAAAAATCATAATAAATGGTTAAAAATTGAGAGAGTTATAACCATTTGAAGTTTGGGTTGAAAACCAGAAATTGAAGAAGAAGATGAACTATGCGAATACCAATCCCACTCTCGACTAGGGCGCGTGAAGCCCAAACACCATACTAAAAATGTTCGATTTAAAATCCAAGGCCACCATTAAATTTAGAAATATTGAAAATGAGGGGTAGCCAAAATTTCGTAGTTGTTCGACGCCAGGAACGCAACGCATGAGCCTCATGCGCCAGTGGTGGCACGTGAGCTTGGTTGTTATGTTTTAATTTTTGCACTGTTGTCCCTGGTGGCGCGTGAGGGTGCGTAAAACACTATTTTCTATCGAATTTTTATTGAAATAAATATTTTATTTGTGTTTGATTTTTCTGTGATTTAAATTTTTTTTTTTTTGGAGATAAAAATATTTTTATTAATTATTAAATCAATAAACTTTTAGAAAATTACAAGAAAATATTTTTCAATCTGAAAAATTTTAGAAAAATCATTTTGGTTTTTTTCTATGAATTATAATTTATTTTTTGAAATTAAAAAATTATTATTTATTGATTTATATTCAATAAATTGTTAGAAAATTATAGAAAAATCATTTTTCGGTCTAGAAAATTCTGAAAAAATTTTTATTGGTCTAGATTTTTTTTTTTTTTAAATTTTGGCTATCTGAGTGTAAATTATTTACATTTGGTTTGATTTTATGCTCTCCTTTTATGTGTGAAAAATTCATTTTTTCAACATAAAATTGTTTCGAAATTAGGCATATTATTTGAAATAAATAAGTTTGAAATTTATTAAAATATTATGATTGGCTTAGTATCCATTCTAATATTGTATCCGTTTTTTAGTGTAATTGTGATATTTGGACAGAATGTTAGAATTCCCGGGAGGAGAGTTAAAGTATTAAAAGTTCAGAGTGAATGATGAAATTGGGTCAAATTTTAATAGACCCAACTCATACTTTATCGAATCTTTTGGAGATCATGAAAGCACAATATCTGGAACTTCTTGGATTAGGTCATTTTTTTTTGAAGGATGACGTATATTTATATTTTAAGAAATACTCTGACTCTTTATTGAGACAGCGTGGTTGATGAAATGATTGTTGGGAGAGAAAATGTGATTTTTGACAATGTGAGGTTCAAATTAATAGAAATATGGAGGGTTAAGAATCTGAAGATTTAAATGAAGAAAAGTTATCCCATAATATAGATAGCACTACCCCACGTGCTATGAAGAGATTTTTTTTCTATGGATAGACAATCCAATGGGATAAAAAATGTGATTACTCGAATGGACATATTGTGAATTAAAATAATAAATTTGTATGTTTTCTTTTGCACACTATGGTTGATTATTTGAAATATAATCATATAATAGAAACTTTTAAGTTTTTTTTTTTAATATATATAAAGTTTCTATTAATAATATGATTGGAAATATTTGATATTTTTTTATATGATTATGTATGCAAAAGAAAAGTTGGGTACCTTGAAAGGAATTTTGAACTTCATCCAAAATTAAAATTATTTAAATATTTTGTATATTTAAGTGAGAGATTTTAGATTGGAAAAATTTGAGTAATTCTCATTTAAAAGTTATAGAATTTTGTAATTTTAAATTAAATTCATAATAGTGATACATTAGAATTATAGATGATGATTGGAAACCTAATGAATTTTCGATTCTATATTTGATGTTGATTTGTCAGGGATGTTAATCTTGAATTACAAAATTACGTGTATGATGTGAGCATTAATATATATGTCTACCCTCTTAGAAAACCCAAACCATAGCATTGAAGTCCATTATTAGGGATTTGAATAGAAGTGACAATTTGAATGACGATAAATATGAGATATGACGTCATAAAATATAAAACGTGCTGAAAGAATGAGATGTTTTGGAAGACATCAAGCATGTCATGTAGTACCCTGAAGTAGGCAATGCTGCTCTGTAAGGGAAAGAACTAGATACTAACAAGGTGAGAAAATTGATAGATTCCACTACTTGAGAAATCCTAGTTAGCATTGTCATTGAAGACATGATGCCCGAGTGTGAACAATTTGTAACTACTCATGACATTTGGGTGTACCTCAGAGAAAAATATAGAAGTACCAATGACTTATTTTAGACAGTTGATCATAAAGTTTGATATCTATAAAAGGTGAAGTGATCACAGTATCAAGTAGATTTTGAGAGTCATGTCTAATATGATTAGAGAGTGGGAGTCAACTGGTCATGTCCTCTCCAATGAACAGAAAGTTCAAATCTTGATCCGATTCTTTCTTGCCAAGTTGGAGCACTTGAAAGTCAGTTTGATTTACAGTAACAGTGTGAAGATTTTCGCGAATGTTGATCACCACATCAAGCGTGAGGATTAGCGGTTTTGAGCTGCAAGATTCATAGTTGATGTTTTTTTTATAGAGTCTAGTCCAAGAGAGTTTCGAACTCTAAGCATTAGAGGAGCTAGAATAAAAGCAAGAAAGGAAAGGAGATTGTAGATGGATCACAAAAAAATAATCTTGGATATAAGAACAGATAAAGTGATATTTATGAGTTTTTCGTCTATTGTTTTTTGGTAGTAGATAGTACTTAGAGAATGATGCAAGAGTGAACATTAGAGAAGTTGACACTTATAAATTAGAGTTACGAAGTGATCAAATTCTCATTTTGCATATTGTCCTCTACATCTTAGAAATTCGACGGAATCCTATCTATTCTTGTTCTTTTAAAATTTGGCTATGATTTGAATTTTTAAAGATACAGGTTGATTTGTATTTGAATGACATGTATATTGATTCTGAACAGCTTATAAGTGGTTTCATTATTTTGTAAATGTTAATGATGTGACATGGTATGTTAAATTTGGTCACATTAGGACAAGATAGGATGAATCAATTAGTGAGAGCAGAACCATTAGGTTCACTCACAAAAGTTGATTTACCAATATGTGAAATTGTCTTGTCAGCAAATGACGAGAAATCCATTTGGAAAGCCATATGGGCTAAATATTTATTGCGTTTAATCCATTGAGACATTCGAGATCCAATAAGTGAGAATGCTAGATATGGAATTTCGTATTTCATTACATTTATTGATGATTTCACGCGTTTGACCATATCTATTTGATTTATCACAAATCTATAATATATGAATGCTTTAGATATTTTATAAGTGAGATAGAGAATCAAACAGATAGATAGTGTGAATATCTATCGGATCAATTTAAAGATCTAAGTAATGAAAGAGGCGTAATCTGACATATGACCATTCCTTATACACCTTAGTAGAGTGGTGTTATAGTGAGAAGGAATAAGATATTGTTGGATATGATAAGATCTATGCTGGTGCATGTTAACTTGTCGATTTCTTTTTAGAAGATGTTTCGTTAACTGCGGCCTATATATTTTTGAACAAAGTGCCTATACAGAAAGTACCAACGAAATGATATTGACTTTGAACTGGTAGAGGGTCGTGTCTTAGTAACTTCAAACCTTAGGGATTGGTAATTTATATTTGAGATTTTTCCAATAAATTTGGAAAATTAAGTTCCTGTAGAAATAAGAGTATCTTTATTAGTTACTCTGACTAGTCTGAAAGTTAAGTATTTATTTGTGAATAAGAAGATTGTACTACAGTAGGGATTAGATCATGGATATCACATTTTTGGAGAAGGATTTTCCTAGCAGAGGTGATGTGAAGGATATACAGTTGTTATTCAAATTAGTTAATTCAAATGATAGTCTTGTTTATAGCGGATTGTTAGAATGGTGCTGATCCTAGTGGGAGGGATTTAAATTCTAGCAATCCAACTAAATTACAGGCTTAGAAATGTACTCGGAAAACTGTACCTAAGCATCAATTGAAGATTGAAGGGCACGTATTTGTTATTTTTTCAGAAGATGAAGAAGAGTCTCAGAATGTATATGAGACTTTATATTGTCCCACCAAGGGTAAATGGAAAAGGCAATGGAAGATATAATATGAGTCAATGAAGTCCAACCATGTTTGGAAATTGGTTGAACTTCTATCAGGGCGTAAAGTTATTGAGAACAATTTGGTTCTTAAAATCAAGTATAGAGTAGATAGAACTATTGAGAGATAAAAGACTTAATTGATAGCAGAAGATTACACTCAATAAAAGAGTGTTGAATGTGAGGAAACATTTTCCCGGTAGTGAGATTTATCTCCATTCGTGTGTAGTTGGCAATAGTGATCAATTTGGATTTGAAATTATGTCAAATGGATGTGAAGACTGTCATCCTTAGTGGTGAACTTGAGAAAGAAGACTGTATAGCACAATCATAGAATTTTTCCATTAAAGGCAAAGAAGACAGCAATTGATGGTTTTAAACAGTTTTCGAGATAATGGTATTTAAGATTTCACAGAGATATGATATCTTATGATTTCGTCATAATAGACAAAAACCATTGCTTCTATTTGAAAAATCTAATAACAAGTTTGTAATTTTATCCTCATATGTTAAGGACATATTGTTATTCGCGAATGATAAAGAGTATATAATTCAGAACTTGAAATGGTTGTTCTTCATTTTTTTTAAGATGAAGGATATGGGTAAGGCAGATTGAGAATTAAATTTCAGACAAATCGTTTCAGGAGATTATTGGAGTTATCTCAAAAGTCTTATATTATAAAGATTCTGGAACAGTTTAGCTTAAAAGACTACAAACCTACTGATACTTCTGTGACCATAGGTGATAGTTCAAGAAATGATATATGCCTTAGAACTTCTAATAAATAGATGAAATGTCTGGAACACTGTATTTTAGTACAGTTGGAAATTTGAAGTACGCTATGATGTGTGCTCGTTCCGATATTTCTCATGCTACGGGATTTGGTCGACAAGTATCTATCCAATCTAGAAAGAGTGATTGGATTATTGTGAAAAGGATATTGGGATACCTGAGGTGGAACTACATATTATTTCATTCATTATTAAAGAAAAGATTTAATATTGAAAGGGTACACGAATGTTAATTGGAAGGTGATTTAAATGACAGAAAATCTATCTTTGGTTATATTTGCTTACTCAATGATAGCGTTATCTCATGAAAAAGTAAGAAATGAACCTGTGCATTAATTTTTATAATGGAAGCAGAGTTGTGATCAATGCTTCCATAGTTTAGAAAATGAATTTGGTTAAGTGGATGTTGCAATATTTAGGAGTAGCAAGCAACTCAATGAGAGCTTAACGATTCATTGTGATAATCGGTCAGCTATTGCTTACACGTGAGATTCCAAATATAATGATAAAACCAAATATAGACACAAAGATCAATCTTATCAGAGACATGATTGAAAAGAGGGTAATGACATTGAGATATGTGTCTACGCATTTGGTAATGGCTGGTCCTTTTAGGAAACCAATACCTAAAGACATATTTGTGAGACATGTCAGATGACATGGGTTGCGTGGATTGTGATAGTATTTGTTACTGTGGTTATGATTATGATCATATACAGAAAGTATATATGATATCATACTTATTATTTGATGACATTTGAATTTTGTCTTTGTATCCAAAATTCTTGTGTTTGGAATTGAAAGTATGTCAGGCAAGTTTTGAGATTGACTCTCTCACACGAGCAATCACCTCCAATGTCTGTGTGACATATAGAGATGAGCGTGTTAATTTGTGGTAGATTAACATATATATAAGCCACCTTAATTAAGTACTAAGATAAGATTATTTGTTAAATATACTACACATATGGTAATTGAAATGGATTCCTCACAATCCATTAAACTTGTCAAATAACCAGATGTTGATTTTTCTTGATATTGTGAGGTTTTAAAGAACTTGTAAAATGGAAAACTCTGGTTAAGTGTTGTATATATTTAGATTAAGACCTGTACAATGCACTATTTTAGAAAAGAAGACATACGCTTTCAAATGGAAAGTATCGTAGTACGTGTTTCATACCACGTGAGTTTTAGTGACTATATGAGTAATGAGATAATACATACATCTTCATCTCATTATGTGAGATTCGAGGTTTACATTTAACCTCAATTTATACCCTTATAACTTTTGTCTATCTCTTTAAATTTTATTTTAATATTACTACTTTAGCGTGTCACCAAGAAGTCATGAAGATTCGGTTTGGTGGTACATATCAAAAAAAGCAGTTAAGATAAAGTTGAAAGTTAATAGTATGAAAGGAAGACTGTTTTTGATCGATACTTACTTTGTATTCACAAGTCGACCAATTATGTCTGTAACTTAGTATTTAGAGACGTAATTATGACTTAGTGTTTAGAGACGTAATTGTGAATACATGTTACTCTGTATTCACAGGTCGACTAATTATGTTTGTAACCAATTATGCCTGTGACTTTGTATGAAAGGAAGACTATTTTGGACCGATATGTTACTCTATATTCACAAGTCATAATTGAGTCAAGTATTCTTTTACATTGTTTTGAATGATGAGAGATATGTTGACTGTGTCGAGTAAAAAGAAGTCTGGAGTATAGCAAGATACGATGTTCTCATCACTATTTTAACGATAAGTTGCTATATATCGTTAAGCGGTATATAATTCTAGAACTCTTGGTATTCTCGTAGGTCATACGATTCATTTACCTGTATGAAATTAGTGATGTTGAATTGTAATGATCACGTTATGTGCGATTCTATCCCTCATGTGTGAGCGAGAGATGTTGGCATATGGGGCGGGTCCGCCCATGAGGGTAGACCCGCCCCCTTCATTTTGAGTTAGGGGTGGTTTTTTGGAAAAACCATCCCAACCCCTTTTTAACTCCCTCTCTTTCCCTCTTTCTCTTTCTCTCTCTCTCTCAACCAACTCTCCAAAAGAAAAAGATTTTTCTTTGCTTTTGCTAAGTACGTAGAAGGGATAGAGAGAAAATCAAGATGGCATTTTTGAGAGTGCATTATGGCTTTTTGGTGTGATGACATGTAAAGAAAAAAAATGCAACAGAGAGAGGGTTTGAGGAATAGAGCAAGGGTTTGATGATCATCATCTACACCAAAAACATTTGAATTGTGAATAATATGGGGTGATCCGTTTTTGTGACACTTTTTCGACCTAAAATACTTATCGTCGCAAAGAGAAAAGTGATTTTAATCCAATTTCGATCAGTGAATTTCCACATAAAAATTTATTTATTGGTTTGTACAAAAATCATCAGTAACCATCTAAACCATTGTTTTTAAAATTGAATCGGATCAAACGGTTTGATTGTTTTGATCGTGAACCATTCAATAGTCCAATTCAATTTTTATTATAAAATCAGATGAAATCAAAATCGATCAATATTGTTTAAAATCAGTTAAAATCGATAAAATCAATAAATCGTTCAGATTGATTAAAAAAAATTATAACATACAACTTCATTTTTTTCATTTTTTCCAAATCAATTAAAATAATTAAATAATATATAAACCCTTCTTAATAGAATAAATTCATTTTTTTTTTATAAAAATATATGAATTTTATTTCATTTTACAAATTATATATATATATATATAATGATAAAATCATTTAATTCACAAAACGATGTGATCAATTTGATCAATAAACCAATGAATCGTTAAATTGATCCAATTATTGATTGGATTCTAAAAGCATTGATCTAAGCCCAAATATTTTATATTTGATGCGGCCATGGCCCACGAACCACTTTAAAAACTATATACTGTAATGAACAAACCTGACAGTATTTTTCCTTGTACTGAGCTTCTCTGATTGAATAATTCTGACATCTACACCAATATTATTCATATTTTTAAGAAAAATAACGACATAAATTATTGAAATGATGATATTTAGAAAATTAATAAAATGGGTATTCTTTAATTCTTTAATAAAAGACTTTTTTGGGGTAATTTATGGTTGTTAGAAATAATAAGAGGGTTTGTTTGTATTATAAAATAGTCAAAGCGACAGCATTGAAACATGTAACAAGAGGGTAATCTAAAAAAGTTGAGATTAGACTCAACTGAACATACATTGAGTGTTCGATACACAAAAATATCAACATATGGGAAAATTTTAGCCTTTTTGGAAACTCTATATATTCTCTCAAATTTTTTTTAAACGAAAAATAAGAATAAAAATAAAGATATGCAAATTTGAGATTTCTCTAACAAAGCGAAACAAAAAATATAAAAAATTTGAGGTAGAGACAGAAAGAAGATGAACAAACTTGGTTGAATTCTTCAAGAATATCGGACTGGTAACGAGTTTGATATCGCCTTTGTCACATTTGATGCCAAGGTAGATGAGTTTGATGGTGCCAAAACCTAGGATGTTGAGCTCTCTTTTATCCGAATCATTTAGCTTAACTAATCTCTTTTTGCCTTGGCAATACTTTAGCCAAAAATCATGTGTCAGATCAAATCCTTTGCCAAAGCTTTTCAAAGCTCTTTCTACGGTTCTTTCACTCATCTTCAGGATTGAATGAATTCTCTCTCTCGCTTGAGAGAGTTTGAAGTTGGAGAATATGTGGAAATATATTCTAGGGAGGGAGAGAGAGAGAGAGAAGAGAGAACGAGGGGGGAATTTTTTTGTGGAATTAAGTTTTTGAAATGAGAGAAATCTGTTAAGAGTGAGTTATTATATGCATTGTGGAAACATAACTGTGTTGATGTTTGGTGAGTTTAAACTAAGGAGAGGATGTATTGGTAACTAGTAACATGGAAAGAAGTTTAGGAAGTTCTGTGCTTTCTCTTGAATGTATCATAGTTTTGACTTCTCTCTCTCTCTCTCTCTCTCTCTCTCTCTCTCACAAATAGATTTCACACGCAACTTTGGACTTAGCCAATAATACTCTTTAACACATGACAGTAGATGGCCAAGTTAAAGTGTTCCCATTATATTCATGCCAGAATTCATGGGAGCAAAGGGAACCTTTTTTTTTCTTTTACTTTTTTTGTGGAAATGGTAAACGCAGATTTCTTCAAAGCCATCAAAATTTAAATGCTTCATTTTGTCACAATTTAATTCAAATTTATTTGAGGTTATACAGCCTAACCATATATAACCCAAAACAATCAATTCAGAACCTTAGTATTAAAATAAAGTAAGAAATAAAAGTTAATAATCAAAATTGAAAAATATTTTTTAATTTGAATAATATCTTTTTTTTTTTCTTTTTTTGTTGTCAAAGAAGAGATTAATTAATTAAAAAGAGAAATCAGATAAAAAACAATGGGACTGGACCATCTAGAATCAGGACCCGACCTCATGAGCTAGAACATTGGCCTCTCCAGGGACCCCAACCCTCGCCCATGAAGGAATAAATTTCAACAACAATTTAGTATCATAGATTGTAGGTTAGATGTTTCATTTTTGAATTGAGTCACATTGTTGCAGACTAGTTATAATATTCTTGGCATCTCCTTCAAATAATAACAGATGCAAACCTTCACTTAGAACCTCATAGCTTTTGCCTCCTCCAGTTCTGCACCAATGCACTCTTTCACATTAGATCAGGCCCCAAGACCAATAGCCTTCCTTCAATGATCTCGAACACAGCAAAAATCCACTCTAACGGCGGCATCCACGTTAAAATTTTAGCCCCAACTTTAGGGTGCAACCGCTGATATTGGGATAAGGATAGAATAAAAGGTTCAAAAGTTTGGGCTAAAATTTCAACGGATAGTTGATTTAGTTAAAAGAGCATTAATTCCTTTAATCAAAATTTGAATTTGAATTTTGATAATAAAAAAAATTATATTGAGAGAGTTTTTTCTAAATAGGATCCGGTAACAGTTCAGCTCAAAATAGTTAAAATATAATTTTAGAAATTGGTTGGTCCTATATCAAGAAAAGGTTTGGGGTAAAATAGCTGATCTACATTCTCTGAATGGAAATCAAAGAGGGGTTTGCTTCCTCACTCTCAGACACATTTTTGTTCCTAGCAATGCAAATCTGGTACAAGTATAGTTGCATTGAATAGAAGGTAAGTAACATCCTATTAATTGGCAAAAATGAAAAAGAATAACCAGCAACCTTTTATAGAAAAATCATTTATAGTATCCTATTAATATAGAACTAAGGTAAGTAAAAATATTACGTAGATAAAATTGACACTACACTTGCTTGAGAAAATGACCCAATTGAAGTTTAATATTGTGGCAGCTAGTACTGTGCCTACGAGCATAGTTTGCTTTCACTCTAATTAGAGCATCTCCTGGGGCCCTGCGCGAAGTGCATCAAAGAATACTCAATTTAATATATGAATAAATTTTTTAATACTTAAATTAAAAACTGTTTTAGATTTTTTTTTTCTGTTTTTTTTAACTATTTTACTATTTTTTATATTAATAACAACGAACAGATTTAAATTGTTAAAAATTATTTTATTCATCTAACTTTTTTTACTTTTTACTATTTTTGCTCTATAATTTATTATAAGATAAGATTCAAATTATTATTATGCATATATGTAGATTAATTGATTGTCTTTTAAAAAATTAATTGAAAAAATTATTTTTTTTTCTTTTTTATAAAATCATAACTATTTATATGATTTGTTTCATTTTTGTAATATTAATTAGCTTTAAAAAAATTATCGATATTATATTTATAAATTTTATATTTTAATACATAACAATAATATAAAAATATTTTTAAAAAATAAAACAGATTTAATTAATATAGACTTGTTCTTTTTGTCATTTTATATCTAAATATTGATATCGATTAGATAATCAGATATTAATATCAATTAATAGCAGCTATTAACCACTGACTGTAAAGTCAGTTATTAGATATCAATCATGAGCTATGAGATATTAGTTTTCAGTTAAACCAAAGAACCCTAATTTTCTATTAGATAAACTCTGTCTTTTATCTTGAAATGCCTCAAATGAAATTTTGTCAGCATATTATTTTAAGCAACCCTTTTATATCTTCTCTCTCTCTCTCTCTCTTCACTGATATTTCTTGAACTTTTACTAATTTTAACCTTCAATTGTTTCCACATCGCGAAAAAATATTAAAAAAATATTATCTAAAAAATAATATATATATATATATATATATATGCTAAATATGTTCATCATTCTTTATAACCAAAAAGTTTTTAAGAATGTTTTCTAATTTCTTTTAATATTTTAAGAAATGAAATTTAAGATTTCAAATGATGACAAGAGAAAAAAACTTCATAATTTTACTTTTCCAAATTAATTTGAAACATTATGGATAGCAACACTAAAGATATTAAATTGAAATCCATGACTCAATGCACAAACTATTCTAGGTTCTATATTTCATTTTGAGATGTATAATTTAGTTTTATTTAGAAATCATATGTAAGGAATGCAAAATCATTTTTGCATTTCTTTTTGGGACAATTTGATTGTGTTTTTTTTTTCCCAATTTTATTCCTGCGTTTGTTCTTTTTTGTGTAATAGGAAAAATATGAGAAAGCATAATCTTTATAAGGAGTTTGTAGCAAAGCTTAACGTGGCAGAAAACATGTTTTAAAGTGTACAATTTTTTTTTTAATAAAAAAAATTATTTTAGGTAGTAGTGAAATAAATTGTAGCAAAACAAATGATATAGATCTAGTATCCATTGAGAAGCTTGAAATTCAGAAAAAGTGTAACATATGAGCAAAGAAAGATACAATTTGAAATGTGTATATAAATATATATATATATATATATTTATATGTATATCATTTGAAACTAAAAGAATTTGAGAAGGCAATGTATTGAAATGCAAAATTCCAAAGAAAAATAATTGCAAATTAATCTCTACCTCATTATGTTTAGTATTGAACAAAATTCTTAAACTTGATAAATTAAAAAAATGTCAAATAAATTCACATTATTAATATGATACGAAAATTTTATGGTAAGTACTCTTATATTTCTTTTAGGTCCTTTAAAAGTTCTACAATTTTAATTTATGCACACCGACTTGATGGGACCCTATTCAAAAAGCACAATACAAATAACGTCTAATAGTCAACATAAGGTCAGTGATTTGAAGGGTTCAATATGCTTAAATACAAATGGGTCTATGTCGTCCCATTTTATTGATTTGATCTATCTCTTTGAATGAGTCATTTTGCCCCAACCAATCAAGAGGATCTATCATTTATAGTATCCTATTCGCTGTTCGGCTAACTTCTAATGAGATCTATGCGATCGATTCACAAGCGTATTCGGTAAGACCGAACGGTAATCCCCTTTCATTCGATCGATAACTACCGAACACCTAAAGAACCAACAACTTCGACTTCTGAGTGGTAATAGTCAACCTAATTTCATCTTGATTAGATTTTCTATTTTAGTATGAAACATATCTCCTGAATAAGGAAGAAACACTTGAGAATCTATTCAATAAGGGAAAAAATCATCTCGTATAATCAAAATTTTTAAATGATATAGATTTTAAATTTCTGACGATTGAAATCCGAAATTTTCGGATCTCCTCGTAAGGAAACTAGGGTTGTAATATCTCAAATGCACATGGCTCCTACGGCACTCCATATAAAAGCTTTCGATACATGGTAGCCAGGTAGTACTCTTGACTTCACATTGGACACACAAATCATGGGGAGATCCATCCTCCCTCTCTCTGAGTCTGATTTTATTCCTTTAAAAAATCGCTTTTTTCGATTTGAGTGTCCAAATATCCTCCTCTGAAGTACCCTCTAGCGGTCTTTTGTAGGTCTTAACCCTTTTCATCGAGTATTCGTTTGAATCACAATGAGCTAGATCTATAGAGTCAAGATCCACCTCTAACAGATTGACATCATCTGTAGGAATCAAACTAAAGAAACTTTTTTGAATTATCTGAACCACCAGACCGATATGCCTCCAAAAAGGAGAATCAGAACCGTATCGAAGGCCGCATCTGCCATGAACAACTATACTGTTACCCCCACTAACGCAACCCTTCCTCCATTGACAGTCCTCTCGTTCATGCTCAACCTCTTCATTTAGAGTTGGTCCCACAACCTGCGCCTCAGGAATGCTTAGCTATTTCTCCTGTACCGGTATCTTAAGAACGAGTTAGTTAACCTGAAATGAATAGGCTAAAGTCCAAAATTCAGGACACCTCTTCATTTAGAGTTGGTCCCATAACCTGCGCCTCAGGAATGCTTAGCTATTTCTCCTGTACCGGTATCTTAAGAACGAATTAGTTAACCTGAAATGAATAGGCTAAAGTCCAAAATTCAGGACATGAGCAAACAATTCGAAGGCCTTAGTCATGCCGTAAGGCTCGAGGGTTAGTCTTCTTCAGGAGGATCCAGGCATATATGCCCTCGATGACAAATGTCATTGCCTAGCTATGAGCCCTTGGTGACTTCCCGCCATGACCCTGAAGACCTAAGGAGACAATTTGAGCAACTTGTGGCTGATGAACTCAAATGGGCCAAAGCTTGAGAAAACCGAGCCCCTCTTTACCCAACTAATGTTTCGTCTTTCAACCCGAAGATCTCTTTGAAACCGATATCTTGTGATGTACTTTTGCCCCTCTGGAAAGATATGACAGAATGACTGATGCTAGTGACCATACGACATACTTCGTAATGGTAATGATCTCAAGAGACTTGAGACATACCACCATATGCAAGCACTTCGCTACCACTCTTAAGGGGAAGCATTAACATGGTTCAACTCACTCCCGCCATTGAGTATAAAAACTTTCTCTCAACTTCAGCCGCAATTCGAGACCCACTTTGTGATAAGTCGGGGAGCGAAGAGAAAATCTATCTCTTTACTGTGGTTACATCAAAGGGAGGATAAACTCTTGAGAGACTTCTTGGAAAAGTTCAAAACGGAGATGATAAAAGTCCTAGCTTTGGACTACTCATCGCACTAACCACCCTACTCACTGGATTGCACCCTTCAAGCGTTAAAACTTCAATCATGAAGAATCATCTCTCCATTATCCAAGAATTTTACTCTCGTGCTGAGAAGTACATTGCGGTTGAAGATGTAGAGGCATTCAACTAAAGGAGAAATCGATTGTCTAGGAAAGATTGTAGTTGATCGCCCCAATAGCTCTCACCAAAGAGAAATCGACCGGGTCCTCCACCTCCTCGAAGGTTCAATACTTACACTCCTTTGAATGAGACTCCCAGTCAAGTTTTATTTCAGATCAGTGATCAACCTTATATCCGATGGCCTCGCCAACCATAGAGGATGACCCTAAGAAGGATAGGACCAAGTATTATCACTTTTATCGTGATTCCAGTCATATGACCGATGACTGCAGAAAGCTCAAAGATGAGCTAGAATTCTTGGTTCAAAGTGGGAGGCTACAATGGTTCATCAATAGAGAGTGGAGAGACATACCAATTCCTGATCGACACGCATTATCATAATGGAACGGACTGGATGATTGACGAGCCGCCCAACCACCAACTAATTGTCAGGATGAAGTGATCCTCTAAATCCGTGAGGAGCAAACCTCTCGAATGCCTCACACCTATTGAATGCTTCAGACCCTCTAGATAGTTCGCAAGGAAATGAGGCCGAATGCCTGGTCGCACCAATTTTCTACTCGCCTAACATCCCTCTCCACACTCCGCTAGAGGTACTAATGACCCACGTTAACAAAGAGGCTAAAGGCAAAGGACCAATCATTGATTTTATCGATAAAGACTTAGTCGAAGTAGATCTAAATCGCCACAATCCTCTCATTATCACTACCAAAATCGGTCTATATGAAGTCTGAAGGGTCTTTGTTGATCAAGGAGCAGGGTGCAATCTCTTCAACTGGGATGCTTTCAAACGGATGGGCTTTGACGCTGCACATCTCCAACTCCACATGAGTCTAGTTAAATGACTCTCTGGTGAATAGATATATCCTAAAGGGATCATTTCACTCCGATTACACTTGGCGCACCACCAAACCATGCGACAATCACAACGATGTTCAATGTGGTCGACCTTCATTCGCCCTATAATGCTATCTTGGGAAGGCTAGGTTTGAATGCCTTGGAAGCCCTGCCTAGTATGAAATACATGAATGTTAAATCTAGAACTCCAATCGGGATTAGGACATTGTCTTGTGATCAAGAGCCTTGGGTACCCACCTCGAAGTAACCACACTATACGTTTTGATTGTCTTACGTAGTCCTTATGTTATTGCAATAGTATTCTTTCGTTTGGTAGTGAACACACATAAATACGTTATCGTTTGCATTTTATCAAATTGTTGCTATCGGTTGCCTTTTATAGAAAAGAAATATGCCGTCAACAAAGGATCTATCAGCTCAAATGGGCATCTGTCATCCTGACCAACCGAAAGGATCTATCTCCCTGAATGAGTCTCTATTATCCTGACCTATTAAAGGGATCTATCTCCTTAAATGGACCTCTATCGCCTTGACCTATTGAAGAGATTTATCTCTTTGAACGGGACTCTGTTATCCTGATCTATTGAAGGGATCTATTTCCCTGAACGGGCCTCTGTCGCCCTGACCTATCGAAGGGATTTATCTCCCCAAATAGGCTTTTGTTGCCCGGATCTATTAAAGGGATTTATCTCCCTGAATGAGCCTCTGTCACCTTGACCTACCGAAGGGATCTATTTCCCTAAATGAGCCTCTGTTGTCTTGACCTATTGGAGGGATTTATCTCCCTAAACAAGCTTCTATCGCCCTGATCTACCGAAAGGATATGTCTTCTCGAATAGGCCTCTGTTGCCCTAACCTATAGAAGGAATCTATCTCCCCGAACGAGTCTTTGTCACCCTAATCTATAGAAGGGATCTATTTCCCTGAATGAGTCTGCCTATTGAAAAATTAGAGGCACCTGTCGAAACACACACCTAAGAAATACCTCTGGACGGGCCGACGTTCTCCAAAAAAATCTGAAACAACTAAGAGTGACCAATGAGTCTATTCGGACTATGTAAACGATGAAGGGAATATCCCCAATTATTAACACATACTAAATGAAAGAATATGAAATAATTCTTCATTAAAAATTGTTATGATATAATGACATAAGAGTTATACAGACTTCGGAGGAACAGGTGAAAGTGCTAAGATCTCTTGAGAAGAAGTCCTCGCAATGACTTCTCTCAGTTTATCCGAAATACCAATCGACCTGGCGGGAATTATACTTCAATCTATCGCTTCCTGAACTGTAGTCCCCCTGATTAGAGACAGAACTCCATACAACCTTTTCTTATCGATCAAGAGAGACCTGTCAATCTTCTTTTCTCCCCAATCAATAGACCCGCTAGAGACAACATTTGGTCGTCTATCAAAGAGTCAATAAAAATAGCTCTTCAGGTAGACTTACAGTAACTACCGACTGAACACTCGAAACGAAAGTGACATGAAGGGTTTAAAGGTTGTGACCCGAGCAAAGGCCTTCCATCAGCACTAGGAAGTGTCTACATAAGGTTCTTGCTCTTAAATTCTATGAAGAAAAACTTGTGTATCCAATTACTTCTAGTGGGTTCCTTGTAACAAAACCCCAGTGAGATTCAGAACGGGTCTATAGTTTATACCAATCTCGGGCCAAACCCTTCTTTATGCACCTTACCAGAGAAAAAAGGGCTATCAAGATGTTGAAATCAAAACGAAGGCAACAGAACTCTAGCAAAGAGATCACAACAACAATAAGGTGCCAAGCACTAAGGGTAAACAAAGTTGGAATATATTCCAACGTTGCAACACCTCAATGAATGTGCCAGTGTATGATACCCTCAAGTTAAACTTCACCATTTACTTATACATTGGAATATAACCCTCTGGTACTCTATTCACTCTGTCATCATCTATGGCTGACATTAGAGTGTAATCATCGCCCACCAACATGGTCTGAACCTCTTGGAGTTCTGTCATTGACATAACACTCTTAATATCGTTAATACTTTGAAGAGCAGAGCCACTTGTCATTTCTCTTACAGAAGATCTCTTGTGTACTTAGATAGTTCAAAGAAATGAAAAAACAAGCGCGAGAAAGAGGAAACACTATATCCTCTCCCAAGAAAAAACTTATAAGAGATACTAGAGACGGTTTGCGAAACGCAAAATGGCACGTTTTGTAAAATTTTCTCCATTTCCCAATGGCTATTACTCATGGTGCCTTTCTCAAAAAATGGCACCACGAATCGGGGGTAAATGATGAGACCCTATTCAAAAGATTTAACACGAAAAGTGTCAAATAGTCAACATAAGGCCTGTGATTTAAAAGGTTTAATAAGCTTAAATACAAATGGGTCTATGTCGCCCCACTTTATCGATTAAATCTATCTGTCTGAATAGGCCATGTCACCTTGACCGACCAAGAGGTCATTTGTAGTATCCTATTCACTCTTCGGTTAACTCCCCACGAGGTCTATGCAATCGATCCACAAGCGCATTCGGTAAGATTGAACGGTAATCCTTCTTCATTTGACCAATGACTACCGAACACCTAAGAAAACGATCACTTCGACTTCTGAGTGGTAATATTCAACCGAATCTCACCTTAATCAGCTTTTCTATCTTAGAACGAAAGATATCTCCTAGATAAGGAAGAAAACTCTTAAAAATTTAATCAATAAAAGAAAAAATCACCCAGTATAATCAAATTTCCTAAATAATAACGATTTCAATTGTCTAATTATTGAAATCCAAAATTTTTAGATCTCCTCATAAGGAAACTAGGGTTGTAATGTCTCGAATGTACACGACTCCAATGGCGCTCTATATAAAAGCTTTTGACACATGGCAGTCAGGTGAGTACTCTTGAATTCACACTGGACACACAAATTATGGGGAGATCCGTTCTCCCTCTCTCTGAGTCTGATTTTACTCTTTTTGAAAACCGCTTTTTCAAATTTGAGCATTGGAATCTCCTCCGCCATAGTACCCTTCAAAAGCCTCTTCATTGAGCATCTGTTCGAATCACAAGAAGGCGAATCTGTGGAGTCGAAACCCACCTGCAACACAACTTATAGTTTTTCTTTCATATAACCTTGTGTTAATTGTGAATGTTATCATAACTATTTTATGAGGTTTCAGTGTTTATTATTCATTAGTTATTATTTATTTATTTTTGTATTTTTCACTTGTTTGATTAGGTTTTTGAAGAAATATAACTGAAGGGTCAAATATTGTCTTTTTCTATTGTCTATTTTAAAATAATTGTTATTGTTTTTATTAAAACATTAGTAAGAAATAAGAGAAGAGAGAGAGAAAGAGAGAGAGGTTATATATATATATAAATCTAAATATATCATTTGAAACAAAAGAATTTGAAAAAGAAAATGTATATAAATGTAATCCATTGAAATGTAAAATGTCAAAAAATAGTTATAAATTACACTAGATTTTAATTATATTGAGTATTGAACAAAATAGTTAAACTTAATAAATTACAAAATGTCAAAAAATTCACATTATTAATATTGCATGAATTTTTTGTTGTTCAAGTATTATACAATTACAAGGGGTAGTTAAAATTTCAAAAATAGGAGCTGCATCATATGTAGTTGATAAGCAATTTATACTTTTCCCAATTCAAGTGTGAAGTAACTTATCTCGTTGATTAAATTTCATCCATGTAAGGCTGTACCTTAACTTCAATAACATGAGAGGATATAGTTTCAGCCGGTCTATCCATTATTTAAATTTAATACAATTTCTATTTCAAGTATTGAATTTTTTTGAAATGCATGCCTTCCCTTTTCCCAAATAACTTCAAATAAGTATAATCCTTGTAGGGACACCCGAATGATAAAAAGTTTTTATTCAAATGATTTTTTTCAGATTTACTATTGGAACCTTTATGAGCACACGAAAACGCAATTCCCCCATTAAAAAAACCTTTAAACAAGTAGTAATTGTCGGCATACCAATGCCTACTAAGAGGAACAAAAGTCGCCTTTTTGAATTTCATCTTAACTGGCTGGCTGCTACGTATAACATCACAACATTTCCATGGAACCAATATATCCGTCTAAAAGTAGCGCCACATCCTACCAACTTTCAATTGTTGCACTTGCAGATCATCCAGGACTTTTTCCAAAAGCCCCAGAATCATTCAAAACCCAAGGCCAAATTTTTGACTTTGGTTAATGAAGTAGTAAGTTTCACATAAATGACTTTAAACTTCTCAATGTCTGTATTTGCACTTAATGCATGTTTATATGTTTAAAGTTTAAGCCTTAAGAGTAAAAACCTTTTGGAGTCGATAGTCCTACAAAGTTATACGGATCAAGTAAAGGGTCAAAACAAAGAAAACAAAAGTGCAATTGCTTGGCCCTTCCCCACTACTATTTATTCATTTTTCAATTTTCCAAACTATTTAGTTTTGACGTAAAAACTATTAATAATTATCATTTTTCAATACAAAAATAATATATAATTTGTATTTTTTTAACGATGAATCCTTAGTTTTGTCTATACCTTATTATGTCAAGCAAATAATAATAATAATAATAATAATAATTTTCAATTTCAAGACATTAATTATAATTGAAATGCATCGTTGAAGTTTTGGCAAAAATTTCATTAAAAAAACCTCATATAGTTTGGCTTATTTAAACACTAACATCCTATGGTTTTCTTCATTTGTTTATTATAATTATTATTAGTTTTTTTTTTTTTTTTTTTGTATCGACCAAAGAAAATTTATCATAATGTATCACAGAGAGTGCAAGAGCATGATAAAGTATCATTACACTTTCTCACGCACTTCCTTCGCATTATTCAAAATTTGCATTTATCCTGCAGTATGTGCTCCAGTCCATAATTGATATCTTTGGTTCACCCTACTGATCATGGATCGAGTAAAGAATAAAGGGCACTTCACTTTTATGCAGAAAGCTGACCTGAATTTATTAATAAAGTCAAAAATCTAAAACTTTATAACTTAAAATTTTTATCAAGAGAAATAATAATGACAAAATGTTATATTGTTGGCGTCGAGAAAGATGTCATGAAGAGACATTTCATGGAAGTCATTATTATTTTTTATTAAGAGACTTACGGATTTAAAATTATATAATTAGAGTAATCTTTATTCATTCATATAATAATTAAATGAATCAAAATTATTATTAAAACTCAAATCTGATTCACAATTTTAATTATTTTAATATTTAAATGATTGAGACATTCTTATCATGGTGACGTAGGAAGACAGAACCACTTCTCTTCGGGACAAAGTGCTCCACTCCGCACGCATTGCAAAAACTAAAGCTGTGTTGGCGGTCAGGGGCGGGACCAAGCTTTTTAAGTCGGATTTTGTGAAGCCCGAACTCGGCTTATTAAAATTTTTTGGGTTCCATCCCAGATCAAGAAAGTCCAAAGATTTGAGGCCGGAACTCTTCCCAAAAAATTAAAAGGTTTCAAAACCATTTCGGGCAGACTGGGCCCGAAACCATTTTTTTATATATAATTTTATTTTTCATATTTTTAATTCATATTATAATATAATAAATATATAAAAAAATCTATAAATTATACAAAATATAATATAAAACAAATACCACATACCAAATTAAAGATTACATACTATTATGAAAATTAAAAATTAACAATAAAAATATCATGATATATTAAAAAATTAAATCAATAGTAATACATTAAATTTCACAAAATCACCTTTAAAGTCACAATATTTTTAAAAACACAAAAAAATAATATTAGGACCATTAAAAGGACCGAACTAACCAATGTTCAAATTTAGCCCATAATTAAAACAGGTCTAAATAATGGATCCAATCTCAGCCCAATCCTCAAATTGTCTAAGCTCGGGCCTACCCAGTCCAATTGCTGGTCCTATTGGTGGTCAAGCTAAATGCTAGAATTTGTGTGGACTTAGAACTTTTTCATCATACACTAGAAAAAAACATGATTTTAGCCACAGACATTAACTATAAAAAAAATTTGTCGCTATTTACCCACGAATTTAACGACAAAAATAGAATTCATTACAAATTAGACACGAATTTAATCCATTTTCGTCGCTAATTTAGCGACGAAAATAATTATGCGTCGCTAATTTAGCGACGAAATTCATAATCCGTCGCTAAATAGCCACGAATTCGAAATTCGTGGTAAAATTTAGCCACGAATTCGAAATTCGTGGCAAAATTTAGTCATGAATTTTTGGTTCGTGGCTAAATTCGTCACTAATTTGAAACTCTGTTAAATATAATTTTATATTTTTATTAAATATAAATTTATATTTTATATGTTTATTAAATTAGGGTATTGATTTTTATTAAATATATTTTTGTATTTTTTAAAATATAATTTTGTATTTTTGTTAAAGATAATTTTTTAATTTTATTAAATATAATTTTGTATTTTTATTAAATATAATTTTATATTTTATATTTTTATTAAATTAGTAAATTGTATTTTTAATTGTAAAATTTAGAAAGAAAGTAATGAAGTAAAAAAAAAAAAGATATATCAGATAAGTTAATATGATATAGTGGTTGAGAACGTTCCAGATGTCCTCTTAGTTCTAGGTTCGAATCTAGATAAATGCATATTTTCTATAAAAATATAAAGCAGTAGGAAGTTGGTTCATATACGAGGGTAAATGGGGCAAGGCAACGACTTTTAAGATTAAAAATATAAAATGAAAAATTTAACTACGAATTTAGCCACGAATTTTTGAATTCGTAGCTAAAGTTAGCCATGAATTTAGCCACGAATTACAATCCGTGACTAAATTTTGAATTCGTGGCTAAATTTAGCCACAAATTTCTGAATCCGTGGCTAAATTTAGTCACGAATTTCTTAATCCGTTGTTTAATTTAGCCACGAATTCAAAAATTTGTAGCTAATTTTTTGTGACATGCTATTAGCCACGGATATGAGTTCGTGACTAAATCCGTCGCTAAACAATTTAGCGACAAATTTTTTTAATATTTTCGTGATTAAATCCGTCGCTAATTCAATATCTTTTTGTAATAATATACTGGCATGAGCATGAGTTCGCACTTCACTCTTCACTTCACACTTTGTATGTGAACAGTTGGGCTCATTTCAACACAACCAGTGTTGAATAATGAAAACTTTCGATGTTTGTTCATTTCTCCATAGATATTTGTACAATCATTTTGATTTTGATGATTTGTCCTTCCCAATACAGAGTGTGAAAAATGAAATTGACTTGTATACAATAAAATTAAGTTTTATGCCATTTGGTTTCAAAACTTTCTCACAAATCTTGGGGCTTATGCTCCCAATATTTGATTAATTAGATTTCATCCTTTTTATGGAAAAAAATTTTAGATTGCATGAGAATCTCAAACAAACTAATAGGAAATAAACTTTTATTTAGTTAAGATCACCACAAAAAAATGATCTTTAGTGACAGAAGCATTTTGATCATTAAAGGTTCAAATATTGTCACTAAATCGTATCAGTGATCATAAAAATGTCGTCACTCAGTGGTTACCAAAACTCCGTCACTAAAAATCATTGTGACGAAATACAAAATGTCGTCACTAAAGAGTCGACTTTAGTGACCAAATTTTTTTTATCACTATATTAGTGACAAAAAAAGTTGTTACCGAGTTAGTTATTAAAAGAACAAGTGGTCACTAAAAATAGATCGGCCAACGCATTTAGTGACGATATTTGGTAACAAAAATAGTAGTCACTAAAAGAGACCGATGGTCAGCTTGAAATTGCCAAGAATAGCCAGCGGCAAGGACTGCTATTGGCGGCCACTGCGGCCATCGGTGTCGGCATCCAGCCGGCCGAGGCCGACGGCTGACGGTCCTACCTGAACCGTCGGCGGCCACCATCGGCATCGGTAGCTTGGACTGGCGGTGCGATTGGGCCGGTCTTCGGATCGGACTGGGCCGAGGCCTAATGGTGCGGTTGGGCCGGTCTTTAGATCGTCTAATTGTTATTGCTTCAAGAATACGGTACCTTGAATTTTGTTTTGTCACTCGATGTGGGATTACAACAACCCTTTTAGTGATGACAATTATATATATTTAATGATTATTGTCGTCACTAAAAATTACAAGAATTGACCTCAAGTTTAGTGACAAAAAAAAGTTATCACTAAAAGTCACCAAAGGTCTTTTTGTGTTGTGTCATTTAGTGACCAAATTTTAATGACAAAAAAAATTGTTGTCATCAAATTTAGTCACTAATGGTTTTCAAATTGACGGATTTTTTCCCATCATACCATTTAGTGATCATTTTTTTATATTCGTCACTAAAATTTACATGATGACTAAAATATAGTGACGATTTTTTTTTGTCTCCAAAGGCTACTATTAGTGACCAAAATTTCAATCGTCACTAAATTTCTGGTCACTAAAGACCATTTTTTTTTGTAGTGGATCCATAATTTGATTTTTAAAATTATATGAGGGTAGTTAATAACTTGATGTGCATAGTTTGTGTGCTATTATACCCAATTGATTTCTTGATGTATCCATCTAGTTTTAAAGAGAATTTGTTTGATACGCATGGTTTGTGTGCTATTATGCATGCTAAATTTTTTCATATATACTTGTAGTGATTAAAGTTTTCACTCTCAAACCTTTTGTGAGATAAATAGTACAAATCTTCTAATTGCTACTTTGACATTAGTAAGTATTTAGAATTCGATACTTTTGTGAGATATGTTATGCATATGTCAAGTTCTGATTGTAAGGCATCAAGACATAAAATCTACCTTCACTAGGAGGTAATGTGATGATGGAAACGATTCATTAGTTAATTTACAGAGTCTACATTATAGGAGTGAATGTGAGTCTTCTCTTGCATATGGGAAAAGACTTTCAAATGAAGGGTCATCTTTGCATCACAAAATTTTATGAATGGCCACCATTGATAACTCCTCTAAGACTAGTGACAAAGTCCTAAATTGGTGTCAAATAGTGACCGGATCATATACGTGCCACCTTTGACCGCACACCTTCTCGCATGCTTGAACATGCAAAGGATGAGTTCAATTCCCTGCAATAGAGAACCAACACTGTCCCTCCCTGGTGGGGTTCTAGTCCACACCCATCCATCACGGCATTTTCAACCATGTAGCAGTCAAGGACTTTACTCATGGTAAAACATAAGTTGCACTTACTCCGCCCCCAGGGGCTATTTCCTCATAAGCTGAACCAAAGATTTAGCACGGAGTTTTGTTGGCCTGCATTTCGCTGTGCATTTGGATGCTACAATGCTCCCCCAGTTTGCCTAGATTTATTTAGAGTGAATCTCTTAGACAAGGCAGCACGGATTGAGATAGGAGCAGTTCAAGCGGAAACTTTTGAAAACATAATGCACCTAGATGAATAAGGAACAAGATGAATATAGAGGTTCTACCAGTATCCCACACTTAAAAGATTCCTCACATTAGTTTTTCTCGAAACCCTCTGGTGACTAAAGTAAACAACGTAAATTAAAAAAAAAATAAATCAAAAAAGAAAAACCATTTCCATACCAGCTCTGGTAGAGTGAAGAAAAGAGAGATGTTTTGTTAATAGGAACAAGAAAGTGTTTATAAGGTAATCTAATGACGTAAGGAAAAATACTCATAGAAGATCAAGAATATGTACATATGGGGAATGTTATAGCAGTTACAAATCTCAACATACATTTC
Source organism: Dillenia turbinata (assembly GCA_037126225.1). Taxonomy (NCBI): domain Eukaryota; kingdom Viridiplantae; phylum Streptophyta; class Magnoliopsida; order Dilleniales; family Dilleniaceae; genus Dillenia; species Dillenia turbinata. Next base: position 13,220,536 of record JBAMMX010000011.1, read on the forward strand.
TGTTGTCTCTCAATGTGCATTAATCTCTGTTTGTCGTGGACAACTTTACCCTTCCAAAGAATAATAATAATAGATACGGACCATCAGATTTCAATGCTGTAAATGGAATCAAACTTCGTAAATCCCAGAGCTTATTCTATTCGACCATGTTCCGGCAAGTTCAAGATGACCAGTTTGGTTTCCTTTCCAATTAAGAATGTTGATTGATCAATATCCCATTGGGCCACAAAATTGTTAGACTTGACTATTATATTAGCAAGACCATAATAGTGGGTTAGGCTTTTGCAAATGGATTGGCCCACCTGATGAAGTGGTCTGAATATATAGTTTTTTCTTTTTTTATTTTGCCCGGGGGGATGGGGTGGTAGGAGTGGTAATCGAGCTTTTTGAGTCGTATTTTACAAAGTTCAGACTTAACCTATTTAAAATTTTATAGATCCGAATTTGAACCCGATTCAAGAAATCCCAAAGATCTAAGACTCGAGCTCAGTCTGAAAAATTAAGGGCGCATTTTGGACCAAGCTCGAGCCCGCATCAAAGGTATCAAGTGGGGAGATATTCATGTATTCTAAGAGGAAGGCTATAGAATTTCTCATTTTTGCTTACCTTTACATTGTTGTAGAACTCCAAAAATTTGAAATTGGAAAGTCAAAATTGAATTCGCAAATGGAGGATTCTCAAAGAGGCAATGTTGGATCAATGATATCTATGCTGTGAGGCGAATTAGGACGGTAAACACTGGTAACAAATGCAGTTGAAAATTGTGAATGGCGATGGTGATTGATGGCAGCCCAGTTAGAAGGTGGAGATGGGTCTTCAAAGGTGGCGAAGAGCTACCGAAGCGAATTGAGGCAGAGAAGATGATGTTGAAGATGATTGATGGTGGCAAACATTCCATGGATGAGCTAGGATGGCAAATGGCGAATTCGAAGAGATGATGGTGAAATTGAACGGATTGTAGAGGATGATTAAACTTGTCAATGATGGAATCGAAGAAGACTGGTGAACTTTAAACAGGTCAGCCAATGGCAAATTGAGACAGTGAAGTAAGGGGAACGGTGGTGATTGAAGAAAATGAAGGATGAATTCAAAGCATGATTTTGGCATTGGGTGGGTGAGAGAGAGTTTGAAATTTGAACTACAAAAACTAGAGAGAAGATCGAGACAACCACGTGAAGACCGAGTGAGCGAAAGACAGGATGTTTTGATTTTGTTTAGACTTAGTAAATTGTATGGTACATATAATATTTTAAACGGTCGACCCCACTGATATTCAAGCTTGATCGATAATTAAAATGAACCTAAACAATGGGTCTAATTTTGGCCTGATCCTAAAATGAGTTGAGCTTGACCTTTCAAAAAGAGCTGAGCTAGGACCGAACCCAATTATCAGTCCTAGATGGGGTAAGAAGGTGGGCCATGGATATACTATTCCCTCCATCCTATTTTTAATAGATCCTAAAATTAAGTCAAAATGTTTTAGCTTATTGCATAAGTAAGGCATCGCTCACTTTAAAAAATAAATAAATAAATAAAAGAAGGAAATAAAAAAATGCATTTCATCATGCAAGTTGTTGAGGAAGAAATATTCAAAATTAGCTAACCCTGCTTATTCACAAATTCACTCTATTACATCATGAACAATGACAGCCAAACTAGAAATCGGTTATATAAAATTTTTATATTATTTTATTATATTTTATATCACATATTTATTTATATAATTATTATTTTTATATGACAATAAAAGTTGTGTGTTTATTCCACTATGTAGGGTTGACAACATAAATAGTTTTTTGCCATTATACTCATTAACGGAGGAAAAGAAAAAGCACTTTGCCACTTTGTTATGAAATTGGGAAAATAATATGTACAATTGTGTATATTCATATTTGCTATGAAACTGGGAATATCATTTGACGTTTGAACCTTTAAAGTGATAGCTATTGCCGCCCCCCCCCCCTTTTTTTTCCAAAATTAAAGAATAAAAATTGTAAATGTAGTAGGAACATACTATCTATTGTCAGGCTAAGCTCATACTTTTTAAGAGATAAATGGTTTTAATATATATATATATATATATATATATATTGAACGTGGAGTCTCCTAATATGAGGTTTTTTTTTTTATATATATATATTTTATATATTTTATTTTGGAAAAAAAAGCTCTATGTATACTATACACACAACCGTATTAGATGCCAGCTAATCAGGGTCGTTCAGAACATTTTGAGGGTTCCAAAATTTTATACAGGCTGTTAAAAGAGGATTAAGAGGGTTCTTTTTGAATTTATGAGAGGGCATCCGGTGGGTTACCAATTAAGTTCATAGCAATTTACTCTCATAATAAAAGACTAGAATGTCTAATGGAAATGGGCATAAAGTGTCAAATCACGTAAAATAGTTGTTTTTGTCTTATTTATTTTGTTTGGTTCTCAATATATTTTTATTAATTTCTTAACACACACACACACGCACACATATATATATATATATATATATATATTTTGATTTCTTTCTGACAAGTAGCAAGTGGGGTGGGTTTACGTTTGTCCAAGAATGTTAACAAACACGGCGGCTATTCGTCCAAACTTCACGATTAAGAAATTGAAGTTTGTGTGACTATAGACTATGCATAGAAGAATTAAGGATCTTCTCATTCAACAACACTTAGCAAAAGTTCTGAAAGAATCGAAAGCTAAACTGAAAACAATGAGCCATGACGATTTAGAGGAAGTGGAGAATAGTGCGAGTATAATTTGGTTTTGAATTGTAGATAACATTGTTTATAATGTTATTAATAATATTTTCGTTGTGAGGATATGGGTAAAATTAGAAAAACTTTACTTGGTGAAAAATTTGACCAACAAATTATATTTGAAAAAAAGTAATATAAACTTTAGATGGCAAAAGTGTGAAATCTGCTGGAGCAATTAAGGATCAAAATAGGTTGTTATTGATGCTAACCTCACTCATCGATCAGTACGATAACTCTGTATGGGCATTGTTGTGTGGAAAATAAATAGTAATTGTGGAATAAGTATAATCAATTTTGGTAATCCATGATACTAAGTGAAAAACAAAATCAGTTGATAATAATAACGATGCATTTATACTTATGGTGAGAATATCCCTAACGAGACAGTCTAGTGTCAATAGTTTTCTCCTTCGATCCCGTGATCTCGGGTTTAATTCTTGTTGTTATAGAAAAAATACTTATGGTGAGAATCACCGAGGCACAATGTTTGACAAAAGAGGATCTTAGCGTGGTAGGATTAGATTTAAGGTCAGAAGTTTAAATGATATTTATTATCTCGAAAGCAAAGGGTGTGGGCACCTTAAGCGCGATGTACTAAGAAAATAAAAGATGAGAAGAGTAGTGTGGTTTTTTGCATGAAATAGTGATGAAAAATGTCTTTCAATCCTCTACAGGTAATTATAAATTTTCTCATTTGGTTGGTATTTATATTCTTGTTGTGTCACTCCCATGTACTCTAGAATCAATGTTTTAATCTTAATCATAACTAATAAGTTAAAATTGGGAGTAACTCAAATGTGGTTGTCATGTATATTAGTCTTATAAAATTAACATCTTTGGTGGAGCGGTATGCACTTTGGAGGAGGATCCTTATGTTGTAAAAATGCAAAGATTTTTTTTTTTTTTTTGGTTAGTTTTTCAAAATTAGGAGTTCGAGTCTTGAAAATAGAAAAATAAATATTAAAAGAGTCAATTCTTTAATTGGACTCAATAGCTACTCGAATCAGGTTAATCGGGTTTTCGGACACTACAAAAAAATTCAAAATTTGCAACAAATTTCTGAGAAAAATTCGTTGCAAAAAGGATTCGCGACTAATTTTGCAACAAAAATTTTCTCGTCGCAAATATGTCATCGCAAAAATCTGCGAAGAAAAAATAACAATTCGTTTCAAAATTTGAAACAATTTTTTTTTGTCGCAAAATTCGTTACAAAATTAATGACTACTTTTGCAACGAAAATGGATTTCGTCGCAAAATTTCACGAAAGGAATTTCATCTCAAATTTTGTGACGAATAAAATTTTCGTGGCAAATTTTGCGACAAGTCACTTTTTCGTCCTAAATTTTGCCACAAAAAAAGAATTCATAGCAAATTTTGCGACAAAAAAAAATTCATCACAAAATTTGTGACGAAAATGTCATTCGTTGCAAAATTTGTCGTCAATTTTGCGACGAACATATTTTTGTTGTAAAATTTGTCGCAAACTTGATATTTTTTTACAACGAAATTTGCGACGAGTATAACTATCTACGACAAATTTTGCGACGAATCTGTATTTTTTGAGTAAATATACGTTTCATTGGTATATTTATACCATTTTCCCTATATAACCTGTTTTTATAGCTACACATCCAATTTCATCAACAACTAACCATCTAATTGTCATCAATATTAAATTTATACTGTCTCTACTAATCAATAAAACTAACTATTCACTAAAATCAATAAACTAAGATTTCAACAACAAATCATCATAGTAATATCAAACAAAAAGAAAGTATCATCAGGTTTTAATGTTCATATATCAAAAACCAACACAATCAAGAAAATCAATGTAATAAGTATCAAATGTAACAATCAAATAACATTCATACATAACAATTTCAAGCAGAACCATCACCATCATCATCATTATCATCGAAGAAATTATTACCTTCATCAGCATCACGATGATCACCAGGAGAAAATAGAGAAGGGGGAATCTGACTTGAAGAAGAGGCTAACTGAAAATGTTGCATGATCAACATCTGTTGTTGACGAAATTCGTTCATTTCTTGCATGTATTTTGCGTGAAGTTCGTTGAATTCCTGATCCCTTTATCTCTGTAGTGCACGGACCTCTTGAAGTTCATTGTCCCTTTGCACTAGTAACTCCTTTAAATGGTCAACCTCTTGATTCAATTGATTTATTTCTACCCTTACTGCTGGTGGGGTGAAAGATATACCAACAATTCTACAAGTTCTGCTCAAAGATCCTAATCCAAATATTCTTCCCCCTTTTGGTCCATCAGTCATCTCGATCCATAGGCTCATATTATCAACAGATGGCTCAGATCCGCCAGCATCATCACTAGCATTCGAACTTCTCTATGCTAAGTCATAATATCTTCCTTGTATTGCCATATGAAAAAATAAAATAAATTTACAATTCATATAATCTTGATTAGATATATATATGTGAAAGAAAAATAAAAAAAATTAGTAATATTAATCATGAAACTATATAGGATCTAAATTATGAATATTTAAATTAACAATGAATAAGTTGAAATTTATGAAAAAAAATAAGATAATTTTTATCAAGTGATTCATCAGAAATCAAAAAATCAAGTAAGCAATGAAAATAAATTTCAAAAAGACTAATCTAATAAATTCATCTTCCTACATTCAACATAATATGTTGAAATCAATATTGAGAATATCTATTAAATAATTGCTCGTAATCTATTATCAACACATGGGATCCCAAGTTTATATAAAAAAATAAAATTAACAAATATAGTAACATCACGAAATCAATCACTAAATAAAATTATAACAAACACAAATGAATGGACTAATCGCATTTTTCAGCACACAAAATTCTACGTTACTTATTATCTTAGTACAAATTAAAACATTTCTCACCACGAAATAATGTTTTACCCTCATTAGCAACAACTTCCAATCCAAATCTTCTACAATGTCAAACCTAGAGGCAACAAAAACAATTATAAATAACAATAATAATAAAGAAATAATGCAAAAATAATCAAACTATTTATTAAATCATAACTATTCAAAATAATTATGTTATCTCTATAAATATTAAACACAAAATTAAAAACTTATTTAAGAAATATAGGTAAAAATATCGGAGGTAGGAGAACAAAGGGAAAAAAATATTATAAGCTTAAAAAAAATTAATTATATCTTAAAAATTTTAATAATATTTTTACGAGATTGGCTTATATTCCTGTAATTCCGCCATAGTTGAAGGGAAGGGAGACCAAGATGGAAAGCAAGCGCAGCCGAAAAAAATTTCAATAGTCAATTGTCAAAATAAGAACACTCACAATACATAACATTATTATAGTATCATAATATGAAATTTTGAGTTTAAAATAAATAAACTCATAAAAATTTAAATAATTTTTATTCGAAATCAAAAATAGGAAAATGGTTAATATCTAATGAGATTGAATGCTTATAACGTTTTGGAGATTCATATTTCTCTTGATATGATTTGAAGGTTAACCCTTTGTACTTGTTATTTGGGAGATGGAGTTCACACAATGAATTGCCTCGTATTTGCTCAAGGTATATAATTTTTTGTTGGATGAATCTTTCGATGCACAATAATTCAAAATTTTATCATTCATAATATAAAATAAAACAAAACAAAACAAAATAACTAAATCACGTGAAAATTGTGAATTCCTACGGTCATTATATCCATTTTTTTATGAGATGGGCAAGCTTTATTTTTTTTTTATATTTTATTTTTGGTTAAACTAATAGATTTATTTATTTTTAATTAAATACTTTAAATTAAATAACAAATTTAATTATGCAAAATAAATTTTACTTTTTATTTCTTCTAAAATTAATTCCCACTGAACTAAAAAAAAAATGAGAGAGGAGAACCCCATCGCATGGTTTTAGGGGCCGCGCAGAAGAGGAGCCCCCCATCGCGCGGCTGTAGGGGCTGTGCAGGGGCCAACGGCCCCATCGCGCTGCCAGGCCGCATAGGGGCAAGCGACCCCTTTGCGCGGCCGGGCCGCACAGGGGCAAGCGACCCCTTCGCACGGCTGGGCCACCGGATCTGTCTTGTAGGATACCGATCCGGCAGTCCAGTCGCCGAATCGACATCCCAAGGCCGAGAGAGAGAGAGAGAGAGAGAGAGAGAGAGAGAGAGAAATTACCTTTCATCGCAGATCTGCATCCATGCCAGCACCCGCATCCGTCACCCTTTGTAGATGTTCGAAAATTAGAGAGGAGGCTGAGAGAAATTTGTGAAATCGTATAAGTGTTAGTGAAAGGAGAATAGGTATAAGTGTGGTATTGCGATGAAATATTTTCATTGTAGAATTCGTGGCAAATAGCAAAATTTGAATTTTAGGTATTTTGAAATTATCATGAATTTTGAAATTAAATTTTGAAAATATTTTGGATATGCGTTTTGGAAAATATTTTGGATAAGTGTAATGTTACTCTCTCTCTCATTTCATCTATAAAACTGATTTTTTCAATTCTCAAAACTCAATTTTAATTCCACTCTTGTTACTAAGGGCTGAATCAAATGTCATATTCTTTCTCTCTCTCTCTCTCTCCCTCTCATTCATTGGTTTCAGTTTTGAAGATGTTGGTGTGCCGAGGGGTAAAGGGTTTTGCCTTGTGCTTTTTGTTCGGTTTTCAATAAGTTATTAGATCTGACGTAAGAGTCTTCTTGGAGCTGGAGCTGACTAATTGTTAGCTCGGTGTAAAGTCTAGAAAAATCGAAAGGGAAAATGAATAGTAATAACAAATCTTACCTCTGAATATTCAAAATTGGGAACTAGGGAAAATCATAAATTCAATAAATTTGCGACAAATTTTACCACAAAAACAAAATTTTTGCCACGAATTCCATAAGACGTGGCAAATTTTGCCACGAATTTCTTTTTGTGGCAAAATTCGTGGTAAATTGCAAAATTTGAATTTTTGGAAATTTGAAATTATCACGTATTTTGAAATTAAATTTTGAAAATGTTTTAGATATGTGTTTTGGAAAATGTTTTGGATAAGTGTAAGGTTGCTCTCTCTCTCTCTCTCTCATTTTATCTATAAAATTGATTTTTTCAATTGCCAAAACCCAATTTAATTCCACTGTTATTACAAAGGGCTGAATCAAATTTGATTCATTGGTTTTATAGATGAAATGAGAGATGTTGGTGTGCTGAGGGGTAAAGGGTTTTACATTTTACTTTTCGTTCGGTTTTCAATAAGTTCTTACGAGTCTTCTTGGAGTTGAAGCTGACTAATTGTCAGCTTGGTAAAAAGTCTAGAAAATTTGAAAGGAAAAATTAATAATAATAACAAATCTTGTCACGCCCCGACTCCCCCGTCGAGTACGTCACAACCGTCGCATTATCTCGGCATACGGGCATGACCTCCCCTTATATCGGGATAGCGCAAGACATTCCAATTGTATAATACATCTTTTAAAACGTAAAATCCATCAAATTAAAAAATCATATAAATAATACACATGCAAGGAATCCATCCGGCTCATCCTTGTACATACAAGCATATATCGGCACACATTTGACGAGGGGTTCCTATACATACTTGCATGTAGTGTAGCCATGCTAGCCAATCCAGAGTTCTCAAGCATTTCATAGAGTTTACAAAATAAGTTGTAAATCCAGAAATCCAAGGTAAATATTCCAAATATCCCATTTCGAAAATAAATATCTTTCAAACATGAGTTTATTCAAAATAATGAAGTCCTAAATCATAGCCGTTGGATTTTACCAATACTTACTCGAAAACTCAAACCAGTATCAGTAAAATCCATACGGTATGAGATGTACAGAACTTCCTTTCCATGATCTAATGATCTACAAATACCAAAGTAATTATATAATCCATACCTACCCAAATCTAACAAAATAAACCTCCAATTCGCACTAGTAGGCGCCGTCCCTCTATACTTCGTCCAAAAAAATATAAAGGAGAGGGATGAGTATTTTAAATACCCAATGAGTGGAGTGCAATGGTATGCAACATATAAGTGAGGGGTGAGGGTGGTGATGCCAAATACATGTATCAAATATCATTTAATGCAATAAAAAAATTCATTCTCATAAAATCATTCATATCAATCCTCCATGACTCATATAGTCAAATCAAACAGTCTAATTTCATTTTTCCAGAATTTTGGGGTATGTCGAAAATATTATCCCACCAATGGCCGTTGGCAGGACCCGCCAAGAGTTTTTCACATTTTTTTTTAAATTCCCTTTTTCCTTGGCATTAGCCCGAAACTCCGTGGGGCCACATTATCCAGCAGCCTGTGGAGGCTCTCCAACCCACATCCCCTAAGCTAATTTAACCAGTCTTAACCACGCCGTCCTGATGGCCCGGTACATGACAAGACTTAGACTATAGTTATTTTTCCCAACACCATGTTACCAATTTTCCATTTATTAATCAATTCATGCTCAATCACAAAGTAGAGCTACATTTCATAGTTCACATGAGTATCTCAAAGTAACATGGTATAAATAAGTCAATAATTAAACTCAAGAGTCATGGATAATTCACAATTCCATTTCAAACTCACCACAATAAAAAAATATTATAAATTCATTTCAAAATTCATTTCAAAATCAAATTTACAAATCATATTAAAATTATTTACTCATTTAAATGATACATAACCATCTACTTACCTCTAAGGAGGGTATTTACTCCCTATATCCACAATTACTCTATAATGACTCATTTCAAGTCTCCAAAAGGTTAACCTAGACCAATCATCACAATTTATCATCAAATAAAGTCCCATTAAAGGGTTTTCAAATTTCCTCCTAATTTAATATAACCTTAATTTACACATTCACATTTCTAGATTCTCATTTCATCAATATAGGATTATTTGCCTCACTAATGATTTTAATTCCCAATATTCCTCAATTTGTCCAATTTTCTTCTGAATTTATATAACCCTAATATTTTTTATGCACATTTTAAATCAAACTCTAAGGAAAGCTAACCCAATCATCCCAATAAGGTTCTATTATCCTCTAACATATCTTCTCATACTAGACAACCTAAATTCCTATAGAATTTCAGACTTAACTCTAATAATCACATACAGAATTTCAGAAATGCCTCTTATTTAAATTCCACACATTTTTAGGATATATATACAAGACTCTCATCCTAAACTCAGCAAGTAAATTTCATTCAGTTACTGAAAGGATTAGAAATTCCCTCACCTAGGGTTTCACGGTTCGCAACTCTAGCGTCCGTGCTCCAACAACTCAGTCCAGGACCTGCAGTATTTCTAGACCGATACAAAATTTAGTAATTAGGCTTAAATTACTAAGAGACTTAAAATCCTAAAGCTATTTATCAAAGATTCACCCTTACCTGCGAGAGGAAGGAGTGCAGTCTCGGCCTAGGGTTTTCGAATAGAGTGCTGTCACGGCAGAGAGCAGCGAAGGTTGCAGAGAGGCTCTCGACAGAGAGAGCAACGCCGCATACAAGTGAGGAAAAGGGAGACAAAGGGTTGTCGCGCACGAGAAAAGAGAGACAGAGGGAGAGAAACAGATAAGTGACTTGCGATGATGGCCAATGGTCGGAGAAGCCGAAGGAGTACTTCGCCAGTGAAGAGAAAGGGAGAGACTCGACGGAGGGAGAATCAGGAGAGATAGAGAGAGACGGAGATTCGAGAGAGAAAGAGAGAGTTCGATTGAGAGAGAGAGACATGAGGGAGAGAAAATGAAATTTGGGTTTCTAACCCTAATTGAATTGGGGACGCAGCGTTTTGCTTCAAAACGCTGCGTTTCCTCTCTCTCTCTCTTTTATATATATATATGTAAATAAATAAATAAATATTCATATATATATTCATACCCACTTTTTACTAAATTTTAAATTTCATAAAAATGAGATTTACTACGAATCACTGACATGACATTTTAAATATACCCAAAATTTTCAATTTAATACCCCAAAATCGAAAATCAATAAAATTTAAAATTTTCTATTATATTATAAAGATATTTACAAAATTTCTAACACCGTATTTTTTGGTGTTACAAATCTTATCTCTGAAGATTCAAAATTTAGTGTTAGGGTGTAAAGTTAATAAATTTGCAACAAAATTTACCACGAATATGAAATTTGTGACAAAATTTGCCACGAATTCAAATTTCGTCACAAAATTTGTTACAAATTCGTAATCCGTCGCAAAATTTGCGATGAATTTAGAATTCATCGCAAAATTTGGCAACGAATATGTGAATTCGTCACAAATTTTGCGACGAAATTTGAATTCCTAGCAAATTTTGCGATGAATTCTGAATTCTTGGCAAATTTTGCGACGAATTCTAAATTCGTCGCAAAATTTTCCATGAATTTTTGTATTTGTCATTAATTTGCAACGAATTTTGCGACGATAAATTTTCATCAAAAAATAGCCACGAATTATGCAGCGAAAAGTTTTTTTGTTGCTAATTTTGTGACGAAAGTTTTTTTGTTGCAATTTCGTTACTGATTTGCAACGATTTCTTTTTTTATCGCTAATTTTTTTACAGATTTGTGGTGAATTTTTTCCATTGCTAAATTTCGTCACTAAATCCATGTTTTTTTGTAGTGGGATATCGTGATCAAGTACCAAAAAAGAAGAACAAAAAAAAAAAGCTTTCCAAGATTGTAGATAAGATGTCCAATGTTGAATTCTAAAGGTGTCTTGTTCGTTGGATGGTCCTAATGGAAAAATATGTTAGAGTTTATACCATTTGGACAAATATAAAGTAAAAATCTCCGGTAGGAAATGGAATGCAGATGTAAGGTAGGATCGCTAAGAGTGGGTTTTCTTTAGAGTGAAGCCAACAACCTATGATGAATTTTTCTTTTAAGGTAAATATGATTGTGCAAGTAGTGTGATTAACTTGTTAATAGTTATACATGGTGCATTAGCCATCATTTGAACTCATGGGGATTTTGTTGGAGGCTCAATGTTGAAAAATATTTACCAAGGTGGAGATTCTTATGGTTCGCTTATATTTTAGAAAATAGAATGTTTTTTAGGTGTCAAGTTTTCTTATATGAGTTGTATTATTTTTTTTTCTATTTAAAATTAAATTTAGGAAAATGGTAACTCTATCTGTATGCAACCCGATTACATGTCTATGCCAAAAGTCCTAAGCTAAATTATGGTTGTGGGGAACAATTTTTGGGGCCCCATTAATTTTCTTTGATTTTATGAAATGAGAAACAAAAAGTCATTGCTACTTACAATAATTTATTCCCGTGACAAAAGAATTTGGGTTCCTTGTCCTTATATGTAAAGAGCGTAGAACCACGTAAAATGATTGTGAATCTAGTTTATTTTGCTCTATTCGTGGATGTTGTATTTATTAATATTCTTGAAGTAACTTTTTGGATTTCTTCCCCACATTTAGCTGTGCTCAATATTTCCTGCACCATTGCGTAAGAGGAAAACAGCAACATGGAAATCAATCAATGGAAGAAAATTGTAAAAGACTAGCACACGATTGAAGTTGCAGAAAACTGTGGGGAGAAGAAATCGATTGCAAATGCAAACTAGAACAAGCATGAATGGTGAGATTACTGCACGCCAATATGCAAATGGTAGCCTGTGGTTGTAAACAATTGATATTCGTAACTCATTACAAGTTTTCTCAATGTTGTTCTTTCGAAATAATCTCTTTAATTTTTTTCCCTTTTTTATAAATAAAAAGTTATCTTCTCTACATGATTTGCTTGCGTAGTAACGCTAGTTCTTCGTAAACATATCATTCTCATATCATTGAAAGCTGTTTCTGCTAAGGACTTTATGAGTGAATGTAAATCCCCTGCTATAGTACTTTGGTGAGATTATACCTAGAAAACAAAATGTAAAATCCTTTTAGGATTCATCTATTTAAAACAACAAAAATGTTTATTCATAACTGATAGACACCGACACTAAGTTCTCAAAAGATCAGTTCATTGCACAACACAAGTTCAATTTACATCTTTACTCTACTTGGGGGAGGGGAGGGGAGGGGAGGGGCACTAGACCTTATAATTTCAGATCACATATTGCTGCTCCTACATAATTTACATCACCAAAGATAAATAGAAAATGGGCTAAAATAAGAAGTGATAAGAAAAGACTACGAAGCTTGAAGGTGCCCTATAGGAGAATTGTTTGTTCTAAAACAGAGGCCAAGCTTTGCATTTACCTAACAATCTCTATGGTGTTGTCATCCAGGTAATTCTTAGCTTTGCTGGGCTTTTTACCAGCGGTGCATGCAAACACTTCAGCCCTTGGAGCTATGGATGGACCTCTGACTGAACTACTGATCTCCTTTGAAGGGTGGACACACAACATACATCAGACATGGAATCCAACATAAAAATGAGTTACCTTTTGTTTGATATCAACAACACAGTGGAACTCGGATCGTACGGATTGAATCACGCACTCCTCTGGTTGATGTGGAATCACAAATGGAAACCAAATGCAATCCACAACCCAAATCTTTTTGATGATTTCCTTGCACGGAGCTTTAACTGAAGGTGCCGCGGTTGTTGTCGCGTGCTCGGCTCGGGGGCGGGTCGAGGCGTGACAGCAATAGGTTAGAAAAGCTCTCTACCCCGACGTTGGCGATGGACCTCATCAGGTGCTAGACTATGGTGCACTATAGCCCTCCGCCTTATGGGTTCAACCTGACTAGTACCGTGTCGAATCACTATACATTTACCATTTTCCGATGTCATATGGGATACCTTCCGCAGAAGCGTATCGGGTTTAGCTATGGATCACCCTACACATGCATCCTTCGTAGCTACGAAATGAAATTTACCCATCACAAAGTTATCATCATCCAATCAATCACGTGTCATGCCACATTTCTCAAGCAATGTCAATCATTTCCACAAAGATGATTTTGTAAAACGTGTAAAAATCAAATGCAATGACATGGTTTCTTATTTTAAAACTCGTTTGGATACATATACAAGGCGTAAAAACACGTTTGTGGACACTCCATCAATTCACAAAAACATTTCAAAATTTATTCACAATTTCACATCACATATTCATTAAATCATGTTTGTGTCAGAAAACAATTTAAAATATGATATTGTGCATCAGACACATAATATAATAAATCCTACTCACAGTAATAGGGAGGGTATAGCATTTCCAAAAGAATCACAATTTCGATATATCGAGCTCTCTTTAACGGCTTGGGCAAAAGTCACCTAACAAGTTCACTCATAGTTCTCCACTTTGGTGCTACTTTGCATAGTCCTATGAAAATTTGCATAACTTTTTATATATCAGTCCAAATCAGGCAAAAGTTTGATATGTTGTAGGTAACTTCACGGCCTACAACTTTCATGTTATACACTTTCCCAAAATCACATCACAAAATTCTCAGAAATTCTCATTTTTTTTTAGTTATATTCTAAATTCAGATTCTGTCTCATTTTAGTGAAAAAGCCATAACTTTCACTATACTTATCCAAACTTAATGTAATTTTAACATGTTATACCCAAGACATAGGCCTACCACTTTCATGTTTTGAGTTTCTCTCAGTTGTGCCTAGAAGGGGTCTGAAATGGATCACGAAATTCTCTGTTCACTTTTGGTCGCGAAGCAGAATCCTTTCTGCACATTTTTGGGAGATTTTGCATAACTCTTGATTCCCTAGTACAAATTGGCTGAAATGTTCACAGTAGGTGGCGAAGAGGGAGATTTACAACATTTCTTCTTTGAGGTTTTGCAAACAAGGGCTGGAAGGTGGTCGTGCAATGCTACTGTTTTTGGTGTTGGAGAATGGGTAACCCTCTGTCGAGTTTTAGTAGAATGGCTGTAAATTTTGACACAGACGTCGGATTGAGGCAATTCATATCTCGTTGGAAAGATAAGACATAGATCTACATTTTTTATGACTAGGGATCAAGCTAATTCAGACCGGAATGCACCTCAAAATCTGGGTAAAGTCCATAGCAGAACAGAACAGAATAGAATATGATTCTGCAGAACACCTAATTTTGAAAAATCGGAATAAATCCAATTTAATTCAGAATATGATGAATCATATCTCATTTTAAAGCTCTGAAGGTCTAGTTTCATGAATAAAAATTTCACTTAATTTCCTTTTGTACAGAAAATGTTATAGCTAAAATACCACAACCAGGTCTGAATGTTCAGATTTCAGAATTTCCATTTTCCTCCTTGATTTCCAACTTTGGCCAACCCTAATTCCCTAACCCAAACCGCCTCATTTTGGTCTCAAATTTGGATATGTTATACTAGAGAATGGAGGGAGTTTACCTTATAAACTGCAGGTTGATTGAAGCCTTGAAAGAACAAGTTTTGCTCCGCCCCTTCAATTTTCGGCCCCTCCTAGATCTCCAAAGTAAAGTGCTTCTTTTCAGCTGATTTTTGGATATGTTAAACTAGGCTTAGGGTTGAGAAAAATCATGTAAAAACATTTGGGGGTTGTGAGGAAAAAAAATCAAGTCTTCATCAAGGTAGGATTCACGACCGTGGAAGAAGAAAGGAAGAAGAAGCTCTCTCTCTTTCTTCTTCTCTCACGTTTTCTCTATCTCTCTCTCTCACTCCCACTCATTTTTTTAATTAATTAATACATTTCTAAAGGGGCCAACCATGGTTAAGTCAATTTCTAATCATAGTTAAGTTTAATTAACCTAACTCTAGTTGAATTTAACCATTTTTAATTAACTAGGGTTACTTTCCTCCAATCATGTAGTGTCACTTGTCAAGACCACACAAAATCCAATAAAGTAGATTCACACACTTCAAGAGTATTAATTGCTTGTCCTTTATGCCTATCCATTCATTAACACGTGATCCGAGGTCGGTCAAAGTTACTATTCACCTTGAAAATCTAAAATCGCACACATGATCTAGGTTTTCATGCTGAATCCAATGTCGTTGGTTTCACGTTAATCTGAGGTCATTTGATCGTCGAAACGTCATTCAGAGTGAACGAAATCCTCGATCGGTCAAAATTTGACCTCGACCTCGAAATGTGTGAAACCTCACTACAGACTCCGTTTTATGTGTAGATTTCAAAAATAGAGGTTTTGGGTGGAAACGAGACCGTTTGCTCGAACAATTTCAATTCTGTCAAAAATTAGGGTTTCTCGGACGAAAATTTTAGAGCACCTGTTTTTGTGCTACGGCTTAAATTTCACTTTCACTCCTTGACCCTTCACTTTTAAGGTGAATTTAGCATATATAAATCTCACGGTGTCAAATTTTCACGTGTGGTTTTCAAGACGGAAAAATTTCTTAGTGAATTTTGGGCCATGATAACATGATCAACCTCATATATACATTGAGGAGAGTACAATATGAAAGATACCGAAGTGTCGGTGTTACACAAGTGCTGCCCTATTTAATTTCCTTTCCATTTGCTTCTCGTCACAAATCGATTCATGACCCTCATAAGTCAATTTACCCAACTCCCTTTCTTTGCCTATTACTAAATCAATTTACTTCATTTGTAAATCGATTTGTCTGTTCTTTTTTTTTTCAATTAAGATTAAAATTTGCAAATTGCAAATTCATACCTTAAATTTTCAATTGTTACATTTTAAGTCCAAAAATCAATTACAGTCCAATTCTCTCTATATTTTATAATAAATTCAAGAAAAATTCTCTCTATATTTTATAATAAATTCAAGAAAATTTTTCTAACACCGAATTTTCGATATTACAGAGATTGAAGATCTAGAGTTGTCACAAAGAATGGCAAAATCCTAGGGTTTGGTGTAACCTAAAAGGAAAGGTTTTTTAGAAACAAGAATTAAGGTATTATTATCTTCCTATCTCATCTTTTAGTTTACTTATCCAGTTCTTTATTTGGATTTAGAGACTAGTAAACCACAGTAAATGATGGAGAAACTAAGTTTTGACTATTTGAAC
Source organism: Dillenia turbinata (assembly GCA_037126225.1). Lineage (NCBI taxonomy): Eukaryota > Viridiplantae > Streptophyta > Magnoliopsida > Dilleniales > Dilleniaceae > Dillenia > Dillenia turbinata. Next base: position 13,237,241 of record JBAMMX010000011.1, read on the forward strand.
TTTTGGATTAACTTAGAAATTACTTTTGATGATTTTTGTTATTTGATAATGTTTTCTAGGAGTTGAATGGGCAGATCGTAGCAAAACTCTTGCTGTTGAGGAATTTGGGAGTAATTACCCTCCCCATAACTGTGATTGGATGGACTATTGTGATTAATTTTTTTATAATTGATTTTAAATGATTTTCTACAATTATTTGTATCTATGGGATGTCCTAAAAATATGAGTTTGGAACATGTATGCATCCACTGTAATTTAAATGAATATGTGTCATTTGTTATTAGAAATTACATTTTGAGTATTGTGATATGGTTTAATAATTATTTATTGAATATATGGTACATTGGAAAATATCTAGATATTTGTGAAATAATGGCACTGGTGATAATAAATAACTATAGTCATTCTCTTTATGGAGCGACCTGATGGGGTAACATGATTTGGGCTTTGCTAGCAAGGGATGATAGAAGCAGCTTTTTGCGCCTTTGTCATATTATCTAGATTGCACCTCAGTAAGGTATGAGTTAACGCTAAAGAAGGGGAATTTAGTGTTATGAAATAAAAATATTGAAAACCCTTTGGCGGGCTTCCACCCAAATCTAGCCAAACTTTGGATGAGAGTATTTTCTTAGAGAGACACCATTATCTTTGGAAAATATGAAATTGTGGTTGCATCTATCTTTATGATTATCTAGATTATTTGATATTACTATGAATGATGATTGATTTGAAATTTATGATTTTGATATTCTCACATTCACCACTCATTTACTGTCATAACCATACCATTGTACTCCACTCAACAAATATTCTATACTCATCCCTCATTCTTATCTTTTTAGGAGAAAGTGTAGATATAGTAGCAGCCCCTATAGTTAGTTAGATCTAGCCAAAGAGAAACTATCTGGGACCAACGGTTGGTAATGGTCCTATTTAGTGTGGATTTTTGAGACTTGTAGATGGACCTGTCAGAGGGCATTTTGGAAGTAAAACTTATTTTTTTTGGAAATCATACTTTGAAAACTCTCCTTGTAGTATGTCATATATATATATATAAATATTTATTTCTGTCATGCCCCAACTCTCCCGTCGAGCATGTAACAACCGCCGCGTTATCTCGGCATACGGGTATGACCTCCCTATATACTGAGAAAGTGTAAGGCATTCAATTTGTACAATATTTCTTACAATACATAAAATCCATCAACATAAGAAATCATATATACAACACACATGCATGCATCGGTACACAAATCAGGGGATCTCTGTACATGTATATATGCAGTGTGGCCATCTCAGTCAATCCAGAATTCTCAGACAGTTCATAAAATTCATAAAACTGAAAAAAAGTATCGAAATCCAACATTGTAATCCAAATGTTCCAGTACAAAATAAAACATTTTTCCAAAAATAATTTCATGCAAAAAAATGAAGACCCAAATCATAATCGTTGGATTTTAGCGATACTTGTTCACAGAATTCAACTAATATCAGTAAAATCCGCACGATATGAGATGTACAGAATTTCCTTTCCATGGACTAACGATCTACAACTCTCAAAATAACTACATAATTTATACCTACTCAAAATCAACAAAAATAATCCTCCAATCCGCAATAGTGGACATCGTCTCCCTACACATCCTCTGAAAAATATAAAGAAGAGGGATGAGTATTGGGAATACTTAGTGAGTGGAGTGCAATGGTATGATTGTGTAATAAATAAGGGGTGAATGTGGAAGAGTCAAAGTATATCTCATAAACAACACATTATATATGTGAAAATATTTTCAATAAATCAAGATAATTCACAAAGTATACATCCACGTCAAACATTCTTTCAGAAAATCACAAGGTCCCATTGAAAACACTTCTGTCCTGGGTTTGGCCGAACCCAGACGAAAGCCTACCAAGGGTTTATCATTTCAGTATTTCAAAACACTACCCCTTCCTTGGCATTGGCTCGTACCTCACCGGGGTGCAATTCGGATAGTCTAACATGACAGAGAAGAGGCCGCGTCTACCTCCCTCGCAATTAAACCCCAATCACATTACCCCGTCGGGTCGTTTCGTCGAGAAAATGACTATAGCTATTACATTCATGCACTATCATTTCACAATCATTCAAATTACAATCCATGTGCCAAGTTTCAATAAACAATTTCCAAAATCATGCCACAAGCATTCATAAATCAAATATCCAATACATATGGCACAGATTCATTTATAAATACAATGGATGTATTCGTAATTCAAATTTCTATTTTCAGACATCCCACAATCACGAAGAAATTCATATAAAATATGTAAAAATCATTCAAAATCATTTATAAAAGAATTTAAAACAATTTTTGCTCATTTATAACACAACGGACCATCCACTCACCTCTAGGGAGAGTATTCATTCCCTATTTCCTTAATTACTCCAAAATGACTCATTTCGAGTCTCCAAAAGGTTTACCTAGACCAATCATCACAATTTATCATCAAATAAAGTCCCATTAAAGGGTTTTCAAATTTTCTCCTAATTTAATATAACCTTAATTTACATAATCATAATTTTAGATTCTCATTTTATCATTCTAGGATTATTTGCTTCTTTAATGACTCTAATTCCCAATATTCCTCAATTTTTTTTCCAATTTCCTCCTGAATTTACATAACCTTATATTTTTAGGCATATTTCAATCAAATTTCAGAGAAAGCAATTCTAATCAACCCAAACAAAGTTCTATTATCATTTAACATATTCTCTCATACTAGACAGCCTAATTCATGTAAAATTCTAGACTTAACCTTAATAACTACATACAGAATTTTAGAAAAATGCATTTCCTTCTAATTCAACATATTTCAGGATATATATACAAGGCTCTCATCCTAAATTCAGCCTAAATTCAATCAGTTATTAAAGGGATTAAAACTTCCCTCACCTAGGGTTTTTCACAGTTCACAGCCCTCGTCTGAATGCCATCTCAGTTCAATCCAAGACCTGCAGTGTTTCTAAACCAAAGCAGAGTTTAGTCATCAGGCTTAAATTACCAAGAAAATCAAAACCCCTAAGCTATTGATCAAAGATTCACCCTCACCTACGAGAGGAAGAGTACAGTTTCGGCCTAGAGTTTTCAAAGTCTGATGATGGTCACCAGGTTAGGGACTTCAGCGCAGGTTGCAGAAGAGAAGTGCTCACAGCGAGCACTGTGCGAGTGAGGGAGAGAGTGAGAGAACTCTGTTGCATGCGAGAGAGAGAAGGCGAAAGAGAAAAACAGAGAGAGACGAGCGACCACTAAGGTGGGTGCGGTCGGAGGAAGCCGTCGGCCGTGTGAGGTAGAGAAAGAGACGATAGAGAGGGAGAGAGGCAGTGAGCAGTGGAGAGACAGGGAGAGAAATCGAGAGAGACGAGGGGGAGACGGGAGAGAAAGAGATGAAGATTAGGGTTTCAAACCCTAATTAAAATGGGGGGGGAGGGGGACGCAGCGTTTTGGTTAAAATGCTATGTCTCCTCTCCTCTATCTCTCTCTTTTTATTATTATTTTTTTAAAACATATATATATAAATAAATATGTATTCGTGTATATTTATACTTATATTACAATAAAACTCCAAATTTATCAAAAATGAAATGCATTACGAATTTTTTGCAAACACGAACATTTTAAATATACCAAAAATTTCAATTTAATTTTTCAAAATCGAAAATTAATAAAATTAAAAATTTTCCATTATATTATAAAGATATTTACAAAATTTCAACACCGGATTTTCGGTGTTACAACACTTAATCCCCTAATAACAAATTTCATCCTCAAAATTTAAATTACAATTTATATGTCAAAAAGTTGCGGGTGTTGTTTCCGCATTGACATCTTTAGTTTACCAATGTTCTATTGATACAAACTGGCCCTTAGGTTTAACTCTCCAAATCTCATTTAATATGAACCAAGTAGGGAGTTTAATATAGCTAAACATAAGGTCATAATTTCTAACTTTAACCTCGTTGTCATCAAGGGTATATGGGCATAGTTACCCCTTTTTTCTTCTTTTTTTTTCCATGAAATTTCCCATCCAATAATCATGTGCTTATCAATTCCATGTCCACATTCTTTAACTATTATTGTTTTTCTCAGGTTACATCACTATCAAATTCTCAACACCATATTAATATCAAAATCTCCAATCAACCAAATTCAATCCACAAATACATTATTATACCCTATAACATTTCCTATCCAATGTCGACTTCCGAAAGGCCAGCTCCATCAACAAATGTATCACCAATAGTCGCTAAAACTTTAGAAGGCTTAGAGAGGAACAATAGTGAAAACAATACGTTAGCTAGAAATATCAAAGATCTTAACAAGTTTATTAAGAATTTTAAAGACCTAGCATTTTAAGATGTGAACAAATTTTTAATTCTTCTTGTTTTATTTTGCATCTATAGATGGAAGTTGTTCTCCAAAGACTTCTCAATGGACCAACTCTTAACCAACCAGATGCAGCTCTAGCTCCACAAGTTTGGAATGCATCCAACAGTTACTCAACATTATTTAACAATAAGGCAGGGTAATCTCCTTGACAACAAGCCATTGAACCAAGGGATAATCATGCTCTATATCCCCAAAAGCAATATATATATATATAAATATATATATATATTTTAAGAAAACCTTTTAATCTAATGAAGGAATTAAGAAATCCCCATTCAAGCAAGCAATCCACCAACTACATTTCAGGAGAATCTGCAATCTGATCTGGTATTCTCAAATTTCATTTGACTGTTCCTCCAATGCTTCTTCTCAACCTTGTATGCATTTTCTAGACTTTTACCTTCAATATCTCAACTTATAAAATAAAAGGAAGAAATTAATAATAAGAAATTGAAATTACAAAAATTATAAGAGAACAGGAAAAGGCATCCTCTAGTAAAAATTGAAGCTTGGGTTCCCTCAAGGAAAGAAAATTCCCAGAGTAATGATAAAAAAATTGTCATCCCAATATGAGTGCTTGGTAGGTGTTATTCCTTGAGGTTAAGGTTCCTCTAGTTCTCTTTTACTAATTGCAGCAGATAAAGCACAAAAATCAATAATCTCTAAATTTTCTTATTAGTTTTAAAACCTCGAAACCTTTGGATATAAAAGGAGCAACACTTTCTAGATCAATGTATTCCTCAGCAACAACTGGAATAGGCCTCCACCCTGTATCTGCTGCAAAGCATTGCAGAAAGATTAAAACTGAAGTCTTTAATGCACATACCATAAATATTTGAAGATACTATCATTGGACTCGACCTGTTCAATATACTTCAAAATTTTATCTACACGCATTTTACTCCTAAATGGTGCTCAAGTATCCATGCATAAACAGTTCTGCCTAGATACTTGTAAGATTCACCATTTCAATGTTGTAAAATCTAGAATGATCCATATAACCTCATACTTCTATTTAAAAGATGAATCTACCCCAAATTAAAGAGACTTTACTTAAAATGGTTATCTAAGGAACTCTAAACCACTGTAGTCGACTGAAACACTAGAGAAACCTTATTACAATATATATATCTCAGAGTGGGCTTTTGCATGAGTGCATGAGCAGATAGGCGATGAACAATGGAATGTTTATAGGGAATAGAGATATAAACGAAATATAATACTTATAAACTAAAGAATGAATAATGAATTGCACTTTTAAAGATTCCAAGAAATTTAGAAAATTACTTGCTCCTTTAAATAGAGGTACAATATATCCAGTAGAGAATCTAAAGAATTATCATCATAATATTCATGTTATCCCGTAAATGCTCATCATATTAGCTCCTCCAAGGTGATCGTATCAAACATTGAGGAAGCTGTCACTGGTTTTCTATATCCTCAAATTTCCAGCTAGACAACAAAGTTTCTTGTTATCAAAATCACCTAAGATTAAAATTTTCCTCTAAGATGCTGCTCATCCAAAGAAGACAATGTTTATTAGGAATATTACTATTCTAAATAGTCATCGAAGCAAAAAGCTTTCCCCACATAAAGCCTATACAAAACTTGTTCCTTTACTCAAACAAAATCAAAATTTACTGCTCCTATCTCCCATAGACAAAGATTCAAACTTGAGCATTATTCTTCTATAAATATCCAATTTCCATTATTTAAAGGCCAAAAAGCCAAAAGGATCTCCAATCCTTAGTAATAGCTCCTTTCTCCAGTCTCGGATAACCTCTTATTGAAAAATATTGAAGTACATGGACCTATTTCGCGCTGCAATAGCGATCCTCAATGCTTTTCATTTGACCATGTAACACCCTTCTATGGGTGCTTCAACCCTCTTCAATATTTTGTCTTCGTTATAAACACAATATTGTTTTTTTTTTTGTCATTATTAGGACTTTAAAGTGAAAGCCCTATAATCCAAGATCATAAATATTTAGCCCTCATTCCCTTTTTAAAATTTATACCAAGAACCTCTAACCTCTTTAGCATTGTTTGAAGATGACATTCAAAAATAGGAAGGGATTATATTACTATGAGAGAAAACATATAATGCTTATAACTTTCGAATGGAATATGTAAATAAAATGAGTACAAAGACCCTACCATTTTACCTAAAACTCACCTTCTAACAAATATGGATAATAAGCAAGCATTTTAAATATGCAACCTATGAAACATCCATTTGATCAAGGATGGTACTCTTCTTTACCATAATATTTTCAGAAGTTTTCTTATCCAACTTTTAGGAACTCTTTGAATTTGTGATGTACTTGAAATCCACTATCTTTGATTTCTCTCTAATAATCATTTACTACCTTCTAAGACCTCTGTCCATAATATCTCAGATAAATAGAATATATACATGTCATACGTATTTGAGAGCAGCTGCAAGTAACATGACACAATTGCATGTACTTTTGCTAATTTTACTTCCAATTAAATTTATACTCTTCCTAACCAAATTGTACTCTTGAAACATGGAATTGACTGATCTCACCAGATGATATAGAGGCCAGAGAAATATAATGAGTTTTATGATAATGTTATCATCGGGCTTGTGCTCAATAGCCATAATGAGTAAAAGAGATAGAGAGAATTTCAAATCCTAGTGACACCAAATTTGCCATCAATATTTAGACTCCTACCTTTTTTTGGTCCTTATAGAATTGATTCGAAAACTTTAAGAAATTCTCTTTAGTAGGAGGAGGAGTAGCCCTACCTCCCATATTCTTCTAATAGAGTGATATCCAAAAATCCTTTATCAAGAGAGATTAAGAATCGATTGAAGTACTTAACAAACTCCATACTTATAAATGAGTTTGTAGACCCCATGGAAATCAATACCCGTCCATTAACTCAAAAAAAAATACTCTTTATACTTAATAAAATAAACCACGAAAACATTTATCAATCCCCAACATCTACCCACAAATATAATCTCTCAAGAGTATTTTACCTTATATCTTAATCATAAGCAATTCTATATTGCCGTGTCTATTACACAAGTATATCAAATTTCTAACATCAAGATGTTAGTCCAAAGGAATTACTACGAGGGTACTTACCATTTATGTAACACTGGACAAACCCGGATTTTTTGATATGTACTTTAAGTGGTTTATTTAGAATTTTTATATTTTGAAAAAAGGTGAAAAAATAGCTAAAGTTAAATATAAGTGTAAATTTCTACTCTTTGAGTTGTCCGGGAAACCCTTGCAGATATTTGACCGATAGTTCCTAAATTTTAAAACTTCTGATCAGTAAAACTATCGGTTAATTGAGTATTCAATGATCAGCAATTGGTGGGATTTGACTCTTGTAAGAGAATTTACTCATTCGGTGAGGTGTTAGTGTGTAGTGAACAAATTTTTCAAATTTTGATCTTTCCGATCGGTAGCCGATAGTGACCGTTCTTTAGTGGTTTACTATCTCTCGGTGTAAAGTGAAGTTATAGATTTGTTTGTATATTGTAGAATTGAGTTGATAAGTCATTTTTATAATTTTTATAATTTTATATATACCCATTGGTACAGTCAATTTTCCTATACTGTTCGGTATATTATATTTTACTTACATTTTTTATGGTAAATTTTTATACCAATCGATGAATGTTAAATTTTGGAAATCTTATCTGTAGTCATTTTAAGATAGTTATACGGTACTATGTTAGTCTACCGATAGACATTTAATCTTATCTCTCGGTATGTTACCGTTCACTTGTCTTAAACTGTCGGTAATTGTCTATCGATAATTGTTTTTCTAAATTTCTATCGAACGAATGTTCTATCGCTGTCAATCAACACCTTATGGAAATCTTATCAGTACACCTTATTATGAAATTCACTGTTCAATATTTCTTTCATTTTCCCTATCGGTACCCATATCCAGCATTTCTTTTAATATCCCGTTCAGTTAACTTTTCAAATTTTATGTTCGGTTGAACTTCAACAAGTGAATGTATTGGCTTTAATTTTTATTTTATTTTTCTCGTTAGTCTTGGCTAATAATATCCTTCGATATTGATTTTGAAATAACTGATCGGTAATAATAAGTGAAGTTTCTCCATTTGGATATTTGAATCATCCCATCGGTACATATAATACCCATCGGTGGATGCACCTATTAGACAAATTCTTCCGTCGGTTATTTGTACTGTGAACATATATCTCTATCGGCTCCATCGGTTGCTTCGGTCACAGTCTCCGGCCAATGGTCATTCTTCATAAATCTCCTCAATTCCCGAAAGATGTCATGATTAGGATTTAAACCTAGGCACAACAAAAGTCCAAAATAATATATTGCCACCAAGCTATCCAACAACTTCAATCATATCATGCAAAACTTGCATTTATGCAATATTTTGAAAATACTCACTTCTTGTGAACTTGCATTTCTCATTTCAAATTCTTTTTTTCTACCGACCGCCGAACATATTTTATCACCCGGATAGAACTATGGGCACTTAAACTTATTTGGTTGACTTTTCCCAATAACCCAAGAAAATATATTAGGCAATTATGTAAATTAGGAGTAAACAAAGGCCATTTAGCAAATGTGGGAAAATGGGTTAAGAATAAGAGAGCTGAAATGAGGTTGAGATTTCCAGAAAGTTCACGTAACCCAATTTCACTTTTTTCTCTCTAACCCATTTTCTCTTCTTCTTCTTCTCCCCAAACTCAATCTATCTATTGACAAACCCAAGATTCAAGATTTCCAAATTTTTCATCTAGCACTTCAAAGTCAGACTTTAGCCTTAAAATTGGGAAACCTTGAAGATCTAGATGCTATCACAAAAAAGAGCAAAATTCTAGGGTTTGGTGAAATCCGAACGGGAAAAGTATCTTGGAGACAATAAATAAGGTATTATCATTCTCTTATTCCATTCTTTAGTTTATTTATCTAGATGTTCACTTGGTTTTGGAGAATATTTAGTCACCAAAAGTGAGAGAAAAACTGAGGTTTGAATGATTGGGGTCTCTGGGTTTCACTAGGAAATAAATATTGATGATTTTATTTCTTGATAAATGTCCTTTAGGAGCCGAACGGACAGATCGTGGCAAGACTGTTGCTGTTGAGGAATCTGGAAGTGACTACCCTCCCGAACACTGTGAGTGGACAGACTGTTGTGCTTTGAATGAGAAAATGATTTTTTTTATATAAATTCTTTTATAAATGATTTTTAAATACTTTCAGGCGAGAGTGTTTTCTTTAGGGAGACCCCATGATTTTGAAAAGTATAAAATTGTGGATGCATTTCTTCTATTATGATCTGAATTGTTTGATGCTACTTATGAATTGTTTTGCTAAAAACTATTACATTGGCATTCTCACACTCACCACTTATTTACTGTTACAACATGCCATTGTACTCCACTCACTGAGTATTTTATACTCACTTTTCCTTTCTTATCTTTTTCTGAGGAAGTGTAGATTTAGCAACAGCCCATCTCTATTAGATAAAACTAGCCGATGAAGAGCTATCAGGACTTTTGTTGGTATTGACTCATCCTAGATGAAATTTCTGAGGCTGTAGTTGAACCCATCAGAGGGCATGTTTTGAAGAGAAACTTTGATTTGTCAATTGTATTTTGCAAAACTCATTAGTTGTATATTTCACATACACATATTTTCTTAAGTTAAATTTTTGTTAAAAAATGTTGAAAGTTTGATGTGTTGGTTTTATTAGATTAAATGAGGATTATTTTTATAGCCTTGCGGGGTCTTGAGGTATGTGCTGGTGACTGCACATATTTTTAGGTCACGCGGCGGTTGTCACGTGCTCGGACTTACGGGTTGGGGCGTGACAATTTAGCCAAACAAGCCAAGGGAGATCTTCAATCACAATTGAGAAACTATTTATAAAGTAATACATCACTCTGGTTGTGGAGGTGGAGGGAAAAAGATCCTATTCGGGTTCCTTAATCTTCGTCTAGGGAGCAAAACTCTATAGAGATGGTTTAAGCTTAACAATTAAAATAGGAACAAATCCAAGTACTTAACCCCCTAAAAATAAAATTTAACCTAGCCCATAAGGATCCATGGAAAGTTTTGTATATTTTTTAAAAGTAAATATTTAAAAATTGAGATTTTCAAAAGAAAAATGCTTTTAAAACCTTTAGAAAATCTTGAGGAAACTATTGGGACATTTGGAAATATTTTAAACCTTTAAACATTTAAAATAGTGAACCTATGCTTTGGTACCAATAGAATTGTCACGCCTCGACTCTTCTATCGAGCACGTAACAACCGCCACGTTATCTCGACATATGGGCATGACCTCCCCATATACTGGGATAGCGCAAAGCATTCAATTTGTACAATACTTCTACCAAAACGTAAAATCCATCAACAAAAGAAATCATATGTACAACACACATGCAAGGGGCCCATCCAACCCATCCTTGTACACACAAATCGGGGGATCACTGTACATGCATACATACAGTGTGGGCATCCTAGCCAATCCAGAATTCTCAGGCAGTTCATAAAATTAATAAAACCGAAAGAAAGTATCGAAATCCAACATTGTAATCCAAATGTCCCAATACAAAATAAAACATTTTTTCAAAAATAATTTCGTGCAAAAGAATGAAGTCCCAAATCATAATCATTGGATTTTACCAAAATTTGTTTGCAAATTCAACTAGTATCAGTAAAATCCACATGGTATGAGAGTAAAAAACTTCCTTTCCATAGACTAATGATCTACAACTCTCAAAATAGTTACATAATTCATACTTACCCAAAATCAACAAAAATAATCCTCTAATCCGCAATAGTGAACGTCGTCTCCCTACCGTCCTCTGAAAAATATAAAGGAGATGGATGAGTATTGGAAATACTCAGTGAGTGAAGTGCAATGGTATAATTGTGTAATAAATGAGGGGTGAATGTGGGGGAGTTAAAATATATCTCATAAACAACACATTATATATGTAAAAATATTTTCAATAAATCAAAATAATTCACAAAGCATGTATCCATATCAAACATTCTTTTAGAAAATCGCAAGGTCCCATCGAAAACACTTCCGTCCTGGGTTTGGCCGAACCCAGACGAAAACCCACCAAGGGTTTTTCATTTTAGTACTTCAAAATACCACCCCCTTTCTTGGCATTGGCTCGTACCTCACCGGGATGCAATCTGGATAGTCCGACGTGACAGAGAAGAGGCCGTGTCTACCTATCTCGCAATTAAACCCCAACCACGTCACCCCGTCGAGTCGCTTTGTAGAGGGAATAACTATAGTCATTACACTCATACACCATTTCACAATCATTCAAATTACAATCCATGTGCCATGTTTCAACAAACAATTCCAATATCATGCCACAAACATTCATAAATCAAATATCCAATACATATGGCACAGATTCATTTATAAATATAATGGATGTATTCGTAATTCAAATTTCTATTTTCAGACATCCCACAATCAGAAAAAAATATATAAAAATCATTCAAAATCATTTATAAAAGAATTTAAAACAATTTTTGCTCATTTATAATACAACGAACCATCTACTCACTTTTAGGGAGGATATTCACTCCTTATTTCCATAATTACTCCAAAATGACTCATTTCGAGTCTCCAAAAGTTTAACCTAGACCAATCATCATAATTTATCATCAAATAAAGTCCCATTAAAGGGTTTTTAAATTTTCTCATAATTTAATATAACGTTAATTTGCATAATCATAATTTTAGATTCTCATTTTATCAATTTAGGATTATTTTCCTCTTTAATGACTCTAATTCCCAATATACCCCAATTTTTTTCCAATTTCCTCCCGAATTTACATAACCTTAATAATTTTAGGCATATTTCAATCAAACTTCAAAGAAAGCTATTCTAATCAACCCAAACAAATTTCTATTATCATTTAACATATTCTCTCATTATAGACAGCCTAATTCATGTAAAATTCTAGACTTAACATTAATAACTACATATAGAATTTTAGAAAAATGCATTTCCTTCGAATTCAATATATTTTCAGGATATATATACAAGACTCTCATCCTAAATTCAGCCTAAATTCGATCAGTTATTGAAGGGATTAGAAATTTCATCACTTAGGATTTTTTACAGTTCGCAACCCTCGTCTGAGTACCTTCTTTGTTCAATTCGAGACCTACAGTACTTCCAAATCGAAACAAAGTTTAGTCATTAGGCTTAAATTACCAAGAGAATCAAAACCTTTAAGCTATTGATCAAAGATTCACCCTCACCTGCGAGAGGGAGAGTGCAGTTTCAGCTTAGAGTTTTCGAAGTCTAATGATGGTCACCGGGTTAGGAACTTCAACGTGGGTTGCAGAAGAGAAGTGTTAATAGCGAGCACCGCCCGAGCGAAGGAGAGAGTGATAGAACTCTGTCGCATGCGAGAGAGAGAAAGGGAAAGAGAGAGAAGAAGAGAGAGAGAAACAGAGAGAGACGAGCGACTGCTAAGGTGGATGGCGGTCAAAGGAAGCCGTCGGCCGTGGGAGGTAGAGAAAAAGACTGTAACACCGAGTTTTATTGATTTTTGATTTTGGGGTCTAAATTTTAAATTTTTTGGTATAATTGAAATACCGTGTTACAAATTCACAGTATTTTTTTTATTTTTGGTAAATTTAAAACTTCCAATGTGATGAGAATATGAAAAATAAAAATATATATATTGTTATTAATTATAAAAAAAAAAAGAGAAGGTGGGACAAAACGCAGCAAAACGCTGCGTTTTGCCCAAATGAAGATTAGGGCTAAGCCCTAATCTTCCTTCTCCTCCCTCATTCATCTCTTACTCACTCCCGAATCTCCTCTGCTCTCTCCCTCCCGCTCGCGATCTCTCTGTTCGTCACTCTCCCTCTCTCGACGATTGTCCTCCGGCGCGCCACCCTCACCCACCGTGAACTACCGTCGTCTCTCTCCCTCTACTTACTCTGTATTTCTCTCTCTGTCTTCAGTCTATCTCTCTTTGTTGAACGACTCTCTCGCTCACTCTCCTTCGCACTCTCTGTCTTTCTCGTGCCTGCGACGCCTTCTCGCGGGTTGCTCCGACCACCGTAGCTGGCAGACAGCGAAGGAAGGTCGCCGTAACTCTTTCCCTCTCTCCATTTCTCTCCTCGTGCGTGAAACCCCTCTGCTCGCTCACACGGTGCATGCTGTGAGCATCTCCTTCGGCCAACGACCAAACCAGCAACCATTAGATCCTCTGAAAACCCTAGCTGCGGCTGTGACTCTTCCCCTGCAAAGGTAAAGATCGATCCTAACACTAGCTCTAGGGTTTCAACATTCTTTAGTAATAAGTCTGGATTACTGAAGTAAATTTTAAAATTGGAAGCTTTGCATGTCTGAGAATGGATTGAGGATGAACTATTGAGAATCATTAGTTTGGGAGTAGGAGTTTTATGGTAATTTATTTAAGACGTAATTAACATTTAGATTTCTTAAAATGGGCATATGAGAACGTAGCTCATGATGAACATGCCTTAAGTCATAATATGGGTTTTAGGTGGATTTAAATTGTTATGGTTATCTCTTTTGTCACAAATGGTTGACTCATTTTAGATGGATTTGAGTTATTGTTACTTGTGATGATGGATATGATGTGGGCGGAATGTTTGTTTATGATTTTGATAGATGAGGAATTGCTAGTGAAGGATTAGTGTGGCCATTTTGCCAGTTAAATAATGAGTGATGTGATAATAGCAATGTGACTTCAAGTATGTAACAATGATTAATGGAATCTTACAAATATGTTTGGTAGTATTAGTATCTTGGTGAGATTAAAGTTCAACTGTTATTGAACAAATTCGATTTGCAACTTGAAGAGGGGTTATAGATAATTACTTTTTGTTGGCCTCTTAGAGAAGTCTTCTTGGTTGTCTTGGAAGTGGCTTGCTAGAGAAGCTTTGCTTTAAGTAGAAAAGGGGTGATTGTGTTGGAAAAATTTTCTTTAGAGTGTTGTTTCTAGAAAATTTATATCAAGAGCTATACTCCCCTCTCCTAGCTAAGGTTTGCAAGCGTTGGAAACTTAGGGTTTTGAGGAGTCAATCTTGGAGCATCTTTTGATCCCCCTTTCCTGGTGTTTGTGCAATAGGCATGATCTTTTCTCTTCTATTTTGATTTCTTTTACAAGTTTAAATTCGTGCTCATGTTCTACTTGTAATATATAAGATTTGGTAGATTTACTCCTGAATGCAAGGTTTATAAGTTTAATATAGCTTTTAATTTTCTAGTTTGCATCAAGTGGTATCCGAGCATGTTTCTCCGCAGGCTACTATCATTTTCATTACTTAAACTACTCTTTGAGTAAAGAAACATGGGTGTGCAAGATTGTAGAGGTGGAGGTAGCAGTTGAGGACATTGAGGTAGAAATTGGGTTACTCGTGATATGTTTCAAGGGTTGGAAGGACTTGTTGCACTGTTGGTGGCAAGCTGTGTAATTATCAAAGGGACAACTATAAGAATTTGGTTTCATAGAAATGGTCAATAAGCTGCATCTTAAGGTTAAAAAAAAAAAAAAAAAACTTTATCGTATTCGCGGGTTCAATTCAAATAGTCAGATTCTTGTTTCTTCAAGGTGCCTAGTAATTTCTCAATTCGTTCTTCTTTCAAAAAGTCGGTAGATTGTGATGTTGTGCCAATGTATGTTGGACATATTTTACTTGGTAGACTTTCACAACTTGATCATGGTACTTTCCAATTGTTGTTGAGGAATGTGTTAATCTAGAAAGTGTTGCTTCTTTTATGCCCAAAGGTTTTAAGGTTTTAGAACAAACACAGAGATTCAGAGACTATTGGTTTTTGTGCTTTATTTGCGGAAATTAGAAAAAGGAAACTAAAGGATATCCTCAATGTGCTAAATATACTTGAGAGTTATAAGGAATTTTGACCAAGGTAGATAAGATCAGTAGAAGATTAAATGAATGCAAAGCAAATTCTTATGATGTATCTTTTGTAACTGTATAAATCGTAGTTGTATGATGGCTTGTAGGAGGCATTAGTTCTAATAGAAATTTTTGAGTTATTATAGAATGAACAGAAATTAGAATTATAGTATTGATGCGAGAAAATTGGTATTTTTTGAAAATATTTCTTTGGAAAGAAGTAATCTGGTTTCAGAAGCAGAGAAATTTGCATATTGGCTAAGCCGATCAATTCGAGGTTTTTTTTTAAGAAAATAAGAAAGTTATATTGAAAACACTGTATATAGATAGAAAGATTGTAATGTCCAAAGTGCAATAGTGATAAATATAAGAGACACTAGAAGTGATTATTACTTTGATGATTTGGGGGGTATTAATGCAGACACCGGGTGATATGCAAATATATATACTAGATTTAATTTGGATAGAATATTGGTGATATTGCATGATACTAAAGTGATAGAGAATGATCATGATAGAAATACCTTGACTAAAAGAGTTACTAAATAAGGATTGGAGATTTAAAACTTGGAAGCATTCAAATATTGTCAGTGGATTAAATTTTCTCACTTAGTCTAGGCCATATTGAGGTTGATTCACATTTCGACATACACAAGTTTGAGGAAATAAGGATTTTCTCTATCTTTGGATCTGCAGTTGATATGGACATGACATAGTAGTGGACATTTCTTATTTAAAGTCTCTTTTGAAAGATAATTTAAGGAATTTTTATAGTTTTGGAGTTTTGATAGCTTAGTTGTTGATTCTGAAGTTAAAATATGTCAGTCCTAATATATCATGAGAAATATTTGCCGGAACCCTCTCATGTAATTCTAAAATGTGTTAGACTTATAAGAAATGTCTTTTCCTAAGAGTTGTATGAAATTATTGAGATTAGGTCTAGAATTCGATACAAATTTGACTGCGAAGCATGATAGAATGTCGTAGAAAGTATTAGAATTTTGTTTGATTGATTTGCGTAGTTTTCCTTGAGATTTGAATTGAAGTTGGAATGAATTAAATTAGGATTATGTAATTCGGGAGAAGATTGGTAAAATTGAGGAATAGTATAAATTTAAAGTCGTCGGTGATTTGAAATGATCCTAAATTGATGAAATGAAAGTGTAAGAATGTGGTTGTACAAATTTAAGCTATTTTAAATAAAAGGAAAATTTGAAAACCCTTTTATAGAGCCTTATAGATGATTATTCGTGTTGATTGGTCTAGGTTGACCTTTGGAGACTCAAGGGGAGTCTTTTTGAGTTGATCTCGAAAATAGGGAGTGGATACCCTCCTTAGAGCTGAGTGGATGGTTTATTGTGTTCGTAAATGAGAATCCTGTTTTAAAATTGTTTTGAAAATGATTTTGAAAGATTTTTACATGTTTTATATAAATTGTTTTATGATTGTGGGCTGTCTAAACTGGATTGTGAAATACGAATGCATCCACTGTGATTATGAATGTTTTTGTGCCATGTGATATTTGATATTGCTCTATGAACTGCTTTGGTATGAGATTATGGATTATATGTTGAAAATCATGGCACATTGTTGAGAAATGGATTGAATGAGAAATGAAGGGTGCCGTAGATGACTATAGTCATATTCCCACCACGGTGCGACCCGACGGGGTGACGTGGGTTGGGGTTTGGATGTGCGGGGGAGTTAGACGTCCCTCCCTCTGCCGAAGTCATACTAGATCTGGTGCACCCCAGTGATGTACGAGCCAACGCCAAGGAAGGGGGTTTGTTTTGAGATATTGGATAGAAAAACCCTTGGCGGGCTTTCGTCTGGGTTTGGCCGCCCTAAGACGGAAGTGTTTTTCGATGGACCCTAGGATTTTCTGAAAAGAAAATTGATATGGATGCATATTTGTGAAATGTGATTTATTGAAATGATTTTATGTATATGGAATGATTTATGAGATATGCTTTGACTGCCCCACATTCACCCTTGTTTATGAACACAATTATACCATTGCACTCCACTCACTGAGTATTCCCCAATACTCACCCCCCTCTCTACCTTTTTCAGAGGAGAGTTAGTTAGGAGACTACTCGACGGAGCTTGCGAAGTATTTTTGCGGACTGGATAGGTATTTGGTATGCAGGGTTACTTTTGGAGATTGATAGCTCTCAAACCATGGAAAGGGAAGTCTGTACATCCTATGCCGTGCGGATTTTATTGATACTGGCCGAGTTGTTGGCAAGTATTGATAAAATTCGACGATTTTTGATTTGTTTTTATTTATTTTGATTTCTCTAATTTTGGAAAACTGTTTATGTCTATACTGGGACATTTGGACTGTAAATCTTAATTTCGATACTTTTTCTTTGATTTTGTGAAGTTCTGTACAACTCATACCGTTAGAATTTTACCGATACTGGCTTGTTTTCCTCGGGTAAGTGTTGGTAAAATCCGACGACTATGTTTTGGGACTTCTTGTTTGTTACATGCTTTCTGAATGGCCAGGATGGTCACGTCGCATGCGTGCATGTACAGGTTCCCACTCCCCGTTGTATGTTGCTGTGTACTCGTGCATGTACAGGTTCCCACTCCCTGATGTGTGCGAATGTATGATTGCATGTACAGGATCCCATTCCCCGATGTGTGTCAATGTGTGTGTCTGTACGTCCAGGAATGAGCCAGATGGGTTCCTTGCATGTGTAATGATTTTGTGATTTCTTGTTTTTGAATAGTTTTATACTTTTGATGATTTATTGTGAATTTGATAGCCTTGCGGAGTCCCGGTAGATGGGGAGGTTTTACCTATGTACCAAGACGACGTGGCGGTTGTCACGTGGTCGATCCGAGGATCGGGGCGTGACAAAGACGATGGAGAGGGAGAGAGGCAGTGAGCGGCGGAGAGACAGGGAGAGAAATCAAGAGAGATGAGAGGGAGACGGGAGAGAGAGAGATGATGATTCGGGTTTCAAACCCTAATTGAAATGGAGGGGAGGGGGACGCAATGTTTTGGGTAAAATGTTGTGTCTCCTCTCTCTCTCTTTTATTATTATTTTTTTAAAACATATGTATATAAATAAATATGTATTCGTGTATATTTATACTTATATTACAATAAAACTCCAAATTTATCAAAAATGAAATGCACTACGAATTTTTTGTAAACACGGACATTTTAAATATATCAAAAATTTTAATTTAATACCCCAAAATCAAAAATCAATAAAATTAAAAATTTTTCATTATATTATAAAGATATTTATAAAATTTCAACACTGGATTTTCGGTGTTATAATTTCTTTTTTGGTAATGTTGAATTTATATTTTGAAATAGTAAATATTTGATGTATTGGCTTTCGTTGGTTTGAAATTTGCTATTTTCATAGGTTTGCAAGATCTTGAAGTACGTATTGGTGTCCGTAAATATTTCTAGATCACGCGGTGAATGTCGCATGCTTAGAGCTACGAGTCGAGGTGTGACAATGACTTGGGTAGATAAAAGTTTACACAGTTTATCTTCATGCAAAGAGACTAACGAACTTTATGCAGAATACAAACAGAAAAGTTGCCAACTGAAGTACCTTTGATATGGGGTTTGGTTTGGCTTCATATGACCGTAGTTGGCAATCCTTTGTCTTTGCTTGGGATCAAGGTTTCCACAAAACCCACATCAACCAAAAAGCCTATGTCCCTTAATCATTCTTAGAAATCACTTCTAGGATTTCTTGATGCCTACTCATAATATCCCTGTTTCCGTATGTAGAAATAGGGGTACCAATGGAACAATAGAATCACTAACTTTAAGTTATTGCTTAAATTGGTATGCATGCAACATTTAATGTCCTTGATTTTTGCTTGAAACTTTTACATTCTGGGAATAACTAATTTGGCTCTTTTTAATAAGCTGCAGATTTAGTTGGAATTAGATGGGCAGGACAATACATGTGTTTGGGTTCCCTTCTACTACCTCAGCAGAAGACATCAAGAAATTTTTTGAAAAATATGTGGGTGTTGGAAAGGTTTATGCCGTAAAGGTTAGGCTGCCTAAAAGTGAGGGGACAAGAGCATTTGCATTTGTCCAGTTCGTATTAGCCAAACATTGTGAGCACATCATTTCCTTGGCTAGTAAAGGACTATCTTATGGATCCTCTGATCTGAAGGTTAAGATGGCAAAGACTGATATTGTACCTCAGCCAAGGATCCCTATATGTGAAATCAAGAATGTATCTCTTCATATGGGATGTCAGATCTCAAAAGACACGCTTTCTGCATTCTGGAAAGGGTGTAGTGTTTCTGTAGAATTCGAAATTCAATTAAGGAAACTGTATTTCTATATCTCTCATGACCATGCAGAATACAAGCTCGAGATTTCTAACGAAAACATTTGGAAGATTAAACTGTACCGTCATCGGGTTCAAACTCCAAAATTCCTCGTGGTTCAGGTTTGGATGCTTAGGTCTCACTTTGTTCGATTTTCTATGTATGAACTATGGACAACTAATATTGTAGCACCGCTTTGTTTTGATTTTATTTGGATTTACATGGATAAATAGGTGTTGATGTTGTAGCAGTAAGAGTCGGGACACATTCTGTCTTGAATAGTCTTGATTACAAGAATAATAGTTTCATGAATTATTTGTTAAAGCAGCAAAATTAGAAGCCGGAGTAGGAAAAATTATCTTGGTAGTAGAACATATGGTGCAAATTTTAGTGCTTGACCACTATGGACGGGCTTTCTTTTTTGAAGTGTTTCTTTTATTTATTTATTTATTTTTTTAAGTAGAGATGAATAACTAAAATAATATGAACGGAACAATAGTCTTTGCTCTCTACTAGTCAAGATATTGCTAAATTATATAACTAAATGAATAACTAAATTATATAGATGTGAATTTTCGTCTACTAAAAAGGTTTGAAAGAAGATATAATAACAATTCGGGGCAATGAGGATATGCAGTCAACACAAAAGTGGCCCTTACTTTGTCATGGCAAAAAATTGGAGTCTTTTGATTGGCTCTAGCATGAGCTATGCTTTTCAAAGTTATGAGAATATATACTAAAACCTGTAAGCTTGTGATTGTTGCACAACACATTAGTGCTTTTAGCAAGATTTTGGGCCGTACGTATAATGACCTTGAGCAAAATTTATCACCTGGCTTTTAGTACACCAAAAACTAGTTGGAGGTTTGTGTCGTGCTAGACAACTGTATCTTTTTATATTAAAGAAAAGGATGACTGTCTGGAAACTTAGTTAAAAGTTTTTGCAGCATTAGATTTAAGGGTTGCTTCCATCATGTGACATTTCTACTCTAGCTAAAACTGAGTAACTTTTCAGGCTTAATTATTACTGACAATGTTTATTGGTGGATTCTCCCTGTTAGTCTGCATATGAGTACCGAATTGGTAAGCTTCTGACAAGTTCTGTTTTTGTTTTTCTCCACTTATGTTTTCAGTTGTATGGAGCGCCTCGGATTTATGAGAAAGATGTACCCTTATCGCTGCATGATTTTGACAGTCCTCTTTTAAATTATTATAAATACACACCAGATGATCAGTGGGTCCGGACAACGGATTTCACTTCATCAAACATTATTGGGCAATCTTCAACATTGTGTTTAGAGCTTCCATCAAAATGCAAACTTCCAAATTTGAGGGATCATTTTCTGTACTGTAATGAAATTCAGGGCCATTTTATCATTGAGAGTGGATCTACATTTTCCTTTCAGAATCTCGTTCCTATTGTTGGTCCTCCTCATGGAGTTCAACTTCCATATAAGATCTTGTTTAAGATCAATTCCTTGGTTCAACACGGATGTCTTTCAGGGCCAACACTAGATGCCTGTTTTTTCCAGTTAGTAGATCCAGGTAGAATGGACATTTTATTAATCGAATATGCTTTGGAGAAGCTCCATCATTTAGAGGAGTGCTGCTATGAACCTGTGAGGTGGCTAAATGAGGAGTACAGGAAGTATTTCACCGCAAAACGTCCAAAGCCCCCCTTGTGTTCTTTGGATGTTGGGTTAGCTTATGTGCGGAGGGTTCAAATTACACCCTGCAAGGTTTATTTCTGCGGTCCAGAGGCTAATGTCTCAAATCGTGTTCTGCGCCAATATAAACAATATCTTGATAATTTTCTTCGTGTTTCTTTTATCGATGAGGACTTGGAGAAAATGCATTCTACAGATTTATCACCCCATACACCATCTGGAACTGGCAACAAGCGGACTAAGATCTACGACAGGATATTGTCTATCCTCAGAAATGGCATAGTCATTGCTGATAAAAAGTTTGAATTTCTTGCCTTTTCATCCAGCCAATTGCGTGAAAATTGTACATGGATGTTTGCATCCAGTCCTAGGCTTACTGCTGCTGATATAAGAGCATGGATGGGTGATTTTAGAGAGATTAGGAATGTGGCCAAATATGCAGCCAGACTTGGACAATCCTTTGGTTCATCCACAGAAACATTGAGTGTTGGCAGGGATGAACTTGAAATTATTGATGATATTGAAACTGATAGGGGTAAATATGTTTCCTCTGATGGCATTGGGAAAACATCGGCTGACTTTGCTCGGGATGTGGCAAAAAAATCTGCAGATTTTAGACAGATTAAGAATGTGGCCGGATATGCAGACAGATTTGGACAATCCTGTGGTTCATCCACAGAAATATTGAGTGTTGGCAGGGATGAAGTTGAAATTATTGATGATATTCAAACTGAAAGGGGTAAATATGTTTTCTCTGATGGCATTGGGAAAATATCTGCTGACTTTGCTCAGGAAGTGGCAAAAAAATGTAACTTGAAAATAACTCCATCAGCGTTTCAAATACGATATGGTGGGTATAAAGGTGTTGTAGCTGTTGATCCGAGATCATCATTCAAGTTATCACTAAGAGATAGCATGTGCAAGTATGAATCAGATCTTACGAAGCTGGATGTTTTAGGGTGGAGCAAGTGTCAGCCTTGTTTTCTTAATCGCCAGTTGATCACACTCCTGTCAACTCTTGGGGTTCAGGATCATGTTTTTGAGAAGAAGCAAAAACAAGCTGTAGATCAACTGAATGCCATCTTAACAGATGCTTTGAAGGCACAGGAAGCATTGGATGTTATGTCCGGAGAAAGCTTTTACATTCTAAAGAAAATGCTGAGTTGTGGTTATAAACCGGATGAAGAAGCATATCTTTCCATGATGCTGCAAACTTTCCGAGCATCCAAGTTACTGGAGTTGAGGACTAAGACTAGGATATTTGTTCCAAGAGCTCGACAAATGATGGGATGCCTTGATGAAACCGGGACACTGGAGTATGGACAGGTCTTTGTGCAAATATCTGGCATTGGAAGAAAACAGCATTTCAAATATTCCCGTATATCTGGTGGTAGCCGCAACCAGAGGCCGTTTGTCTTGAAGACAAAGGTGGTTGTTGCCAAAAACCCTTGTCTTCACCCAGGTGATGTCCGTGTGTTACAGGCAGTGAACGTACCAGCTTTGCACCATATGGTGGATTGTGTTGTGTTTCCACAGAAAGGGAAGAGGTAAACCATTTATTGCATTCATTTATTATATAACGTGTTTGTTTATGCATGTGGACTATGAAGCATGAAGTTAAGACAGGAAAACGACAGTGAGCTAGTTATACCAAGTCATGCCAAAGGATAAACATGCATTAAGAAACTTGTGAACTGATGATGAAAGTGATTTTAGAGATAAATTATTAACTAAACAAAATAAGTCAGCAACATGATATGCCTGCTTATTTTTTTCTTTTTTTTTTTTTTTTTTTTTTTTTTTTTTTATGGACAGGAGGATATATGCATGCACTTTATAGTCACTTTAGTATTAGACATCTTACTTGTGCTCATCTTATGTAGAAATAGCTTTATTATGAGTTTTCTATTGAACTCCTACATATTTCGCGTTTAGATTAACAAAACATTCTTAGCCTTAAACTTTTGTGGTAAATTTAATAAGCAACATCCACTGTATTCGAAGCATACTTGCCCCGATTCTTGACCTTACTTGGGCATTAGAATTATATCGTAATTGAATCGAATCCCTTTTGTGTGCAAAATCTTTGCATTTACATTTTTACTTATATGATTATCGTACGTGCAAACCTATAATCTAATAATAAAATTACTTATATTTTTATTTTAGGTTTAAAATTCAAAATTTATACGTAGCCTTTTTCTATTTCTTTGGTTTTTCCTCTTTAAATGTTGCTTATTTTAAAACCCATGTATTAGTACAATATTTATACACCGGGTAAACTTGTCTGATCCATTTTTTTGGTAGTTCTGTTCTAGTCATTTTGAATCTGTAATTGTTAACAATGATAATAAAACAATTCCAGGTCGACTCAATAGCATAAGAGTGTTAGGTGCTTTAACCAATTTTTAGATTTAAAATTTAAGAATGAAAGAAATTACGTTGAAAGAATTCTCTTTTAAAATCAACGCTTGGGGGGCACGGATTCGACGCATGAAAACAGATTTTTTTCAAAAATATAAAAGAAAGATTGCGTATATATATGTCACTCTATTTGAAGCCGACCCAAATTATTGAGACTAATGATCTGATTGATTGATTGATTAAATAAAATTATAATATTAATGTAAAAAAAGTAAAAAAGTAAAATTAGAAAAATAATTTTTTTAAAAAAATGATAAAGAAAATTAAATTTTATTAGTTTATGTTAAATAAAATTAAAATAAAAAAAAGATAATTTTGTAAATATTAAAAAAGAGTAAAGATAAATTTGTCCAAAAATCTCATTTCTTTCAATTTTTGTTTATTTTAGAACGGAAATGATTTTTCAAGAGAGATGAAAGAGATTACACCCCATTTTTTTTTTCACATTTACTGTAGCATTTATCTTTTATCATCTTCCATCTATCAGAAAACCTTGAGCATTCGATGCTTTGAGAAATAACAAGAAAATGTTGTATGATCAGCTGTCCTAATCTTACCTTGAAATCAGAAAATAAGGTGGTTAAAATGGAACAAAGCAGTCCCATCCTTTTCTCTCTCCGGTCTTGAAATTCTTATTTTACACCCTTGAATATAAAAATCAGTTTCATCTAAAGTCCTGCAATATTTCCTTTTTCTTTGTTTTTTCTGCTGTATACAAGTTTCTTGAGAACGTGTTTAGGAACTTAATTTTTTGTTGCTCAAAATTCTTGAAAAATTAACAAATTTTATTGTTGTATATGGCTGAATTTGGATCAATGAAGAAAAGTTATTGTCATGATTCTCATGAGTCACACACATACAATGCTTATGGGATTCATATTAGTGTTTGTGAAGTGAGAGCTATAAAAATAGGTGCAGCTATTCCCTTTTTTGTATTATGAATCTTTTTCATAAGAAAATATGGATCTTAAAAGTTTTTGAGTATGGAATTTTATTAACTGACAGTTGTTTGAGAAAGGAAGAATGATATGGATGGTTTCACATGCTGTAACACACAAAGAAAAGCGTCTCTGGGGCGTATTTGTTGTACATCTGCCACTGATGTGAAGATATGTTACAGATCAAACCACTTTTCAGTAGTTAAACCACATAACATTTCTGACAAAAAGTGTAATATAGGTCATGATGAGTCTTGAATTCTTGTATGTTAATTCAACATTTTTCTCTGAGCTTGCTGGCCACTGATATAAATAATGTTTATCAGACCTCATCCCAGTGAATGCTCAGGAAGTGATTTGGACGGTGACATATATTTTGTTTGTTGGGACTCAGAACTGGTTCCACGTCAGCAAATCCCACCAATGGATTATACCTCAGCAGCTGAGATACATTTAGATCATGATGTTACCATCGAGGTATTTCCTTGTTCCTAATATTCATTCGTACAGAATCTTTTTGAGCTCCTTTTGTTTTATGTGGACCCTCATCCTCTACAATCACTCTCCTCATCTACATCACACAAATCATATCTTTCTTTTCTTCTTGGATTCTTATAATGACAGTATACAAACATTCTACTGCATGATATAATCAAATGTTATACATTGATACTCTTTTGGCTGCCTATGAGATGAAGAAGTCTCACAAATTATGATTGACACCTGCCTCAAATGAATACACTATTCTCCATTATCAGCTTAAGCTGTTGGAGAAGTTGGGTGTTTTTGACATTGGCTAGGAGGTGTCTGAATATGTTTTACCAACTACAGGAAGTTCAAGAGTATTTTACCAACTACATAGTCAGTGATAGCTTGGGGATCATTTCGAATGCACACACTGTCTTTGCTGATAGGGATCCTGCAAAAGCAATGAGCACTTCGTGTTTACAACTTGCAAAAGTATTCTCAATTGCTGTTGACTTTCCAAAAACCGGAGTTCCGGCGAAGATACCACCTCATTTGCATGTCAGAGAATACCCAGATTTCATGGAAAAGCTGGACAAACCGACCTATGAGTCCCCCAGTGTGATTGGGAAGCTTTTCCGTGAGGTGAAAGACATTACCACCACTATAAAATCATTCACTTATGAAGAGGCAAAACGTGCCTATGATCCGGATATGGAAGTTGATGGCTTTCAGTATTACATCAGTGATGCAGTCTATTACAAAGGTGAGTATGATTACCAGTTGGGTAACCTAATGGATTATTATGGGATCAAAACTGAGGGAGAAATACTTAATGGGGGTATCATGAAGATGTCGAAATCTTTCAGTAGGCGAAATGATGCAGAAGCAATTAGTCTGGCTGTAAGGTCCCTGAGGAAGGAAGTGAGGTCCTGGTTTAATGAGAAAGGAAGGGATGCAGATTGGGTAGCAAATGATGTGTATGCGAAAGCATCAGCATGGTATCGTGTAACATATCACCCAGACTATTGGGGTACCTACAATGAGGGATTGAACCGGCCTCATTTTCTTAGCTTTCCCTGGTGCGTTTGTGACAAACTTATGCACATCAAAAGGGACAAGATGAGCACAAGAAGGTCTCTTGAATTGCCATCTTTGAATAACATGTTCAGTCATGGGCCGCGATTGGAATGAAAAATCCTGACAAGGTAGGTCCTGTTCTTTCCTAATCAGAAGCTTTCTATAGTGTGCTTAGCTCTGTGGTTTCCTAAACAGTTGATGTGCCTATGTTTATGGCAATGCTGAATCATAGCTTAATGTTTCGGCTAACTGAGTATTTGTATATAATTGTGCTTATGTTTCAATGCCAATGTATGGCAGAACATCCTATATGTGGGATATTACATAGTATCCGAATTCAGACACCGACACCTAAGTGTCTTAGCGGTGTCATCTTTATATTTGATGTTTGCCGTATTAATGAGATCAACTAATATATTGACATATATTTATATTTATATATTATATCTGCGGAATTGTTACGCAGATATATTATGAGAACCCATTCTAGTTGGTACTCTTTCTTTTATTCCTTTATCTCATTGAGAAAGGAAACCTTCCCATTGACTACAGATTTATTGTTCATCAATAATCTGGTGTTTCTCAGGTCATTTTTATTTGGATTACTATTATTATTATTATTTTTGGTCAAATATAATGTGAAGAGGTTGACTAGCATTTTGACCTCGTTGTGACATTACGATAAGGAGTCCTATTCACATTGAAATATTCAATTGAAAATAAATATATATATATATTAATTTGAAAACATGATTTTTGTTAAATTAGAAAATATTCAGTTCGGAAGGCTTTCACTGGTTTGTAATTAGTTTGTATCATTTTTAACTGGTATTATAACCACCGATTATTATAACGTGATCATACCTTCAGTTCTCCATTAATCAAGCACACTTCCGACAAAATGCCAAATGGAATTCTTAGTAAAAAAGGAATTGGTGGTAATAATGTGCACATAGCCTTAAGCTAGTGTCAAAACACTATAAAAAAAATACTAAATTAAAGACAGATTTAATCACGAAAATATTAGAAAAATTCGTGGCTAAATTGTTTAGCGACGGATTTAGCCACAAATTCATATCCGTGACTAATAACGTGTCGCAAAAATTTAGCCACGAATTCAAAATTTAGCCACGGATTCTAATTCGTGGTTAACTTTAACCGTGGATTCAAAAATTTGTGACTAAATTTAGTCACGAATTCAAAATTTAGCTACGGATTCTAATTCGTGGCTAACTTTAACCGCGGATTCAAAAATTCGTGACTAAATTTAGCCACGAATTGATGAATTCGTAGCTAAATTCGTGACTAAATTTTTCATTTTATATTTTTAATTTTAAACGCCGTCGGTCCACTGCTGGCCCCCGCTCGTGTATGAACCAACTTCCTGCTACTTTATATTTTTGTAGAAAATGTGCATTTATCCAGATTCGAATCTGGGACTAAGAGGACATCTGGAGCGTTCTCAACCACTATGTCATATTAACTTATCTAATATACCTTTTTTTTTTTTTACTTCATTACTTTCTTTCTAACTTTTATCATTAAAAATATAATTTACTAATTTAATAAAAATATAAAATATAAAATTATATTTAATAAAAATACAAAATTATATTTAATAAAATTAAAAAATTATCTTTAACAAAAATACAAAATTATATTTTAAAAAATACAAAAATATATTTAATAAAAATAAATACCCTAATTTAATAAACATATAAAATATAAATTTATATTTAATAAAAATATAAAATTATATTTAACAGAATTTCAAATTAGCAACGAATTTAGCCACGGACAAAAAATTTGTGGCTAATTAGCCACAGATTTCGAATTTCGTAACTAAATTTAGCCACGAATTCGTAATCCGTGGCTATTTAGCCATGAATTTTTGATCCATGGCTAACTTTAACCACGAATTTTGAATTTGTGGCTAAATTTTACCACAAACTTTGAATTCGTGGCTAAATTTTTTCACGAATAAGAAATTCGTGGCTATTTAGCGATGAATTATGAATTTCGTTGCTAAATTAGCGACGAAAATGGATTCGTGGCTAATTTACAACGAATTCTATTTTTGTCCTTAAATTCATGGGTAAATAGCGACGAATTTTTTCCGTGACTAAAATCATGTTTTTTAGTAGTGAAAGAATTTGTATTCAAAGTTTGATTCAGGCATGTAAAAGTTGGTCATACTTTAAGACCTATGAGGTAGTACACCATATAAATGAAAACAAATAATTTGGTCATAAATACATTTACTCTCCTATTTGAGATACCAAAAGATTGAGCCTTTGACAAATTATGGATGAGATAATATTCAAATATCATCCACAAACAGCACCCAAAATGAAAAATGAATAAATTATCTGGACATGAAATTTGATCCTTGTTAAAAAAATGGACAAGACAGATTTTTTTTTTTTATTTTTTTATGGATAATTTTTCAAAGAAAGCAATTCATTCCTTTTTCCTCATTCATTCGTTTTTTACATAATATGCATGAATTTTTAATTCCACATAAAGAAACTCTTTCAACGTATAACTCTTACTCTCTTACCTTGTGACTTTTAAACTATCCTACCTTAAAACTCTTGGTCTCTTTTATTTTTTAAAAAATAAGAAAGTACATTAACTGTATCACTCCCCCTTAATGTACTTTCTTCTCTCCGACTATTTCTCTATATGACTTCTCTATACCAAGCTGTTCTCTCGACAGCTAAAACTTATCTTCTGGTAATGCCTTTGTGAAAATGTCTGCTACTTACTCTTCAGACATGCAATTCTTCAAGCTGATTTCATTTTCTTTAATTGCATTTATAATAAAATGGTACTTGATGGCTATGTGTTTTGCCCGACTATGTTGCACTGCATTTTTAGCCAATACAATGGCTGATTTATTGTCAAAATAAATATCAATTAGAACATCTTGCTTTTCTTCTATATCCTCCAATATTCCTCTCAACCAAATTGTTTAAGAAGTTGTCATTGCGGCTAAAACATATTTAGCCTTTGTAGATGACTGAGCAATAGATTACCACTTCTTTGAGTACCAAGAAATAACTCCTGAATCGACCAAAAAAGCATACCCAAATGTGCTCTTCCTATCATTTTCATAGCCTACCCAATCACTATCACAAAACCCTTGCAACTCTAATTTTTCACCCTGCAATGTTTAATTCCAAGGCCCTTGGTTCTCTGCATATATCTTAACACTCTTTTGCCAACTCCATAGTGAAAATGGCTAGAACAATGCATAAAATGTGACAACAAACTAACTGCAAGCATAATATTTGGCTTGATTGTTGTGACATACAACAAATTACCAATCAAGCTCCTTTATATCCTTTCATCAACACTTCTTCCACCATCATCTTTCTTTAATTTCTCATTCAACAACATTAGAGTATCAATTGGTTTGCAACCTTTCATCTCAAATGTTGCCAGAATTTTTTTTGCATAATTTTCTTGACATATAAATGCCCCATTTTCACATTGATAAATCTACGATCCAAGAAAATAATGCAATAGCCCAAAATCACTTATTTCATATCTCTTCATCATATCTTCTTTAAATTTTTGAACCATTCTTTGATTATTACCGGTAAACACCAAATCATCAATATACAAAGCAATAATAAAAATGTCTCAACCTTGCTTTTTCACATACAAAGTTGGTTCACTCATACTCTTATTGAATTCATTATTGATGAAATAGTGATCAATTTGACTATACCATACCCTTGGAACTTATTTTAAGCCATATAATGCTTTCTTCAACTTAAGCACTTTGCCCTATGCATTTTGAACTATAAAACCAGCTGGTTGCTCAACATAAACCTCTGCTTTTAGCTCACCATCTAGGAATGCAGATTTCATATCTAATTGATAAAGTGGCCAACTTTTTTTAGCAGCAAATGCTATTAGCATTCTGATGGTATCAAGCCTTACAACTACAACAAAGACTTCATAAAAATCCACTCTCATTTACTGTGCATATCCCTTCACTACCAGCCTTGCCTTATTTTTCTGAACAGAGTCATCTGCCTTATACTTCACTTTATAAACCCACTTCACACTAATAACTTCCATTCGTTTGGTCTATCAACTAGCTCCCAAGTCTTGTTCTTTTTAATGGCTTCAATCTCCTCCTCCATTGCTCTCCTCCAACCTTCTTTTCTTATGGCTTCTTTAAAACTTTCAGGTTCAACAATGCACAAATTGCATTTTGTGTAAATATCACTCAACCTCCTCATCTTGATTGGAGTTAAGATAGGTGTGAAGAGCTTCAACCAGGCGAACTCGTAAGTATTTCTGGACTGATTGCATCTTCTTCATCTTCATTCTCCATTGGCTTTTGCAGCAAAATCATCTTTAGCTCATTCTCGATCTCCTGTGATTCTTCTTCCCACTTCTACTTTTTATCTTCATTAAATACCATATCTCTACTTATCATCACAAAATTTCTTTTAAGACTATACAATCTGTAGCCTTTAGAATCCATATTATACCCAAAAAAAATACATTTCTCACTGGCCTTGTCAAGCTTTGTCCTCTTTTCTTTAGGAATTTATGTTACGCTCCGACTCTCTCGTCGAGCACGTAATAACCACCGCATTATCTTGGCATATGGGCATGACCTCCCCATATACAGGGATAGCGCAAGGCATTCAATTTGTACAATACTTCTTCCAAAACATAAAATCTATCAACATAGGAAGTCATATATACAATACACATACAAGGGGCCCATCCGGCCCATCCCTGTATACACATACATGCATCAGCACACAAATCGGGGGATCCTTGTACATGCATACATGCAGTGTGGCCATCCTAGCCAATCCAGAATTCTCAGACAGTTCATAAAATTCATAAAACCGAAAGAAAGTATCGAAATCCAGTATTGTAATCCAAATGTCCCAGTACAAAATAAAACATTTTTTCCAAAAATAATTTCGTGCAAAAGAATGAAATCTCAAATTATAATCGTTGGATTTTACCAATACTTGTTTGCAGAATTCAACTAGTATCAATAAAATCCACATGGTATGAGATGTACAGAATTTCCTTTCCATGGACTAACGATCTACAACTCCCAAAATAACAACGTAATTCATATCTACCCAAAATCAACAAAAATAATCCTCCAATTCGCAATAATGGACATCGTCTCCCTACACGACCTCTGAAAAATATTCTTTTAGAAAATCACAAGATCCCATCGAAAACACTTCCGTCTTGGGTTTGGCTAAACCTAGACGAAAGCCCTCCAAGAGTTTTTCATTTCAGTATTTCAAAACATTACCCCCTTCCTTGGCGTTGGCTTGTACCTCACCGGGGTGCGATCGGATAGTCTGACGCCACAGAGGGAGCTATGTCTAACTCCCCCGCTCATAACCCCAACCACATCACCCCGTCGGATCGCTCTACGGAAGGAATGACTATAGCCATTACACTCATACACCATCATTACGCAATCATTCAAATTACAATCCATGTACCATGTTTCAACAAACAATTTCCAAAATCATGCCACAAGCATTCATAAATCAAATATCCAATACATATGGCACAAATTCATTTATAAATAAAATGGATGCATTCATAGTTCAAATTTCTATTTCAGATATTCTCACAATCACAAAGAAATTCATATAAGACATGTAAAAATCATTCAAAATCATTTATAAAAGAATTTAAAACAATTTGGCTCATTTATAACACAATGGACCATTCATTCACCTCTTGGGAGGGTATCCGCTCCCAATTCCAAAATTAGATCCAATGAAATCCCTTTTCAAGCTCCAATCGTTTTGCCTAACCAAAAATTCACAATTTCATTATTAGTTCATCTCAAATTCTAGGTTTTATGAAGTTTCTTATATTTAGCACATACTTAATTCTTCAGTTTAACAAACCAAGATTCTCATTTCATCATTTCAGGATCATTTGCATCACCAATGACCTTAATTTCCCAATATTCCACAATTCTTCCTAATTTCTAATAATTTTCCCAATTGCTTCCAAAATTACATTACCCTAACGTTTTTCATGCACATTTCAAATCAAACTCTAAGGAGAGCTATTCCAATCAACCCCACAAGGTTTTAATTTCATCTAACATGCTTATCATACTAGACAACCTACATTCCTATAAAATTTCAGACTTAACTCTAATAATCACTTGTAGAATTTTAGAAAATATATTCTATTCAGATTCAACATACTTTCAAGACATATACAAAGCTCTCATCCTAGATTTAGCAAAAATCTAGTTCGATTACTGAAAGGGATCAGAAATTTCCTCACCTACGGTTTCACGGTTTGCAGTCCTGTGGTCCGTGCGCCGTTCAAATCAGTTCGGGACCTACAATGCTTCCAAATCGAAGTAAAGTTTAACAATTAATCCTAATTACCAAGAGAAATCGAAACCTGAAGCTATGGTCAGAATTTAGCTAAGCCTTACCTACGCAGAGAATGGAGTTCGCGGCCTAGGGTTTTCAAAATTTGATGATGAACGCTGCAGCAGAGGTTGCAGAGGAGCTTTCAGTAGCGAGCAGCGTTGTACGCACGAGTGAGTGGAAGAGAAGAAGACTGTTGTTGTGCGTGGGAGAGAGAGAGAAGAAGAAGAGAGAAACAAAGGGATGGAGACGAGCGGCCGTGTAAAGGCAAATGAGTCCGCCGGTAAGAGAGAAGAAGAGAGTGTCGCAGCGGAGGACAGAATCGGGAGAGACAAAGAGAGAGCAAGTGAGATTCGAGGGAGAAAGAGAGAATGAGAGAGGCTAAGGAAGAGATTAGGGCTTCTAGCCGTAATCGAAATGGGGGAGGGGGAGATGCAGCGTTTTGGCCAAAACGCTGTGTCTCCACTTCCCTCTCTGTTTTTTTTTTAAATATAAATAAATAAATAAATAATAAACATTCATATGTATTTATACCCACTTTTCACTAAATTTCAAATTTCATAAAAAAAATGAAATTCACTACGAATCGCGGACACGACATTTTAAATATACTAAAAATTCTCATTTAATACCCTAAAATCGAAAATCAATAAAATTTTAAATTTTTCCTTTATATTATAAGGATGTTTAACAGAGAATTCCGAGCACTGAATTTTTCGGTGTTACAACACTTAACCCCCTAAAAAACAATTTTCTTCCTCGAAATTTTAAAATATAATTTATACATCAAAGAGTTGCGGGTGTTATTTCCGCATTGATTATTCAGTCTCTCAAGTCTATTCTTCCACTTGGTTGTTTCTCCACAGTACTTTGACCATAGGAACCAGTTTACTTCTTAACTATTTGATCTGTTGATCAATGATTTTCACCGGTTGTACCTTAAAACTCAAATTCTCATTCAATTCTACCGGAGGTGCTTCCAATATGTGTGAAGGGTCCGGTAAGTACTTCTTCAACATAGAGATGTGAAAAATGTCATGGATCCTCTACAACTCCGGCGGTAATTCTAGTCGGTATGTCACTTGTCTAAATTGTAGTCCATTCACACTAAATGGATGAACTATGGTAGAAACAAAGTATAACTTGTCACATTGCCTCATTTTGATTTGTTTAACCCTCCAACCAATATATCTTTAAGCACCTAAACCTATTCTTATTATCATTTACAGCTATATAATTGCTTAATCGTAAATCATGATATCTTAATACGTTGTATGTATGTATGCACGCATATTATCTACACTCACCACCATCATCATAATAAGAGCAATATAGAAATATATCTCCTCTTAAATGACAAGTAACATCTCGAATTTATTTCCTATGATCGGTTTTATAGAAATTATGCATCAAAGGACCTTTCTTAGGCGAATCACATGGCAATGCCACTTAAAATGCCAATTTGGATCTTGATATTTCACAAAATTTAATTGATACTTTACAAATTCATTTAAGATGCCTTTCAAATTTGAAACACACAAATCATTTTACGACCATCATGTGATTCTGCTATCCATATATTCCTAAATAAGAAATAGACGACTTTCTTCCCATTCTTTCATCCATTTCCAGAAATTCTATCTTCTTAAGAAAATATCACTAAATTCCCAAATTTTGCTGATTCCAAACTAAAAGAAAAGCTAAATATGTATGGTGGTGCATTTAAAAATATAAGGGCTTATATAACATTTTTAGTGATGTCCAATATTTCAATATCTTGTTTATTCATCTCTAAATCAATGATTAATTGATGTCCCATGTGCAATGAGGAAGAGCAAACTCTAAGTAACCTAGGGTCAAATTTGGTGGTTCTGTGCTTATAACATGATAGGCAGGGTAATTTATTCCTTCCAATCAAATTCTCAGACAGTTTTCACAAAAATTTGCCTACACAACTGTGGGAACTGGATAGCCAAACATACTCTATTTACGCTTTAAAGCATGCATATTGTTGGATGAACCTTTTA
The DNA here is from genome assembly GCA_037126225.1 of Dillenia turbinata. Lineage (NCBI taxonomy): Eukaryota > Viridiplantae > Streptophyta > Magnoliopsida > Dilleniales > Dilleniaceae > Dillenia > Dillenia turbinata. The sequence goes on from JBAMMX010000011.1 coordinate 13,271,923, forward strand.
TATATATATTTAGCAACTACCAATATACCTAATACACGTGCATTTAGAATCACTTTTAGGATCTATTCTAGGACTTAAAAAAAGTTGCTAAATCAAATTGGGCATATATACCATGATTGCTTTCTTTTACCCTGCTAGAAACAAAGTGAAACCATGAACAACGTAACCCAAGAAATGTTGCACCACTCCAATCAGCAAACTTCAGCTAAGGAAAGTATCCCACCTTTGCTTGTCCACCTCACAATTTAAAGAAGTCCCAAAACTAATCCCAATGAATTGACCCAACAACAGAAGAAGATCCTGCATGACGTCCCTTCAACAACTGTACCTAAAAAAATTTCTACTCCACTAATTAGGTCCAACATCCCAACTATGAAACCACTCATAACTCTCTTCAACATCTCATTGATGGATTTCATATGAATAGCTGCCTCCACCCTGTATCTGCTGCAAAGTATTACAGAAAGATTAAAACTAAAGCCTTTAATGCACATACCACAAATATCTGAAGATACTATCATTGAACTTGACCTATTCAATATATCTTAAAATTTTATCTACAGGCGTTCTTACTCCTAAATAGTGCTCAAGTAACCATGCATAAACATTTCTATTTAGAAGCTTGTAAGATTCACCATTTCAATGTTGTAAAACCTAGAATGATCCATATAACCTCATACTTCCATTTGAAGGATAAATCTACCCCAAATTAAAGAGACTTTACTTAAAATGGTTATCTAATGAACTCTAAACCACTACAGCCGACTGAAACACCAAAGAAACCTCATTGCAATGTATAGATCCCGAAGTTGGGCTTTTGCATGAGTGCATGAACGGACAGGTGATGAAGAATGGAACGTTTATAGGGAATAGAGATATAAAAGAAATATAACACTTATAAACTAAAGAATGAATAAGGAACTGTACTTTTTTAGATTCCATGAAGTTTGGAAAATTACTTGCTCCTTTAAACAAAGGTACAATATATCCTGCAGAGAATCTAAAGAATTATCATTATAATATTCATGTCATCCCGTAAAGGCTCATCATATTAACTCCTCCAAGGTGACTGCGTAAAACATTGAGGAAGCTGAACTGGTTTTCCATATCCTCAAATTTCCGGCTAGACAACAAAGTTCCTTGCTATCAAAATCACCTAAGATTAAAATTTCCTCTAAGATGTTGCTTATTTAAAGAAGGCAATATTCATTAGGAATATTTCCTTTCTAAATAGCCATTGAAGCAAAAAGCTTTCCCCACATAAAGCCTACACAAAACTTGTTCCTTTGCTCAAACAAAATCAAAATTTACTGCTCCTATCTCCCATAGACAAATATTCAAACTCGAGCATTATTCTCCTGTAAATATCCAATTTCCATTATTTAAAGGTCAAAAAGCCAAAATGATCTCCAATCCTTAGTAATAGCCCCTTTCTCCAGCCTCGGATAACCTCTTATTAAAAAATATTGAAGTACGTGGACCTCATTCGAGCTACAATAGCCATCCTTAATGCTTTTCATTTGACCATGTAACACCCTTCTATGGGTGCTTCAACTCCTCTTCAATATTTTGTATTAGTTATAATCACAATATATATATATATATATATATATATTTTTATTAGGACCTTAAAGTGAAAGCCCTATAATCCAAGATCATAAATATTTAGCCCTCATTCCCTTATTAAAATTTATACCAAGAACCACTTTAGCATTGTTTGAAGATGACATTTGAAAATAAAAAGAGATTACATTACTATGAGAGGAAATATATAATGCTTGTAACTTTCGAATAGAATGTATAAATAAAATGAGTACAAAGGCCCTACCATTTACCTAAAACTCACCTTCTGACAAATAAGGATCATAAGCAAGCACTTTAAATATTTAACCTATGAAACATCCATCTGATCAATGATGGTACTCTTCTTTACCCTAATATTTCTAGAAGTTTTCTTATCTAACTTTCAGGAATTCTTTGAATTTATGATGTACTTGAAATCCATTATCTTCGATTTCTCTCTAATAATCATCTACTACATTCTAAGACCTCTGTCCATAATATCTCTGATAAATAGAATATATACATGTCATATGTATCTGAGAGCAGCTGCAAGCAACATGACATAATTGCAAGTGCATTTGCTAATTTTACCTCCAACTAAATTTATACCCTTTCTAATCAAGTTGCAGTCTTGGACCACAGAATTGGCTAACCTCACCAGATAATATAAAGGCCAAAGAAATACAATAAGTTCTATGATAGCGTCATCATTAGGGCTTATGATCAATAGCTACAATGAGTAAAAGGGATAAAGAGAATTTCAAATCTTAGTGACACCTAATTTGCCATCAATAATTAGACTCCTACCTTCTTTTGGTCCCTATAGAATCGATTTGGAAACTTTAAGAGATTCTCCTTAGTAGGAGGAGTAGTCTTACCTCTCACATTCTTCCAATGGAGTGACATCCAAAAATCCTTTGCCAAGAGAGGTTAAGAATCGATTGAAGTGTTTAATAAACTCCGTACTTATAAATAAGTTATTAGGCCCCATGAAAATTAACACCCATGTATTAACTCAAAAATACTCGTCATACCTAATAAAATAAACCATGAAAACATTTATCAAGTCCTAAGATCTACTCACAATTATAATCTCTTAAGAGTATTTTACCCTATATCTTAATCATAAGCAATTTCATATTACCATGCCTATTAAACAAGTATGTCAAACTTCTAACATCAAGATATTGGTTCAAAGGAATTTCTACAAGGGTACTCATCATTTGGCCAAACAAGCCAAGGTAGGTCTTCAAGCACAATTCAGAAACTATTTATAGAGCGATACATCACTCAGGTTGTGGGGGTAGAGTGGAAAATATCTCATTCGAGTTTCTTATTCTTCGTTTGGGGAGCAAAACTCTACAATGAGGGTCTAAACTTAATAATTAAAATAGAATCTACCCCAAGTGCTTAACCCCCTAAAATAAAATTAATCCTAATCCTCAAAGATCCATGGAAAGTTCTGTATATTTCTTAAAAGTAAATCTTTAAAAATAAAAAATTTCATAACAGCAAACATTTCAAAACCTTTAGAAAACCATTGGGACATTTGGAAGTAGTTCAAACTTTTAAACATTTAAAATCGTGAGCCTATGCTCTGATACCAATAGAATTGTCACGCCCCGACTTTTCCATCTAGCACGTAATAACCGCCATGTTATCTCAACATACGGGTATGACCTCCCTATATACCGGGATAGCGCAAGGCATTCAATTTGTACAATCAAGAAATCATATATACAACACACATGCAAGGTGCCTGTCCGGCCCATTCCTGCACACACATGCATGCATCGGCACACAAATCGGGGGATCCCTATACATGCATACATGCAGTGTTGCCATCCTAACCAATCCAGAATTCTCAGACAGTTTATAAAATTCATAAAACTGAAAGAAAGTGTCGAAATCTAACATTGTAATCCAAATGTCCCAGTACAAAATAAAACATTTTTTCCAAAAATAATTTCATGCAAAAGAATGAAGTCCAAATCATAATCGTTGGATTTTACCACTACTTGTTCAGAGAATTTAACTAGTATCAGTAAATTCTGCACGGTATGAGATATACAGAACTTCCTTTCCATAGACTAACGATCTACAACTCCCAAAATAACTACATAATTCATACCTACCCAAAATCAACAAAAATAATCCTCCAATCCGTAATAGTGGACGTCGTCTCCTTACACATTCTCTGAAAAATATAAAGGACAAGGGTGAGTATTGGGAATACTCAGTGAGTGGAGTGTAATGGTATGATTGTGTAATAAATGAGACACGAATGTAAGAGTCAAAATATATCTCATAAACAACATATTATATATATAAAAATATTTTCAATAAATCAAGATAATTCACAAAGTATGCATCCACATCAAACATTATTTCAGAAAATCACAAGGTCCCATAGAAAACACTTTTGTCCTGGGTTTGGCCTAACCCAGATGAAAGCCCACCAAGGGTTTTTCATTTCAGTATTTCAAAACACTCCCCCCTTCCTTAGTGTTAGCTCATACCTCACCGTGGTGTGATACGGATAGTCCGACGTCCGCAGAGGGAGCTATATCTAACTCCCCCGCTCATAACCCCAACCACGTTACCCCGTCGGGTCGCTCCGTGGAGGGAATGACTATAACCATTACACTCATGCACCATCATTTCGCAATCATTCAAATTACAATCTATGTGCCATGTTTCAACAAACAGTTTCCAAAATCATGCCATAAGTATTCATAAATCAAATATCCAATACATATTGCATAAATTCATTTATAAATAAAATGGATGCATTCATAGTTCAAATTTCTATTTCAGACATTCCCACAATCACAAAGAAATTCATATAAAACATATAAAAATCATTCAAAATCATTTATAAAAGAATTTAGAATAATTTTGCTCATTTATAATACAACAAACCATCCACTCACCTCTTGGGAGGGTATCCACTCCCAATTCCAAAATTGGATCCAATGAAATCCCTTTTCAAGCTCCAATCATCTTGCCTAACCAAAAATTCACAATTTCATTATTAGTTCATCCCAAATTCTAGGTTTTATGAAGTTTCCTATATTTAGCACATACTTAATTCTTCAATTTGACAAACCAAGATTCTCATTTCATCATTTCAGGATCATTTGCATCACCAATGACCTTAATTTCCCAATATTCCACAATTATTCCTAATTTCTAACAATCTTCCCAATTGCTTCCAAATTTTCATTGCCCTAATATTTTTCATGCACATTTCAAATCAAACTAGGAAAGCTATTCTGATCAACCCCACAAGGTTCTAATTTCATCTAACATGTTTATCATAATAGACAACCTAAATTCCTACAAAATTTCAGATTAATTATAATTATCACTTGTAGAATTTCAAAAAATGCATTATATTCAGATTCAACATACTTTGAAGACATTTACAAAGCTCTCATCCTAGATTTAGCAAAAATATAGTTCAATTATTTAAAGGGATTAGAAATTCTCTCACTTAGGGTTTTACGGTTTGCAATCCTGTGGTCCGTGCGCCGTTCAATTTAGTCTGGAACCTGCAATGCTTCCAAATCGAAGCAAAGTTTAACAATTAATCCTAATTACCAAGAGAAATCAAAACCTGAAGCTATGGTCAGAATTTAGCTAAGCCTTACCTACGCAGAGAATGGAGTTCGCGGTCTAGGGTTTTCGAAATCTGATGATGAACGTTGCAACAGAGGTTACAGAGGAGCTCTTGGCAGTGAGCAGCGCCACGTGCGCGAGCGAGGGGAAGAGAAGAAAACTGTTGTCGCGCGCGGGGGAGAGAGAGAAGAAGTAGAGAGAAACAGAGGGATGGAGACGAGCGGCCGCATGAAGGCAAAGGAGTCCGTTGGTACGAGAGAGTGTCGTGGTGGAGGATAGAATTGGGAGAGACAGAGAGAGAGCAAGTGAGATTGGAGAGAGAAAGAGATGGTGAAAGAGGCTGAGGAAGAGATTAGGGCTTCTAGCCCTAATTGAAATGGGGGAGGGGGAGATGCAGCGTTTTGGCCAAAACACTGTCACCATTTCCCTCTTTTTTTTCTTTTTTTTTTTGAAATATAAATAAATAAATAAATAAATAAATAAACATTCATATATATATATATTTATACCCACTTTTCACTAAATTTCAAATTTCATAAAAAAAAATGGAATTCACTACGAATCGCAGTCACAACATTTTAAATACCAAAAATTCTCATTTAATACTCCAAAATCGAAAATCAACAAAATTAAAAATTTTTCCTTTATATTATAAGGATGTTTAACAGAGAATTCCTAACGCTGGATTTTTCGGTGTTTCAATTTAATTAAAACATAGACTAGTAAACACCTTGAGATGACTAACTCAAGGTTTTCAACCACTCCAAACTTCAAATGACGTCCTCTCCTTCATTGCAATTGTGCAACATCGATTGATTAAGTACACAGTTGTATTATCTGCTTTAACCTAAAACTTCTTTGGCAAATTCTTCCAAAATAACATAGATTTATCCATCTTCATTACTCTTTGATTCTTCCTCTCAAATACCCCATCTTCTTGTGGTGTGTAAACCACTGTCAACTGTCTTTCAACCCCTTTATCTTCACAAAATTGCTAAAACTCCCTTGAAATATACTCCTTTCCCCTATCAGTTCTTAACACCTTGATTTTCTTACCACTTTGGTTCTCAGCAAGATTCTTAAATTTTTTAAAAATATTGAACACCTTAGATTTATTTCTCTTGAAATAAACCCAAGTCATCCTGCTATAGTCATCAATAAATAAAATAAAATATCGATTTTCATTTTGTGAAAGTGTCTTCATAGGTCCACACACATCCGTATACACACGTCCAAACTTTTCCTTTGCTTTCCATGCCACTCCTTTAGGAAATGATTACCTATGTTGCTTACCAAATGCACACCCTTCACAAACTCCGACTCCAATTTTATCATAACTATTCGTTAGACTAGGTACCATGCCTTTTTCCTACATCATCTTTAGGTTTTGAAAATTCAAATGGCCAAATCTATAATACCACAACCAACTATCATTTTCCAAATTAGTCTTCATAGACTTCTCTACTGGATATTTAAAATTGAGAGGAAAACATCACTTCTATATTTTCACTTTGGTTAGAACATTTTGAGAAGTATTTCTGTCATAAATTGTGCAATAGTTATCCTCAAAATGAAGAGAATAACCATGCTTAAGCAATTGGCCAAAACTTAGTAAATTAGCACCAGCATCAGGCATATAAAGAACTTCTTTAATCTTCTTAACTCCATGTTTAGTCTGAATAGCAACTGTACCAACCCCTTCTACATTCATACATTTTCCATTGCCAATTTTCACTCTTGAATGGAAGTTTGTATCCAATTCACAAAAATACTTCTCTTAGCTGTCATATGATTACTACAAGCACTATCAACATGCCAATGATCATCCATTTTTTTATTGCATTTTGACAAGTATAAAACATATTATCTTCTGCATCACAATCTTTTATCATCTTTGCTTGTTGATTAGCATTTACTTTGCAATCTTTCTTTAAGTTACCAAATCTTTAGAAATTAAAGCATCGTGATTTTCCTCTGTGGTAGCAATCTTTTGTCAGATGCCCTGAATTGTCACAAATGAAACACTTTTTAACTAAATTATATTCATTATTCTTCATTTTCCTTTCTTTAAATTCACCTCTGCCTCTGCCTCTTCCCCTTGAACTTCTACCTCCTCTACCCTGTCCACTACTTCCCAAATCATTTTGCTTTTCTTCACTAGATATTCCCTGACTTTTTGAATAAAGCACAAGTTAAGATTGAAATGCACTTAATACAGCCTTTTCACTATGGTGAACCAATCACTGCTCAAATGTTTTTAGTGAGCCCATCCATTCCTGAATACTCATAGTCGATAGATTTTATATTTCTTCTATCACAACGACTTTGGAGTCAATTTTTAGACAAACATATTAACACCTTTCCATTGATCTTCTTATCAGTAATCTCCTCACCATTTGCCTTCATTTGATTTACCAATTCAAACAATCTAATGAAGAAATCTTGCACCGATTCATTTTCTTTCATTCTGATATTCTCAAACTCCCTTCTAAGAGATTGAAATTTTATCAACCGTACCGGAAGATCTCCATGAAATTTTTCTTACAAAATATCCCATGCCTACTTCGCCTTCATCGCTCTCATGATTCTAAAGAAAATTGTATTTGAAACGCCCCTCTAAATCATGAAAAGAATAGCTGCATCACGATGTTTCTTCTCCCTTATCTCCTTCCTCTGAGCTGCAATCAAAGTCACTGGTGATTCTGGCTCTCTGATTCCATTTTCTACGAGCTCCCACCCATCTAACGACTCAAAAAGAGTCTTCACTTTGACAAACTAGAAGTCATAATTTTCCCTAGTAAAATTAGGGATTTGAACTGCACTAAAATTGATGATAGAAGAACTTACCATCTCTATTTCAGATCTTGCAAAACTCTTTTTGGTTCTTCAGGCTCTAATACCAGATTTGTTACAAAAACATGGACAAGGAAAATTTTCTTTTTTTGGTAATTTTTTAAAGAGAGTAATTCCTTCTTTCTTCCTCATTTATTCATTTTTTACACAACACATGACTTTTCAGCTCTACACGAAGAGACTCTTTCAACGTATAACTCTTACTCTCTTACCTCATGACTTTTGAACTATCCTATCTTGAGACTCTTGGTCTTTTTTGCTTTCTAGAAAATAAGAAAGTACATTAATTCTATCAATCCTATTAAGAGACATCAATATGACTATCTATCCTGGCTACACCTAATTTTGATTTTCTCTGTGCCTTTTCTTCCAAGCCTCCTTACAAATTGATCATCTTACTTCTGCAAACTTCTTGATTGCAAAAACTAAAAAATTGATGTTCCCTCCATGAACATGACTAAAATTACTCTCTTTCTCTCTCTCTCTCATGAATATTTGTGCAAGGGAGAGAACTTAACATGCAAGCAAATTTTCCCCTTCTCCAAATTCAACTGAACTCCTATGACCAACCAATGTCCAGGGCTATCCTAAGGCCCCATACAAAGGTCTGAACTATCCACAAACTTCAACAGCTTGGGTGCTGCCACTGGAGTGGGCAGCCCACTGGGGAACATGGCGGAGTCACCACAATAATCCCTTCCTTCTTCTTGTCAGAGTTACCGGCGAAGATGCACCAAATGCTGAAGAAAGCCCTGATGACCTCTGTGAAAATTCAGAGTATTCTAATGAAGATGGCAGTAAAGAAGGTAGTGTCCCTGGGGATTTTACCACAAAAAATCATGAAGTTTGGAGTACAATAGTCTTAGATGTAGGACCGATTTCAAGTCATGAGTTTTCACATGGAGTTGGGCACCTGAGACTATGAAAGCTACGTTGTTGTTGGTTGTCCAACTCGGGTTGCAGTTCATTGCTTATAAAAAGAGTACTCTAATTTCACGTTCATGGAGTTACTATACATGTGAATACTCTAATTTGTTATTTATTTTGAGTTGCCTTTGTTGAAAAATTAATTTAGGATAATGGGTTTGGTGGCTGGACGGTTGAACTAGGCATGTTGTTGGAACCCTACTTTAATCAAAAAGTTCATACATTGAAACAAACTGTGATCTCTGCCTTTGTGCAGGTTGTTTAAAACATAAAATGACCTTATTGAATTCAGCCAGCCTTCGTTATGACCCTGGTTCAAAGCTGCACAGCTACCTAAAGTGTTTGACAGGGTAATGTCAACTAGTAGAAAGGAGTCCAGAACTACTTGAAAATACCAGTCTCAGAAAATGTACTTTAATCAATAGGTTCAGGAGATTCGAACCTTTTGACTTACAGTTTCTTAACAAGTAAATAAGATAAAAGTTAGTAACTCTTGCAAGCAATATTTATTGTTTGTTATGTCTGTTTTTCTCTATCTTTCATCATCTTCTTTTGTTAAGTTATGTTGTTGCTGCTGTTGAAATCACTGAGCTCTTCTCCTGTTTTAAATCTGTTCTTTAGTTGATAATATCATTTTTATTTTTGTTGTGTTTTCTTTTTATTGTGTATTAGCAATAATTGAAGGAGAACATGGAGGACTCAAGTGAAGGGGGAGGAAAGTATGGATGATGATTTTTTGAAGCTTAAAGAATACTGATGATGATATTTTAGTTTTGTTATTTTTTCTTAACATTGGAGTTAAGAAAATATATGTTATTTTTTATATGTAATTGATATAATATTTTGTAATTTGATAAATATTTTCCCCTTCTAAACCTGTATGTGGCTTTTTGGTGAGCGTTTTAGGATTTTGTATAGATATAAATTTGAATATTTAGTATTTTTAAATATATGTATATATATTAATATTGATGAGTTTTCATTTTGTATGTGTAAAGATAATTTTAGATATTTCTTATATAATTTTTAATTTGTATAAATATAATAATAATAGGAATATAGTAATACAAAAATTATAATTTAATTAGTGAGGATAAAAAATCATCTTTAAATGGTACTTTCAATGACAACTTTAAAAGTTATCACTATTATCACAACAAAAAGTCATCACAAATGGTTCAAAGTTTACCTTCTTCAATGATAAAATCATGTTGTAACTGTATCCACAATAAAAAATTATCACAAATGCTTATTAGTTTACCATGTCTAGCGACAATATCGCGTTGTCACTATATTAGTGACGACAAATGTGGTCACTATATAGTACCTTTAATGACAACTAGAACGTTGTTACTATTGTTACAAGAAAATGTCATCACAAATATTCTATGGTTTATCATGTTTTGTGACAACATATATCGATATTATGACAACTTTGGGTTGTAATTAGTGATAATATCATACTGTCACTAGTTTAGTGATAATAGATATTATTGTCACTATATGGTATTTTCAGTGACAACTCGAAATTCGTCATTATTGAACTCTTTTATGACAATGATTTAATGACGAGATAGTGACGAGAAAAAAATTGTTACTAAAAGTCTTTAGTGATGACTTTTAGTGCTTTAGTGACAATTTTCTATTATCACTAAAACTCTATTTTCTTGTAGTGGGATGCGTATATGTGAGAGAATTTTTTGCCTTTAATAGGGGTCCGCAATTTCTTCGGTTCCACGCCATGCGTAGCTTTCATCAAGGTTGTTTTGCAGCAGCAGTAGAGTGCTGGCTAGGTGTTGTAGATGTGTTGCTACCTATGATACAAATGCAATAAGTTCTATTATAGCCAGATTGAAACGACTAGGGAAATTTTATGATTAGTTGGAGAGTAGCTTTGCTTCAGTTGGACCATTAGTTCGTTGTCTAGTTAATAGGTTAGAAGACCATTCTCCGATCTCCATCGTCATAGATGGCTACTAAGTTTGTGACAGTTGAATCATCTAATGACGACTAAGAATCAGATAAAATAGTAAAATAATTAATAGTTATTAAATTACAATATAATGACCACTGTTCATATAAGTATGAGTGTAGTTGAAGAAAATGATTGTGTGAATGGGGTCTAGCATAGCAAAGAAGCTCTTACTTAGCTGGATATGTAGTTGTTCAATATGTCTATACGTATAAAAGAGCCTCATCAAATATCTAGACACACGACTCATATTGTATTTTACGAAAAATGACTTCTTAAAAGACATCTATTTGTTTTTTGTGTTTAGCTTCTTAAAAAAAAAAAAAATCTTATTGTCAATTAATAGGGTATTTTAACTATGAAAAATGACATTTAAATATTTTACTAGCCAGTTGACCTAGTTATAAGTTCCGAATTTAATTAAAGATAATATTGAAATTTACCCTAACATTTTTTTTTTTTGTTTGAAGAAAGATGATTTTATGAATTTCAAATCTAAATCTTTTAGTTCGCATGCCTTAAGATTTCGTAGTAAAGATTTATCTTTGCATATTCTCAAGTATTTAGATACATGAGACCAAAAAAAAAAAAAGAGAGAGATAAATGAAAAGACAATGAACCGAGAATTACCTATTGGATTTTAAGCCTCAAGATATATGGCCTCACCCATGTAACTGCTCTATTTCCAACTATAACATGAAATGAAATATGTTAGTACCACATAAAGATCATAGAAAATCTATAATTTTCAAATCTATTTATACGATAAAACAAACTGACCATTCAGAGTGTCGTGTTGGGACAACAATACTAGCATATCTCTGTAGTTTTTAATTAAAAAATGGCTTGAACAGAGGTACCTTTGTGGTATTTACATATAGCTTGCTCCCCATCCTGCTGAGCTGGCGAGTTGGGGTTAAAACAGCTAGGCTTGCTGGAGGGCCCAAAGGTAGATCACTATAGATTGGAGCCCATATCTTGTGGGCTTGGAAGTACAGAAAGTATTGCAATTCTGCTATTGGTGGCTTATCTGCACATGGCATTTGCATATACTAAGGGCTAGGAACCATGTGGGTAATGCAACATCAACAATGAATTTTTTGCTTGGTAAAAGGGAGGCAAAAAATATTAATTTATTTTGAAGCAATCAAAGAGATGTATATGGACAAAGTGATAAAAGTGTGAATATTGGGTAGATTAAACGAAAAGTTTTCAATAAAGATAAGGCTATGTCAAATATTATCATTAAGTACATATCTTTGTACGCTAATTATGGATGAACTCACCAAACACATTTATAACTCAGTATCATGGTGCATGCACAAAACTGGGAGGGAGTCAAAGAAATTATTGAAAGCTTGAGGCACCTGAGGAAATAAAGAAAATAAAAGAAAAAAGAAATGATAGATGGTTATTTTGAGATTGACCATAAAGTCAGATGTATGACTTGGTTGTGAAAAAATGTAAGTTTATCTTTCGTTTGATTTTGATATTAGTTGAAAAGAAAGAACAAGCGCCTATGAGGGTTGATCTCCAAGGTCATCTAAGTGTTTTTCCAGCTGTGGTGGCTCCAAATTTGATGATTTTTCTTTGCTTTAATAGCACCACATCTTGACCACCCATGCTCAGTCCGACAATTATGAATCCACAAAATAATTTCAACTAATCATTTATCTCTCCAAACATACACCACAATTTATAATTAATACAAGTTAAATATAAACATTTGATTTGGAATGTTTCCTTCCAAGAATTTCAATGTCTTCGTGACCCAAAATACAAAAGTATATAAATAAATCAAACGCAAAATCGAAAAGCAATCTTAGTATTTGGTGTGCGCAAGATCATAGTTATTAAATTGGACCCACACTAATGTCTCTTAAAATTTATGGTTCAATCATTGATTTTTTTTGTTATTTTAAAATATAAAAGTTCATAGGTTATCTGAGTTGAGAGTCAATCTGTTATTGATTTGCGAGTTTATACGAATTGACTATATAAATAGTCCAATTTATGAATTACTCGTAGACTGTACCCATCGAGAGCTCATCTGACCTAATCAACGGCTCAGTACAATTTAATAACCATGCACATGATCCTTTAATCTTGATAAATTCAAGATTCGTTGCATAATTGCCTTTACGACTATAGCATTCATCGAAATTTAGACATTTTAATAAATATTTTCAATTTCACTCACCTACCTTTTTTTTTTTGGTTTATTTTGACACAGTGTCAAAAATGTCAGACAATAAGAAAAATTGCAGAGGTTTTAATCACATAATAAAAAGTTGTAAAGGTTTTAATCACATAATACTCGATTTTTGAATTAACAAGAACATAAAATTTCCTTTGATTTTGACGTATTCAAGGTTTGTTGCATAATAACATCCAGGGAAGTCACAAAAACCGGCCCGAAAAAGCCCGGCTCAGGGCCTGGACCGGGTGTACAGTATTTTCTCTCACATTTTTATTCTCCTAATACTATTACACTCTTTCAAACTCAATTTCAATTTTCTATACTACTATTTTTATCTCCGACTAATCACATTCAATACATATCTACCATTTTCATTTCTCAATTTTACCATTTCCACAATTTCCATTTCCACTCAACTTTACCATTTCCATAATTTCTATTTCCATATCTCATTCTCAACTTTATCATTTCCACCACCTACAACATTCATCAAGATTTTACAAGATTTCAAGGTTAGGAGTTCAAATTGAAAATTTGGTAAAAAACAACAACGATCTATGTCAAATCGGTACATTTATTTTTTTTTTGCATATTTACTTTTTTTGCATAATTAATTCATTTGCATTATATTTTTTTAAAAAATAAATTGGTCTTAAATTTTTTTAGAAAAATGATCAGAACACATTCTTCTCAAACTTTCCAACAATCTCCTCTCCCTCCATTTTCATATTTTCAAGAGGAAATTCTCAAAAATATAGATGTTGAAAATTTTTTAGAAAAAAATTAATCTATCTATCACACACACTAGAAAAAAAAATTTTAATGTATGAGAATTTTTTGTTTAAAATATTGATGAACAAAAGGAAACTTATAAAATTTGTCACAAAAAATATAAATTCTTTAAGGGTTGAAGGATAAACACACTTAGTTAGAGATCATTCGGATAAATTATCTCAAACATGACAAAAACAAATAGCCACCGGAGAAGAAAATGTCATGGATATATTTAAATATAATGCATAAAATGAAAAAGTTGGTTAAATAGAATGGAGAGCAAAAAATGAATTACCACTTAGTATAGTTGCATGTCCTATATCTAAAGAATAGATCAACTGATAGGAAGAGGTCAATAGATTGGTATCAAAAATTAAAAGATGATATAATTGTATAATTTATAACTAGTCAATGTAAATTTTCACTAATTTTAAATATTTAAAAAAATGAACATAAAAAAACACATTATATTGCAGTGACATGTCATTGAGTTAATAATTCATGGGATTTAGAAAAAAGAATTTTAGTTTTTCAACATTGAAATTATCCATATTTCAGTACTCAGAGTTTGAGTAATTACGAATTTTGTTTATGAATTTGGAATTAACGATAGAATTTTTTCTATATCTTTTGATAATATTTTGGCTAATATTAGTGTGGTTAATATTTTAATGCAAACTGTAAAAACAATTTTAGATGGAACATTTTTAATATTATATGTGCATGTCATATTATAAATTTATGTGTTAGAAATGGTAAACCTAAATTTAAAACCTATCTATGAATTAATTCATCAAATTAGAAACTCTTTGGCAAAAACTCAAGAAATGAGACAATTATATCAATTATATAATAAAAAATTTAAAATGGAATGTGAAACTAGGTAGAATTCAACTTATGATATGTTACAAAGTATACTTTTTTTTAGAAATATTTTAATTAAATTTGTAAATTTTAATTACGAATATGATTTTATTGATAATACCGCTTTTGATTCTGCAACTATACTAACTAAATTATTAGAAATTTTTATTCATGTACAAATTTATTTTTCAGAATTTATTATCCAATAACTCATTTAATATTGCCTAATTTTTATAAAATTTGTTTTGTATTTAATGAATTTAAAGAAAAAGATAGATTTAATAATATTGTTTAACTATTGAAAATAAAAATTTTAAAATATTATGAAGAAATTTCTATTTTGTATTTGATAGTAAGTGTTTTAGATCCACATGTTAAAGTTGAAGGTGTTAAAATGTTAATAGATTGTTTTGTACAAATTTTTCCAACAAAAATATGTATTAACCGATAATATTTAAAATAACAAATATCATATAATACTCGATTTTTGAATTAACAAGAACTTAAAATTTCCTTTGATTTTGATGTATTCAAGGTTTGTTGCATAATAACATCTAGGGATGTCATCTGGCTGGTTTTGGCTCAAAAACTGCCCCGAAAAAGCCCAGACCAGGGCCCAGACCGGGTGAACAGTATTCTCTCTCATATTTTTATTTTTGCAATACTACTACACTCTATCAAACTCAATTTCAATTTTCTATACTACCATTTTCATCTCTCACTAATCACATCAACACATTTCCACCATTTCCATTTCTCAATTTTACTATTTCCATAATTTCTATTTCCACTCAACTTTACCCTTCCCACAATTTCCATTTCCATAATTTCCATATCTAATTCTCAACTTTATCATTTCCACCACCTACAACATTGATCAAGATTTAGCAAGATTTCAAGATTGGAAGTTCAAATTGAAGATTTGGTGAAAAACCACCATGATCTATGTCAGGTCGATACATTTATTTATTTTTTTTGCATGATTAATTCATTTCCATTATATATTTTTTTTTAAAAAAAATGGTCTTAATTTTTTTTAGAAAAATGGTCAGAACACATTTTTCTTAAACTTTCCAACAATCTTCTCTCCCCCCACTTTCATATTTTTTAGAGTAAATTCTCAAAAATATAGATATTGAAAATGTTTTACAAAAAAATTAATCTAATAACACACAATTTATCACACACACACTAGAAAAGATAATTTTAATGTATAAGAATTTTTTGTTAAAAATATTGATGAACAAAAGAAAAATTGTAAAATTTTTCACCAAAAATATAAATTTTTGAAGAGTTGAAGGATAGACACACTTAGGAGACACTTGGTTAAAGATCATTCAGATAACTTATCTCAAACAAGACAAATAGAAATAGCCATCGGAGGAGGAAATGTCAAGAATACATTTAAATATAATACAAAAAAAGAAAAAATTAGTCAAATAGAATAAATAGCAAGAAAAGAATTACTATTTAATATAGCTGCATGTTCTGTTTTTAAAGAATATATACAAAAATATTTATAATCGGATTATAAAAAAAGTAGTAGATCAACCGATAGGAAGAGATCAATAGATCGGTATCAAAAATTAAAAGATGGTATAATTACACAATTTATGACTAGTCAATGTAAATTTTCATTAATTTTGGATACTTGAAAAAATGAACATAAAAAATAACATTATATTGTAGTAACATGTCATTGGGTTAATAATTCATAGGATTTAGAAAAAAGAATTTTAACTTTTCAACATTGGAATCATCTATATTTCGGTACTTAAATAGTTAGAATAATTATGAATGTTGTTTATGAATTTGGAATTAGTGATAGATTTTTTCTATATTTTTTTGATAATATTTTTGCTAATATTAGTGCGGTTAATATTTTAAAGCAAACTATAAAAATAATTTTAGATGGAATATTTTTCATACTAGATGTGCATGTCATATTATAAATTTATGTGTTAGAGATGGTTTAGAAATGGTAGACCTAGTTTTAAAACTTATTCGTGAATTAATTCATCAAATTAGAAACTCTTTGACAAAAACTCAAGAAATGAGACAATTATATCAATTACATAATAAAAAATTTAAAATAGAATGTGAAACTAAGTGAATTCAACTTATCATACTTTACAAGATATACTTTCTTTTAGAAATATTTAAATTAAATTTGTAAATTTTAATTACGAATATGATTTTATTGATAATACCACTTTTGATTTTGCAACTGCACTAACGAAATTATTAGAAATTTTTATACATGTACAAATTTATTTTCCGAAAGTTATTATCCAATAACTCATTTAATATTGCCTAATTTTTATAAAATGTGTTTTGTATTTAGTCAATTTGAAAAAGAAGATAGATTTAATGATATTGTTCAACTATTGAAAATAAAATTTTTAAAATATTATGAAAAAATTCATATTTTGTATTTAATAGTAAGTATTTTAACTCCACGTGTTAAAGTTAAATGTATTAAAATGTTAATAGATTGTTTTGCACAACCTTTTCCAATGAAAATATATATTAACTGATAATATTTAAAACAACAAATATCATATACTTTACAAGGCATATTTGAATTTTATGAAAAGGAACATAAAAATTTAAATACTAATGACGTAGGTAGTAGTAGTGCAAGTACAATAACTCGATCATTTTCAATTTCTTTTAATCTTATACATATTTTAGGAAAAAAAACAAAGAGTTTCTTCTTTAACATTCAATGAATTACTTTTATACAAACAAACACCTAGATTAGAATGTTTTAATGATGATGATTTTTTTGATATACTAGGTTAATGGAGAAATAATTCATCATATTATCCAATTTTAACTCAAGTAGCCAAAAATATACTAACCCCTTCAGTGTTTACAATGTCATTTTAAAGTGCTTTTAGTATAGGTGGTCGAGTATTAATGTCATGCCCCGATCCTCGGATCGACCACGTGATAGCCGCCGCGTTGTCTCGGTATACGGGCAGAACCTCCCCATATATCGGGACTCCGCAAGGCTACAAAGACAGCACCACAGTTCTTTCCATACATCAATCATCAAAAATAGAAAACATCACATAACAAAACACATGCAAGGACACATCCGGTCCATCCCTGTACACACGAGCACACATCGGGCAGAGGGAACCTGTGCATGCGCATTTACACATCAACACACAATCGGGGAGAGGGAACCTGTGCATGCACGGCACACAATATGACCATCCAAGCCATTTCAAAGTTTACAGTATAAGGAAAGCACTTAACAAACAAGAAGTCCCAAAATATAGTCGTAGGATTTTTCTAACACTTGCCTGAAGCAATCAAGCTAATGTCAGTAAGATCCAAACGATATGAGTTGTCCAAGATTTCGTGAAATCGAAAGAAAATAACCATTCTCAATATTACAAACCAAATGTCCCACTCAAACAATGAGTTTTTACCAAAAATGGGAGAAGGGAAAATAAACAACAAACCACATAAGGATTCTATCAATACTTGTTCCTATACAGGAAACAAGTATCAATTAAATCCGTACCAAAATAATTGTACAAGTCTTCCTTTCCATGGAATTCAGTTCAGATCCAAAAGTGACTATACATCATGATGTATACCTACAAAAGTCAGCTGGTAGGCCCTCCCCAAGCTCCAATCTCTATCACAAATCTAATCTTCCTCTGAAAAATGTTAAAGAGTGGGGTGAGTATTATAAATACTCAGTGAGTGGAGTGCAATGGCATGATTGTGTAATAAATAAGGGGTGAAAGTGGGGAATGTCAAAGCATACTTCAAACATCATTTTCCATATCCAAACATTTCAGTAATTCAACATCATTTATAAAATATGCATCCATATCAAACATTTTCTCAGAAAATCACAAGGGTCCCATCGAAAACACTTCTGCCTTGCGTTTGGCCGAACCAAGACGGAAGCCCGCCAAGGGGTTTTCCATTTCAGTTTTTCAAACTACCCCCTTCCTTGGCGTTGGCTCGAACCTCACTGGGGTGCAATCCGGATAGTCCGACGTGGCAGAGCAGAGGCCGCATACCTCTCTCGCATATAAAACCCCAATCCACGTCACCCCGTCGGGTCGCTCCGTGGGGGGAATGACTATAGCTATTTCTCTCGTGCACCATCATTTCACAATCATTCCATTTCCAACAATGTGCCATATTTTATCAATTCAATCCAAAAATCATGCTACGCGCATTTACCAATCAAGTAATCAAGTCATGTGGCACAAATTCATGTAAAATCACATAGGATGCATTCATAATTCAAATTCTCATTTCAGACATCCCACAATCACAAATAATTGCATAAAAATAATATGAAAATCATTTCAAATCATTTATCAAAGGATTTAAAGACATTTTGCTTATTTACTACACAACGATCCGTCCACTCACCTCTAGGGAGGGTATCCACTCCCTATTTCCGAAATCAACTCAAAAAGACTCCCCTCGAGTCTCCAAAGGTCAACCTAGACCAATCAACACGAATAATCAACAATTAAAGCTCTATAAAAAGGGTTTTCTAATTTCCCTTTTATTTAAAATCGCTTAAATTTGCACAACCACATTCTTACACTTTCATTTCATCAATTTATGATCATTTCAAATCACCGATGACTTTAAATTCACAATATTCCTCAATTTTACCAATTTTCTCCCGAATTACATAATCTTTATTTAATTCACTCCAATTTCAATTCAATTCTCAAGATCAACTACATAAACCACTCAACCAAAACTCTAATACTATCTCAGACATTCTATCATACTTCACAGTCCAATTTATATTAAAATCTAAGACCTAACCTCAATAATTTCATACAAACACTTAGGGAAATACATTTCTTACGAGTCTAACACATTTTAGAATATATATAAATATAATTTCTACCTAAATTCAACAAAATTAATTTGAATTCTTTAAGGGATTGAAAATCCCTCACCTAGGGTTTTTCGCGATTCGCAATCCTCGCTCAGAAGTCTCCTCAATCCACCCTCAGACCTGCAAAGCTACCAAATCGAAGTTTAGTTCAGTAATTTAGCTCAATTACCATGACTAATCGAAACCCTAGAATCAAAATTAGGATTCAGCCTTTACCTGAGAGAGGAAGGACTCGCAGTCTAACTAGGGTTTTCAAATGTCCACTCACTGCTGGTCTAGGACGGGTCGCTGAAGAGGGATGCTCGCGCAGAGCATCACACGAGCGAGGGAGGAGAGCACGAGGTCACTGTCGCGCGCGAGGGTGAGAGTGAGAGACACTGACTGAGGGACTGCGAGGGAGAGATAGATAGAGAGTGATGGTGCGAGATGAAGAGGTGGCGACCGCGGTGGTTCGCGGTGGCCGCGGTGGTGGCGATCGATGGAGGGTGAGATCGAGATGGCGACGGGTAATCGCGATGGGAGAGAGAGTGAAGAGACCGAAAATAGAGAGAAAAATAGAGAGTGAGTAGAGGGAGGGAGACGACGGTGGTGGTGGCTTGCGGTGGTTTGCGGTGAGGGAGAGAGGCGGACGAGTGCGGCTAAGACGCGAGAGGGAGAGGGAGTAGGGGGTGAGGGAGTGAGCGATTAGGGCTTTCAGCCCTAATCGATTTGAGAAAAGGGGGAACGCGGCGTTTCAGGCTGAAACGCTGCGTCTCCCCACTCTCTCTCTCTCTTTTTTTTTTTTTTTTGCAAATATATATATTTGTTTTTATATTCTTATTATGATAAAATTTTAAATTTACCTAAAGTAGAATCCACTACGAATTTACGACTCGGCATTTTAATTATACCAAAAATTTAAAATTGAAACCCAAAATCGAAAATCAAAACTTTTAAGATTTTCTTTTATAATTACTGAGATATTTTACAGAACATTTCAAATACTGAATTTTCGGTATTACAATTAAACAAGAAGTATACAAATTTGGTGGACAATACTTTAGAATCTTTGATTTGTATTAAAAAATGGAAGTATGCGGAAAAAAGGATGCAAAGCATCGTCAAGGTCTCGGAAGAAGATGAAAAAGAAGTAGAAGAAGAAGAAGAAGAAACATAATGTATATAGAAAAAAAAAATCATCCTTATATAAAAATCAAAATAATGTAATAATAAAAAATTATTGGATTTCAAAATCCAAGTGAAGAGATTGGTAGTGGACGTATACTGAATTCGGTGGAACCACCTAAAAATTTTGTGTCACTCTAATTTTTTTTATCTATTTTTTGGTAAAAAGTAAATTTCAAAAAAAAACAAAGTGAAGAAAAAGATAACAATAGTTAAAAAAAAAAATAAAAACAACAAGAGAGTTAAAAAAAAGAAAGGAACATAAGAGAGGTAAAAAGAGAGAGCGAGAGAGAGTTTCAAGAAAAAGAAAACATGGGAGTTGAAAACAAAAACAAAAACAAAAACAAAAGAAAAAGACAAGAGAGTTAAAAAAAAAAAAAAAGGAACACAAGAGGGGTTAAAAGGAAAAAAGAAACAAGGGAGGTTAAAAAAAACAATAAAAAAAAAGCTAAACCTGAACCAGAACCAGCCCGACTAGGCCCAACACAGCGACTCAGGTTCATTGGGCTAGGCCGGTTCCAAATAAAAGATTTTAGAACCGGCCCGGCCTGGACTAGGCTGGCTTCGGAATCACAGCCGGCCTGGCCTGTAGTTCCAGGATTCGTCACTAAATCGGACCAAGCCCTATCCATCCCGACCCGGTGATCTCTAAAAAAAAAATACCAATTGCTATTTAAACATTATGATTTTCAATTTCATTCAATTGACTAGTGAACCTATGACAAAAATACTAAATCAATGAGAAAAATTATTAACGATTGGGATATTAAAATGAATCAATTTATGAGGTCCATAGAGTTTTGAGCATCTCACAGAAACCTTCCAAATGTATTTAAGAAAAAAAAAAAAGAATTTCAATAGCTATACTTGAATTTTTTCCTGAAAGAATTGAAATCACTGGACATTCATTAATACAAATGGTCCTATTTCCCATAATCATGCTTATCTATCTCTTAAGTCTTCATTGTCTCCCCTTCCTCCGCTTTGCCTTTGATGATTGCTATCCACGAGGAATGGTCCTATTTCCCACATCTGTATTGGCTCCTGCAACATGCCCTGTAGATGGAAGGGCCCAACCCTACCCAGTTCTTACATTATGGCTTGAACCTAAGATTGTCAAGGGAAAATAGTCAGCATATTTATAGAATTAATTAAAAATAATAAGGATCTCATGCCCCGGCCCTCGGATCGAATACACGACAACTGTCGCGTTACGCCATAGTATGGTAAATCTAACCCGTATACCAAGATACTTAAGACATTCATCGATATCCATCCATTTTTCAAAATAATTCAACAAATTTAAATAAGTCAACACGTATTCATCACACAAACAAAGGATCAGCTCGGTCCGTCCCTATTAAAAACATGTATGCATAAGGCCATCCCAACCATCCAATTTCAAATACATGCACAATGCTAACCCTGTCATTCCAATCAAATCTATAAAAAATAAAACAAGTCCCTACTCAAGGAATTTAAACCAACTAAGTTATAAAAAATAAATCCCAAATAAATTTTCAGTTAATTAAATAGGTCATTAATTTATGCATTCAAAGTCAAATGAAATTTAAAGTTCAGAATTCAATAAGGTAGTATTCAAGATAATTCTTCAAAAATTATTTACAACCAATACTTCCACAAGGGTCCACTAATACCTCAAAATATAATTTAAAGAAACCAATACCCAAAGTGGTTCTCAAACTATTTTCCCTCTGACTCAAGGCAAGGACTAAACTCTAAACTAAACGTCCTTTGTAAAAAAAAAAAAAAAAAAAAAAAAAAAAAAAAAAAAAGAGAGACAGAGAAATGAGAGGAATGAGTATAAACAATATTCAGTGAGTGAAATACATATTATGCAATGAATGGGGGGTGTGGATATATTAAATAATTTTCTAAAATATTTTTAATTATAAATCAAATATACCAATGATCATTATAAAAGTCAAGTTTTTAAACTAAATTCAATCATCATAATGAGATAAAATTTATACATCCAATATTTTTCACATTATCCAATCATGGGGCAACCAAATACATTGTTCCTGACAAAAGTCTACTACAACTTAGGGCAGAAACTTGCATTGGATGTGGCATTTCATTGGTGGTACAACTAGCTATCCCATGACCTTATTTAATAATTTTGGCCATAGAGGTACTGCACGTGCTTGGCTACCTCATATGGTTTATTAACCCTACCATGTCACCCCATCAGATCGCATCGTGGAGGAAAATGACTAGTCATTTAATAGAGGTTCAGACTCATGCCCTAAGTCAATATATGTACCATTCTGTTTCAAACCATTTTATGTGCCAATATAGTTATACGAATTTTAATTCAAGTCATCAATGGCAAAACTTGCAATATAACAAATATAAACACGGCACATAATTCATTTTCAACAATTTGGATGTATATCTATATCAAATTTACGTATAGGGACATTTCACACATACAAAATATTTCAAAACTCATTTTAAAATCATTTTACAAAATCAAGTAAAATATTTTACTCATTCAAAACATAACATATAATCAATTCACCTCTTAGGAGGGTCAACACTCATAATCCATAATCCAAAGCTAAGTTAATTCCTTCTAAACTTTCAATTGTCTCAACTTAAGACAATAAATACAATTTTACTATTAATCATAAATCAAATTTAGGGTTAGTTGATTTTCTACTAAATTTTCCGAACCCTAAATTTCCAATATCATCAAAACTATGTTTAAATCCTTCTAATAAATATAAAAATCTAAAAATAATCTTCCATTGAACAGTTTCCCCAATTTCATCATTATACGAACCTTATGTCTAAATGCTCAAACTTTATTCATCAAATCTCAACATAAAATTCATATATAACTAAAATGTACTAAAATTTAAGATGAATGAAGAAAAATTATCATATTTGAGCCACCGGTTTTGCCTCTTAATCATGTCACCTTAATACCCCTAGATTTCCCTCTCTCTACAAAACCTTAAATCTCAACATAAATTCCAATTTTATGCAAGAATAATTAAAATCCAAATCTAAAAATGAGTATTATCTCTATTTCTTTTACAAATTTCACCCAAAACCAAACTTAACCAAAACCCTAACTTTCTTCCTCCTCATGCTTCAAATCTCTCTTTTCAAACCACCAACCAATGCATTTGTTGAGGAGTTTAGAGTGTTGATCAAAAGATTTTGGAGTGGTTTTAGTTAATTTTGGAGAGAGAGAGGGAGAGTGCGTGTGTGTGTGTGACGAGAGAGAGAAGGAGTGGGTCGAGAGGGAGAGTCAGGGAGAGGTGGTTTCAGATAAGTTTGAGATAAAAAGGTAAGGGAGGAAAAGAGAGTAAGTGGGGGAGTGTGTGTCTTGACTATTCCTCCTCATTATTTCTTTTTTTTTTTGTCTTCTTTTTACTTACTTTTTTTTGGTATTAAAATGATTGAACAAGTAAGCATAATAGAAGGAGATAGTTCAAATAGAAACGAAGAGTCCTACTGAGATAATTGTGACTATTGAGCCCATCTAACAAACCGAGCAAGTTCTCTACACCTTTACCCTTTCATGCTTCTTTAAAATGAGGAAGTTCCTCCACAAATTAATCACATATCATCACCATTTGTGTTACACTAGGATATAATTCTTACTTTTGCACAAGATATAACATAGATAGGACAAACCTTGATTAAGATTATGTAGGGTCTACATAGTGTCCCCCCTGCCATCAGAATTCTAACTACAAAGTGCTTCAAGAGTGATTAGCTTAAGGACATTCAAAAGGATAAAAAATGAAAACAAAAAAAAAAAACCATCAAGCCTCTTTAGATATAATTGCAAGCTAATAAGCATAAATATGTGTAACACCGAAAATCTGGTGTTAGAAATTTTGTAAATATCGTTATAATATAAAGGAAAATTTTAAATTTTATTGATTTTTGATTTTAGGGTATTAAATTTGAATTTTTGGTATATTTAAAATATCCATGTTTCCGATTTGAGGTGCGATCTATTTTGATTATAAATTTAGAGTTTTAATAAAATGTGGGCATAAATATATATGAATATTTATTTGTTTATTTATTTATATAATTATTTATATAATTAAAAAAAAGGGATAGTGGAGACGCAACGTTTTCTTCAAAACGCTGCGTCCCCAAGGAATTAGGGTTAGAAACCCTAATTCCCTTCTCTCTCGTCTCTCGTCTCCCTCGATTCTCCCTCTTTCTCTCTCGTCTCTCGTCTCCCTCGATTCTCCCTCTTTCTCTCTCGATTGACACTCTCTCTATCACTCTTCGCCTCCCTCCGCCGCTCGCATTCTCCCTCTCGCTAGTCTTCTCTCTCTCTCCCTCCATCATCTCTCTTTGCCTTCACTCTCTCTCCCTCTAGCTCGCTATCACTCTCTCTGTTTCTCTCCCTCCACCGCGCACAGCCACGCTGTCCCCCTTCACTGACCGCTGGCCATCATCGCTCATATCTCCTCTCTCTCTCTCTTTCTCTCTCTTCCGAGCATTAGTGCTCTGTCTCTCTTCCTTGCTCGCACGCTCGTGCGCTCTGCTTTCTCTCTACTGAGAGCTCTTCTGTAATCTTTGCAGAAGCCTCATGCTGGCAATAGCAGGAGACCTTCGAAAACCCTAGGCCACGATTTCCTGTGATCCCTTCACTACTAGGTAAGGGTTGGTTTCCAATCATTAGCTCTAGGTTTTAATTTTCTGGGTAATTTAGTCTAATTTCTAAGCTCTGCTTTGGTTTGGAAACATTGTAGGATTTCAGAATGAGTTGTAGACGCACGGACATTAGGGCTGCAAGCTATGAAAACTCTAGGTGAGGAAAATTCAAATCCTTTCGATAAATTAAATGAATTTAGGGTGAATTTAGGGTAAGAAGTCTTGTATATGTTTAGAATGTATGTTGGATTCAAATAGAATGCATTTTCTAAAATTTTATATGTGATTATTAAGGTTAAATCTAGAATTGTACATGAACTAGGCTGTTTGATATGAAAGAAGCATGTTAAAGGATGATAAAATCATGTTGGATTGATTAGAATAGTTTCCCTCAGAGTTTAATTTGAAATATGCATAAAAAATGTTATGATTATGTAAATTCAGAAGAAATAGGGCAAATTTAGAAATATGGGGAATTAAAGTCCATAGAGAGGTAAATAATCTTAGGATGATGAAATGAGAGTTTAGAATTTGTGGATATGCAAATTAAGGGCATATTAAATTACGAAAAATTTGAAATCCCTTTTATGGGATCTTATTTGATGATAAATTATGATGTTTGTTAGGTTAACCTTTAGGAGAGTTGAAAGTAATTTATTCAGATCAGATTGATAAATAGAGAGTGAATACCCTCTCTAGAGGTGAGTAGATGGTTCATTGTGTTCCTAAATGAGTAACTTGATTTAAAATTGTTTTATAAATGATTTTGTAAGATTTTTACATGTTTTATATAAATTTTTTTGTGATCGTGAGATGTCTGAACTGGATTATGAAGTATGAATGCATCCACTGTGTTTATGAATACATATGTGCCATATGTTATTTGATGTTGCTTTATGAATTGCTATGGCATGAAATTTATGATTATTTGTTGGAAATGATGGCACATGATTTGTGAAAAGGATTGTTTGAGAAAAGAAGGGTGCTGATAGCTAATGACTATAGTCATTCCCACCACGAAACAACCCGATGGGGTGGCGTGGTTGGGGTTGGATGTGCGGGGGAGATAGACATCCCTCCCTCTGCCGAAGTCATACTAAACACCAAGGAAGGGGATATGTTTTGAAACATTGGATTAAAAAAAACCTATGGTGGACTTTCGTCTGGATTTGACCAAACCTAAGATGGAAGTGTTTTCGATGGGACCCCATGATTTTCTGAAAGAATGATTGATATGGATGCATGTTTTGCGAATTGTTTGAGTTATTGAAATGTTTTTACATATATAAAGTGTTATTTATGAGGTATACTTTGACTGCCCATATTCACCCCTTATTTATGGACACAATCACACAATTGCACTCCACTCACAGAGTATTCCCAATAATTACCCCTCTTTCCACATTTTTCAGAGAATACTTAGTTTAGAGACTGGACGTTGGAGCTTGTGAAGGATATTTTGTTGATTTGCATAGGTATCTAGTAATGTAGGATTTTTGGGAATTGTAGTTCGTAGAACCATGGAAAGGAAGTTCTGTACATCTCATACCATACGAATTTTACTAATACTAGTTGAGTTCTTTGGTAAGTATTGGTAAAATCTGACGATTATGATTTGAAATTTCATTATTTTGATTGAACTGTTTCTGAAAAATGTTTTATCTTATTCTGGGATATTTGGATTAAAATATTGAATTTCGATATTTACTTTCGGAATTATGAAGTTCTATTCATCTCATACCATTTGGACTTTACTAATGCTGGCTTATTTTCTTCAGGCAAGTTTTAGTAAAATCTTACGACTATGATTTAGGACTTCTTTTATTTTGAATACTTTATTTGTACTGAGAATTTTGGATTGGCTAGGATGGCCAAATTGCATCCATGCATGTATAGGAACCCCTTCCCAAATGTGTATCGATGCATACTTGTGTGTACAGGGATGGACCAGATGGGTCCTTTGCATGTGTATTATTTTATGAATCTCTTATTTTGATGGATTTGTGTGCTGGAAGATTTATTATTCAGTAATGTAGCCTTATGGAGTCTCGGTATATGGGGAGGTTCTGCCTGTATACCGAGACAATACAGCGGTTGTTGCGTGCTTGATCTGAGGATCGAGACGTGACAGTATACATAATTCAATTAAATTATACATATCACTACAAAACAAATGCTCTATCCAGATAGACAAAAACCATCTGCAAAATCTATTAAAACTGTCACCAAAATCTTGTTTGAGGAATGGGATTACAGTTAGCTATATACCAGTTGGTATATTATATATATCACTATAAAGCAAATGCTCTATCCAGACAGATAAAAACTGTATACAAAACCTATTAAAGTTGTCACCAAAACCTTATCTGATGGATGGGTCTTCAATTGTCTATACACCAGTTAAGATAGGTCTATCCCAATGGTTTTGATCACCGTTAGAACATGTCCTGGATTTATATTGTCTTTTATCATCAGTTACCACATGCGTTAGGAAAAGTTATTGTCTTTTATTGTCGGTTACCATATGTTAGGAAATTATGTTGTCTTTTATTGTGAGTTACCATGTGTTAGGAAATATTACTACTTTTATCATCGGATACCACAATTGTTAGGAAATGTTACTGCCATTTACTATGATATTACTGTCTTTTATTGTCGGTTACCACAAGTGTCAGGAAATGTTACTGTATTTTATTGTCAATTATCACAAGTGTTAGAAAATAGCTACCACCTTTATCGTCGATTAGAAAAATGTTAGAAAAAGTTATTACCTTTTATCATCGGTTACCACAAGTCCTATAGGAAATGCTACTGCTTTTTATTGTCGATTACCACAAATGTTAAGAAATGTTATTATATTTTATCATCGATTACCACAATTGTTAGGAAATGTTATATTTTATCGTTGGTTAGTATTAGTGATAGTGTCCTTTATTGTCGGTTACTAGTTTTTTTTTTTATATATAATTGTATAGATTTGAATTACTATAAAGAGACTACAAAATTAAAAAAAAAAATTACAAAAATAATAGAAGAATAATAAGGATTGTATTAATATGTGACAATGATTCATATAATGACTGATATAGATCAAAAAAAGAAAAAGAGAAAAGATTATGTGGTCTACCGTGCATGGTCGCGTGATCTACCATGAGTGATGGAGCGGACTACCAAGCACGCTTGCGCGGCCTACTACGAGTGCTTGAGTAGTCTACTATGCGTGCTTGCATGGTTTGATATGGTAAAGATCGAATGCACTCTAACTATATAGTCAAGGAATCGGTAAAATCCTAAGTCCCAAATATCTTAACAGCGTGCTAATGAGTCTCTACGTTTCTTGACAATTGCTTATAACAAAAAATAAAAAATGGATAATTATTTGACAGCATTTTAATATTAAATCTCTAATTAAATAGATCTGTTTATTTTTAAATCTGGGGTAACGTCTTAGGATGATTAGGTTTTTTTTTCCCAGACTAAACTTGTTTTTGGGATGGTTGTGATTCTTCGTAGTCAGTTACAATACTCATCCATCGTTTAGTTCATCTCATAATTGTAATTAAAAAAGTTTGAAATCTTTTAAATACTCATTCCCATTTTTAGTGCAACCTAGCATGACCTAGTACAACAGAATGACTTTTTTTATAAAAAAAATGTGATTACCTTTTGATGAAATCTTGCATGTCTGAATGTGAGATTCAGTGAGAACTTGGGATGGGTCTGGAGGTTGAAAGTATATTTGACTAATTGTATAGATTTCTTAGGAGGGAAAGTTTTCAATTTTTGTTTGAAAATATATTTGGTTGAGTGAGAACTTTTGATGGATTATGAGAGATTTTAGGAAAATAAGGCTGAAAATATGTTTGTTTAAATTAGAATTTTTGATAGATTTTTAGAGCTGTAAGGGGAGGAAAGTTTTCAAGAGAATGAGAGCTTTGATGGTTTTGATGGTTTTAAGAGATGATTTAAAATATATTTGGTTTAGTCATTTGAAAAGCCCGCCCTCTTTTAAAATTTTGTCTCTCTATAAATTTTTTCCGCCTTTTTTTTTTCCCATACCTTTACTGTTATCCGCCTTGTTTTTCCATACTTTTAGTTAATACCTGTTTTCTGCATTCTTAAAACACTCACCACTTTTACATTCATGCCATGAAAGCAATCCAAAATTTATTCATTTTCTGCCATGTTGTCAATCCCAAATTAGATAAATCACATTTCATTCAATGGCTGAGCAAACTCTGAAATGGACATATCATACTGTAATTGATCCAACGGCTAGGGGTAATTGGTTGAATGTCCTTTCAACTTAAAATTATATAATATTAATAATTACTAATTTTATGTAATTACAGATATTGAACATCATGTAATATTATTTAAATTACTAATATTAATAATTACTAATGTTGATGTCATGTAATATAATGTTATTATGTACCATTACATTTTGTAATAATTGGTCATAATATCTAATAAATGAATGAATTGTTATAATAATGCCAAATTATAACACTACAATATATATTAATTGATCATAATATCCAATTGGTCAATAAATTATCATAATTTTATATTATAACATTATATTAAATAATATAGTATCATTACATTTAAATAACTTCCTCTATGCATGATAGAACTACAATGTCACTTGATCCAATGGTGAATTACAATGTAACACTACATGTAACATTGTTTAAATTACTAATATTGATAATTAATTATGTAATGTAATATAATGTCATTATGTACCATTACATTTCTAATCTGTGAATTGTCTATATCATGTAACAAGTGGTCATAATGTCTAATTGGTTAATAAATTGTCATAATATCATATTATAACACTATATTATGAATTAATTGGTCATAATGTCTAATTGGTCAATGAATTGTCATAATTTTATATTATAACACTACATTATGTAACATAGTATCATTGCACTTAAATAACTTCCTCAATTTGTTCAATGCATAAGAAAACTACAATGCCGCTTGATCCAACGGAGAATTACAATGTCACTTGAACTTATCCTAAATTGGTCCAATGACTAGCATTACATAATATAATTTAGCATTACATATAGTAATGTAGCATTACAAAGAGTAATGTAAATTAACAATGGAAAATCATTGATACATTTGTATGCCACGAGTGTTAGGAAATGTTACATTATATTGTTGGTTAGTACAAGTGATAGGAAAATTTATTGCTTCGGTTACAACATGATATCAATGGTTTGTTTTTATTTATTTTTTTAAAGATTATGTAGATTTGAATTATTAAGAGACTATAAAATAAAAAAAAATTACAAAAATAATATAAATGTAATAGGGATTGTAGTAATATGCAAGAAGGATTGATACAATGACGGATACATATAAGACTAGAAAAAGCGAAAAGATTACACAGTGTACTATGAGCGCTTGAGCAATCTACCATGCGTACTTGCACGGTCTACCATGTGCGCTTACACAGTCAACCACATGCTTGCATTAACTAGCACTGCCTTACCACCAGTTATCTCCAATGTATAATAATATTATCACACTTTATCACCCATTACTGCACTTTATCACTTGTAAATGGCAATTTAGTATCTGTTACCGCAAAATCATTACACATATTTCACTCCAATATATAACAATATAATCACACTATACTATATTATCACTAGTTATCGTAAACTTATCGCAAATTATCGCAAAATTACCACATTTTACCGTGAACTTGCCACCTCTTATAGCAACACAACACCTATTATCGCAAATTATCCATAACTTGCACGGTCTACCATGCGCTTGAATTTGTTACCAATGACTTACCACCAACTATCATTATCTTACTACCTTTTATCACATACTTATTATCTATTGTCACAATTTTACTATTAGGTATGGCAACTCCAATATATAACTACATATTATTTAAATTATTAATATTGATAATTACATTATATAACATAATTAATTACAAAATTTTTATAATTTTTTGTAATATTCAAATTGATCATAATATCTAATTCGTTAATGAATTTTATAATATCATATTGTAACATTATATTATATAAATCACTAAATTACATAAAATTACTAATTTTATGTAATTATAAATATTATATAAAATTATGCAATTATTAACATTATTTATCATATAATATTATTTATGTATTTATTTATTTTATGTAATTACATTGTTAGAGGTGGATCTTGACTCCACAGATTTGGCTCCTTGTGACTCGAATGGATGCTTGATTAAGATGCTTGGAACCTACAAAAAACTGTCGGAGGGTGTTCTGATGGGGGAGGTTCCGATACTCAAGTCAAAAAGATTAGTTTTCGAAAGGAAAAACAGACTAAGAGAGGAAGGGAGGATGGATCTCCCTATGATTTGTGTATTCTATGTAAAGTCAAGAGGGCTTACATGGCCTAATGTATTAAAGGTTCTTATATGAAGTGCCACAGGAGACATGTGCATTTGGAGCATTACAACCCTAGTTTCCTTACGAGGAGATTTGAAGATTTCGGGTTTCAAGTATCAAAGATTCGAAATCATTATCATTTAGGAAGTCTGATTATACCGAGAGATTCTTTTCCCTTATCAATTAAATTCTTATTGGTTTCCTTCCTTATCCGAAAGATACATTTCGTACTAAAATAGGAAACTTAATCAAGGCGAGATTAGGTTGAGCATTACCATTTGGGAGTCGAAGTGCTCGGTTCCTTAAGTATTCGGTAGTCATTAGTCGAATAGAAGGGGTAGTCATTCGGTCTTACTAAATGCACTTGTGAATCAGTCATACTATCCGGATCAATATGTTTGTGGTTTGGAAGAGCTAAGCCCTTCGTGACTATGGGTGCCTTGTCAGGTTTTTCGATCAGCAGGATATCGTACCAACTGGTGTTTGGATCATATCTCATCATTTGCTTCCGATTCATGGTGTCAATTTGTGGGAGAGACGCCAAGAGTGAAACTCGCTTCTCAAGAAGTTAAAAGGGCGCAGAAGCTTTCGACACATGCCTCTTGAGATTATATGAATCATTTACAACTTTTACGAAATTAAATCAGATGGGATATGAGTCCCCCTTTTGTCTCAACCATTCCATCTTTCACCGGTGTTAATATATCTAACCTTCTACTTGATTTAATTCAGAATTAATATGGTGTAGGAATATGAGGCGATGTGAACTTTCCCACTTAATTCAAATGCTTTTTAGAGAAGCGCTTCAACTGCTCAGAGATTTTAAGAGATTTCTTTACGTCTATAAATAGAGACTATGGGACCATGTGTTGCTTCAATGAGTTTTCTCATGCCTAAGGGTTTTTTTCCTTATGAAAGTCATTTTCACTAAGCATCTTTTGATGAAGTTCTTCGATTCATAGAGCTTAAGGGTATGAGTGGCTTCTGTTGGCGTGAGGTCTTGTCAAAATTGGGACTGTTAGTACTAGATCTTGTCATGTCGTTCGATATTCAAGCACCATAAGAGACTCTGTCGAGGTTCCTGTCAACGCCCCTGAGTCCGATTTAAGAAAAGAGTCTCCTTCTGAGTTGGGTGGCAGGATGTACTAGTTGTGTGTGGGAAGCTAGATGATGCAAGAAAACTTGATGATATCGTGATGAATTCTCAGAATCCCTTCTTGATTGGTTTGTCCCCCCTTTAGGCAGTCCTATTGTGTCAGTAGGGCTACAGATTGTTTTTCATTGTTCCTCTACTTACTATTTTTGTACTCTCTAGTGTTGTTGAACGATCAAGACGATACAACCATCTATGTATTTCTTTTGATGTAATCGGTTTGACTGAGGAACTTGTAAAGTTTAATTACTTATGTAATCAAACATATATTTTTCGTATAGAAATAAAAGTGGTTTATTTTACTTAGTTGTCATCTATTTTATCTATTTGAGTCTTTTGTATATGTTCGTTAGTGTGATACTATTTTCAAGCTACTTATGTGATCAACTCACTTCTACGAATGAGTCAGGGCACTTTGCTGATTAATAGGAGTATGCTCGGTCTACCCATCGATGTAAACTCAATCGGTGGAACAAATTTTTTCAGTAAGTCAGGATGGTCAAAGTCCCTTAAAAGAGTTAGATTCTTTCGTTAGGACAGGGCGATAGATGCCCATTAGGGGAGATAGATCCCTTCAATAAGACCGGGCAATAGGGGTCTGTTTGATGAGATAAATCCTTTCGATAGGACAGGGCGATAAAGATTAATTCGAGGAGATAGATCCCTTCGATAGGAGAGGGCGACAGAGGTCCATTCAGGGAGATAGATCCCTTCGATAGGAGAGGGCGACAGAGGCTCGTTCTGGGAGATAGATCCTTTCGATAAGAGAGGGTGACAGAAGCCTGTTTGGGAAAATTGATCCCTTCTATATGATAGGGCGACAGAGGCCCATTCTGGGATTGGGCGATAGAGGCCTGTTTGGGAAGATAGATCACCTCGATAGGTAACAACCGATTGGAGTGAAAACATAAGGAATCAAACGATAGGACTATCGAAAGGGAAATAATAAGGGGCTGACCTGATAGTAGATACCTCTGTCGATGGAGAAATGATATGACTGACTAATAGTAGATCCATAGGCATGGCCGATCTATCCAGTTTATTAAGGCGATAAGCCCCCGGGTAGACTATAGAGCATATTTGATAGGGGCCTTCCTAATTAGGGGCTAGCTTGCACCTAGGTGGGAGTTGTCTGGTAGATTCTACCTTTCTTAGCACTAGATCACCTGGTTTGAACATTTGACTTCTAACTCTTTGGTTATAGTACTACGTCATTTGTTACTAGTATGCAGCCATTTGAGTAGATGTAGATTCCCATAGCTTAGGAAGTAGGTCCAAGAGTTTGGGCAAGGCAGACTCATTCTGTTTGAAATTATACTGGGTTATTTGGAGAGAATGGATCTCGATTTCCACCGGTATGACAGCTTCACTTTCATACGTCAGGCTGAATACAGTCTCTCCGGTTGCCCTTCGGGGCATGGTACGGTACGACTAGAGGATGCTAAAGAACTCATCTACCCATCATCCTTTAGCTTCATCTAGCATAGTCTTTAGACCCTACAGGATCGCTCTATTGGTTATCTCCGTCAGTCCGTTGATCTGTGGATGAGTGATCGATGAGAATCGGTATTCGATCTCTAACTTTGTGCAGAACTCTCGGAAGTTAGCATTGTTGAATTGCTTTTCATTATCCATGATGAGGACATGAGTTATGCCGAACCGAGTGACTATGTGGGTCCATACGAACGACTGAACCTTAGCTATGATTATCTAGGCTAGAGGCTCAGCCTCTACCTACTTGGTGAAATAATCGATAGTCACTATGAAGAATTTCCTCTATCTGGTACCTAGTGGGAATAGTCCAAGGATGTCTATTCCCCATTAAACGAGCAGCCATGAGTCCGCTATGGGGCTGAGCCCGATAGAGGGTAGTCGTGGGACTGAAGATAATCGTTGACACTTGTCGCACCTTTTGACATAATCATTTAAATCAATCTTCATGATTGACCAATACTACCCTTGTCTTAAGGCTTTGTGGACTAGGTTTTGAGCCCCTACGTGACTGCCGCATATCCCTTCATGGATTTCCTAAATAACATAGTTTCCCTTTTATGGGGTCAGACTTCTCAAGTATGGATGAGTGAAGGACCTTCAGTACAGTCTCCCATCAATGATAACATAATGGGCGGCCTTTTGCTTTAATTTAACTACCTCCAGCGGTGAGTTAGGTAGCCAGTTGTCTCTCAGGTATGCTTCAATTAGGTCTTTCCAACTAGGAGTCTGGTCCATTACTAGAACCCTTTTAGGCTCATCGATACTTGGGTATAGTAGACTCTCAATGTAAACCATTTGACTAGAAGGAATTGAACTAAGTTCGCCA
Organism: Dillenia turbinata; assembly: GCA_037126225.1. NCBI lineage: Eukaryota > Viridiplantae > Streptophyta > Magnoliopsida > Dilleniales > Dilleniaceae > Dillenia > Dillenia turbinata. The sequence continues at coordinate 13,307,309 of JBAMMX010000011.1, forward strand.
ATTTGGAAAGCGTATCGACTCATGCATTTTCTGAGCGAGAGATTTATTAAATGTCGACTTTGCCTAGTCTAGCCATCGTCTCACGTAACTTGCTTAGATATTTCGTTATGATCGAGTTTTTAGTCTCTAGACTCCTTCAATTTGCTTGACTACCAGTTGGCTATTGGTGAATATCTGAACACTTCGAACTTCCATGTTGGCTATGATTCGAAGTCCCATTAACAAGGTTTCGTACTCTACTTAGTTGTTGGTGGCTTTGAAGTCAAAACGGAGGGCATATTTTGCTTTGAAGTTGTCCAAGCCCATTAGTATGAGCTCGGCCCCGCTACTCGAAGAGTTTAAGGATCCGTTGACATGTATGGTCCAGTCTGGTAACAACCATTCGTTAGGGCTGCCAATGAGCTTGGGTTCAGTTGCAACCGGAAGGGTGCATTCGAGAATGAAGTCAACCAAGGCTTAGCTTTTGATTGTAGGTCGATACTGATATTGGATGTCAAATTCACCTAATTCGACACTCCATTTGTTTAAACGGCTAAAGGTGTCTATTTTCTGAAAGATTTGTTTCAATGGTTGGTCAGTAAGCACCACGATGGTATAGGTTTGAAAGTATGGCTGAAGATATCTTGTTGAAATGACCAGCGCATATGCTATCTTCTCAATCGGTCAATAATTGACCTCAGCTTCTTTGAATATTCAACTGATATAATAGACCAGCTTCTGAATAGTTGAGCCGTGTCTCACAAGGACAGAGCAAAGTGCTTGATCAGAAACAGAGAGATAAAGGTAGAGTTTCTCATCAAGAATCGATCGTGAGAGTAGTGGAGGAGCATGAGGTACTCTTTGAGCTATTCGAAGGCCATTTGACACTCGGGTGTCCATACGAACCGTTAAGATCTCTTTAGAGTATCAAAGATGGGTCTATATTTTTCCTAACTTTTGATATGAATCGACTTAGAGCCGCTATCTGATCGGTGAGGCACTACACCTCCTTCAATATTTGAGGCAGCAACATGTCCATAATAGCCTATATCTTCTCAGAATTTGTCTCAATTCCATGATTGGTGATCATAAAGTTCAAGAATTTACCGGACACGATACCTTAGGTACACCTGGTAGGATTCAATCGCATGTTGTAGCGTTCGAGTGTCTGAAAGGTCTCCTCAAGGTCAGCTACATGAGTCTCGGTATCGGTGCTTTTTATGAGCATGTCATCTATGTATGCTTCTACGTCTTGGCTAAGCTAATTTTTAAAGACTTCGTCAACCAATCGTTGGAAGGTTGCTTCCGCATTTTTTAGACTAAAAGGCATGACTCAGTAATAGTAACTCAGTGATGAAACTTATCTTCTTTTAGTCCTCAGGTATCATTCGTATCTGATTGTACCTCGAGTAGACATCCATGAAACTTAAGAGTTGGTGACCTAAAGAATTGTCCACCAATTTGTCGATATTCGAGAGAGGGTAACTGTCTTTCTTCACCATTGGCTTTCTTTACCAGGACCATGTTGGCTAGCCATTCGGGATATTTAACTTCAAAGATAAACCTGGTTGTTAGTAGCTTTTGGACTTCTTCTTAAATGGCTCGTTGACGTTTGACGACGAACACCCTCTTCTTCTGTTTGACTGGCTTGTAGCCAGAGTTTACAGTTAACTTGTTAATGATGATCGACGGGTCAATACTAGGCATGTCTTTAGGGGACGAAGCAAAAATTTTGGAATTTTATCGTTGGTAATTAACAATTGCCTCTCGCAAGACGCGGACAGGCTAGCTCCAATCCGAACAGTTCGAGTTAGATCATTTGTTAGAGGAATTTCAATCACCTTTTCTCCTGGTTCTAGCTTGTTCATTGGATCGATGTCACCTCTGAGTTCTAGGGTGTCGATTGGAAAGTTACCTTGCCCGTCTTTGTCAACGAAGAGGGCGTAGGGGTTGGAATCACTCTGGATAATAGCGACCCCTCCTGATATTCTAAACTTGATCTTCATATGTCTAGTGCTAGGTAGTGCTTCCAGCTCATCTAGACTCAATTAGCCGAGGTTGATACTATACGGTGAGAATAATTTCAGCATATGGAAGGTGACTTTGACGGTCTCGTGGTTAGGGGGAATCCCTAAAGTCACGTTGTGGGAGATGATTCCCTCTAGATAAATGTATTCATTGGATAATCTTTTTAGGGATCCAGTTGGGGGCCGAAGATATAAAGCGTTGAGGCCCATTCGCTGAAAAGCGTCCCAAGTAAGGATGTCGCAATCCATGCCATAGTCAACAAGGACCCTCTTTACTATATGAGACTCTATTTTGATAGTAATGACTAAAGAATCATTGCGACTAACATTAACTCTGATCAAATCATTGTCGTCGAATCTGATGATTGACCTTTTTCTCTTGACTATACGCATGCTTTGTTTGGTGACAAACGGTTAGTGAAAAAGACTGGTGATTAGTCTATTTCCTATAGATGGTGCCAATCTATTAGAGGTAGATCTTGGCTTCACAAATTCAGCTCCTTGTGACTCGAACGGATGCTTGATTAAGAGGTTTGAAACCAGCAAAAGATCGTCGGAGGGTGCTTCAACGGGAGAGGTTCCAATACTCAATTCAGAAAGAGTAGTTTTCAAAAGAAAAAATAGACTAAGAGAGGAAGGGATGACGGATCTCGCTATGATTTGTATGGCTAACTCTAAATAAGGGTAATTCAATTGACCCATAGAAGTATTCCGTAAACCCGAACCGATGTTGATCTTTTGTTTCATATTTGATCATATTCGCTAAAGGTAATATTCGACTAATCCTCATATTGATCTTTTGTTTCATATTTGAATACGAAACGTATCTCGTAAACAAGAAAGGAAACCTTCAGAATCTAATTGATAAAAGAAGAGATCTCCCTTTATCACCGAACTTCTTAAGTCATAAAAATCACGAATCCTCCAAAATATTTAATTATGGAATTTTGAAATCTTCGGATCTCCTCGAAAGGAAGCTAGGGTTCCAATACCCCGAGAACATAGGACTCTTGCGGTGCCTTTGTGTATATAAGCTTTCGGTATACTGAAACCTAGGTACGCTCTTTGATACTCTTAGACTTGGCACACAAGAAATAGGGAGACCAGCTCTCTCGCTCTCTTGTTCTCATTCTGTTCATTCTTATCAAAAACTACTCTTTTTGACTTAAGTATCGAAGCTTCCCCGCCAGAGCACCCTCCAGCAATATTTTGTAGGTTTTAAATCATTCCTGGCAGCAACTGTTTGAGTCAAAAGAAGCTGGTATCTATAGAGCTGAAACTCACCTCTAACAAATCTGAATTGTAATAAGGGTTTCGATGTGCTACTTTTCCTCTAATTAGGGTAATTATTGAATGTATGGCATTATCAGCTTGATGAGTTTTGATTTTACTGGGTCTTGCTAATCATAGTATAACTTTCTATGATTCAAAGGTCTATGAAATTTGTTTAATTAGTGAGAGCTCCTACGTTCAAAAAACAACTATTGATCCTAATCTCTCTCTCTCAAGATTGTGAAATGTCAAAGTTTCTTTTTTCTTTTTAGCATAAAAGAACATTTAATTTTTGCAATGTTGACCACGTGAAATAGAACTAAAGTATTTTTATAATTAGGACATTCAAAGTTAGTACTCCCTCTAATTTAAGATCTCTCACCTACTCCCTCTAGCAATGTTTTTGGGGGTGGGAATCAATGAAGGTTAACTATAAAACTAATGACTTTTCTCAGTACCCTTAGGGTTGTCATTGAAATGCTTTTACACAGTATAAATAATAAGATCTATAGCAACTTAGCATATTTAAAATTGAAATGTGCAGGCTATTCCATCATTATACTTGTCAGTATAACCATAAAGTGTTGGTGATATTTTGTCTACTACGAAAGTTTAAATATAGTAAGTTTCTTGATGTACTTTCTTATGTATTCTTAAAATATGCAATTGTTATTTTCCTCATTTGTCTAACATTTATACTTGTCAATATACTTTCCCCTCCCCTTCCCCTTTGCCGTCCCCTTTCCCCTTTCCTTCGGCTCCACTTTTTTCGGTTGCACCTTTAGTGCAACAATCAAATGTTGAGGGAGACATAGGTGTAGAAGATATGCAAAGCATCATGTCCGTGTATAGAGATTCATAAATAGTTAATTTTAAAATTTCATTTAATATGATTGTTTTATTTATATACATATGATTCTTTTAATTATCTTATTTATTTACCATTCCTCATTTGTAACTTGATTACATCTAGATTCTTAGATCCAGACGTATAATCAATAAAATAGTCAATAACTATTGGGGAGGAGCGTTGATGAGTTACATCAGCACCCCAAATGAAACAAAGGAGTTATGGTAAAGAGAGTTTAAGATAAGTTTTGTCTTTCAATTGATACATCAATTGAAGTTCATGTCTTAATAAAATTAATTCTTTTTTTTATTTATTGCTGCGAAGGTTTAATTGGGATGAAATGGAAAAGAGTAAAATAAGAAGAAAGTTGGTGATCACATCTGAAATATGATCAATAAAGCTAAAACAAGTTAGACAAAGCCAAATTGTGTTATAGAGGAAAATTTGATTAGAATGTAGACTATTTGGGATTCTGAGGAGAGTAAATAAAGGAGTGAGCAGAACAAGAGGAAAAGAGCTTGTAATTCTGGGCAAGCGTCTACCACTTATGCAGGAAAAAAATTAATGTTGATGAGTATAGAAAAAGACTGGCAACTATTTAAAACACTTACATTTTTATTTAATTTAATTATTATTTTTACTATTTCATTATTGGTAACTGTGAATTTTTTTTATTTTTTTTATAGGTTAAGGAAAGGAGGACTGAGTCATCATATATGGACACTTTTGAGCTCACATTTCAAAAGAAGGACAAGACCTGGAGTGGAGAGAGAGCAAAAGTAGTGTCAGTATGTAATTGAACTATTTTGAAAATTAAAATTAAAATTCCAGGATTTCAACTTTAACTATGTCGATAGTTCAAAATCTGATTACAAGCACATATTCATGAGTTGCCTATTATTTTTATGAATCATCTAGTTATTGGCCAATTTATCATTAGGCATTCACATGTTGTCTCAAGGACTTCATGAATCTTGCATAAGTTTGGTGACATCATTGGAGAGGGTCTTGCATAGTGTATGCATAGACATTTGGGGCCTTTTTTATGCTCTTTATTTTTTATGATATGTTCTGTAATTAGATCGTTTTCCTTGAAATATCTTCTTGGGTGTTCCATTTCTTTTATTGGCCTTTTGATGTTCATTTAAAAGAACAAAGGTTGCAATGGTGTACATTTCGCTTTCCCAAAAGTGATGCTTGGAAAAGAAAAGAGATTCAAGAATACAAATTATTGTTAAGTGGAAAGACTTAGATTTGGGATTGATCACTGTTTGGGATTTAGATTTATTTTGATATTTTGTTAACATTCTTGTTTAATTGTAACGATAATGTTGTTGGTTTTAGATATATTTTATTTCACTGTATTATTTAGACATATCTTGTTGTCTTTTTTATCGTATTATTATTTTGATGAACTTGTAATTGCATATTCTAATTGCTTTATTTTACTTTTTTTTTAATTTCTGTCATGATAATGCAAGAGAAATATAATGAACTTCTACTGCTCATTCGAGTAGTGCTAATGATGGTGCCTCATCTGAACTATTTGTTGATAGTATGACTTTGTAGCTAAAGGCATCTAGCGGGGTAAAAAAAAGGAAGAATACTTAGGATGGGATCATTGAGCTGGATATACACACCTGGCCCATCTTCCTCCATCGTAGTTGCTTCAGGGACACAAGCGCAACTAAATGAAGAAGTGTTTAACCTTAAAACGTAATTTGGAAAGAAAGATGAAGAAATTAAAGAAATCAAACAATCGTTTGAGGCAACGCAACGACTTATCTTGTAGCACCTTAATAGGATGCAAGTCAATTTCTCCCCTCACAGAGTCAGTTCCCCCTTCTATATCTCCTAGTGATGACCCCAATGATAATGAGTAGGATGACGAATGATTGATGGATGTTATTATTATTCATACTATATGTTTATTGATGGATGTTTGATGATAAGGAGCAGAACGATGATTGATGGATGTTTATTGCATGTTAGATGTTATTATTAATATCTTCTTGGGTGTTGGATGTTGGATATCAGACAAGATTGATGTTTGTTTGATGATGACATTATGTTGGATGCACAAAACTTTATGAACAATATCAAGTTTATTGATTTTGAAAAGCTATTTGGAAATTTATTATTATATTAGTTGGATTGGGAAAGTTTTAGGTTTATTTGATAGATATTCATGGCTATATTTGATATTCATATTGGTTGGATAGGGCATTTCTTTTTGAATAGGGAAAAACTTGAAAAATATTTTTTTTTCTCAAATTATCAAATCTATTGCTATATTTGTCGCTAAATTTAGCGATGGATAATTTTTTTCGTCACTAAATTTAGTCACAGATAGTCAGATCTGTCACTAAAATTAGTAATGGATAGCCAGATCTGTCTATAAATTTTTACCATGTGTTATTAGTGATGAAAAATTTTTTGTCACCAAATCTATTACTAAAACCATGTCTTTTTTTGTAGTGCATCTCCAAAGGACATGTTTTCTGTCTCCTTTGAGTGCAAAAGGGTTGTAATGTTTTATTTACTTTTCTTTTTTTTAATGATGTCTAGTTAATTTTCTTATTCCTAAAAGTTGACGAATTCTATTCTTTAATTAATAATATGGTTTGAATTTATTTCTTTTCATTAAGATTTATTGGCATGATTATTGTTTGATGAGATTTTATTGTTAAATTTAATGTTTCAAACATTTTACAACTCTAGATTTTGATGATTTGAGATCAAATACAAACATGACCAATATAATTGTAGGAGATTAGAATTCACATAGCGTTATAAGATCGAGGATGATTAATTTTGTATTTGGCGTTTTAGAGGAAACTTTAAATTATAGATATTCTATAGAATTTAATACAATTCGATTCAATCAAGATTATATGATCATTGGGTTTTGGTTAGTCAAATTTGGGATTCACTGCATGACCATTGGGTGAATCTAATTTAGAAAAATCTGAGATCATCGACAATGTTTCTTTAGATAATAAATTTAAGGGGATTGAAAAGATTTAGACATGTGAAAATATTGAAAACAGATAAAATTGACATTCTAAGGTCTTTTATTTATCGATTCAATTCTTTTAATATTTTAATATTTTTATATCTTTATTATTGTAATTTGATTTATGTAACTTAGATAGGGTAATTCATAGTTGGTAGTATAAAATATCCTCGTAGAAATGACACTTGTTTCGTAACACAATACTTGACTAGGGTATACTTGTGCAAAATTGTGATATCAAAATCACGTATCAAGTTTTTGACGCCCTTACTGCGGATATCCTTGTATATCAACCAAAATAATCTTGTTTGAGATTGGATATTATCTTTTATATTTCTTGTTATTTTCTTGTTCATATTTCTTGGTAGGGTAACATAGTCGCTGTTTAGGGTTTGGATTTAGTCCAAATTTAACCAAAAATTCCATCGTTTTCATTGGTTTTTCTATTTTTTTTTCTTGATTTCTAGGGTTTTTTGATTATTTATTTGGGAGTCTTTAATGCATTATCTTGCTGTTTTTTCTTGATTTCTGCTTTAATATAGGTAATATGGATTTTCTTGAATTGTTCTTGTAATTTATTCTGAAAATCTAATTTTGTGTTATTTTTTATGTCGATATAGTGCATGCTGCAATTGAGGAGTCTTGATCTAGCCGAGTTTGATCCTAAAATAGAGAGAACTTTGAGATCCATTTGTAAACAAGTTAGGGAGGTTAAGGAAGAAGTAATGGCTCAAGACAACAGAGCTATGAATGAGTATTCATTACCTAAATTTCAAGATATTTAGACTAGTATTACACAACTTGTAGCAGAAACGAAGAAAGTTGAGCTAAAACCTAGTTTTATTGGCATGATGCAGATAGATCAGTTTGGTGAAGAAGCATTTGAAGATCTAAATAGCCATTTGAAAAATTTTCTGGAGATCAATGACACAATCAAGTTGAATGGAATTAGCCCTGATGCGATAAGGTTACGTTTGTTTCCTTTCTCTCTTAGGGGAAAGATAAATGTATAGTTAAATTCATTCTCTACTAATCATTTCACGAATTGGAAGAAACTGTCTCAAGCATTCTTAGCTAAGTATTTTTCATATGGTAAGACAGTTAAACTACGTAATGATATTGCTATGTTTAAACAATTTGAGGGTGAGTCTTTATATAATACTTGGAAGTGTTTTAAAGATTTGATTAGTAGATGCCCACATCATGGTATACCTAAATAGTTGATTTTATAAATTTTTTATGGAGGTTGTTTGCATTTTGTTAAAATTACCATTGATACTGTGATTGGAAGTGCATTATAAGTGAGTCTTATCGTGAAGCATGTACATTACTTGATGATATGACCTCTAATCAATATGATTGGTCTAATAAATATGAGATTTCTAGACAAAGAGTTGGTGTGTATGAGATTGATAGTCTTACCATGGTTAATACAAAAATGGTCTCCATAACTGATGTCATGAAAACTAATCAAATCAATGCTATGACTAATCAAATTTTAAATTGTGATTCGTGTGATGATTCTACTCACATGTTTTTTGAGTGTCCATAGGTATAGCAAGCAAACTATGTGCCTAATTTTGGCAGACCTCTGAATAATTCTTACTGTAACATATACAGTCCTAGGTGGAGAAACCACCCTAACTTTTCATAGAGTCAAGGAGTACTACCAAGACCAAGTAATCCACAAAGCTTTACTTTAGAAATCAATAGCCAAGGGAGAGTAAGGCTTTATGGGAGATCACAATTGAATATTTGGCAACAACCACAAATGAAAGGTTTGAGAAGTTTGAAAATAAAATTGATCAATCAACTAGTGCCTTTCATTCTCGTGTGCCAGGTAGAGTGTCGAGTGATACTGAGAAGAATCCTAGAGAGCCAGTCAAGGCAGTTCCATTAAGGAATGGGAAGGAATTGTAAGAGGAGCCAATTTGATCCAAAGAAGAGGATAAACAAGAGACCAAGAAAAAGAGGAAATGGCTTACAAATGAGAAGTCCAAGAAACTGAATTCACAATGGGGAAGTTCTTTACGTCTGCATGAATATAACCCCTTATCCCTTTTCCTGGACGTCTTTTGCTTGATAATGCAGAAAAGCAATTTGAAAAATTTTTAAAATTTTTTAAGAAATTGTACATTAACATTCATCTTTTGGATATAATCAAGCAGATGTCGAGTTATGGGAAATTCTTCAAGGATGTGATCACCAGTAAGAGGAAGTTAGATGAGGTTTCGACGATCAAGCTTACCAGAAGAGTGCTCTGCATTTCTAAAGAAGAAGTTGTCACCAAAACTCAAGGATTTGGGGAGTTTTTCTATACCTTGTATTGTTGGTTCTATTGATTTTTTTTGATATTTTGTATGATCTGAGTGCTGGCATTAATCTTATGCCATATTTTGTGTTCTTCAAGTTAGGTTTAAAGGATTGGCTACCTACTAACATTTCTTTACAATTAGCTGATAGGAGTGTGAAATATTTGAGAAACATTGTTGAGGATATTTTGATCAAAGTTGATAAATTTATTTTTCCTATTGATTTTGTTATCTTGGATTTGAATGATGATGTGGGCACTTCATTGATTTTAGTTCAACCTTTCCTTGTCGCTGCACATGCATTGATTGATATTCTTTATGGGAAGTTGATTTTGAGATTGAATGATGAAAAAATTGAGTTTAATATTTTTCATTTCATGAAAAATCTTGATGAGCAAAGAGTTTTTAGAGTTGATTGTATTGAGAGAATTGCTAAAAATGATTTGATCATCTTTTATTCTATTGATCCTCTTGAAAATTGCATTGCTAATTCGTTTCATGTGAATAATTATTATCTAGACATTGAACATGTAGATGTGTGTGCTGCTTTTGATGTGAGTTTGACTGAATTTCATACTTTTCCTTCACAAATAAAGAGCTTGTAAGAATTGTTGAATGTTGAGCAGAGAAGTGATAAACCTCAGTAAGTTACTCAACTATCCTTTGCACCTGAGCTTAAACTAGCTCCTTCTCATTTGAAATATGTCTTTTTGGATAGTTCTTTAATGATTCTAGTGATTATATCTTTTCATTAATAGGTTTCAAGGAGGAGAGATTACAACATGTTCTTTAACAATATAGGAAAGTAATAGGTTAGACCATCACTGGCATCCCTGCTATAGATCCATCGATTTGTATGCATAAGATCTTGTTGGTAGAAGGGTTTATGGCTACGGTTCAATCACAAAGGAGACTGAATGAACATCTAAAGGAGGTAGTAAAGAAAGTGATCATTAAAGGCTCATTGCAGGTATTATCTTTTATATCTTAGATTCTGTTTGGGTAAGTTCTTTGTAAGTTATGACTAAGAAAGGTGTAACAACTATGGTTGAGAATGATAAAAATGAGTTGATCCCTACATGTGTTATCATGGGTTAGAGAGTTTGTGTGGATTATAAGAAATTGAATGATACTACTAGGAAAGATCATTTCCCCCTCCCCTTTCTTGATCAACTTGATGAAAAATTGGACAACCATGCATTCTATTGTTTCCTTGATGGTTTTTCTTGTTATCTGCATTGCCATTGATCCTGCTGACCAAGAAAAACCATTTCATATGTCCATGTGGTACTTATGTATATAGACACTGGTCTTTATAATGCCCTAACTACATTTCAAAGATGTATGATGTCTATATTTACTGATTGCATTGATGATTTTATGAAAGTTTTCATAGATATTTTTTCTGTGTTTAGTTCCTTATTTAATGATTGTTTGAATAACTTGGAGGAAGTTTTAAAGAGGTGCGAGGAAACCAATTTGGTGCTTAATTGGGGGAAGTGTCATTTTATGGTAAAAGAAGGTGTTGTTTTTGGACATAAGGTATCTTCTAGGGGAATGGAGGTTGATAAGGCATAAGTTGAATTGATCGAAAAGCTTCCTTCCCTTAAATCATTAAAAGATGTTAGAGGATTTATAAGACATGCTGATTTTTATCGTAGATTTATTAAGAATTTTTCTAAAATAGTTAGGCCTTTAACAAATCTTTCAGTGAAAGATACACCCTTTGTGATTGATGATTCTTGTTTGAATGTCTTTAATTGCCTAAAAATGAAATTGATTGAGTCTCCTATTGTGTAGCCACCAAGATGAGATTTACCTTTTGATATCTATTGTGATACAAGTGATAACACTATGGGTGCAGTTTTGACCCACTGGATAAGAAATTTCATGTCATTTATTATGCAAGTAGGACTACGAATGAGATTTAGAAGTTATACACTACCACTGAGAAAGAGCTACTTGCTGTGATCTTTTCTCTTGAGAAATTTTAATCTTGCTTGTTGCTGTCCAAAATTATTATTCATAATAACCAATTTGCATTTAAATATTTGATTTTAAAAAAAGATGTAAAACCGAGGTTGTTGTAGGAATTTGATATCGAGATTGTGGATAAAAGAGTTGATAATATAGTAACTAACCGTTTATCTAGATCGGAGGGAGATTTTGTTGAGATAATGATTGATCATCCTTTAAATGATTATTTTCCTGAAGAACAGTTGTCTGATGTACCCTGGTATTTTGACATTGTTATTTATCTTGCCTCCAGGACAATACAAGAGAAGTTGATATGGTAGTAGAAAAAGAAATTCCTTGTCAATGGATGTCACTATCTCTAGGATGAGCCATACTTGTATAGGTTTGTGGTGATGGTATCATTAGGAGATGTGTGCCACAAGAGGAGGTAAGAAGTATCCTTAATTTTTGTTATGACAAGGAGGTTGGTAGCCATCATGGTCCAAGTCATACAGTGGCTATGGTATTTCAGTCTGAATTTTATTGGCCTACTTTATTTAAGGTTGCTCAATCTTATGTTCGTGCATGTGACCAATATCAAAGAATTGAGAATATTCTAATCGTCATGAGACGCCCTTAAATAAAATTTTAATTGTTGATATTTTGATATTTGGGGTATAGATTTCATGGGTCCTTTTCCAAATTCTTTTAATAGTGAATTCATTCTTCTTGCTATGGATTATGTGAGTAAGTGGGCAGAGAAAATTCCATGTGTGAAAAGTGATTCTAAAATGGTGTATAAGTTTTTAAAGAAAAATATTTTTCCAGTTTTGGTGTTCCTAGAGCCATAATTAGTGATGCAGGTTCTCATTTTCGCAAAAATTTTGAAAACTCTTGGCTAAATATGGTGTTACTTATGAGATTGCTACCCCTTACCATCTCTAGTCTAGTGGACAAGTTGAGATTTCTAATCGTGAATTGAAAAACATTTGGAAAAAATTGTGAGTCTTTCTCTTAAAGATTGGTCCATGGTGCACTTTGGGCATGTAGAACAATATATAAATTTCGATTGGAATGTCACCTTATTATTTAGTTTAAGGTAAGGCATGTCATCTTCCTATTAAGTTAGAGCATAAAACGTATTAGGCAATGAAATATCTAAACTTTGATTTGTCTTTTACAGGTAGAGAAAAGGAAGATGCAGTTAAATGAGTTAGAGGAATGGCGGAATAAATCATATGAAAATGCGAGGATAAACAAGGAAAGGACAAAAGTATGGCATAATGCGAGGATCAAGAAGCTAGAGCTAGATGTTGGTGATAAAGTTTTATTATACAACTCTCATTTGAGACATTTTCCAGGAAAGTTGAGATCGAGATAGAGTGGACTGTTCGTGGTGACACAAGTTTTTACATATAGAGCGGTAGAGATTTTAAATGAGCAAGGTGAAAAATTCAAAGTCAGTGGGCATTGCTTGAAGAACTATGAGGATGGGACTAACTTGAAGGATGGGTCTGCCATTTTCTTGAATAATGCAAGAGCATACAAAACCCTTTACACAAAAGGAAGAGAAGAAGTTGTTGAAGAGGAGGTTGGAAGTTCACCGGCTTATTCAAGGGAGTTTTTTATTCTCTTTTCTTGATTCTAGTATTTCATTTTTTTTACATTGCGGACAATGTTTGATTTAAGTGTGGGAAGGATATTGCATATTGAATTTTCCTGGTTTTTTAGGAATTAAAAAAAAAAACTTAAAAATTTTGAAAAAGAATTTTTTGAGTTTTTATTATTTTTTTCCCATACCAACGAAATTTTCTCAAGTTTTCTAGTCTTTATGTGTGTTACATGTATTGAATTGGGGTGCATGATAGATGATTGCTATTAGTGGTTATTTGATACATTAGTTATTTATCTTTTTATTATTGATTTGAACGATAGACTTACAAAATTTAATACCAAATTTACCTAAGTGAAGAATTGAGTCTTAAAGAACAATTCATTGTGCTCTCATTTTTCTTATTGATGGCATATCACATTTGATTTAGTTATTCTAGAATTTGCTTTGTTATATATTTTGAAACCATATTTTTTATTTTCATGCAACAAAAAGATTAAAACACTTAGATTTAAACACTTTTGACTTTCGAAAAATACAATCCCTAACATTTTATATCCCTTAATTAACTCATTTGAGTCTAAACCTTTTCTTCCGTATGTTACACATACAATTACCCCATAACCTATTTTTTCTAATTCCAGATTTTGAATTCAAATTCATTAATATACTTATAGTTGATAGCATGACATTATACTTTTAGATATTATGTTTTATATATATATATATATGTTGAAGTTTTATTTTTGTTTTGTGGAAGTTAGTATTTTTTTTGTTTTTATGTAAAGAATGTCATGTCTTGATAATTGAGTATTTTTAGTAAATTTTTAACCTAACATTTGTGTCTATTTATCCTACCCTTAATGCTAACCTCATTACAACTAAATAAAAGAACTTTTAATTGATGTACAGATTTCATATATATGAGTGGTAGAGATTTGATATATTCGCAAGTTTATGGTAATATCATTTTATGGTGTTGATTTGAGTGACACACTTACCCATTTTATAAAACTAAGTATATTGAGTAGTTGAAACTTAGTTTCCTTTATTCTATCGAGTAAATCAATTGTGAAGGTGGATGAATTTTGCATTGTTCTTGATTTTTATGAGACTGTTAGAATGCAATAGTTTTTCTAGTACTAAATACTTTGAAGTATTAGTTTTCTTGATTGCTATTCTAGTTTGAAATTGTCATATACATGGTTAAGATCTTAGGAAGGTTGAATTGGTTTTGGAAGAAAATTATTTTCTTAATTTTTCTTGTTTGAGGACAAACAAATATTCAAATGTGAGACTATTTGATAGCAATAATTTTTATACACTTGAATTATTTTATTTTATTTTATTTTGGTTTTTATTTATGATTTTCAAGACTAATTTAGGCATTATTTCAAGATATTGTACTAATTAAATTCATGGATTTTGATTTATAGAATATTGGGCTTATTTAAAAGAATTCGGATTGTGCAGACAACTGTTAATATTTTGGGCATAACTTTCTATTCTGATATCCGATTGAGGTGATTCTTGGTGGGTTGAAAAGAAGACTTCGACAGTTACAAAACTTATAACTCAAAAACTTATTTAGGCCAGAAGATGTTTGAAAATTTGGATAAAGTTGTTGCAGTGCTGGAAATCAAGGATAATAGTTTCCAAGTTAAAGTGAAAGAACCAAGTGTCCCAAAGGCTCACAACTTCTTGTAGATATAGGGTTTAGTTATATAAATAGGGGCATCCCCTACACATTTACACACAAATAGAGAGACACAAAAACCCTACCAGCCATCTCCATAGGATGTGATTTCCATCTCCTATCGGTGCAGAAGGGTTTGTAATTTTTTTTTTTTTACTTTTCTTATCTTTTTTTATTAGGTTTAGCTAATTTTCTTACTCTTAGCATTCGATGGATTCTGTTCTTTAATTAATTGCATAGTCTAAGTTTATTTCTTTCCCTTAAGATTTATCGACATGATTATTGTTTGATGAGATTTTATTGTTGAACTTAATGCTTCAAACATTTTAGAGCCTTACGTTTTGTTGATTTGAGATCGAATTCATGCATGACTAATATAATTGTAGGAAATTAGTCCAATACAATAAAATCCACATTGGGTTTTGAAATCGATGGATAATTAATTTTATATGTGGAGTTTTAGAAGAAACCTTAAATTACAGATAGAATTAATGATTAGTCGAATTAATGATTTATTGTATTACTATTAGGTGAATCTAATTTAGAAAAATCTGTCATCACTAACAATGATTTTTTGATTAATAAACTTAATGGAATTGAAAAGATTTAGCCATATGAAAAGATTGAAAACAGATAAAGTTGACGATCTAGGGTTTTTTATTCAATGATTTAATTCTTTTAATATTTTCTTGATTTTTAATATCTTTATTATTGTGATTTGATTTGTCTAATTTAGATAAGGTAATTCATAGTTGGTAGTACAAAATATTTTTGTGGGAACTAAACTTGCTTCACACTATACGCAACATTTGATTATGATATACTCGTGTCATGCCCCGACCCGCAGGTCTTGACATGCAACAACTGCCACGCTACCCTAAAACACGTGTGAATCCCACTTCGTATTCCAAGACACCGCAAGGCATTCACAATTCCTATAAAATTCATAGGCTAACCTAGCCATTCCCGTTCCATCCAATCCATAAAGCAAAATAAAATATCCGCTTAGGGGATTAAAATCAAAGTCTTTCCCAACAATTCTCAGAAGAAAATCGTAAAAGGGGAAAAATAAGGATCCTCAATGAAATTAAAAGAAAATAAGTCCAATCTAAATAAAATACAAGTTTAAATAGTTCCCAAATAAGTTTTCATACAAAAGTTCCCTCCTCGAGTCTAACTATCAATGCCTCAAAAGAATGGGACATGATCTATACCAAAAACCAGTCTTCGAGAGTGGTCTTCTTAAATCTGGCTCTAAACGACCAAGAGCATCCACTAAACTTACTCTGTGAAAATTGAAATAAGGACGGGTGAGTATAATTTATACCTGGTGAGTGTATAACATGTTATGAAGACAAATGAGGAATGATAATCGATATGTCAAATAATTATCTCAAAATCATACCATCATAATCCATAGAGAAATGGGGTTGATCATCAAAAATCAACTTCAAACAATTTTTAAACAATTCGTATTAAATTAGTTATATGCATCCAAATTATCACAATTTGTTTTCCGAAAATCGTAGGGTTACCAAAAATCTTTCCATCAAGGGTATTCATTTTCATTAGTTATAACAATACCCCCATCCTTGACTTTGGCTCAGGCCTCCCTTGGGGTGCAACCAGGCTAGTCCGAAGGGAGGGTTTCGAGGCACTTCTTGAGTGCAGCTACCTCCTCAGCAAAATAAGTGTCCAACCACGTCACCTAGTCAGGTCACTCCGTGGAGGGAATGACTATAACCATTTATCATACACACTACACCATTTTATAATCCTCACAGCTTGTAATCAATGTGTTAACAATCATCCAATCAACATAAATCGAATAAATATGGCACATCATTTTCAATTCAAACAAACTGATGCATATTCCAAATCCAAATCCACTTCGGGACGTTCCACAACCATAAAATAATTCTAAAACTAGTTTTAAAAATATTTATAAAATCAATTTAAATCATTTTCTCACTTAAAATTATAAACATGCATCCACTCACTTTTTGGGAGACTGTTCACTCCCAATTTCACAATCAATTTTAATGAAATCGCTCCTTGGGTTCCAATTGTTTATCTTAAAAAAACAATAACAATTTTATGATTAAATCATATCAATTTCTAGGGTTTATGAATTTTTCCTAATTTTAGTACAAACCCTAATTTTTCTTCAATCCAATAATGTGCATTCTAATTCCACCATCTATAAATTATTCACACTCATATACAAATTTTCATTAAATTTTTCCCCAATTTCTGTCATTTACAAACCTAGGGTTTTGATCTCTAATAAAAATTCCTCAAATTTCTTTAATAAAATCTCAATCTAGTCATGAAGAAGCTAAATCCAAAATTAAAGAGAAGAAATTACCTTTATTTTGGGGTTGGATTGAGTTTTTGAAGATTGGGTTTCAAAACCCTTATTTTCCTTCATGTAGAGCAACCCTTGGTCTTCCTTCAATCCTCCCATCATTGAGTTTGATTGGGGTTTTGGACTCTTGGTGGAGTGATTTAATGAAGGGTTATTTGATTTCTAGAGAAAGAAATCAAGAGTGAGGAAGAGAGTGTGTGAAAATGTAGGGAAAGGAGAGAGTCTAGAGAGAGAAATGGGAGAAGAGCAATGGAATGAATGAAGTGTGTTTGTTCATGTGCCATCTAATGTGGAGCTGAAATTACCATTTAGACCTTCAAGAATTTTAAGTTGTATTCAAGTTTGGAGGGCATTATGGCCATTTTGTAGCTCCAATAGGTGAAAAATCGACTGGGCAAGGTGACTTGTATAGGGGCAAGGCGTCTCACTAGTACAAAAATTAATTGGGCAAGGTGACTCATGGGACAGCAAGGTGACTCAACATTCTTGATTTTCTAGGCCTTGAGTAGCCTCAAGGCAGGGGACAAGTCGCCTCACCATAACATGGTCTCAGAACCCCTTTCTGAAATCCCTTCAAGTTGCCTCCTCCATAGCACAAGGCAACTTGTTCCTTCCAATCCACATGCATAAAGCGCCTTATTGATGCATGTATGGTGACTCATAAACATCAACCCTTAGTGGTATGATCTGCAAGCCATCCAAGGTGCCTTCCTGAGTGCATAAGGTGCCTCATCACCATCAAGGCACCTCACCAAGTTGTCTAAGGCGACTCACCTTATCCCAATCTCTGATTTTTTGTCTTCTACACATCTCCAAGTCGTCTCACCAAGATCCTTAGGTGCCTTGCTCTCAAATGCCTTCTTCCCAAGTCGTCTCATGCCTACCTATAAGGTGACTTGCCCCTTCATTTTCCTCACCATCAAGCCAACTCACTCTCCTCTCAAGGCCCCTCACCATTCACATTCTTGGATGCACAAGTCAACCCAAATTTCCTCAAGTCACCTTACTCCTCACAAGTCTTCCTAAGACTCATGCCCTCTAAATCATAATTCCACTATAATTTCCTCCTCTTTGCAATCCCTTGGATTTGAACCCAAGACTTACCATTCTTCAAAAAGATTTAATCCACCAAGCCAATTTATACCTTTTAATTAATATGGCAAAATAATATGAAAGATTCCAATACATGGTAATTATATGGAGGACCAAAATTGAAAAATTCAAATATTAAAATTATTATTATTTTTTTGGTGTTACTTCCAAAAACTCAGAGTTAATCTATAACCAGTTTCTTCTAGTATTTTACAAAGAGAATTAATTATTAAATAAAAATTTCTAATATCGAATTTTTAATGTTATAACACTTAACCCCTAAAAAGAAATTTCGTCATCAAAAGTTAAATAAAATTCATACTTCAAACAAATAGGGGTATTGTCTCTGTATAGCACTCTCGGATTCCCAAGTCTTTTCTTTGACTTGGTTACTTCTCCATAGTACTTTGACCATGGGGATTTGTTTGCTCCTCAATTGCTTGATTTGTCGATTGATGACCTATACTGTTGTACCTTGAAGCTCAAATCATGATTCAATTTTACCGGATGAGTCTCTAATATGTGTGAAGGATCTGATAAGTATTTCTTCAACATTGACACGTAAAAAACATCATGGATTCTTTGCAACTCTGGTGGCAATTCAAGTCAGTAGGGCACATTTCCAATCCTTTCAAGGATCTTGAAGGGACCTATATAACGAGGGTTTAACTTTCCTCATTTCTAAAATCGGATTATGCCATTCCAAGGAGATATCTTAAAAAACACCATATCTTCTATTTCAAATTCCAAGGGCCTTCTCCTCTTGTCAACGTAGCTCTTTGGTTAATCTTGGGCTGCCTTTATTCTTTCCCGGATCATTTTCACCTTTTCCTTGGTGGCTTCAATCAATTCTGCACTTTCAATTTTTCTCTCACCAACCTCATCCCAACATAATGGGGTCCGGCATTTCCTTCCATAAAGAGCTTCAAAGGGTGGCATCCTAATACTAGCTTGATAGCTATTGTTGTATGCAAATTCAATCAACGGAAAGTGCTAATCCCAACTCCCCTAGAACTCCATCACACATGCCCTAAACATGTTTTCTACTGTCTGTATAGTACGTTCTGATTGTCTATCGATTTGAGGATGGAAAGCTGTACTGAATTTCAATTAAGTGCCCAAGGCCTCTTACAACTTAGGCCAAAACCAAGAAGTGAATCGGGGATCACTATCCGATACAATGGATACCGGAACTCCTTGAAGCCTTACAATCTCGTTAATATTCAATTTGGCTAGTCTTTCTAAAGAGTAGGAGTTTTGAATTAGAAGGAAATAGGCCGATTTGGTGAGCCGATCTACTATCACCTAAATAATATCATGATGGCTTAGAGTACATGGCATTCCCACCACAAAATCCATAGTGATGTGCTCCCATTTCCACTCAGGTATAGGCAATGGTTGAAGTGTTCCGACTGGTTTCTGATGTTTGACCTTGATTTGTTGGTACACAAGGCACCTTGCCCCAAACTCAACTATCTCTCACTTCAAACCCGATCACCAATAGGTTTCTTTGATGGTTTGGTACATTTTTGTGCTTCTGGGATTCATTGCATAGGCTGAAAGTGTGCTTCTTCAAGTATGGCTCTCCAAAATTCATCATTCTTGGGAACACAAATCCGTTTCCCATATACTACTATGCCATCCTCGCAGATACAGAAATCACCGCCTTTACCCTTGTGAACCTTTTCCATTATGCCCTTTAGCTCCTCATCGGTTGCTTGGAGCTCCTTAATGGGGTTCACTAAAGTGGGTTGTACTTCATGCTTGTCATTGGCCAAATTGACTCCAAGCATACGAAGTCCTACTAAACATGAGAGATGAGAACTCCCATAAGATAAAGAAGAAGAAGATTTATGGCTTAATGCATCTGTGACCACATTTGCTTTGCCCGGGTGATAATCTATCACCAAGTCATAGTCTTTAATAAGCTCTACCTACCTTTGCTGCCTCAAATTGAGCTCCTTTAAAGTGAGCAAATAATTATGACTTTTGTGGTCAGTGAAGATTCTGAATGTGGCTCCATATAAGTAATGTATCCAAATTCTCAAGGTGAAAAGAATAGTGGCTAGCTCTAGGTCATGGGTGGGGTAATTCAGCTCATACTTCTTCAACTAGTGAGAAGCATAGGTGATCACTTTATCGCCTTGCATTAAAACACATCCCAACCCTTGTTTGCTGGTGTCACTATAAACCACATAGTCGCCGCCATTAGTAGGGAGAGTAAGTATTGGAGCCGACATGAATCTCTTCTTGAATTCTTTGAAACTCTACTCACATTTATCATCTCATTCAATTTAATCCTTTCTGAGTCAAACTAGACAACGGAGTTACAATCTTTGAGAATCCTTCAATAAATCTCCGGTAATACCCTACCAACCTGTCACGCCCCGAACCGGAGTCGTGAACAGCCGCCCATTACCCTGAATGAAGGCTGTATTTTTACAAAAAATTGGACAGAACCTCCCCATAAATCGGAGGTCTCCCATGTACAAATAAACCTATTTAAACCTGTAAAATTTAAAATCGTCCTGTAAATAAAATAAAATGGCCATCCCAGCCTCACAACAACCCACCAACCATGACAGATATCCAGAACAACGCTAGGCTAAGTAAATTACCAGCAATCCTAGCCACAGATCTCTACTGTCATGCCCAACTAGAGCATAAGCAGCCGCCACACTGAATGAGCCTAAGTTTTATATAATTTAAAATAAATTTTCCCAAGTTAACATTCAAACACTACAATTGCCTCAATGCAAATGAAAAATGAGAGTTTAACAGATAAGGTACGTAAATTATACAGTCATCCCAAACTAAGTACACGGTTGACTACAAATCTCAATATCCAGACCACGCAGGGTCGAAAATAAATTGCAAAATTCATCTTTTAAATTAAACTTTGATCTCACCGTCGTGAATCACCCAAATCCACCAAAATCTCCAAAATTTGAAACGTCGCTCCGGCATAACAATAATCCTGTCTGAGGAGGGAAAGAATAGGGGTGAGTACTCAGGGAAGAATACTCAGTGAGTGAGTGGGTCAATGTAATCGTCTAATATGGAGTGTGAAACTGGAGTGTCAAAGCGTAAGTATACAAATCATATTTCAAATCATCATGCTTTTCATTTCAACAATATATCATTAGCACGCATTATCAAGTCAAATATGCATCCAAAGCACTGTTATTAAAATCATAGAGCTGCCAGCCGAAAGTGTCCTGGCAGAGGTCTACCTTGACCTATGACAGGCGCACCGGGGGTGTTATATGCAAATTTATTTAAAGTGCTCTCTACCCCGGCGTTGGCGATGGACCTCGTCCAGGTGCTAGACTTGGAGAGAGTATCCAAATCCTCCCCCTTTCGGGTTTAACCTGGCTAGTACCGTGTCGTTAATATAATCAAGACAACTCGTGGGATACCCCAGGCCTAGGCGTATCCGGACGCCACCCAAGCGCCTCTCACGGTGTCCTTCGTAGCTACGGAACAATACATACCAAAGCCCTCAAGGCCAAAATCAATATCGTATCAAGAATGTGCCGTAAATCAGGTTCACAAACCAAATGCAACATATAGCGTAAAATGGCACATTTTACATTTCAACCACATGGATGCATAATTTCATAATTCAACCCAATTTTTGGACACTCCATCGGTTCACAAAAAGTCAGTTCCAAAACCAGTCAAAACATTTCAAGCACACGACAAATCATACTCATTTATCAAAATGTTGTAAAACAGGGTTTACATATTAAACAAAAACATTGAAATAAATCTCACTCACCATATACAGGAGGGTCAATCACTCCCTATAATGCACAACAAGTGTCAAAACTGTGCTCCCCTCAATCGGTCTCCAAGCAGGTCACTACAATTGTAACACATCACATATGTCATGAATTGAAAAATTACTAAGTTAGTTAGCATTTTAACTAACCTTATATCTAGGCCAAAACTAGGGCATGCTAAATACTCTCTCAACTACGTGCATTTCATCTTCCTCTTTCTCCATCACCAACAACAACTTCAATGTTCCATACATTCATTCCTCATAGTATCATCAACAAGCACACATGCCTCCCATTCCACCCTTTGCATACACAAAACAGTCTGCATACAAACATGTTTATTCTTTATTAAATTTTCTCCTTCGACATACAAATATAATACACATACATTGGTCATACATATACATACACATATTCCTCACACCTCGATCTCAATTATATCCATGCACACTCACCATTGCACCACAAAAATTTTGCACACTTTCTACCATTCTCCTTGGCCTTTAAGGTGATTTTAGCATATAATAACATCCCATTATGCTCAACCAACAACACCACACTTTTCAGCCTATATACACTTGTATATACTCATAATTCAATCATATGAAATCTTACTCGATCCTCAATTGATCTTTCCTAATACATAATCAAAATTATGTTATCAATTTCCTGTCATTTATAAATAAATAACACAATCAAAGCTAAGTCCAATTCAACCCTAAAGATCACTCAAAGTCGGAAACAAACATAAAATAATTAGTTTCCTCCAAGATAGAAATTTTTTGAAAAATCATAAACTTTTCGATTCTCATCCAAATGTCTTAACCCATATATCATTTTCAACGTATAAAAGTCTAGTTTCAAAATACGAAGATCGTATTTGAATTACCTATATACAAAACAACCTATAATGTAAAACAAAGCATCAATCCTTAAGTTCCAACCCTAAATCCAAATACTTTCATGCATATTTCGAATTAAACTCTAGAGAAACCATTCAAATCAACTCAATTCCATTCTATTATTCCTTAGCAAGCTTCTTCCGTATCAAACGACCTAATTTACATAAATGCCTAAACTTAATCCTAACATTTAATTATAGATCTTCAGAAATGCATTCAAATCAAATCTAAATACATAATAAACATATAAAGATCTCTCTATCCTAAATTCACTCAATTTATCGAAGAAATCAGCATTTTACCTCACCAAGGGTTTCGGATCGCAGACCCAGCTTCTGTGCGCTGTTTGATTTAGTCCGAACCCTGCAACACTATTAAACTGATATAAAGTTTAGTAATTTAGCCTAACATCAAACGGGATCGAAACCCTAGAACTAAAATTCTGAACTCAGCCCTTACCTACAGAGAATGGAGTTTGTAGGCAGCCTAGGGTTTTTGAGATCCTATTGCTGTCAGTTTGGGGCTCCTGCAAAGATTGCAGGAGCACTCTCCGCTGAGGGGAAACAAGGCGCACAAGGCGTGAGCAGGGAAAAAGCACTGTAGCCGCAGTCGAGCATGCAGGGGCTATCGCGCACGTAGGGGAGCTGCCATGTGCTGCAGTCGCACGCGCAGGGAGAAAGAGAGAGAGAGAGAGAGATCGCAACAGAGAGTGAGAGAAACAGTGAGTGAATGAGAGCGATTTGAAGAGAAATCGCAAGAGAGAGAGTAGGTAGTGAGAAAAATAGAGAGAGGGAAATGGAGAGGAAGAACCGCCACTTGCGGTGGCGTGGGCAGCGGAGGAGAAGAAGAGAGACTCGCGGTTCGCGGGAGAGAGAGAAAGTGTGAAGGAAAAAGAGAGACAGAGAGTGGTAGAGAGAGAAAGAAAGAGAGAGAAATCGGTAAAAGGGATGGAGATAGTGGAGGAAGGAGGCAGTGGCGGAGGTGATCTGTTGCGACGACGGCAGAATGGAGAGGGTGTCGGCTGAGGGAGGCTGTCGGGCGAGAAGGTAAAGAGGCGGAGAGAGAAAGAGAATGAAAGAGAAAGAGAATTAGGGCTTTAAGCCCTAATTTGATTTTTTATTATTATTATTATTATTATTATTATTATTATTATTATTATTATTATTATTATTATATTTTTATAAGAATAGATTTATAAATAAATAAAAGAGGGAATAAATAATTTAATAAATGAAATTTATTTTTATACTTGCTTCATATTTCGAATCGGAAATACGAATACTTTTGAATATACTAAAAATTTGAATTAAAAACCCTAAAATCAAAAATCAATATAAAATAAAAATTCTCTCTCTATATAAATAAACTGAGGAATATTTCATTAAATTCAGGAATGGGAGTACAAAAGTATGGCACCGCAGAGTCGGCGTTACACAACCCGAGGAAACTTCTCACCTCGGTGACATTCTTGGGTTGTTCCCATCTCAGAATTGCCTCTACCTTCTTTAGGTCAACAAATATCCTATCTCTGGATACGATGTACCTTAAGAATCCAATCACCCTCAGCCAAAACTCACAGTTGGAGAACTTGGTGTACAGTTGTTTCTCTCAAAGGGTTTGCAACACAATTCAAAGATGATTGGAATGCTTTTCATCATTTTGGGAGTATACTAGGATGTTATCAATGAATACTATGATGAACTTGACGAGGTAGGAATGGAAGACTCAATTCATGAGGTCCATGAAGGCTATAGGAGCATTCATCAAATCAAAAGGCATAAAAAAAAAATTCATTGTGCCTATATCGTGTCCTAAATGCAGTCTTGTAGACATCACCATCCTTTATCCTCAATTGGTGGTAGCTCGATATTAGATCAATGTTTGAAAAGACGTTGGCTCCTTGGAGTTGATCGAACAAGTGATCAATCCTTGGCAACGGGTATTTGTTCTTGTTGCTCGTCTTATTTGGTGGCCGGTAGTCGATACACAACTGGAATGTGCCATCTTTCTTCTTTACAAATAGAATCAGAGTACCCCAAGGTGAGGTACTAGGTCGAATAAAATTCTTGTCTAATAACTCCTGAAGTTGGACCTTCAATTCTTTTAACTCCATAGGTGCTATCCTATAGGGAGGGATAGAAATAGGTACAGTGTTGGGAGCCAAGTCAATAGCGAAATCGAACTCATTTACCGGAGGCAAGCTGGGAAACTCGACCGAGAAGACGTCCGTGAACTCGTTCACCACTGGAACATTCATCAATTCCGAACTCCCAATTGTGGTGTCGATGATGTGAGCTAGATAAGCCACACAACCTTTGTGCACTAATCTTCGCGCCTCTATTATCGAGATTACACTACTCGGTAAGATTCGTCGCTCACCAGCGAATATAAGCGGAGGATACCCTGGTCTATGGAATTTTATTTCTTTGGTGAAGCAGTCCACAAAAGCTCGATGGAGATACAACCAATGTCATATCCCAACCCTCGGATCGAGCACACGACAACCGCCGCGATATCTCAACATACGGGCAAAACCTCCCTATATACTGGGACACCGTAAGGCTATCAAATCAGCCTGTTTAAAACCTGCTTTTCCTAAAGAAAACACCGTTTCCCAAGTAAAGAATGTAAAAATACAAGAAAATATCTCAATGCATAATTATACAACACTGGTGAGAGTTTTAATTATATTACATAATCAAATTACAGTCATCTTAATATACGTATACAATGGTTATTCTATAGACCTCAAATGTATATCATTATCATCAAATGCATCACTGCAGAAGTATAACTAGTTCCATACCCAAAACCCAATATCACTAAATAAAGTCAAGTGTGTTGAGCTCTCTCGACACATCTTCCTGCCAAGTTTATAGCTGTAATTAAGGAAAAGTGAGGGGTGAGTATTATGGGAAAATACTCAGTGAGTGAGGGGATCAACAATATGTTCTTAATAATAAATGTGAACAAGAAGTGTCAAAGTACATTTCAAAACCATAATGATATCAAAACCAAGCATGTCATTTCTAGAAATCAAGTGATCATATATCACACATCATAGTATCAAAGTATGCATCCATTTACATTTTTGAAATCATTTAGAGCTTGCCAAGAAAATAACCCCAACAAGGGTCTACCTCGACCAATAACGGACACATTGGGGGTTTTTCATATGCAAGTATAAAAATTAGCTCTCTACCCCAACGTTGACACGTACAAGCAATTCTCAGTGCTAGATCGCCTATTAATAATGGATCTCCCCATTGTAATGGTTCAACTGGGCCCATATGGATATCACAATCATATCATCAACCATGTATAGAATCCCGCCCGGTACTAGATAGTGGCATCACAAATGTCCTCCCTGATATGGTTCAACCGGCCGTAACTATACAACACTGACGTTTGGGGATACCTTCTGCAAAAGCGTATCCGGATACAATAGGTGCCTCTACAAACGTCTTTCATAGCTATGGAAATCCATCAAGGATACATCATCATATCATCATATCACAAGTAGGTATCCGACCCACATATATCATCAAATCATGTCAAATCCGAGTGTTAATATCTTTCATCAAATCGTTTCAAATAATGTGCCAATGTAATGGTAGCATATAAAATTGATCAAGTTCTCAAATAGTGACACAATGTTTTTTCAATACAAACCATGGATGCATAACATTCGAATCAACTCATTTGAGACACTCCAATGAATCACAAAAGAACAATTATAAAACGTAGTCTAAATTATATGCTTTTACATATGCCATCAAAACATGTCATTTGAAAAGCCATAAAATATGAATTTGTTTAATTGAAAACATAGCATCAAAGTCTCACTCACAGTATATGGGAAGGTATGTCACTCCCTGAAAACACCACAATGTGTAAAAAATGTGTTCCCATGTGTTTCCCTCGATCGATCAACAAATGTATCACTATAATGGCAATACATATACATATACATAAGTATCAGACCACTGAATAGTTCAATGTTACATTTTATTTTAACTAATTCTTCATCTAGGATCAAAGCCTAGGGTATCACAAGTAGACTCCAAATGTACACATACACCGTCTCCTTTTCGATCACTAAACCAATAACTTCGATTACACATTTCCCAAGGTACACAATATCCTTACACATTCTTTGCAATTACATAATTTTCACATCACTTTAGTACATCAATATATAGCTCAAAATTTACATAACAACTTATCCCTAATCACTTCAATGCTCTCGGCCAAGACACATGTACACACACATACAAAATTTCTTCACACTCATGGCATCAAATGCACATACATACATTCACTAACTTACTGCAAATTTCTACACACATTCTTCCTCTTTTCCTTCACAATTTACTATACAATTAATATGAAAATGATCTCCTTTCAATCACTATTAGTGTAGAAATTTCTGCACACCTTTCATCCTCATTTCAACCAACAACACACATATATATACTTCACATTCGAACTAGGATTTAGTACACACACTCATACATTAAAACTATGTTTTTAGTACTCCAAAACACATAAGAACTATCTACATTCTCGGCCACACAAGCTGAATTTTTCTGCACTCTTTTTTTCACGGCTTTTTACTTTCACAAGTGATGATTCAAAGCTTAAACTAAGCTTTCCACAACCTGAAAATTTCTGCATCATTCTAGGGATTATTTACTAAATTTCTATCCCTAATCTAAGTTGAAATCAACACATTAATTGCACTCCTACAAGGTTTTCAAGTTCAAACAAGTGCAGAATTTTCTTTTACCTCAAATTTGATATCTCAAGCCCAAACAAAGTCCATCCTTCAAAGGATCTTTCTTTCTCCCTTGTACCTAGCTCATGGCCACCTTAGATTCACAAAATAAACATTCGTAGTTTGGCTCCAAATCAATATATGTTGTACTAGAGATGGAGAGGAAACTTTCTTACCTAAAGATGTTTAAGGAAACTTGAAGAACCTTTGGATTTCTTCACTTGAGCTCACAGTTTCCTTCTTGAATCACCAAGCTAGACTTCTCCTTTGGTTCTAGTTTTTGAATATGTTATTCTAGGGTTTGAGGGTGTTGGATTTATGCAAAAATATTAAAAGGTTGTTTAAAGAAATCAAATGTTCCTTCAAGAATGAAGTAATAACTATGGAGAAATGAAGAGCCCTTCTTTTTTTTTTCTTCTCTTCTTACTTTGCCTCTCACGTTTTTAAAGAAGAATAGAAGGGTGGCTAGGATTTTCAAGCTCATTAACTTTACTCAATTTAATCTCAACCATCCAATATCTCAAGATCATTTCTAGCCCTTGGATTTCACTTATTTCACAAGACTTATTCTCTTTCACTCTCTCTTCCCCCACAGTTTCTCTCTCCTCTCTCTCTTCTATGGTTTTCCTTTCTCATTCTCTAATTCCACTCATTTTCTCACTCATTTATTACTTGTCTCCCACTAATTCAATCTAAGTGCCCAAATTAATTCCTTATCTCTTCTAATCAATCTCCACCCTTGAATTAATTTCCCAAAAGTCAACAACTTCTCCTCTCTTCGCTTAGTCTCAACTTTGAGGAAGTCAAGTATGACTTTGCTTCCTTCTTGACCATTGATTAAATCATCAATAATTTCTCACCATTGGATCAATTTACCAACCAATTTTCATTTCCTTTTTACTTCTTGATTCAATAATTAAATTCTAATTATAACCCAATTTAATTACGCTAACCATTCATTTTCCTTTCTCTAAATTTCTTATCAATTTCAAATCCCTTAACGTAAAAAAAAAAAAAAAAAAAAAAAAAAAATCTATTTTGACTCTGAAAATTCTTAGAATTTCACAATGGTCCCAAAACCTCATACTAAGTATAATTTAATTGATGTCATGTCAAAACATGGGTGTTTATCCTTGTTGAACGGCTTCCGACCCAAATTAGGGTTTCCGGGCAGTTTTTCCCAGAAATTTTCAATTTGGCCCAACGAAGTAAGATTTATCAAGATTTGAGGTTCTCATACACTTCTAAGGTCATTCTGATTATTATTGGACCCTTAGTAGTCGTTTTGAAAAATTTTTAATTCCCGGTGATTTAGCAGAAATTTTTTTCGGAAACGATTTTAACTAAAAATTTTCTGAGTGAATTTTTTATATAGGAACTGAGGAATATTATATATATTATGAATATGAGTACAATAATGTGAACACCGTAGTGTCGGTGTTACAACCAATCCATACCCACAATGGCATCGAAGTCCACCATATCTAGCAGAATCAAGTTTGCCTCAAGGATTATGTCACCTACCTTCACTTCAATCCCCCATACATAGTGCTTTTAACCACTTGCTCTCCCAAGGAAGTGATAACCAATAATTCTTCCTCAAGCGAAATCAAAGGCCTATCGGAATGTCTAATGAAAACTATACTCACAAATGAATTGTTTGAACCCGTATCAATCAATACACGGGGATCAACCCCCAAAGATTTTCATAGTATCTAATCATGTAATACCATTAGTAATCATAAATTAAAACATTAAAAGTCATCTCCCTAACTCATTATCATAAAATATCTTCAAAATAACTTTAAATCAAAATCATAACCTCGCAATCACATATTATTTGTATTCAAAA
Organism: Dillenia turbinata; assembly: GCA_037126225.1. Taxonomy (NCBI): domain Eukaryota; kingdom Viridiplantae; phylum Streptophyta; class Magnoliopsida; order Dilleniales; family Dilleniaceae; genus Dillenia; species Dillenia turbinata. The sequence goes on from JBAMMX010000011.1 coordinate 13,336,805, forward strand.
TTTCTAAATCATCCAATTTAAATCTAAAAGAAGTTACTTGTGACTACGTTAGGATTGTTCTGGGCTTCCTTGTTCATCGTTGCATAAATCTTTGTTTGATTTCTAGGTTGGGATCATTGAGGAGGTTCAGTAATAGTATTGCTCCCAGTACCAGTACCGGTTTAGGGAGTGGTACTAGCCAATGGCGTAAGGACATTTAATGGGCCACTTCTATGGCCTCTTGAGTGATCTCAACTCATCTGACCTCAATGTCCACTTGAACCTAACTTGGGGCAGGCATTTCAAACATGCCCCACTTTCCCACATTGGAAACATTTGCGAGGCTCGATACATGGTTTGGGTTGATATCTCTTGTAATTCCGATAGGGTTCTTTCTTTGACCCCATTGTCCTACTCTCGGACATGGCACTAGAGGTGGGAGCACCAAACCTTGATGGTTGTTGGCCTTGTGGAGAGCCAACAAACCAGGTAGTGGAGACATTACTATAGGAGCCCGTGCTCCTACTCTTCTTAGAACCTTAACCCGGAGTGAACCCGGGCTTCCTTTTCTTGCCCTGACTCTCCCTGACTCTTCCCCTTTCATTTATCATCTTCCCAACCCTTAGGGCTAATTCTAGCACATCTTCAATTACGTGTCTCTTTGTTATTGAGATCTTCTCTCTGATACTTAAATTCAGCTCTGATTCAAATTTTGGACAAAGGGACTCCTCAGAGTTCACAAACTTCGAAACATATGTGGCTAACTCTCTAAGTTCTGTCTCATACTCTACCATTGTCCTATTCCCTTGAGCTAGTTTAAAAAATTCCTCTCTCTTCTAGTCCCTATAGAATCGGGTGTAGTACTTCTCTTTGAAAACTCTAAGAAATTCTCCCCAAGTGGGAGGGTTGGATGTTTTACACTTCATATTCTCCCACCAAGTTCATGTAACCTTATCAATAGTTTTACCACCACCCATAACTTCATCTCGTCATCTAACTTCATGTCGGTGACGGTTTTCTAAACTCAGCCAATCCATTCCTTGGCTACTGAGGCATCACTAGTGCCCAAAAATGTCTCATATCCAAGCTACCCACCTCCTTGATCAACTTTGACAATTCAACAGTTGGGCAGTTGGTTGATAAAACAACAGGAGGAGGAGGTGCCACTAGAGGACTTGGTGCAATAGTCAGTATTGGAGAAGAACACAGCAGAGGAGCTGAAGTTTGTTGTGAAGCTTGAAACTGTGCTGCATAGGTGCTCCACCACTCCATCACTTGCTAAAGGGTGGCCATTGGAGGAGTAAGAATCTTGGTTGAAGAAGCCGGGTGTGTCGACATCGGAGGAGGTACATGTGAAGACGATACAGCCTCTGGCCGGGAAGGTGGAGTCAGAGTAATCTCATTCGGATTCCTCGTTCTTCTTTGCGAAGGTATAGTTCTACAAAAGAGAACTATATTCAGCATATAGGGTTAGGTGAAGAGCTAATTACTTAACCCCCTAAAAAGAATGTTCCTAATTCTCTAGGACCCATAGGAGGCATTTGAAATCATTTGGGATATTTCGAATATCCAGTTTTCTCAAAACAGTTTCAAAAACAATTGAGGACCCCTTTTTAAAATACTTAGAAAACACTTCACATGTTTTAAAACATTCTTAAATCATGAACCTGGCTCTAATACCAACAAATCCTAGCACACAACAACCGTCGTGCTACCCTAAAACATGTGTGAATCCCACCTTATGTTTCAAGGCACCGTAAGGCATTCACAATTGCTGTAAAATTCATAGACAACCCAGCCATTCTAGTTCCATCCAATCCATAAAGCAAAATAAAATATTCGTTCAGGGGATTAAAATCAAAACCTTTCCCAACAATTCTCAGAAGAAAACCATATAGGGGAAAAATAAGGATCCTTAATGAAATTGAAAGAAAATAAGTCCAACCCAAATAAAATACAAGTTTAAATAGTTCCCAAATAAGTTTTCATACGAAAGTGCCCCCTCAGGTCTAACTATCAATACCTCAAAATAATGGGACAAGTTCTATACCAAAAACCAGTCTCCGATAGTGGTCTTTTTAAATCTGGCTCCAAACAACCAAAAGCATCCAGTAAACTTCCTTTGTGAAAAATGGAATAAGGAGGGGTGAGTATAATTTATACCTAGTGAGTGTATAACATGCTATGAAAATAAATGAAGGATGATCATGGATATGTCAAATAATTATCTCCAAATCATATCATCGTAATTCATAGAGAAACGGTGTTAATCATCAAATATCAACTTTAAACAATATTTAAACAATTTGTATTAAACTAGTTATATACATCCAAATTATCACAATTTATTTTTTGAAATTCATGGGGTTGCCAAAAACCTTTCCACCAAACGTTTGGCCCGGACCAATAGTGGAACCGCCAAAGGGCTTTCATTTTCATCAGTTATAACATTACCCCTACCCTTAGTTTTGGCTCGGGCCTCGCCTGGGGTGCAACCAGGCTAATCCGAAGGGAGGGTTTCGGAAGCACCTCTCGGTCGCAACAACCTCTTCAGCCAAATAAATGCCCAATCACATCATCCCGTCGGGTTGTTTCGTGGAGGAAATGACTATAGCCATTTATCATGCACACAACACCATTTTGCATTCATCACAGTGTATAATCAATGTGTCAGCAATCATCCAAACCATTTCTTAATTCATGAGTTCAATCAAATTATGTTCAACATAAATTGAAAAAATATGGCACATCATTTTCAATTCAATCAAACTGATGCATATTCCAAATCCAAATCCACTTCAGGATATTCCACAACCATAAAACAATTCTAAAACCAGTTTTAAAAACATTTATAAATTCAATTTAAATTATTTTCTCACTTAAAATCATAAACATGCATCGACACATCTTTTAGGAGGGTGTTTGCTCCCAATTTCACAATTAATTTTAATGAAATTTCTCCTTGGGTTCCAATTGTTTATCCTAAAACAACAATAACAATTTTATTTTTAAATCATATCAATTTCTAGGGTTTGTGAATTTTCCCTAATTTTAGGACAAACCCTAATTTTTCTTCAATCCAATAATGTGCATTCTAATTCCACCATCTATAAGTTATTCACACTCATATACAAATTTTCATGAAAATTTTCCCCAATTTCTATCATTTACAGACATAGGGTTTTGATCTCTAATTACAATTCCTCAAATTTCTTTAATAAAATGTCAATCTTGTCATGAGGAAGCTAAATCCAAGATTAGGGAAAAGAAATTACCTTTATTTTGTGGTTGGATTGAGTTTTTGAAGATTGGGTTTCAAAACAGTAATTTTCCTTCACGTAGGGCAACCCTTGGTCTTCCTTCAATCCTCTCTTCCTTGAGTTTGATTGGGGTTTTGGACTCTTGGTGGAGTGATTTAATGAAGGGGTATTTGATTTCTAGAGAAAGAAATCAAGAGTGAGGAAGAGAGTGTGTGAAAATGTTGGGAAAGGAGAGAGTGTCTAGTGAGAAATGGGAGAAGAGCAACGGAATGAATGAAGTGTGTTTATTCATGTCCCATTTAATGTGAAGCTGAAATTACCATTAGTCATTCATGAATTTTAAGTTGTATTCAAGTTTGGAGAGCATTATGGTTATTTTGCATTCATTTGGTGAAAAGTTGACTGGACAAGGCGACTTGTACAGGGGCAAGGCATCTTGCTAGTACAAAAATCCAATTGGGCAAGGCGACTCAACATTCTTGATTTTCTAGGACTTGAGTCGCCTCAAGGCAAGGGACAAGTCACCTCACCATAACATGGTCTCAGAACCCCTTTCTGAAATCCCTTCAAGTTGCCTCCTCTATAGCACAAGGCGACTTGTTCCATCCAATTCACATGCATAAGGTGCCTTATTGATGCGTGTAAGGTGACTCATCAACATCAACCCTCAATAGCATAATCTGTAGGCCATCCAAGGCACCTTCCTGAATGCACAAGGCGACTCATCACTATCAAGGCGACCAAGTTGTCCAAGGCGACTCACCTCGTCCTAATCTCTATTTTTTTGTCTTCTGCACATCTCCAAGTCATCTCACCAAGATCCTAAGGCACCTTGCTCTCAAATGCCTTCTTCCCAAATTGTCTCATGCCTACCTCTAAAGTGACTTGCCCCTTCATTTTCCTCACCATCAAGCCAACTCACTCTCCTCTCAAGGCCTCTCACTACTCACATTCTTGGATGCACAAGTCAACCCAAATTTCCACAAGTCACCTTACTCCTCAAAAGTCTCATGCTCACAAGTCGTCCTATGACTCTTGCCCTCTAAATCCATATTTCCACTATAATTACCTCCTCTTTGCATTCTTTTGGATTTGAACCCAAGACTTACAATTCTCTTAAAATATTTTATCCACCAAGCCAATTTATACCTTATGATTAATGTGGCAAAATAATATGAAAGATTCCAATACTTGGTAATTATATGGAGCACCAAAATTGAAAAATTCAAATATTAAAATTATTATTTTTATTTGGTGTTACTTCCAAAAACTCAGAGTTAATCTACAACTGGTTTCTTCCGGTATTTTACAAAGAGAATTAATAATTAAATAAAAATTTCTAATTTCAAATTTTTGGTGTGACAACTCGCCCGAAATCGTGATACCAAAATCGCGTTTCAATAACCACTTCCTTCCTTATTCAAATTTAAACAAATGGTTTAGATCAGGTCTACCCTCATAGGTGGACTCGTATCCAACTTCCAACAATTTGCAAGTGCATGGATTTGATGGCTCAAATCAAAATATTTTCAGGGATACTCCATATTCATAAAACATTATATAAATTCAAATTAAACAAAAAAAAAATTTTAAAAAAAAATCAGGAGAGACACAACACTAGATGATGGGATCCTTGAAAAAAAATAAAATAAAGTGTGATCTGGGACCACAACTATTATATATAGATAATTTCATTATCTCTTGTAATTTCTATCTTACCCATCAAAAAAATAAGAATTACCTCTCAGATTTCCTACACATTAAAGTCTCACACCCTATCAAATACATTAAAGTCTAAATTATCTAAAACTCAATAGATCACTTTTAAATAGACTCAGTTTTATATAACAGTTTGTAACATATAATTATTCACCCAACGTTGGATTAAGAATTCAACAACCCACCCATTTAGCCCTCGGAAAGTAATTTATTCATGGTACTTTCATTCATGAACCTGACACTTTGACTTGTATTGCAAATGCTTTCAAAAATTCATAAATGCCACTAATCTATTAGTTTTTTGGTTGAGCTTTTCCCCTTGTACAAGCAAAAAGTCTAATATCTTTTAGAATATAGTTGAAGTCCAAGAGGAAAAGTTGAGGTAGACAAGCTTGGTTAACTCCACTCCATGCTAGGCTAAGAGGATGCCATGCTCATACTATGAGCATAACTTGCAAACCAAACTCCCTTTTAAGGGCAATCACATGAAAACGTGACCATCCCAAAACCCTCAATATCCATCAACTCTTATTGCCCCTTCTTTTAGTTGGTTCTGTAGGTGCAAACAAGGCACATTAAGCTCCAAATGAGGTGGCCAAAAACTAATAAAAAAGAAGAAGGAAAAATGGGACATGCAAGTGCCCATGAGCTACATTACATCCATTTAGCTCATCAACATGGAAAGCTGGGCATGTTTGGCTCATTTGGATCTAATGCATTCTTTCATGTGATTTTTCTAACATCAATCTCCCTAGTCTAGAACATGGGGTCAGGGCAGTCTTCCCTTTTCCTAATGAGTGAGGAGTCTTTCCTGATTAATTTCACCATTCTCAGCTTTCTTTTCATGTTAACTACGCTCAATTTAGTTTATTACATTGGATTAGCTTTGATTTCAACACGAATTGTATGAAGTCGCATTAGGAGCTTTGAGCAGATTGACTAATTTTGTCTGAACATGTTTTACTCTTTATTGAATTTTAAATATTATTTAATTAAAATATTTTTATAAATTATTACCATATTAATAATTGATTTACAATTATAATCAAATGTAATTTCAACTACTCGCAATATGGTCTAAGGCCCAAAGGGGATGACTTAGGTAGATAAAAGTATACATTATTAATTTTCATTCGAAGTGACTAATGAATTTCATGCAAAATACAAGCAGAAAAGTGCCAACTGATGTGCCTTTGATACGGTGTTTGGTTTTGTTGCATTCAATCGAGTCACATGAATTAAAATGCAAGAAAAAATTTTTAATATTATTTTAAAAAAAATAAATATAGATTGGGTATAGGGTATAAATACCTCGAATGTGTAGAGCCTCCAAAAGATCAATCGAACGTTCCTCGAACGGATCTCGTGGTCGGGATGGTGATCACGATATTAATCGAACCACCACGACAATGTCACAACGCCACAACCCTCAGTCCGGCGATCATCGTGACGGGAAAAAATTCCCTACGCGGAATTTTTCTCATGCCCTCTATATTCTCTCTCTAGAGAATAATTTTCTCTCTCAAGCCATTCACCTATGGCTTTCTTCATCTCACGTACAATGATGAAGGAGTAGTTAGTCTCCTTCCACAAATGTGATGCTCATATCATGGAGAGAATAATGGGAAATGGTTAAGATGTGGTTAGTGGGAGTTACCCCACTAACCCTATTACAAATGTCTAAAATGCCCCTCGTGGGCATTCTAAACTAATAGGTTTGGCTTCACCTAACCATAGTAGCCAATCCTTTGTCTTTGCTTGGGATCAGAGTTTCCACAAAACCCACTTCAACCAAAAAGTTTATGTCCCTCAATCATTCTTAGGAATCACTTTTAGGATTTCTTGATGCCTACTCACACTATTCCCGTTGCCGCATATAGAAATAGGGGTGCCGTTGCCACAATAGAATCACTATACTTCAAGTTATTGCTTAAATTCATAGTTATTAAATTTGGATCGGCCCACCGGTTAGACTAGTTTAACCCGTGACCCGTGCATTTTACGGGTTGGTTCACTGGAGGAACCAAATATGCAATCAACTCGAAAAAACTTGTGGGTCATTGCGGGTCAACCCGTAACCTGTGTGATCTGCGGGTTTGACAGAACCATACGGGTTTTGGCATATCTGAGATTTAAGATCGGGACAAATTTCTAAGCTAGATTTACTAATTTGAAACGAGAGAGAGATGCAGAGGGAGAGAAGGGCAGCAAAGAACAAGAAAAGAGAAAAGAAATCTCATGTCCGATCTCCACATTGATCGGATCTCCGCTCTTCTCCTCTTCTTCGCTTCTCTGTTACTCATGTTTTACATATCTAAAATAAATCTAGGATTTAAGATCCAATTGGGGACGAATTTCAGGCTAGATGCACCAATTCAAAACCCAAGCTTAACGGAAGTGAGAGATGTAAAGGGATAGAAGAGTAGCAAAGAATGAGAGAAGAGAGATGTACAGAGGGATTTTCTTACCTGAGAGGAATGTGAGAAGCCATAATGATACTTGACGGAGGAAGCGTGACAAAAGGCTAGGGTTTTGGAGAACTTTGTGGAGAGCGATGATTGGGTGATGCAAATTTCGTATTCAGGGACATAAGATTGGTATTTGCAAAAAGTAAACTTGGGCTTGTACAAAATAAAAAAATTCTGGACAAAATAAAAAATTGGTATTGTGATGGGCTGTTAATCCCTTTGGGGATAGGGAATAGTTTGATGATGGGCCTAATTCTATAAAATTGTTTTTTTTTTTTGGTATATTTTGGTATTTGTAATATTAGTAAAATTTGGGGAATTTTATTATATCCAAAATTGGGAATTTTATTAGTAAAATTTTAGTTTTAAACTTTTAGGTTTTCAATTTCTTTTTATTATATCCAAAATCAGATTTTAATTTTTCTTGATTATATCCAAAATTGAAGAATATGATAATATCGTAAGGTTTTGTTAATTTCTCTTGGGTAATTTTATTTCATTTCTATTGTTTATAATTTATTTACATTTTTTTCTTATTCATTATTTTGAGACAATAAAAATGTGAATTTATGTGTTTTTAATTTTTACTATATGATTATATTATTTTTTGTAAATATTGTGTTTGGTATTTTATATTTTAAAAATATAATTATATATATTTTTATATTTTAAAATAATAAAAAATAATCAGCGATTAAACCAGTGACCCAACGGTTCAACCGGTTGAATCATATATTTCAAGATACACGAATTAATGTGCGGATCGGATTTAATAACTATGCTTAAATTAGTATACATGCAACATTTACTGTCCTTTATTTTTTCTTGCAACTTTTACATTCTGGGAATAATTGACTTGGCTCTTTTTAATAAGTTGCAGATTTAGTTGGAATTAGATGGGCTGGACAATCCATGTTTAACCTCAAAAATTCGACATTAGAAAATTTCCATTGAATTTTTCCTGTAAATATCGAGAAAAATCGGTTGTCATTGATTTTGACTTATCAATGAAAGTTTTCAAATTTTTATTGAGTAAAATAGGTTTTGTTGATGGTTAGGAATGATTAAAATTAATTTGAGTCAATTAATCGAAATTCTAATAACATATGAAAATTATCAGAACTAAAACTAATTTTGGCAAGTCGGCTTGCCCTTTTTATAAGATGACATAGAGTTCAAAAAGTTGAATTTCGGCCAAGTACAGAACTCACCAATTCAACTTAAACAAATGACAAGTCGACCTGAGGAACATAGGTCTCAGAACTCCATGCTTGCATATAACAAAGTCAACCTACCTAATGATAAGTCGACTTGAGCTTTAAAACTATAACATCACATAAGTTGATTTGCACTCAGAACAAGCCGACCGGTCAAATATAAGCCTCAAAAAATATATCTATAATATAAATAAATCAACTAGTGGCTCTGGGTTTTATTCTATGGCTTTTAAAACATGGGACAGGTTATGGCGCAAGATTGGTATCATTGGGTTACAACATTCATTATTTCAACATGAAATCTATTTTTTGGGTGAATCTTGACACAACGATTGAATTGCTCCTTTGGTGACCTCAAAATCATGGGTTCGATGCATGGAAATAGCCTTTTCATAAGAATGCAAGGAGAAGACTACGTATATATATACTCACTCCAAAACTAACCCCAATTGTTAGGACAATCTAATCACTATCCAAACCGACCTGTACCCATGACAAACAAATACCAAGTTAGCCTACAAAACAATAAGTCTACTTGACCCCAAAGGAAATTAGATACGAAAGTCAACTTAAATTGTTTGTAGGTAGACTCATGAGCAAGGAAACAGTGACTGGGTAGCGAAATAATGAAAATAGATAATAAAATCTGAATAAAATTTAAAGACAGTGAGAAGAAGATGGAAATTTCATAACACATTATAAAAAGGATTAAACAAAGGCTTCACTCTCATTTTCTATCTCAAACACAACAATCTCTCTTCCTCTTCTTATTCTCCCTCTCGGCACTCTTGTCTCTTATTCTCTATAACACCAAAATCTGAAGTTAGAAATTTTGTAAATATCGTTATAATAAAAAGAAAAATTTTAAATTTTATTGATTTTCAATTTTGGGGTATTAAATTGGATTTTTTGGTATATTTAAAATATCCATGTTTCCGATTCGAGGTGCATTCTATTTTGATGATAAATTTAGAGTTTTAATAAAATGTGGGTATAAATATATATGAATATTTATTTATTTATTTATGTAATTAAAAAAGAAAAAGAAAAAGAAAAAGGGATAGTGGAGACGCAGCGTTTTGCTTCAAAACGCCGCGTCCCCAAGGAATTAGGGTTAGAAACCCTAATTCCCTTCTCCTTCCCATCTCTTCATCTCTCTCTCATCTCCCTCGATTCTCCCTATGCCTCTCTCCCTTCACCGCGAACAGTCGCCTCTCTGCCACTCTCTGCCTCCCACGGTGGTTCCTCCAACCACCACCACTAAACCTCGCGGTTGTTCGTCTCTTTCTCTCTTTCCTGAACTCTCTCTGCTACTCGCTCCGCCGCTCACTCTCTCTCCCTCTCTATCGTCTCTCTCTCTACCTCCCATAGCCGACGCCTTCCTCCGATTGTCACCACCGTGCACAACCGCTAGCCTCCCTCTCTTTCCCTATGCATGACAACCCTCTGCCCCTCTGCCTCACTCGCACGGCACTACTTCGCCACTGCAACCTCTTTCTGTGACCTTCGCAGAAGCTCCAAGCTGGCAGTAGCAGCACTGTCATAAACCCTAAGTCGTGGCTCCTATTATTTCTTCTCTACGTAGGTAAGGGCGGATTTCTGATTTCTTGTTCTAGGGTTTCAATTTTTCATAGTGATTGAGCCTGATTACTAAACTTTGCTTCGGTCTAGAAGCCCTGCGGTCCTGGACTGAGTTGTAAACGCACGGGCAATAGAGCTGCAAGCTGCGAAAACCCTAGGTGAGGGAAATCTAATCTATTTGATAATTGAATGAATTTAGGGTTAATTTAGGGTGAGAAGTCTTGTATATGTCTAGAATGTATGTTGGAGTTGAATAGAATGCATTTTTTGAAATTCAATGTATGTTGGAGTTGAATAGAATGCATTTTTTGAAATTCTATATGTGATTATTAAGGTTAAGTCTAGAATTTTATATGAACTAGGCTGCCTGATACGAAAGAAGCATGTTAGAGGATAATAGGATTTTGTTGGGTTGATTAGAATAGTTTTCCTTAGAGTTTAATTTAAAATATGCATGAAAAATAATATGGTTATGTAAATTCGGAAGAAAATTAGGAAAATTGTTAGAAATTAGAGAAAATTGACAAATATTGGGGATTTAAGATCATTAGTGATGCAAATGATCTTGAAATGATGAAATGAGAATCTTGGTTCATGAAATTGAAGAATTTGGTATGTGCTAAATATAGGAAAGTTTATAAAACCTAGAATTTGGGATGAACTAATAGTGAAATTGTGATTATTGGTATAGGATAACCCCTTTGAAGGTTGAGAAGGGTTTTCTTGGATTAAATTTGCAGAATTGGGAATAGATACCCTCCCAAGAGGTGAGTGGATGGTCCGCTGTGTTATAAATGAGCAAAACTTGTTTTAAATTCTTTTATAAATGATTTTGAATGATTTTTACATGATTTATATAATCTTTGTGATTGTGAGATGTCCAAAGTGAGCATTTGAATCATGTATGCATCCATTGTGTTTATAACTGAATGTGTGCCATATGATATGGGATATTTGCTAACATGAATGTCTTGGTATGATTTTGGAAATTATTGTTAAAACATGGCACACGGAGTATGTTTTGGATATTTGTGAAATGATGGTACATGAGGTAAATGGCTATAGTCATTCCCTCTATGGAGCGAGCCGATAGGGTGATGTGGTTGGGGTTATGAGTGGGGGAGTTAGACGTAGCTCCCTCTGCGGACATCAGACTATCCGGATCGCACCCTGGTAAGGTACGAGCCAACACTAAGAGAGGGGGTAGTGTTTTGAAACATTGGATTGAAAAACCCTTGGTAGGCTTTCGTCTGGGTTCGGCCAAATCTAGGACGGAAGTGTTTTCGATGGGACCCCATGATTTTCTGAAAGAATGATTGATGTGGATGCATATTTTGTGAATTGTTTGATTTATTGAAAATGTTTTTACATATATAAAGTGTTGTTTATGAGATATGGTTTGACTATCCCACATTCACCCCTCATTTATGGACACAATCACACCATTGCACTTCACTCACGACTATTCCCAATACTCATCCCTCTTTCCACATTTTTCAGAGAATACTTAGTTCGGACACTGGATGTTGGAACTTACGAAGGATATTTCACTGATTTGCATAGGTGTCTAGTAATGTAGGATTTTGGGAATTGTAATTCGTAGAACCATGGAAAGGAAGTTTTGTACATCTCATACCATATAGATTTTACTGATACTAGTTGAATTCTTTGGCAAGTATTGATAAAATCCGATGATTATGATTTGAGACTTTATTATTTTGATTGAACTGTTTTTGGAAAATGTTTTATCTTGTACTGGGACATTTGGATTGAAATGTTGAATTTCGATATTTACTTTCGAAATTATGAAATTCTGTACATCTCATACCGTTTAGACTTTACTGATGCTGGCTTGTTCTCTTCAGACAAGTATTAGTAAAATCCTACAACTATGATTTGGGACTTCTTTTATTTTGAATGCTTTATTTGTACTGAGAATTCTGGATTGGCAGGGATTGCCACATTGCATGCATGTGTGTACAGGAACCCCTTCCCAAATGTGTGCCAGCACATGCTTGTGTATAGTGGGATGGACCAGATTGGTCCTTTGCATGTGTGTTGTTTCATGATTTTCTTATCTTGATGGATTTGTGTACTGGAAGATTTATTGTTCAGTAATATAGCCTTGCGAGTCCCAGTATATGGGGAGGTTCTGCCCGTATACTGAAACAACATGACGGTTGTTGCATGCTCGATCCAAGTATCGGGGCATAACAACTTTATTGGTATCAGAGTTTAGGCTCACGATTTTAAAAGTTTGATGGTTTTGAACTGTTTTCAAATGTCTCCAAATGTCCCTGAAAGTTTTTCAAAGATTTTGAAAGGTTTGTTGTTTTGAAAATTGGGATTTTTAAAGGTTTATCTATCAAAGGATGTACAAGAACTTTCCATGGATTCTTAAGGACTATGATCGATTTTTATTTTTAGGGGGTTAAGCACTTGGGTTAATACCTATTTTAAATTGTTAAGTTTAGACCCTCCCTATAGAGTTTTGCTCCCCATACGAAGAGTAAGGAATACGAATAGGATATTTTCTACTCCAACTCCACAATCCAAGTGATGTATCACTTTATAAATAATTTCTCAATTGTGATTGAAGACCTACCTTGGCTTGTTTGGCTGAATGGTGAGTACCCTCATAGTAATTCCTTTGAATTAATATCTTGACGCTAGAAGTTTGATATATTTGTTTAATAGGCATGGCAATATAGAATTACTTATGATTAAGATATAGGGTAAAATACTTTTGAGAGATTTTATTTAAGCGTAGATGTTGGGGCATGATAAATACTTTCATGGTTTATTTTATTAGGTATGATTAGTATTTTGTTTGGATAAATGCACATATATTAATTTTCATGGGGTCTAAGAACTCACTTTTGAAGAACTGTGCATGTTATATGGTATAGTGGACATTGAGTGTCTATGTCATCATCATACATCTGATAAGGAGGATTGACCATCGACTGGCTTTACTTCCATGAGATTGTGGTGAGATATCCTCGGGTATTGTCTTAGTGATTCCTTTTCTAGGTTGTTGCAAGCAAATTTATTTACACAAGACCTAACATGTTTAGAAAAATTCCATAGTTTTCTAATGGGGCTGGCCTAGAGATTTTAAGGAGAGGGAACCAACTAATTTTGATGTATATGTGAATGAGACTTTAAATGGTAGAAAGGTTCTTTTCTTGAGGTGGAATGAGTTCTATTAGATATTCGATTTAGGTGATTGAGATGGATAGTTCAGATCTCTTCTTCTTGAAAACCCAAAGTTAGTCATATTAAGACAAGTGTTAGGAGAAAAAAAATTAAATTTATATAGAGTACTTGCTATATACTTTGGCCTCCATTCTTGGTAATCTGGTTTTAGAAACTTATTTCATATTTCTCTTTATTGGCAGGTGAGGGAGCACTTTTGCACAATCTCTTAAGTGTCAGATTGGACATTCTATAAAATATTCTTGATGCCAAGTAAGATGTAGTGACATGTATATAATTGTCCTATTATACTTCATCAATAAAAAATATATTATTTTATTGAGTTGAGGCACTTTGAATTGAACTTTTCTTGCTTTGGAACTTTGGAAAGAGAAACTTAAGAATAACTATATAGAATGAAATGAACATATTGAATGATCATCAACTTGATATTGTGTTAGGAAGTCCAACTATGGGAGCTTCTTTTCTCTACCCCTTATTTTATTAGAAGTTTTGTGTTAGTCAACCTTATCACCGTGAAACCCCAGCCTTTGTTGCCTGTTGCATTTCAAATTAAGCATAATGGTCTTATGAAGTGAAGTCATGCTAGTGTTTTTTTTTTTTTATTTCTGATATGGAGTATTAGGGAAAGCATTTGGTTAATACTTGCAATATTAGCAAATCTAGGAGCACCAGCATGATGTGACTAAAAGTTGAAATGCACTCAAGGAGAGAATGGTAACATTGCACGTCGTATATCTGAACTGAAATGAATGTTTCATAAAGAGTTATATGGCCAGATCTACCATTTATGGTGGAGAATGTGGGGCATTTCAGTACACTGAAATTAGTGAACATCTGATAGTTGATGAGTGGTCGTAGAATTTGGAAAACATGCATCTGAGGCAAAAGTTTATATAGTATAATAAGAATTAGAGGTAATTGTATCATCATGTTTACTTGTGCAACAGTTAGATCAGTGTTAATTTTGGAGGTGTATAACTGGAAGAAGATCTAAAATAAAACTAACAGAAAAAGGCATTGTGTAGTTCATGTCAAAAGAGATAGGTAGTCTACAAACACAAAGGAACACGATCTTGTCCAAGTTGAATGTTTCAATTATAGTTGTTTTTTTTTTTAGTATCAGAATTTAAGGTATCGAATTATGTCCAACCCTAACCCTATAAGCGGCTACAAGTGGAATCGGTGTTGAATGTCATAGGTGAAGACATTTGGAACCTAAAGTGAGACTAGATATCAAATTGGTTGTGAATTAGGAGGGATTATACTCCCAAGAGGTAAATGGATGGTTATGTTGAGTATGAATGATAAAAAGAATTTCAGTTATGATTTGTTACATAAATTTTGAATTAAATTTTGAAATGGATTTGAAAAATATTTGTGATTGTGGTATACTTGATTTAAATAATTTAGTAAATCCATTACTCTATCATTGACATTTGAACTATTTACATCATGTTATAATTGAACTTTGATTGTGATTTATGAAATTTCTTTCCTTTGTAAATAGGAATAACTTTGAATGATGAGATGGATTTTATAACATGGTGCACAGAAAAGAATAAATAATTATAGTCTAAGTCTTCCACGGACCAGGGCCATCATGGCAGCACGGTAAAGGCTGAGTTAAAAAGTTGGCTTGGTGGTAGGTAGGATGGAGAGCCTCCTCAAGTTGTTTCTGTGATAACGTGGTGGCACCTTACAAAACTCCGGACCAATGCCAAGGATATGGGAATAACTTATGATGAAAATTATGGAAAACACTTGATGAATTCTACCAACAACCATTAATAGAAATATGGTTTTTGGCAATTCCAAGAAAATTTGAAAAGGAAAATAAAAGTGGTTGTTGATGGGAACATGTGAGTCATGGAAAATTTGCTCTAAATTTATTTTATACAAATGACTTTTAGTGTCGTATTGGAACAAATTTTGATATACATGTTTGGCACAACCACCTTCACACCTCATTCATGTTCAATATGTGATTGTACTCCATTCATTGAGTACTTTATACTCACCTCTCTCTTTCTATAATTTTTTCCAAAAGAAGCTTAATTTGGAGTCTTAGACGTCACTTGGTGTCGGTTTGAAGAAATTACTTTTGTTATCCTTCACTAGGTACTAGCCTTGAGAACATTTTTGGGAACTATGTTATTTGAACCTATGTAAGGAATTTCATAAACCGTTTAAAAATTTGGATTTATTAAATACTTGTTTGTTCATTTCAAACAAGTATTAAAAAATTATCATTCACACAATTGAGAATTTTTTACATGTGAAATAGTCGTGGAGGATGAGATCCTTGAAGTAGACTTGATTACATTGAAAATGAGAGACTTTGACACTATGTCTTCACCGAGTATTAGTGGATTACTTCAATAAGAAGGTGGAGTTCCGTAAATCATGGTATCCTCCGCTTGTGTTCACTAGTAAGCGGGTTTTATCAAGCTGTGTGATCTCGACAATGGATACCCGGAGATTGATATGCAAGGGTTGTCCAGCTTATCTAGCCCACATCATTAACACTACGATGGATGTCCCGATGGTGAGTAAGTTCTCAGATGTCTTTCCAAAAGAATTGTTCGAGTTGCCTCTGGTCTAAGAGTTGGACTTCGCAATTGACTTGACTCCCAGAACTACACCCATTTCCACACCTCAATATAAGATAACACCTGTGGAGTTGAAACAATTGAAGGTCCAAGTTCAGGAGTTGTATGACAAGGGGTTTATTTGACCAAGTACCTCACCTTAGGGCGCCCTAGTTTTATTTGTATAGAAAGATAGGACCCTCCGTTGTGCATAGATTATGGGTAACTCAACAAGATAACCGTAAAAAATAAAAACCCTTTGCCAAGGATTGTTGACTTGTTTAATCAACTGAACTCCAAGGGCTAGTGTCTTTTCAAAAATTGATTTTAAGTTGAGCTATGACTAATTGAGGATAAAGGAGGATGATGTTCACAAGACCATCTTTAGGATATGATATGGACACTTCAAGTTTATGGTGATGCCTTTCGAATTGATAAATGCTCCTATGGCTTTTATGGATCTGATGAATAGGGTGTTCCATTTCTATCTCGATAAATTTGTCATAGTCTTCATAGACGACATCTTGGTATATTCCAAGAACGACGATGAATACTTGGAACATCTTCAGGTCATGTTGTAATCTCTCTAGGAGAAGCAACTGTATGCTAAGTTCTGATTAATAGAGATTAGCTTCTTAGGGTACATTATATCCAGAGAAGGGATATTTATACACTCAAAGAAATTAGAAGCAATTCTGAAATGAGAGTAGCCCAAAAATATCATCGAGGTGAGAAGTTTTCTCGGATTGGCAGGATATTATCAAAAATTTGTAGAGAAATTCAACAAAATTGCGACTTTGTTGCCTAACTTGACTCGGAAGGGAGTCAAATTTGAGTGGGGAGACAAGTATGAGAAGAGTTTCCAAAAACTAAAAAAGAAGCTTACATCTGCTCCAATACTTGTTCTTCCTACTAGCGGTGGTAACAATGTGGTTTACACTGATACTAGCAAGCAAGGGTTGGGATGTCTTTTAATGCAAGGTGATATAGCGATATCATATATCTCTTAACAGTTGAAGAAACATGAGTTGAACTGCCACACCAATGACATAGAGCTAGCCGCCATTATTTTCACTTTGAAGATTTGGCAGCATTACTTATATGGAGCCACATGCAAGATCTTCACCAACCATAAGAGCTTAAATTATTTGCTTACAGAAAAGGAGCTCAATTTAAAACAACGGAGGTGGTTAGAACTGATTAAAGACAATGATTTGGTGATTGACCATCAAGCGGGCAAAGCAAATGTGATCGCAGATTCCCTAAGCTGTAAGTCTTCTTCCTTGGTATCTTATGGGAGATCTTATCTCTCATGCTTTATAAGACTCCATACACTTGGAGTCAAGTTAACCAATGACGAGTATGGTACACTTTTGGCTAAATTTGAAGTGTTACCAACCTTAGTAGACTATATTAGAGAGCTCCTGGCAATTGATGAGGAGCTAAAGGGCATAGTGGATAAGGTTTACAAGAGTGAAGGTGGCAAGTTCCATATTTGGGGGGATGGCATGGTGGTATATAGTAAACGGATTTGTGTTTTCAAAAGTGATGATTCTCAGAGGGCCATACTTGTAGAGGCACACTATTTAGCTTATGCGATGGATCACAAGAGTACTAAGATGTACCAACTTGTCAAGAAAGCGTATTGGTAGTTAGGATTAAAGTAGAAGATAGCCAAGTTTGTGGCTAAGTGTCATGTGTGCTAACAAATCAAGGCCAAACATCATAAGCCAATCGGGACCCTATAACTACTGCCTATACTTGAGTAGAAATGGGAGCACGTAATCATAGATTTTGTTGTGTAATTGCTATGTATACTAAGCCGACATGATGCCATTTGAGTGATTGTAAACCAGCTCACTAAGTCAGCCCATTTCCTTCAATACAAAACACCTATTCTTTAGAGATATTTGCCAAACTATACATTGATGAATTATGAGGCTTTATGGAGTTTCGGTGTTTATTGTTTCAAACCGTGATTTCTGATTTATTTTACGGTTTGCCCAAAACTATAAGAGTTCTTAGAGACTAAATTGAATCACCGATTTTCATCCACAGATGGATGGACAATCAGAGTGTACTATTGAGACTTTAGAGGACATGCTTAGGGCATATTAATTAGATTTTCATAGTAATTGGGATCAGCACCTCTCGTTAATCAAGTATGTATACAACAATAGCTACCAAGTTAGTATTGGGATATCATCCTATGAAACTCTCTCTGAAAGAAAGTACCGAACTCTATTGTATTGGGAAGAGGCAGGAGAGAGGAATATCAGGAATGTTGAGTTAATTGAAACAACTGTAGAAAAAGTGAAAGTAATTAGGGCAAGGATGAAAGCGACTCAAGATAGACAAAAGAGTTATGCTGATAAAAGTAAAAGACCTTTAGAATTTGTGGTCGGAGATGTGATCTTTTTGAAAATATCATTTTTGAAGGGGGTGATTTGGTTCCGAAAATGGAAGAAATTGAATTCTCAATACATTGACCATTTCAAGCTCCTTGAGTGGATAGGAAAAGTGGCATATTGACTAGAGTTGCCCCCGGATTTAGAGAAAATCCATGATATATTCCATGTTTCCATACTAAAGAAATACTTGCCAGATCCCTCATATGTGTTAGAATCTCCATCAATAGAATTGAATCAAAACTTTAGTTTCAAGGTATAACTAGTGAAAATCCTTGATCAACAATTCAAGTAATTGAGGAGTAAGTAAATCTCCATTGTCAAGGTGTTGTAGAGAAGCAACTAAGTAGAAGAAAAAACTTGGGAGATCGAAGAGTCGATGTGAAAACACTACTCTCATCTTTTTTATGTATAACTTTCTTTTAAATTTTGAGGACACAATTTCTTTTCTAGGGGGTTAAGTATTATAACATTGAAATTTTGATATTAGGAAATTTCCATTGAATTTTCCTTGTAAATGTAACACCGATACTATGGTGTTCGTATATTATTTCTGTTTTTGAATTTAATAAAATGATCCTCAATTTATATATATATGGAAAAATATTTAATTTTTATTGATTTTCAATTCTGAGGTTTTTAAATCGAACTTTTGGTATATTTAAAATGTTCGTACTTCCGATTTGTAGGGTGAGTATAAAAATATATATACATATATATACACACACTTATTCATTTATTTATTTAATTATTTACTCATTTATTTATTTATAAATCTATTTATCTAAATAAAAACATATATAATATTAATACTAATAATAACAAAAAAAAAATGACAAAAATCGAATTAGGGCTTAAAGCCCTAATTCTTTCTCTCTCTCCTTCTCTTTCTCTCTTTGCTGTTTCGTCTTCTCCCCCTCGCGCCTCCGCCGCTGCCCTGCTCCGCCGCCCACTCGGCTCCGCCATCCGCCACGGTTGGCCACCACCCACTCTCTCTTCACCTCCATCTCTGTTTTCTCTCTCTCTCGGTCTCACTCTCTATCTCTCTCTTTCTCTCTCTCGGTTGCTCTCTCACTCTCTCCCTTTCGCGATCTCTCTCGCCCTCACCTGATCTTCTCCACCATACCGCCACAGTGAGCCACCCTCCTTCGCCTTCAACCACCAACCGACACCCCCTTTCTCACTATCTAGCTCCCTCTATTTCCCCTCTCTCTCTCTGTTACTCCCTATCTCTCTCCCTGCGCGCGTGCGACAGCCCCTGCCCCAGCGCTCGCGAGATAGCCCCTATGCTCGCGTGACCCCGCGGAGACTACCCCTGCGCGCGTGACTGCAGAGCGCGATAGCCCTATACACCCGACTGTAGCGCGCGATAGCTCCAGCGCGCACGGCTGCTGTGCTGTTTCCCCTGCTCGCGCGCTCGTGCGCCTTCTTTCCTTTCAGCTGAGAGCGCTCCTGTAATCTTTGCAGGAGCCCCAAACTGACAGCAACAAGAAGCCTCAGAAACCCTAGGCCGCGACGGCTTCTTGCGATCCTCTCACTACGTAGGTAAAGGCTGATTTCTGATTTTTGTCCCTAGAGTTAATACTCTTAAGTGGTTTAGTCTAACTACTAGAATCCATTTTGAATTGAGAATACTGCAAGTCCTGGATTGAATGAAGTACATTTAGAAGTCAGATCTGCGATTCGAGAAAACCCTAGGTGAGGGGTTTCTAACCTATTCGATTTATTTAAATGAATTTAGGATAAATTTGGGTTAGAAGTCTGGTATACGTTTGGAATGTATACTTGATTTGATTTGAATACATTTATGAAGTTTTATAATTGAATGTTAGGATTGAGTTTATGTATTTACGTAAATTAGGCCGTTTGATACGGAAAAAGCATGCTAAGAGATAATAGAATCGAATTGAATTGATTTGAATGGTTTCTCTTAGAGTTTAATTTGATGAATGCATGAAATCATTTTGGGATCAGAGATGGAATGAAATGTGTCGTGAAATGAAGTATATTGTTGTATTTCATGTCTTTCCTAGGTTGTTTTGAGTTGTTAAATTTCATAATGGTAGGCATATGAAGGATAATTTAAAAATTTGAGACTTAAGCTTAAGGATCGATGTAGTCTTTTCCATTACAAGTTGTCTTACATATAGAAAATCAAAATACAATTACCGTATTATGAAAATATGCTTCAATACCTTTAAAATGACTTATGGTTTGAAGAAATCGGATGGAAATTTAAAAGTGTATGATTTTTCAAAGATTTTTCCATCTTGTAGGAAATTTATTTATTTTAGTTTGGTTTTCGATTTTGAACGATTTTTGGTTTGAATTTAGATTTGGTTTTGATTTCGTTATTATTTATAAATGGAATGAAATTGATTACATTGGAATACATTTATAAATTGAAGAATTTAGGATTTGTACGAACTTAAGGAAATGATAAACCCTGAAATTAGTTAGAAAATTGATGAAATTCGTGATTATTTGAATAGGTTGACTTCTTGGAGACTCGAGGAGTCAAGTTTGGTTCGATTCGTGGTATTATTGGGGAGTGCACTACCCTCCCCCATACTGTGAGTGGGACTACGACATCTATATTGATTGACAAATCATGTTTTACCGATTTTCAAATGACATGATTTCTATACGTGTGAAAATTGAACTTTTGGATTTTGATAAGTATTTATATACATATTTTTGTGACCATTGGAGTGTCCCAATTACTGATTTTATTGATATGCATCCATGAGTTTGATAACTGAATATTGTGCCATCTTTTCTGATATATTGACATGTTTTAATGCTTCCACTTGCATTGGCACATGGGTTTGAAAGGATTTATGCATACCATTTGGATTGTATGCCCGGCTGATATTATGATACGATGCATGGGGCTATATGCCCGACCGATATGGTGTTGGGATGCATGGGGCCACGTGCCCGGCTGATTTGATATTGTTCCGTAGCTACGAAGGACATTTGGTAGCGGCACCCCTTGTACCCGGATACTCTTCGGCGAGAGGTATCCGCCAGATTGTCGTGTGTATGGTTGTCCCAGGTTGAACCCTCATCGGGGGAGGATGTTATCTCTGTCTAGCACTAGGCAGGGGCATCATATACGGCCGACTATTTATATGTATATTATTATTATTATTTACAGGCTAATTGGAGTACCCTGTGGCCAACATTGGGGTAGAGAGCTATTATTTGATAATTGCATTGTGAAAACCCTCAATGCGCCCATTCTTGGTCGAGGTAGACCATTGTCGGGGTTGTTTATTCGGCCGCTCTTTTCATGTGATTTGATACATAGATGGATGCATATGTTATTTTGTGATGTGTGCTTTGAGATATGTTAAAACCGCATGCTGTTTTCGTATACCTGATATTGTATTACATGCTTTGACACTCCAAGTTCACACTTGATATTGATAGCACGATGTCCTTCCCCTCACTTGCTGAGTATCCTCCCATAGATACTCACCCCTTTTCTTTCCCTCCCCAAATAGGATTATGGTGCTAGGGCGACGCATTTGGCTCTAGAGGGTTTGATAGCTTGTTAGTGGATTTAGTATTTTCGACGGTGAGATTTAAGTTTTAATTGAAAATATGAATTTCATACTTTATGTCGACCCTGCGTGGTCTTGATATTGAGATCCGTAGTTGGCCGTGTACATATTATGAGATGACTGTATAATTTTTAGACTTTTGTTTGCGAAACTCTCATATTTCACTTGCATTGAGGCATTTGTAAATAGTTAAAGTGTTAACTTGAGAATTTGTAATATATTTGTATAAATTTAGGTTCGCTCGGTGTGGCGGCTGCTCATGCTCTAGTTGGACATGACAGTAGAGGTCTGTGGCTAGGACTGTTGGTGATTTGTTAGCCTTGCGTTATCTGGATGTCGGTTGTGAGATTTTGTGGATTGTTTTGAGGCCGAGATGGCCATTTTATTTTATTTACAGGACCATTTTAAATTATACAAATTTAAACAGGTTAAATTATACATGGGAGACCTCCGATTTATGGGGAGGTTCTGTCCGATTTGTGGTAGAAATACAGCCGGCATCCAGGGCAACGGACGATTGTTCACGATCACGGTTCGGGGCGTGACAGTAAATACCAGGAGAAATCAATTATCATCGATTTTGACTTATTAATGAAAGCCTTACAAATTTCTATTAGGTAAAATAGGTTTTAGAGATAATTAGAGATGATTAAAATTGATTTAAGTCAATTAATTGATTTTCTAGTAAGATATGAAAATTTCCAAAACTAAAACTAATCTTGGCAAGTCGACTTGCCTGCCCGACTTGCCCTTTTGATAAGTTGACTTAGAGTTCAAAAAGTTGAATTTTAGCCAAGTATAGAACTCATCAAGTTAACCTAAGCAAACATCAAATCAATTTGAGGAATATAGGTATCAGAATTCTAAACCTGTATTTAACCAAGTCAACATGCCTAATGGTATGTCAAATTAAGTTCCAAGACTGCAACATCATAAGTCGATTTACACTCAGAACAAGTCGACCTATTAAATATAAGTCTTAGAAGATATGTCTGTAATTTAAATAAGTTAACTTACTAAGAAACTAAGTCGACCCAAGACTTACAAAAATGAAAATTGGGTCAACCTAAACACTATCCAAGCCAATTTGAACTCACAAAAAACAAATATCAAGTCAACCTACTAAACAATAAGCCAACTTGACCTCGAAGGAAATTAGACATATAAGTCGACTTAAATTGTTTGCAAGTTCATTCATTAGCAAGACTAGGCTGCGAAATAACGAAAAGGGGTAACCAAATCTGAATAAAACTTAAAAATAGTAAGGGATAAGATGGAGATTTGACAACTCACTATAAAAAGGCATAAACAAAGCTTTCACTCAAATTTTTCTCTAAAACACAATTGAGCTCTTTTCTCCCACTTATTCTCCCCCTCTCTCGGCTCACTCTTTCACTCTCCCTCTCGCCCTTCTCCCTCTTAATCTCTCTTAAAATCAAATACATCTCTACTAAACCCACTCCATAAGGCTTCCAAACTCTCAATCAAACTCTTGGATAAGGATTGATTTGGACAAAAACTTAAGGTTTAATCCAAAAGGAGAAAAACCTAGGGTTTTTCGTGAACCAACGTTCAAGGCTTGATTCAACCATGAGATTGAGGTAATTTCCTTTCCGTAAACTTGGATTTAATTTCCTTATTACTAGATTAAAATTTGTTATTGAGATTTAAGGGATTAAGTTTGGAGAATAAAGATTTAAGGTTTGTGATATGATAAAAATTAAGAAAAGTGTGAATTGAAATAATTTATTTATACAAGTGACATGTATTCGATAAACTACATAGATTGATGGATTTGTGAAATTAAAGTTCATATTGAATTGGAAAAAATCGATTTAACCTATAAATGACTACAAGTGGAATTAGTGTTTAATGTCGTAGGTTAAGACATTTGGAGCCTAAAGTGAGACTAAACATCGAATTGGTTATAAATTGGGAGTGATTACCTTCTCAAGAGATGAGTGGATAGCTATATTGAGTATGAATAATAAAAAAGATTTCAATTATGATTTGTGGCATGAAATCGGACCCATTGGAGGACATTTTTGAAACTCTTTGTGCAATTTAGTTTCCTCATGTTTTCTTCTAAAATAAAATTTTATGTTTTGAATGGTGTATTTTAAAATACTGAACAACTTTTATTTATTATATTTTTGGTTTTAAAATATTGTGCAAGCTGGTATTTCTTTGTTGGAAAGGTATTATCATAGCCTTGCGGGATCTTGGGGTACGTGTAGGCGATAGCACATACTTCTAGATCACGCGGCGGTTGTCACGTGTTTAGACCTGCGGGTCGGGGCGTGACAATTTTATTGGTATCGGAGCAAAGGTTTTGAAGTTATTAGATGTTTTCGAGTATTTTTAAATGTTTCAAATAATTTCAAATGTTTTCAAATAATTTCTGAAGTCTTTGATGGTTTCTATGTTTTCAAATGTTTTGGAAAAATTTAAAACCTCCTACATCCTAAGAAATAGAGTCACGTTAGGCATGAGTGCATTATTGGTTTATCTAATTTAGTGAGTTAAGATAAGTTTTCATTTTGCAGAAATCCAATGGCTCCTCATCGGAAAATAAGAACTTTGTCTGAGATTCCTTGTTTTGAGCATGAGACTACATCATCATCCCATGCTCCTCCTCCTAGTGCACCCGAGCCTTCGGTTGCACCGTCTGAGATTCCTCCACCACCACTTGCTGCATTCCAACAGTGTATGGAATGGTGGAGCAAGTATGGTGTTCAGTTCCAAACTCAAACTAGAATGCAAACTCCTCCTCTACCAAACACTACCATTCTAGCAAACACTCCCCTAACACCAGTAGCTCCTCCTCCATCGGTAGTTGCACCAACTACCCGTCCAACCATTGAGCTATCCAAGTTGATTAAGGAAGCAAAACAACTTGATTGTGAGACTTTCTCAGGTATTAGTGATGCTACGGTAGCAAAGAATTGGATTAATAGAGTCCAAGAAACCGTGGTAGACATGAAATTAGACGATGAGATGAAATATATGGTGGCTGTAAGATTGCTTGATAAGAATACCCATACCTGGTGGGAGAACTTGAAGAAGAGATCTTGTACTCCCATTACATGGAGTGAGTTCCTTAGGGAATTTGATGAGATATATTATACTAGGTTTTATCGGGGCTTGAAGAGGAAAGAGTTCTTCCATCTTAGGCAAGGAAATAAGACGGTGGCTGAGTATGAGACTGAGTTGAGGGAGTTGTCATTGTTTGTTCCAAAATTTGTGGCTTCTGAAGAGTATCTATGCTCTAAATTTGAGGAAGGACTGAATCTGAACATTAGGGAAAAGAAGTCGGTTACCCAGACTCATACTTTTAAGGATATCCTGCAATTAGCCTTGAGAGCCGAGAAGATGGTTGAAGAAAGAGGAAAGGTTAGAGAAGCATTTGGAAGGAAAAGGAGAACCGAAACCACTTCTGGTCAGAGTTCTAAGAAAAGTAAGAGTACAAGTTCTTATGGTAGTGCCTCTGTCATAGGATCCATCGGCTTCCCCCAAGGCCAACACATTTTCAAAGAGAGTGTCCCAAACACTAGTGCTATGACCAGAACCAAGTTGATCGGAAACAACTACGTCCCTTGCAAGAATTGCAAGAAATTCCATTTCGGACCTTGTAATGAACCTAGAAGATGCTACCATTGTGGGTAGGAGGATCATCTCCGATATGATTGTCCTGAATTGGGTTTGAAAATACATGGGAGTCACAAAAATCTTGACCTTCCTAGTGGTTCCAGGAGTGGACCAACTGAACCTGTTGCACCTCCTTCCAACACTACTCTAAGGACGAGGACCGACAGCAACATTGTGGCTACTAATCCCCAACGTCCTCAACCTCGAATCCAAACTAGGATCTATACAATGACCAATGAAGAGGAACAGAACAATCCTGATATGGCTATAAGTAAATTCGGCTAATTATAAGATCATTCATTTGAAAAGCATATTATTGGTGTCCCTTGATTTTTAAGGTTTACTAGAAGTATTAATTCACTGCATGTTAGAGATAAATGATGAAATTTTGAGGACAATTTTTTTTAGGGGGTAGAAACTGTAACACTAGACAACTTCGAATTATGATATTTAGTTTAAATGGACTATTAAAAATTTTTTTATATTTATGAAAATATGAAAGAATGATTATTGGGAATAAGAATATAAATTTTTCTCATTTAGAATAGTCAGGAATTTTTTTAAATACATACTGGATGGATTTTAAGATTTTTAAATTATCGATAGTTAGAGTCCTGATCACCAGAACCATCGGTTATTTGAGTGTTCGACAATCGGTACTTGGTGGATTTGAACCATTCGGTATTTAGTAGAATTTTAGTGTTCGGTTGAATAGTTCTTTAGATTTAGATTTCCTTATCGGTAGTCGGTAATGACCATCTGTTATTTTATAAGTGGAAACCCCATTGGTATTTTTTTTTGATCGTAGTATGAAATTTATAATCCATCAGTGTACTATTTCTCTGTCGGTAATTAGTTCTTAAATTCCTGTTGATCATCTAGCCACCGGTTGGTATTGAAACTCCCGTCGGTATTGTGAGAACTGGACAATATTGAAATTGTGAGATTTTTAGGTGCACAGTAAAAGATAGAATTTGTAATCCCTCATTTCATACACCTGTCAGTACACTTTCGTGTCCAAATATTTTTTTCATCGGTACCTTACTCTATTATTTATCTTACCTGTTCCATATTGAAATAATTATACCATCGGTACATTGTGAAACAGATGGATTGACTGTCAGTGACATTCAATTTTGAATTTTCATTTTTATTTTTATTATGAGATACTCATGAAATTCCTATTGATTATTTTGCTACCAATCGGTAAAGTAAATGCACGATCGGTAATATGTACTATCGATAATATGAGATTGGTCATTCGGTATAATGTATTTTTATTTATTTATCGTTCGGTACAATCTCTCCAAATTTCTATTTTTCCTGTTTGGTGCTTATTTAGCCGTTCGGTTCCCTATTTTCATATAACTGTTCGGTCATTGGTCATCACTTTGCATTGTCCGATTATTGAGGATTTATTGGTGCCACCTCTTAAATTTTCCATCGGTGAGTGCATGGAAATTTCCATCAGTTCCCATGCTTGCACTAGCCATCGGTCAACCTCACCAATTACATTGGTCAACCTTGCTTGCCATTTCTCCAATACCCATCGGTCAACTTGGAAGAAGACTTGAAATTTGCTTGATTCCTTGACCGAACACCATCCTTGGAGAAATTTAACTGAACACCCATGCTTGAAGATTAGAAATTGTTGAAATTTTGGACGTCACTTGCATGCATGTGGAATTGAGCCCATGACCTCTCAAGTCTTCAAAAAGATAATCAACTACCAAGCCACTTAAGCTTCATTTATTTTTTATTAAATTTATATTATATACCATATTTTAAAATATCCCAAAAATTTTCATTTCTCTTGGTTTACTTCCTGTAAAATTTTAGTGTCTATCTTTTTTCGTTCGACACTGAACAATGAACACAACTCCTCAGTAAAACACAAGTTTGAGTGTTAAAGCTGTTTGAGGACTTACCCAATGACCCAGGACAATTATGCAATTTAGGAATATAAGAGGACCACTAAATAATTATTGAAAATGGGTTGACAATAAAAAGAGAATGGAGATTCCAGAACTTACGAAAAGACACTTCTCATTTTTCTCTAGAGTATTCTCTTTTCTTTCTTTCTTTCTTTCTTTCTTTTCTCTTCTCTTCCAAAACCCAAACGATTATCATCAAATCTCTAGATCAAAAGTTTTAAACTACATCTGAACTCCCCAAAGATTGATTTTAATCTTGAATCTTAAGAGCAGTCTAAGAGTTTAATGCTGTCACAAAGGAGAAAAATCTAGGGTTTTAGTGTGACCCAAACCGGAAGGATCTTTGGAGACAAATCAAGGTAATATAATTTGTCCAACTCAAGTTTTACTTTATTTAGCTCTCTAATCATTTGGATTTCGAGGATTTTAAGCCAACGAACATAAGATAAAAATTTGGTTTGAATGTTAAGGTTTTTGGGATTGATGTGAGATTATCGGTAGTGATGATCTTGATTATATGATGTCTCATAGGGTCTGGACAAGCTGGTCAAGACAGGACCTCTGTCGTGGACAGAATTGGGAGTGACTATCCTTCCTGAGAACTGTGAGTGGATGGTTTGTTGTATTGATGAATGAGAAATATTTTTTATGAATTTTCTAAACTGATTTTCTTAAGTTGATTTTATAAACTGCTTTGTGATTGTGGAGTGTCCCTTAATTTGTGTTTTGTTTGAATCATGAGATTTATGCACTTGATAATATATTTTGAGACTTGTTGAATTTTTCTAAAAATAATGTTACTAGATTTATGAGATGATTTTTAGGACACATATTGTGATATTTTGTTAAATAGTTTATGTATTGGCTTTGGGGCATGAGTCTGAGCCCCCATGGTGCATGGATAGGGTGTGAGCACCCAGTTATGAGATGACCAGTCGAGTTTAAGCTTCCACGGACAGATTCGAAGGGGCGGTGTGGAGGGCTTGGTAGACTTGAGAGGGTAGGCGGTGGCAGAGAGATGCCCCCCAAGTCCATTTCGAGGCTATTCGGTTGCACCTCCGAAGAGGCCATGAGCCAACGTGGTAGGGGTTGATGTTTTATAACCGATGGTAATGAAATCCCCTTGGCAATTCTACAGGATGGTTTGGGCCAAGCCATCGGTGGAGAGATTTTGAGGCAAACCTCAGGTTGATGGAAAAGTGTATATTGTGTTTTGGAAAAATCATGGCTCTTGCTATAATTATTTGAATGACTATTCTATGTTTCCGTTGGAACATAAATCTGTTTTGAGATTATTATTTGACACTTTCACACTCACCACTCACTCACTTACATAGCTATACCATTGCACTCCACTCACTGGGTATTTCTATACTCACCTCTCATCTTATCCCTTTTCAGAGGAAGTGTAGAGACAGATCACTTGATCGGTAGCTTGGTCCAGCCAAAGAGAAGAGCTGTCCAGGACCGACCGTCCGTATTGGTCCCTCTTGAAGAGGATTTTGTGGCATGTAGTCGGACCCATTGGAGGACATTTTTGAAACTCTTTGTGTAATGTATTTTCCTCATGTTTTCTTCTAAAGTAAAATTTTATATTTTGAAAGATATATTTTGAAACACTGAACAACTTTTATTTATTATATTTTTTGTATTAAAATATTGTGCAAACTGGTATTCTTTGTTGGAAAGGTATTATCATAACCTTGCGGGATCTTGGGGTGCGTGTTGGCGGTAGCACGTACTTCTAGATTACGCGGCGGTTGTCACGTGCTCAGATCTGCAGTTTGGGGCATAACAAGGGAGGTTCTCGAGTGTTTCAGGATGAGCGATCACAATCCCATAGATACTCTTTTAATTAAAGGTGAAGGCCTAAGTCTTAACAAATGCCCTAGGACTCAGTAAAGGATATGGGAGATGAGTAAAATCCCTTGTACCAGTGTAGTGGGAAGTTTGAAGTATACTTTATTATATATACAACCAAACATTTGTCTTGCAGTCAGTCTGGTGACTAAATATCAATCGAATCCTAGAAAAGATTACTGGAGAGCGATAAAAAGGATTTTGAGATATCTTGAGGGAACTACGAACCTCTCCTGGGTTATGGAGGAGGTGATTTACATCTCATTGGGTATTCAGACACCGATTGAGTTGGTGATCTAGACAGACACAAATCAATATTAGGTTTTGTGAGAAACCTGTATATCTTTATTTACGATATAAACTGAGCTTGTAGCATGCCAACGGCAGTTCAGGAGAGTGTTTGGCTCTGGAGATTTTTGGATAACTTAGGGGTTATGGCAAATAGTGGGAGGTCAATGATGATGTATTGTAATGAAAGATATGTCAGGCAAACATGGTCAACTCTCTCACACAAGTTAACACCTCTAGATCTGAGTGAGTGGGGATAAAACAGTTTCTAATTGTAAGAGGATTTGAGAGTGGCCTTACTAGAACATAAGTCGCTCTGATATGTATTTCAGGATAAGGTCATATACGATATAACTGATATCGACATACCCATATCCATGATACCTGTAAGTAGCCAAATCTGAGATATTAGATATTACATGCGATTTATGATATTGTCTCTAATTGTATCCACATCCACTATGTGAGACCTAAGATCCATTATATGGGATCTCATGTATCTTTATTATTTTTGACTATTTCTAGAAATCTTGGTTCAGTAGTGTTATTTTAATCTATTTACCTATGAATCGAAAGATAAATTGAGGTCTAAAGGGCAGGTCTAGGAAAGTAACTGAATTGAGGCTGAAGGATTCGAATTTGGAAAAAGGAAGACCGATCAATATATATCACTATATTGTATTTGTAACACCGATACTGCGGTGTCCGCACTAGTATTCCTGTTCATGAGATTAAATAAAATATTTCTCAGTTTATATATAGAGAGGGAAATTTTTAATTATATTGATTTTCGATTTTGGGATTTTTAAATTGAAATTTTTGGGATATTTAAAGTATCCGTGATTCCGATTTGTAAAGTAAAGTGAGTATAAAAATATATAGATGATTATTTATTCATTTATTAATTTATACATTTACTCAATTATTTATAAATTTATTTACAAAAAGAAATATAATAATAATAATAATTATAAATTTAATTATAAAAAAAAAAGAGTCGAAATTAGGGCTAAGCCCTAATTTCCCTCTTTCTTTTCCTTTCTCCCTCTTCCTCTCCCTTTCTCCCTCTTCCTCTCCGCCTCTTCGCATTCCCTCACCCGCGACCATCCCTCGCCGCCGCCTTCGGCCTTCACCGCCACCCACAACCGCCACCATCACTCGCCGACCCACCTTCTCTCTCTATCTCTCTCCTTCTTTCTCTCTCGGCTTCTCTCTCACCCGCGACCCTCTCTCACTCCCTCGCGAATCCCTTCGCGTTTCCCGCCGTGGCCCTCCTCCACATCGCAACCACCGCCACCTTCCTCCACCGTGAACAACCACCCGCCTTCATCTCTCACTCTCTGTCTCTCTTTATTTCGGTCTCTCTCACTCTCTATTTTGCGCGATCTCTCTGTCGTGCTATTTCTCTCTCCGTCCCGTGAGTTTTCTCTCTCTATTTCGCTCACTGTCTCTCAGTCTCTCGCTCTGCTCCTCCCTCTCTTACGCGCGCGGCAAGCAAGCGGCAACGCCGTTGCTCGCTGCGATTGCCCTGCCCCAGCGCTCGCACGTACTTGTTTCCCTCTGCTGCGAGCAGGTTCTGCCACTTGTAGAAGCCCCAACCGAAAACCCTAGACTGCCTGCACTCATTTCCTGCGAAGGTAAGGATGAAAGTTCTGACCTATAGATTTAGGGTTTTGATTCTTATATAAATTAAGATTAACTACTAAAATTTGCTTCAATTTGAAGTATTGTAGGTCCGTACTGAGTTGTAGGCGCACGGACGTTAGGGTTGTGGACTATGGAAACCCTAGGTAAAGAGATTCTTGATCTTTTCATTAATTGAATGAAATTAGAATGCATTTAGGGTAAAATTAGCATAAGAAAGTGTTGTATAGGTTTAGAATATATGTTTGACTGGAATAAAATGCATTTTTGAAATCCTATGCTTGAACAATAAGGCCAAGTCTAGTGTCTAATATGAAAGGAGCATGTTAAAGGAATGATAAAATCGAATCGAATTGATTTAAATGGTTTCTTAGACTTTAATTTGACATATGTATGAAAACAGTCAAAATTTGGGATTTTAGCCTAAGGATTGGTGCGTTGTTTTACATTATAGTTGGTGTTGCATATAGGTAAGTCAAATACAATCTCTATATTATGAAAATAGGTTTCAATACCTTTAAAATGACATATGGTTTGAAGAAATCGGATGAGAATTGAAAAGTGTATGATTTTTCAAAGATTTTCCAGTTCGTAGGAAACTTATTTATTTTAATCGTATTTCCAATTTTGATTGGCTTTAGGATTGAATCAGGCTTGATTTTGATTTGATTAATTGTTTATAAATGGAATGAAAGTGATGAAATGAGAATCTAGAAAGGTGATTGTGTAAATGTTTGATTTAAGTCTTAAATGAGCACATATTGAGGGGAGAAACCCTAAGGAAACATGTACTGAAAAATTTAGAACTTTGAGTATGAAATTTGATGGGTTTTAATGTGATTTTGAGTGTTAAAATGTGTATTTGATGTACTTGTGTTTTTGGCATTGAAGTGTGGTGTGTTATTGACTATGTGTATGTGAAATTGAGGCATTTTGAGTGAGCTGGAGGCATGGTCTTATGTGCAGGAAGTTTGGACTTGTTTTTAGCTTTGGTTTGAGTACAAAAATATGTTCTTAATTGAACCTATGTATGTGCAGATTTTTAGTATGAAAATGGTGTGAAATTATATGTGTTTTGGCATATGAATGAGATGCAAAAGTATGTAGACTTTTGGTATGTAAGTGGTGTGAAAATATATGCATTATGGCATGGAAATGGGAAGCAAACATGTGCAGAATTTGGCTTGAATTAATAATAGTGTTTGAGTGTTTGTTTGTACATTTAGAGACTTGAGAAGTGTGTGTAAATGTACAGAAATTTCTGCACTATTGTGTGTATCAAAGGGATGTCTTTTCATGCTTGTAAAGGAAAGTTTTTGATGTTAGAATGTGTTGAAGTTTAGGGAGTTCATGTGCTTAAATTGTGAGCATTTTCATGGATGTTGGGTGCAGGGCAGCCATGCGCATGGGCACCGGGTGCTACACTGTATAATTTTTGGACTTTTGTTTGTGAAACTCTCATTTCACTTGCATTGAGGCATTTGTAATTATTTAAAGTATTAACTTGGGAATTTGTAATATATTTGTATAAATTTAGGTCCGCTCGATGTGGCGGCTGTTCATGCTCTAGTTTGGCATGACAGTAGAGGTTTGTGGTTAGGACTATTGGTGATTTACTTAGCCTTGCGTTGTCTGGATGTCGGCTGGGAGATTTGGTGGATTGTTTTGAGGCCGGGATGGCCATTTTATTTTATTTACAGGATGATTTTAATTTATACAGGTATACAGGTTTAATTGTACATGGGAGACCTCCGATTTATGGGGAGGTTCTGCCCGATTTTCTGTAGAAATACAGCCGGCATCCAGGGCAACGGGCGGCTGTTCACGATTCCCGGTTCGGGGCGTGACAGTTCGGTTGGTATCAGAGCTCTAGGTTGAAAGCTGTGTTTTATAGAATAGTTTTGAAAATATTCCCAAGTACATTTTAAAGTCCTCAATGCATATGAGAGTTTCATTACAGTCATGAGATCCCAGTACAACGGTTTTAGGTATACGAGTTATTCTTTTTAGGGGGTTAGATACGATGCGTATCTAATCTAGCATATTGGTGCTATCAGTTCTTAAACTTATAATTTTATTCATTTTAGGGGGTCAGTTACTTTGTAACTAACCCTAATCTTTGAATCATATCTAATTTAAGCTCTTTCTTTGTAAGGTTATGATTACTAGACGAGGTACTAAATTTGTACCTGAGACACTTAGAATATCCGAGGATATTTCCTCGTTATGTGTATCCTTCTAGAACTTTCTCAGCAGGCTATTATAGCCACGGTTTCATCACCATCATTTGATGCGTTAGACAGGTGTATGAGTAGTGCAGCTCCCATTGGGTGCAGATGCTATCACTTTGACCACAGAATTTTGGGGCACCAGCCCCTAGTGTCACTACACAGTTTACGGCATAGAGATAGCCTTTCTGCCGCAAATGCGGCAACCACCATGCATACGGGGCATGAAGAATACGGGTTACTTGCTTCCAGTGTGGGAAGCAAGGTCATATTATGAGTGCCTGCCTGGATTTAGGTCGAGAATCGACTTTATGGAGTCATACTGGTACTTCTGGCACAGGCCAGCAGGGGGCACTTGTGTACTCAGCTCTTACCGCTCCTCGGACTGCAGCCGGGAGTAGTACAGTGTCAGGACCGTCGCGACAGCAGCCTAGGGCCCAGGCTCGTGTGTTTGCGACGACCCAGGAGGATGCACCGGCAAACCCTAGTGTTATTATGGGGGATTCTCCCGTGTACCCCTCAGTGTAGCGCTTTTGTTGTACGCTGTTTATGGGATCTAGTATATCATGATATTGATGTACAGTTTTGACTAGTTAAAGCTTTTGAAGCTTAACTAGTTTGATATATATATGTCTACTTTTCTTAATATTTTAAATATTTTAATCTCTTCTTATCTTTAAGTACCATACGAATAATTGGTATTGACGCCCGTATTCTCATAGATATCGGGTCGAAGCTTTTATATGTGAGTGACACATTCGCTCGCCATTCTGATAGGCCTCTCTCGCCACTTGATGGGGAGATTATGGTAGTCACTCATTTTGGCAAGCATATCACTCGAGATACAGTCTATAGAGGCTACGAGTAACAGAGAGATTGTTACATGGGGATGCTCTCAATTAGTGGGAGGCTATTGGTGATAAGATTACAGATCTATTGCGATAGGAAGACTTCTTGAGGAAATTTGACCCCCGATATTTTATGAAGTTTTAGTATGACTTTTGTTCAGTTAACATATTTCAGTCCTAGGATTCTTGTATATGGTATACTCATGGATCAATGGATTCCCTTGGAATTAAATAATGAATAACAAATGGATTTCTAGATTGCTAGTGACGTTTTCTTGCTAAAGAGGTTTTAACTTTATAAATTGATGAAGAAAATTCTGGGGATATGAAAAGATTACAAATGTGGTAGTTAGGTTTATTTTACTTTTGAAGGAAACAAGCTACATATAACTTCAAAATTTAAACATCTCAAGGAATTCGTGTGTACAAAACTTGAATTAGTGTTGAGTATAAATGAAATGGAAATGAGATTGTTAATAAAGGAGTCAGAGATACTTAGTGTGTGTGTATATGTATATTTAATTGTGATTGAAGATTTTCCTTGAATTGTTTGGCTGAATGGTAAGTACTCTTGTAGTAATCATTTTGGATTGACATTTGATGTTAAAAGTTTGATATTTTGTGTAATAGGCATGACAATATATGATTGTTTATGATTAAGATATAGGGTAAAATGCTATTGAGAAATTGATATTGTGAGTGGATGTTGGGGCTTGATGAATGTTCTCTTGTTTTATCTTGTTAGCTATGATGAATATTTTTGAGTTGATTTCACGGGTGTTCATTTTCATGGAGTTTAATAACTCGTTTATGAGTATGGAGTTTGTTTAGCACTTTAATCGATTCTTGACTTCTCTTGACAAAGGACTTTTGAATGTCATTGCATTGGAAGAATATGAGAGTGAGACTATTCTCTTTTACTGCGGAGAAATTCTTAAAGTTTTCAATCAGTCCTGTAGGGACCAAAAGAAGGTAGGAGTTTAATTATTAAATGGCACTATTAAAGAATTCATCGTATTTCTTTGTTCTTTATATTATTTGGCGAGGTTAGCCAATTCTGTGATTCAAGACTGCAATTAGATGGGAAAATGTGTAAAGCTTAGTTGGAGATAATTTAGCAATTTGCATTTGCAATTATGCTACGTTGCTTGTAGTTGTTCTTAGATACATATGACATGTATGTATTCTATTTGCCTGAGGTATTATGGACAAAGGTCTAAGGGAATGAGGGTATAAAAAGTATATTAGTATCTTTTCCTTTAGATAATAAAGTTATAATACTATCAATAAGTGTTATCAAATTCGACCTTTAATTATTTTATATATTTTATGAATTCAAGATTTTTTTTGAACTATATCATATGGGAATTTTTATTTATAGAGCCCATGTTGGGTTTGACTTTCTTAGGCCATTTTTTTTTTTTGTATAAGTTCTTTTATTCATCACTTGAAAATGGAGAAGATGACAAAAATTAATGAATAGTATTTACATGAAGATAAAATCTTAAACTTCAGTTTATAATAGAAATTTGAGCGTATATGCATTATTATATGTATATTTTTGGATTGAAAATGCTTCTTGGTAGTTTGATACTTAGTGGGTGATGATTTCTTCAAAGAAAGTAAACTTGAAGCTAGGCATATATGATAGAAGAATGAAATTCCACATCGAAAAGTATTGTGATATAAAGGATTTTATTATACAAAACTATGAGTCTACTGAGAAATTATTAGCCCTTAAACATATAACATCGCTAGAGACTTGGGAAAACTAAGGAGGTAGTGAAACATTGTGTATTGTCTACAGGAGCAAATCATTAAAGTATTGATGCTCATACAATTATCGACATGGAGTTTATGGGTTTGATAGGAAATTGAACAAAATGCGGCTTGTACTTTATTATTGAATTTCCAATGGAAATGGGAAACTTAATATTTAGTTATTGGATTTTTCTGTTTGGAGGTTAGTATTCTCGTTATTTATTCATATTCATTTTATGTGGATCGTTAAATGAGGTAATATAGAGAGGGTTTGGGTCTACGTCTTTTGGCCTTGAAGTTAGAAATAATGTCTTTTGTGACAATAGAGCTAGGTGTAATGAGGAATGCATTTCTTATCTCTAAATCTTGATAAGTTGGGAGTAGTAATACAAACCCCGGGTGATATGTGATTATATGTGCTTGATTTGATTTGTATAGAATATCAGTAATATTGCATGATACTAAAGTTGATTGAGAATGATCATGATAGAAGTACCTTGATTTAAAAAGTTATCCAATTAAGGATTTGAGGGTTAAAACTTGGAAAGGTTCAAATATTGATAGGGGATTAAGTTTTCTTACGTAGTCTAGGCTATCTTGGTGTTGATCTACATTTCACCATGCACAAGTTTAATGATATAGGGAATTGTATATATCTTACACTAAGTCTTAAAACTGTTGTCGCTATATACACCATATTGATGGAGACTATTGAGTTTTGACTAATATTACCTCAAGGAATATATGTATTTTGAATTGCACTCGTAGTTCGGGCAATTAAAGTTTGGATTGTAGGGTTTTCATTTTAAAGCCCTAAAATAGTGAAAACATTGTGTTTTTAGTTAAGGCAATAATATTGAAGAGGGTTTGAAGCACCCATGGAATGGTATTAGAAGGTTAAATGACAAGTATTGAGGATAACTAGTGCAGCGCGAATGAGATCCATGTGGTACAATATTTTTCAATAAGAAGTTATTCAAGATTAAGGAAATGAGACTAAGACATAAGTTGGTAGTTTTATGAGTGGAAATCTTAGTTGATAGTAATGTATAAATGACAAGGAATGAAAACAATGGATCCAATTTTATGGAAGTAAAATGTTGCTAGTTTAATAACCAGATTTTTACTTGACAAAGAAATTTAGGAGATTTAAGAAACAATGTGAAGTGACACCTTTCATTTTTGGATATATGAACTGCATTTGAAGTTTCGAGGACGAAACTTTTTTTTAGGGGGTTAGAAAATGTAACACCGAAATTGCGATGCCCGTACTAGTGTTCCTATTCATGAAATTTAATAAAATATTTTTCAATTTATATATATATTGAGAAATATTTAATTTTATTGATTTTCGATTTTTGGGTATTAAATTTAAATTTTTGGTATATTTTAAAATGTTGCGTCCGTAATTCGCAGTAAATCCCAATTCTACGAAATTTATATGCTAGAGAAAAGTGGATATAATAATATATATATTGATAATTATTTATTTATTTATTTATTAAAAAAAAAAGGGGGTTGCAAAACGCAGCAAAACGCTGCGTTTTGCCCCAATTAAGGATTAGGGCTAAAAGCCCTAATCCCTCCCTCTCTCTCTCTCTCTCTCTCTCTCTCTCTTTACTCCCTCCTTCCCGCGGCCTCCTTCCTCCGCCTTCCCTCCCTTCCACCGCTGTTGTCTTCCTCCACCGCCATCGCCACCGTTCGTCTTCCACCCTCTGTTTCTCTCTCTCTCCTTTCTCTCTCGGTTCCATCTCTCTCTATCTCCCGCTGTCTCCCTCCCGCTCGCAATCTCTCTTCGCGGTTCTCCGCCGCGACTCGGCGCAACCACCGCCACTCGCAGCCACCGCGACCCACCACGGGTCGCCACCTATCTCTCACTCCCAGCTTGCGCGACTGCTGTTCGCGCGACTGCTCGCGCGACTGTCCTTGCCTCAGCGCGCGCGAGGCTGCGCCAGCGCGCGGCTGCCCTGCACGCCCGACTGCAGCGCTCACCTATCCTTCGCGCGCGACGAAATCCCCTCTCCCTCTGTTCGCTCGCATCCCTGCTTCTCCTCAGCCACGAACATTTCCGTGATCCTTGTAGAAACCCCAGCAGCAGGAAGCCTTCAAAACCCTAGGCCAAATCTGCTGACTTCACTTTCTGCATAGGTAAGGATGAATTAGGTCTAGGGTTTCGATATTTTTAGTGATTTGGCTAAATTATTGAAATTTTAGTTCAAATCGGACACATTGCAGGTTTCGGACTGAATCGAATGTCGCACGGACGTTAGGATTTGGACCGCAGTGAACCCTAGGTGAGGGATTTCTAACTCATTCGATTTATTGGATGCATTTAGGGTAAATTAGGATAAAAAGTGTTGTATACGTGTAGGATGTATGTTAGATTCGATTTTATAATGCTTTGGGCGAAATTATATGTGATTATTAAGGCTAAGTATGGAATTTTAAATGAATTGGGTTGTTCTAGATGATAGAATCGTATTGACTTGATTAGAATGACTGCTCTTAGAGTTTAATATGACGAATGCATGAAAACAGTCAAAATTTAGGATTTGAGTTTAAGGATCGATGCGGTCTTTTCATTATAAGCTGTCCTACATATAGGCAATCAAAATACTATTTTCGTATGATGAA
This sequence comes from Dillenia turbinata, assembly GCA_037126225.1. NCBI lineage: Eukaryota > Viridiplantae > Streptophyta > Magnoliopsida > Dilleniales > Dilleniaceae > Dillenia > Dillenia turbinata. Next base: position 13,375,661 of record JBAMMX010000011.1, read on the forward strand.
AATAGACTTCAATACTTTGAAAATGACATATGGTTTGAAGAAATCGGATGAGAATTTAAAAGTATATGATTTTTCAAAGATTTTTCTATTTTGTAGACAAATTATTAATCTACGCATGTTTCCGACTTTGAGTGGTTTTGGAGTTGAATTAGACTTGGTTTTGAATGTGTTACTTATTTATAAATGAAATGCAATTGATGAAATTAGAGTGTATTCGTGAATTGAAAAATTGAGATTTGTACAAAAATTAGAGAAAATGGAAATTGATGACATAATTATGATTTTGTATTAGGAAGGGTCAATCGAGGATCAAGTAAGATTTCATTTGATTGAATTGTGAGTATATGCAAGTGTTTATGGGTTGAAAAGTGTGCATAATTTTTGTGATGTGAATGTACATGGATATAATTGAGGTCGAGGTGTGAGAAATATGTGATGTGTTATAATTGTAGTGACTTGCTTGGAGACTGATCGAGGGGAGCACGATTTCGACACTTGTGCATTATAGGGAGTGATTGACCCTCCCGTATACTGTGAGTGGGTTTTATTTCAATGTTTTTGTTTAATATGTAAACCTTGCTTTACAACAGTTTGATAAATGAGCATGATTTATCGTGTGCTTAAAATGTTTTGACTGGTTTTGGAAATGATTTTTGTGATCCGATGGAGTGTCCAAAAATGTGGTTGAATTATGAAATATGCATCCATGTGGTTGAAATGTAAAATGTGCCATTTTATGATATATGTTGCATTTGGTTTGTGAACCTGATTTACGGCACATATTTGATATGATATTGATATTGGCCTTGAGGGCTGTGATATGTATTGTTGATGTTGATATTGGCCTTGAGGGCTGTGATATGTATTGTTCCGTAGCTACGAAGGACACCGTGAGAGGCGCTTGGGTGGCGTCCGGATATGCCTAGGCCTAGGATATCCCACGAGTTGTCGAGATGATATTTACGACACTGTACTAGCCAGGTTGAACCCGAAAGGGGGAGGATTTGGATATACTCTCCAAGTCTAGCACCTGGACGAGGTTCGTCGCCAACACTGGGGTAGAGAGCACTTTAAATAAAAATCGCATATAACACCCCCGATGCGCCTGTCATAGGTCGTGGTAGACCTCTGCCGGGATATTTTCGGCTGCAACTCTATGATTTTATTGATAGTGATTTGGATGCATATTTGATTTGATAATGCGTGCTAATGAGATATTGTTGAAATGAAAAGCATGATGATTTGAAATATGATTTGTATACTTATGTTTTGACACTCCAATTTCACACCCCATATTACACGATTACATTGACCCACTCATTCACTGAGTATTCTTCCCTGAGTACTCACCCCTCCTCTTTCCCCTCCCCAGACAGGATTTTGGTGCTCGGGCGACGCATTTGACTCTAGAGGTATGATAGATTGTTGGTGGATTTGTATTTGCGACGGTGAGATTGAAGTTTTACTTGAAAATATGAATTTCGTACATTTATGTCGACCCTGCGTGGTCTTGATATTGAGGTCCGTAGTTGACTGTGTACGCATTATGGATGACTGTATAATTTTTGGACTTTTGTTTGTGAAACTCTCATTTCACTTGCATTGAGGCATTTGTAATTATTTAAAGTGTTAACTAGGGAATTTGTAATATATTTGTATAAATTTAGGTCCGCTCGATGTGGCGGCTGTTCATGCTCTAGTTGGGCATGACAGTAGAAGTCTGTGGTTAGGACTGTTGGTGATTTACTTAGCCTGGCGTTGTTCTGGATATCTGCTATGGTTGATGGGTTTTGGAGAGGCCGGGATGGCCATTTATTTTATTTTCAGGATGATTTTATATTATACAGATTTAAACAGGTTGAATTGTATGTGGGAGACCTCCGATTTATGGGGAGGTTCTGCCCGATTTTCTGTAGAAATACAGCCGGCATCCAGGGCAACGGGCGACTGTTCACGATCCTGGTTCGAGGTGTGACACGTTGGGTGGGAGCGTTTTCTTTAGGGAGACTCCATGATTTTGGAAAGTATAAAATTGTGGATGCATTTCTTTTATAATGATCTGAATTGTTTGATGTTACCTATAAGTTGATTTGTTAGAAGTTGTGACTTTGATATTCCCACACTCACCACTTATTTATTGTCATAACATGCCATTGCACTCCACTCACTGAGTATTTTATACTCACTCCTCTTTTCTTATCTTTTCAGAGGAAGTGTAGATATAGCAACAGCCCCTATTTGGTTAGATAGATCCAACAGAGGAAAAGCTATCAGGACTTTTGTGGGTATTGACTCTCCCTAGCTGCGAAGCCTTGAGACTTGTAGATGGACCCATCGGAGGACATGTCTTTTGACAAATGAAAATTTTATTTTTGGAAATGATGTTGGAAAACCCAATCGTTATATATTTTACATATCTATATATATATATATATTTTTCCCTAAATTGAACTTTTGTTAAATGTGTTAATTGTTTGATGTTTTGGTTTCCTTTGATTGAATGAGAATATTTCTTTAACCTTGCAGGGTCTTGGGGTATGTGCTTATGATTATACGTAATCCTAGATCACGCGGCGGTTGTCACGTGTTCGGACTATGGGTCGGGGCATGACAAACCCTTTCTCCAACAACTCTTGGAGCTAAACCTTCAGTTCTTTCAACTCTGCGGGCGTCATTCGATACAGAGGAATAGAAATTGGTGCGGTGCCAGGAATCAGATTTATGGTGAAATCAAATTCCCGAACCGGTGGCAACCCAGACAACTTTTCTGGAAAAACATCCGAAAACTCATTCAACACAGGAACATCGTCCAGACTAGGACTTCTCACCGTGGTATCAACAATGTGTGCCAAATAAGTATCGTATCCCTTATGCACTAGTCTCCGTGCTTCAAATGCTGAAATTACACAACTCGGTAACACTCGGCGTTCACTAGTGAATACAAGCAAGGGATGTCCTGGCCTTCGGAATTTCACTTCCTTAGTGAAGCAGTTCACAGAAGCTTGGTGAAGATATAGCCAATCCATGCCTAGAATGGCATCAGAAACTTCCATTTCTAACGGAATCAAATCCGCCTCGAGAGTTACTTCCCCGATTTTCACCTCACAAGATTTATACACTGTTTCGCTGATCAAGTGTTCTCCCAAAGGTGTGATAACCAATAATTTTTCAACAAGTGGAACTAAAGGCTTATCAGAATGCCTGAAAAACCCTGAACTCACAAAGAAATTATTAGACCCAGTATCTATGAGCACATGTGCATCAACATCAAAAATTCTCATCGTACCTATAAATATAAACCATAACAAAATTGTATCATCCACATTCCTTAAGTCATAACCACAAACCATTAAATCACAATCATAAATCATTTATCACATTTTAAATTCAGAACTTATAATTCAATAGAGATTACTTGTGACTATGTCAGGATTGCCTTGGGCCTCTTCATTAGTTATGGCATAAACTCGGGTCTGAGTTTTGGGTTGAGGGTGATGTGTGGGGGCAGCTACAATATTACTTGTCGTGCCCGTCCTCGATGTATTGCTAGTGGAAGGTGTAGGAACAATTTCCAGATCTCTTCTAGAACCACTCGAGGGACCCCGAACTTGTTGACTTCCTTGCCTTTCTACATACAACTCTGGACAAGAGTGACGAAAGTGACCCTCATTCCCACAATGATAACATCTTTTGGGTCCCTTGCACGGACCCGGATGATACCCCTTGCAATTCGGGCAAACTTCTTCTCTGCCACCCCTGGACCCTACTCCCATTTCAACAGTTTTGCTGGGAGCACTTAGCCTAAAAGTCAATTGGCTTTGGGGAAAGCCAACCGGCCCCAAAAAGGATCCATTGCTATAAAAGCCCATGCCTCGACCTCTTTTAAAACCTTGACTTGGATTGGAGCCACTAGGCCTCTTCCCTTTTCTATGATGCTCTCTGACTTTACTTCTCTCAATCACCATTTTCTCGGCCCTCAAAGCCAAGCCTAAAATGTCTTGGAAAGTATGCCCCTTGGTGATAGGCATTTTCTCTCTGATATTCAAATTCAGTCCCAACTCAAACTTTGAACTTAGAGGCTCCTCGGAGTTCACAAACTCCGAAACATAAGTAGCAAGCTCTCTCAGTTCTGTCTTGTACTCAGATACTGTCTTGTTTCCCTGAGCTAACTTGAAAAATTCCTATCTTTTCTAATCCCGATAGAATCGGGTGTAATGCTTCTCCTCGAAGGCTCTGAGGAATTCTGTCCATGTAGGAGGAATAGGAGTCCTTCCCTTCACATTCTCCCACCAAGTCCTCGCACCTTTGTCCAACAGTTTCACCGCCACCCATAGTTTCATTTCATGCGCTCAGTCTCATATCGGAGACGGTCTCTTGGATTCAACCAATCCATTCCTTGGCCCCTGAAGCATCAGAAGTGCCTGCAAATATCTCACATCCTAGTTGTCTTGCTTCTTTGATTAATTTGGACAGATGAACTTGGGAATGGCTGATTGGTGTAGCAACCGGAGGAGAAGGTGCTAGTGGGGTACTGAGTGTAGCAGCTGGCACTAAAGGAGGAACAGGTGGAGGGACTGAAGTCTTATGTGGAGCTTGGTACTGCGTTTCGAAAGTACTCCACCACTCCATTACTTGCTGGAGTACGACAATAGGAGGAGCCGAAATCCTAGCAGAAGGAGCCGGGTGTGTAGACGCAGGAGGAGGAAGAGCATGCGAGGATGACTCATCCTCATGCTCCGGTGGAGGAATCTCGTTCACGTTCCTCATTTTCCTTTGTGGAGGCATAGTAATCTACAAGACAAAAAGCTATAATTAAGTCAAAGGATTAAGCGAATACTAATACTTAACCCCCTAAAAAGAATATTTCTAATTTCTTAAGAAATCTATGGAAGACTCTGTATATTCTGCGGAGACCTTTAAAAGGTTTAAACCCTTTTTCCCAGCACCATATTACCAAACTCATTTTTATCAATCAATGCATGCTCAAATATAAAATAGAGCAATATTTCACAATTCACATGAGTATCCCAAAATAACATGGTGCAAACAATTTAATAATCATGTTCAGAGTTATAGTCATTTCACAATTTCATTTTAGGCATACCACAATCACAAAACAATTTCAATTCCATTTGTAAATTCATTTCAAAACTCAATTTATAAATCATATTTAAAATCATTTATTCATTCATATGATACATAACCATCGACTCACCTCTAGGGAGGGTATCCACTCCCTATACCCTATTGATACTTAAGAGATTTCCTTTCAAGCTCCAATGCATCGTCTTAAATCAATAATAACAATTCTGAGACAGTACAAATCATAAACCCTAACACCTTCTCTCATCTTAAACAGCCTAAATTCAATCTATTATTGAAGGCATTTAGAAATTCACTCATCTAGGGTTTTCACAGCTCGCAATCCTAACGTTCGTGCACCATTCAATCCATTTTGAGACCTACAATGCTTTCAAATCGAAGCAAAGTTCAGCGATTAAGTCTAATCACTATGAAAATCAAAACCCTAGAACTATAGCTTAGAACTTTCACCCTTACCTGCACAGGAGATGAGTGCAAGCTCGGCCTAGGGTTCTCGGATGCCTCTTGCAACTGCCAACTTGGGGCTTCTGCAAAGATTACAGAAGAGCTCTCAGCAGAGAGAGAGCAAAGCGCGCGCGTGTGCGAGCAAGGAAGAGAGACAAAGCGCTACTATCGCGCACGGGAAAGAGAGAAGAGAAGCTCTATTCGCGCGCGCAGGAGAGAGAGAAAGCAGAGAGCGAAACAGAGAGAGAGACCGTGTGCGGTGGTCGGAGGTAGAGAGTGGAAGATAGTGCGACGGAGATAGAGAGAGTGCTCGAGCGAGAGAGCGAGAGAGTGTTCGAGAATCGGGAGAGAGGCAGAGAGTGATAGAGATTAGGGCTAAAAGCCCTAATCAAATTGGGGGGTAGACGTGGCGTTTTGGGGTAAAACGCTACTTCTCTCCTCTTTCTCCCCTTTCTCTTTTTTTTTTTAAATATACATATATTAATAAATAAATAAATAAACATTAATATATATATTTTTACCTACTTTTCATTAAATTTTAAATTTCATAAAAATAGGGTCCACTACGAATTGTGGATACATCTTATATATACCCAATAATTTCAATTCAATACCTTAAAATCGAAAATCAATAAAATTAAAGATTTTCTTTTATAATTATTAAGATATTTTACAAAGCATTTCAAATACTGAATTTTTGGTATTACAGGTTGAGATGTCATGGATTTGCTATCACGCCCCGATCCTCGGATTGACTACGCGACTACCGCTGCGTTGTCTCGATACACGGGCAGAACCTTCCCACATATCAGGAATCCGCAAGGCTATAAAAACAACACAACAATTCTTTCTACACCAATCATAAAAAACAGAAAACATCACATAACAATACACACGTAAGGACCCATCCGGTCCATCCCTGTACACACGAGCACACATCGGGGAGAGGAAACCTATACATGCCCGAGTACACATCAGCACACAATCAGGGAGAGGGAACTTGTACATGCACGAGCACACAATATGGCCATCCTAACCATTTCAAAGTTCACAGTATAAGGAAAGCACTTAACAAACAAGAAATCCTAAAACATAGGCGTAGGATTTTACTAACACTTGCCTGAAGTAATCAAGCTAACGTCAGTAAGATCCAAACGATATGAGATGTACAGAACTTCGTGAAATCGAAAGAAAATAACCATTCTCAATATTACAAACCAAATGTCCCACTCCAACAATAAGCTTTTACCAAAAATAGGAGAGAAGAAAATAAACGACAAACCACGTAAGAATTCCATCAATACTTGTTCCTATACTGGAAACAAGTATCGATTAAATCCGTACCAAAAGAATTGTACAAGTCTTCCTTTCTATGGAATTCAGTTCAGACTAAAATGACTATACATCACTTATATACCTACAAAAGTCAGTTGGTAGGCCCTCCCCAAGCTCCAATCTCCGTCACAAGTCTAATCTTCCTCTGAAAAATGTTAAAGAGAGGGGTGAGTATTATAAATACTCAATGAGTGGAGTGCAATGGCATGATTATATAATAAATAAAGGGTGAAAGCGGGAAATGTCAAAACATATTTCAAATAACATTTTCCATATCCAAACGATTTCAGTAATTCAACATCATTTACAAAATATGCATCCATGTCAAGCATTCATTCAAACATTCTTTTAGAAAATCACAAGGGTCCCATCTAAAACACTTCCGCCTTGCGTTTAGCCTAACCAAGATGGAAGCCCGCCAAGGGGTTTTCCATTTCAGTTTTTCAAAATTACCCTATTCCTTAGCGTTGGCTCGAACTTCACCGGGGTGCAATCCGGATAGTCCAATGTGGCAGAGCAGAGGCCGCATACACCTCTCACAAATAAATCCCAATCCACGTCACCCCGTCGGGTCGCTCCGTGGGGAAAATGACTATAGTCATTTCTCTCGTGCACCATCATTTCACAATCATTCTATTTCAATCAATGTGCCATATTTCATCAATTCAATCCGAAAATCATGGTACAAGCATTTACCAATCAAGTAATCAAGACAAATGACACAAATTCATTTAAAATCACATAGGATGCATTCATAATTCAAATTCCTATTTTAGACATCCCACATTCACAAATCATTTCATATAAATCATATGAAAATCATTCAAACCATTTATCAAATAATTTAAAGATGTTTTGCTCATTTATTGCACAATGATCCATCCACTCACCTCTAGAGAGAGTATCCACTCCCTATTTCCGAAATCAACTCAAAACGACTCCTCTCGAGTCTCCAAAAGTCAACCTAGACCAATCAACACGAATAATCATCAATTAATGCTCTATTAAAGGGTTTTCAAATTTACCTTTTATTTAAAATAGCCTAAATTTGTACAACTACATTCTTAAATTTTCGTTTCATCAATTTAGAATCATTTCCATCACCAACGACTTTAAATTTCCAATATTCCTCAACTTCACCAATTTCTCCCGAATTTACATAATCTTAATTCAATTCATGTCAATTTCAATTTAAATCCCAAGGAAAACAACACAAACCAATTAAATAAAACTCTAATACTATCCAAGACATTCTATCATACTTCACAGTCCAAGTTATATCAAAATCTAAAACCTAACCTCAATAATTTCATACAAACACTTAGGGAAATACATTTCTTTCGAGTCTAACACATTTCAGAATATATATAGATGTAATTTCTACCTTAATTCAACAAAAATTATTCGAATTATTAAAGGGATTGAAAATCCCTCACCTGGGGTTTTCACAGTTCGCAACCCTAGCTTCAGTGTATGCTCTGCTCAGTCCAAGACCTGCAATGTTCCAAATTCGAAGTAAAGTTCAGTAATTAAGCTCAATTACTATGAACAATCGAAACCCTAGAATTACAATTAGGAGTCAGCCTTTACCTGAGAGAGGAAGGAATCGTAGTCTCAAACTAAGGTTCTCAGATGTCCATTTATTGCTGGTCTAGGGCGGGTTGCTGAAGGGGCATGCTCGCACAGAGCATCACACGAGCGAGGGGGAGAATACGAGGTCTCTGTCGCGCGAGAGTAAGAGTGAGAGAGAGAGAGAGAGAGAGACACTGAAGACCAAGGGACTATGAGGGAGAGATAGATAGAGAGTGATGGTGCGGGACGGAGAGGTGGCGACCCGCGGTGGTTCGCGGTGGCCGCGGTGGTGGCGATCGATCGAAGGTGAGGGAGAGATGGCGAACGGGAGAATCGCGAAGGGAGAGAGTGTAATAGAGAGTGAGTAGAGGGAGAGAGACGACGGTGGTGGTGGCTTGCGGTGGTCGGTGGAACCACCGATGAGCGGCGGAAGAAAGGGAGACAGTGGCGGAGAGTGAGCGAATACGCGAGAGGGAGAGGGAGTAGGGGGTGAGAGAGTGAGATCGATTAGGGCTTTCAGCCCTAATCTATTTGGGAAAGAAAAAAAAAAAGCGGTACGCGGCGTTACGGGCTGAAACGCTGCGTCTCCCCACTCTATTTATATATATATTTTTTTTAATTATTACATTAGTTATAAACAACAATATAAATATATATACGCTCTACGAATTTGCAACACGGACATTTCGATTATACCAAAAATTCCAATTTAATTCCCCAAAATCGAAAATCAATGCAAAATTTAAGATTTTCCATTATATTTCACAAAACATTTCTAACACCGAATTTTTTGGTATTATAATACTTAACCCCCTAAAAGCAAATTTCGTCCTCGAAATTCCAAAATATAATTCATACATCAAAGAGCTACGAATGTTGCTTTCGCATTAATTCTTCTATCTCCCAAGTTTGTTCCTCAACTTGGTTGCTTCTCCATAGCACTTTGACCATAGAAATCTGTTTGCTCCTTAACTGTTTGAGTTGTCTATCAATGATTTTCACCGGTTATACCGTGAAACTCAGATTCTCATTCAATTCAACTGGGGGTGCTTCCAATATGTGTGAGGGATCCGGTAAATACTTTTTCAGTATGGAAATATGAAAAACGTCATGGATCCTCTACAACTCCTGCGGTAGCTCTAGTCGGTATGCCACTTATCCAATTCTCTTAAGGATTTTGAAGGGACCAATATATCGAGGATTTAGCTTTCCTCGTTTCTGAAATCGGATCACGCCCTTCCACGAAGATATCTTCAAAAACACCATATCTCCTTCTTCAAACTCCAAAGGCCTTCTTCTCTTGTCGGCATAGCTCTTTTGTCGATCTTGAGCCGCCTTCATTCTTTCGCGAATCAGCTTCACCTTTTCTTTAGTGGTCTCAATCATTTCTACACTTTTAAGCTTTCTTTCTCCAACCTCGTCCCAACATAATGGGGTACGACACTTCCTTCTATAAAGGGCTTCATAGGGAGGCATCCCTATGCTAACTTGATAATTGTTGTTGTAGGCAAATTCAACCAACAGAAGGTGCATATCCCAATTACCTTGAAAGTCCATGACACATGCCCTAAGCATGTCTTCCAATGTCTGAATGGTGCGCTCCGATTGTCCATCGGTTTGAGGATGAAAGGCAGTGCTGAATTTCAACTTAGTCCCTAAGGACTCTTGCAGCTTTGGCCAGAATCTAGAAGTGAACCGAGGATCACGGTACGATACAATGGACACCGAAACTCCGTGAAACCTTATGATCTCATAAATATATAACTTGGCCAATCTTTCCAAAGGATAGGTGTTTTGAATCGACAAGAAATGAGCCGACTTGGTGAGGCGGTCTACAATCACCCAAATGGAATCGTGTCGGCTCGGGATATGTGGCACACCCACAACGAAATCCATAGTGATATGCTCCCATTTCCACTTGGGAATCAGTAGTGGTTGAAGTGTTCCTGTCGGTTTTTTATGCCTGGCCTTGATTTGTTGGCATACAAGACACTTTGTCACAAATTCGGCTATCTCCCTTTTCATTCCAGACCACCAATAGGATTCTTTGATGGTTCGGTACATTTTGGTACTTCCCGGGTACATAGCATAGGCTGAGGAATGTGCTTCTTCAAGTATGGCTCTCCGGAGATCTTTATTTTTCGGAATGCATGCTCTTTTCTCATACACTATGATTCCATCATCCCGAATCCAGAATTCACCACCTTCCCCTTTCTGGATCTTCTCAACAATAATCTTCTATTCATTATCGGTAGCCTAAAGCTCCCGAATGCGATCCACCAACGTGGGTCTCACCACAAACATGGCTAATAAGGTACCTTGATCATCCTTAGTCAATTCGACTCCGAGTACTCGGAGTCCAACTAAACAAGAGAGGTAAGAACTCCCTTGGGATGCCGTAGATGAGGATTTGCGACTCAAAGTATCGGCTACAACATTCCCCTTCCTAGGGTAATCACCAAGTCATAATCCTTGATCAGCTCTAACCACCTTCTTTGTCTCAAATTAAGCTCTTTCTGGGTGAGCAAGTATTTGAGACTTTTGTGATCAGTAAAGATCTTGTAAGTAACCCCATACAAATAATGCCGCCAGATTTTTAGAGCAAACACAATAGCAGCTAGCTCCAAATCATGTGTAGGGTAGTTCACTTTGTGTTTTTTTAGTTGGCGAGAAGTATAAGCAATCACCTTATCACCTTGTATCAGCACACACCCTAATCCTTGCTTGCTAGCATCGCTGTACACCACATAATCTCCACCGCCACTAGTAGGGAGAGCAAGGATAGGAGCGGAGGTCAACCTTCGCTTGAGCTCTTGAAAACTACCCTCACACTTTTCATCCCATACGAACTTGACTCCCTTCCGAGTCAAATTTGTCATCGGAGCTGCGATCTTCGAGAACTCTTTTACGAATCTCTGATAGTACCCTGTCAATCCGAGGAAACTTCTAATCTCGGTGACATTTTTAGGCGGTTCCCACTGCAGAATGACCTCTACCTTCTTTGGATCCACAAAAATCCCATCCTTGGAAACCACATGCCCCAAAAATCCAATCTTCCTTCGCCAAAACTCGCATTTTGAGAACTTAGCATACAACTCCATCTCTCTAAGAGTCTGCAAAATGATTCGGAGATGCTCGGAATGCTCTTCATCACTCTTGGAATACACCAAGATGTCATCGATGAAGACTATAACAAATTTATCGAGGTAGGGATGAAACACTCGATTCATGAGATCCATGAAGGCTGTAGGAGCATTCGTCAATCCGAAGGGCATCACCAGAAATTTATAGTGTCCATATCGCATCCTAAACGCAATCTTATGAACATCATCATCTTTTATCTTCAACTGATGATAATCGGATCTCAAGTCAATCGTCGAAAAGACACTTGTACCTTGGAGTTGATCGAAAAGATCATCAATTCTCGGAAGAGGATACTTATTTTTGATCGTTGCCTTGTTGAGCTGTCGGTAGTCAATGCATAGCCGAAGAGTTCTATCATTTTCCTTCATAAACAGAACCGGAGCACCCTAATTCGAAGTGCTCGATTGGATGAACCCTTTCTCCAACAACTCTTGGAGCTGAACCTTTAGTTCCTCCAACTCTACGGGCGCCATCCTATAGGGAGGAATAGAGATCGGTGCCATGCCGGGAATCAAATCTATGGTGAAATTAAATTCCCGAACCGGTGGCAACCTAGGCAACTATTCCAGAAAGACGTCCAGAAACTCATTCACCATAGGAATATCATCCAAACTAGGACTTCCCACCGTGGTATCAACAATGTGAGCCAGATAAGCCTCGCATCCCTTTTGCACTAATCTCCGTGCTTCAAGAGCCGAAATTACACAACTCGGCAGCACTCGCCGTTCACCGGTGAATACAAGAAATGGATGTCCTGACCTTCGGAATTGCACTTCCTTAGTGAAATAATTAACGAAAGTTCGGTAAAGATATAGTCAATCCATGCCCAGAATGACATTGAAATCTTTCATTTCCAATGGAATCAAATCCGTCTCCAGAGCTACTTCACCGATTTTCACCTCATAAGACTTGTACACTGTGTCTCTAATCAAGTGCTCTCCCAAAGGTGTAATAACCAATAACTCTTCAACAAGTGAACTAGAGGCCTATTAGAATGCTTGGCAAATCCCGAACTCACAAAGGAATGATTAGACCCAGTATCTATGAGCACATGTGCATCAACATCAAAGATTTTCATCGTACCTATAGTATAAACCACAAACAACATTGTATCATCCACATTCTTTGAACTATAATCACAAACCATCAAATCAAAATCATAAACCATTTATATCACATTTTCAATTTCAAAGCTTAAAATTTAATAGAAATTACCTGTGACTACATCGGGATTGACCTGGGCCTCTTCATTTGTCATGGCATAGATTCGGGTCTAGGTCCTAAGCTGAGGGTGGTGAGTGGGGGCTGCAACAGTATTACTACCGGTGGCTGTCCTCTGTGCATTGCTAGTGGAAGGTATAGGAACAGTAGTCGGATTTCTTCTAAAACCACCCGAGGGAGCTCGAACTTTCCTACTTTCTTGCCCTTCTACAAACAACTCTGGACAAGAGTGTTGAAAGTGACCCTCCTTGCCACAATGGTAACACCTCTTGGGTCCCCTGCACAGACTCGGATGATGCCCCTTGCAATTCGGGCAAACTCCTCCTCTACCACCCCTGGATCCTACTCCCATATCAACAAATCTGCTAGGAGCACTTGGCCTGAAAGTAGATTGGCTTTGAGGAAAGCCAACTGAACCCGAAAAGGATCCACCACTATAAGAGCCGATGCCTCGACTCTTCTTGAAACCTTGACTTGGATTGGAGCTACTAGGCCTCTTCCCTTTCCCTTAATGTTCTCTGACCTTGTTTCTCTCCATCACCATCATCTCAGCCCTTAAGGCCATGTCTAGAATGTCTTAGAAGGTATGCCCTTTGGTGATAGACATTTTCTCTCTAATGTTCAAGCTCAGTCCCGATTCGAATTTCGAGCTTAGGGAGTTCTCGGAGTTCACAAGCTCCGGAACATAAGTAGCAAGCTCTTTCAGTTCTGTCTCATATTCAGATACGGACTTGCTTCCTTGAGACAACTTGAAAAACTCTTCTCTTTTCTGATCTTGGTAGAATCGGGTGAAGTATTTTTCTGCAAAAGCTCTGAGGAAATTTGTCTAGGTAGGAGCAATAGGAGTCCTTCCCTTCACATTCTCCCACCAAGTCCTCGCACTTTTATCCAACAGCTTCACCGCCACCCATAACTTCCTCTCATCACTTAATCCCAAGTCGGTGACGGTTTCTTGGATTCGGCCAATCCATTCCTTGGCCACAGAAGCATCAGAAGAACCCGAAAAGGTCTCACACCCCAATTGTCTCGCCTCCTTTATCAACTTGGACAGTTCTATATTGGGGCGATCGGCTGCTGTAGTAACCAGAGGAGGAGGTGCTAGCAGAGTGCTAGGAGTAGTAACCGGCACTGAAGGAGGAGCCAGTGGAGCTGAAGTCGGCCGTGGAGCTTGGTACTGCGCTCCAAAAGTGGTCCACCACTCTACGACTTCCTGAAGAGCGGCGAAAGGAGGAGAAGAAGCCCGGTGGGAGGAGCCGGGTGCACAGAGATGGAAGGAGGAAGAACATAAGAGGACGACTCATCCTCGTGCTCCGGTGGACGAATCTCATTCACGTTCCTCATTCTCTTTCAGGGAGGCATAGTGCTACAAGGCAACAAGGATATGATAAATTCAAGAGGTTAAGCAAAATTAATGGTTAAGCCCCTAAAAGAACACTCCTAATTTCCTAAGAAATCCATGAAAGACTTGTACATTCTCAAGGACACCTTTTTCAAAAACCAAACACTTCAAAATCTTTAGAAACTTTCGGGACATTTGGAAACATTTGAAATCATTCCAAAATCATCAAACTTTTAAAATCGTGAGTCTAAGCTCTGATACTACTAAAGCTATCACGCCCCGATCCTCAGATCGACCACGCGACAGCTGCCGCGTTGTCTCAGTACACGGGCAGAGCCTTCCCACATACTGAGACTTCACAAGGCTACAAAAATAACACAACAATTCTTTCTACACCAATCATCAAAAACAGAAAACATCACATAACAATACATACGTAAGGACCCATCCGGTCCATCCCTATACACACGAGCACACATCGGGGAGAGGGAACCTGTACATGCACGAGTACACATCAGCACACAATCAGGGAGAGGGAACCTATACATGCTCGAGTACACATCAGCACACAATAGGGAAGAGGGAACCTATACATGCACGAGCACAAAATATGACCATCCTAGCCATTTCAGAGTTTACAGTATAAGGAAAGCACTTAACAAACAATAAGTCCCAAAACATAGTGGTAGGATTTTACTAACACTTGCTTGAAGTAATCAAGCTAACGTCAGTAAGATCCAAACGATATGAGATGTACAGAACTTCGTGAAATCGAAAGAAAATAACCATTCTCAATATTACAAACCAAATGTCCCACTCCAACAATAAGCTTTTACCAAAAATAGGAGAGAATAAAATAAATGACAAACTACGTAAGAATTCTATCAATACTTGTTCTTATACTGAAAACAAGTTTCGATTAAATCCGTATCAAAAGAATTATACAAGTCTTCCTTTCTATGGAATTCAGTTCAGACTAAAATGACTATACATCACTTATATACCTACAAAAGTCAGTTGGTAGGCCCTCCCCAAGCTCCAATCTCCGTCACAAGTCTAATCTTCCTCTGAAAAGTGTTAAAGAGAGGGGTGAGTATTATAATTACTCAATGAGTGGAGTGCAATGGCATGATTGTGTAATAAATAAGGGGTGAAAGTGGGGAATGTCAACATATTTCAAATAACATTTTCCATATCCAAACAATTTCAGTAATTCAACATCATTTACAAAATATGCATCCATGTCAAGTATTCATTTAAACATTCATTTAGAAAATCACAAAGGTCTCATCTAAAACACTTCCGCCTTGCGTTTGGCCAAACCAAGACGGAAGCTCGCTAAGGGGTTTTCCATTTCAGTTTTTCAAAATTACCCCCTTCCTTAGCATTGGCTCGAACCTCACCGGGGTACAATCCGGATAGTCCGACGTGGCAGAGCAGAGGCTGCATACCCCTCTCGCAAATAAACCCCAATCAACGTCACCCCATCGGATCGCTCCATGGGGGTTATGACTATAGCCATTTCTCTCGTGCACCATCATTTCACAATCATTCCATTTCAATCAGTGTGCTGTATTTCATCAATTCAATCCGAAAATCATGGTACAAGCATTTACCAATCAATTAATCAAGACAAATGGCACAAATTCATTTAAAATCACATAGGATGCATTCATAATTCAAATTCCTATTTTAGACATCCCACATTCACAAATCATTTCATATAAATCATGTAAAAATCATTCAAACCATTTATCAAATAATTTAAAGATGTTTTCCTCATTTATTACACAACGGTCCGTCCACTCACCTCTAGGGAGGGAATCCACTCCCTATTTCCGAAATCAACTCAAAACGACTCCTCTCGAGTCTCCAAAAGTCAACCTAGACCAATCAATACGAATAATCATCAATTAAGGCTTTATTAAAGGGTTTTCAAATTTACCTTTTATTTAAAATAGCCTAAATTTGTACAACCACATTCTTAAAGTTTCATTTCATCAATTTAGAATCATTTCCATCACCAACGACTTTAAATTTCCAATATTCCTCAACTTTACCAATTTCTCCCGAATTTACATAATCTTAATTCAATTCATGCCAATTTCAATTTAAATCCTAATGAAAACTACACAAACCAATCAAACAAAACTCTAATACTATCCAAGACATTCTATCATACTTCACAGTCTAATTTATTTCAAAATCTAAGACTTAACCTCAATAATTTTATACAAACACTTAGGGAAATACATTTCTTTCGAGTCTAACACATTTCAGAATATAATTCGAATTATTGAAGGGATTGAAAATCCCTCACCTGGGGTTTTCACAGTTCACAACCCTAGCTTCAGTGTATGCTCTGCTCAATCCAAGACCTATAATGCTCCAAATTCGAAGTAAAATTCAATAATTAGGCTCAATTACTATGAACAATCGAAACCTTAGAATTACAATTAGGAGTCAACCTTTACCTAAGAGAGGAAAGAATCGTAATACTCAAGCTAGGGTTCTCAGATGTCCATTTACTGCTGGTCTAGGGCGGGTTGCCGAAGGGGCATGCTCGCATAGAGCATCACATGAGCAAGGGGGAGAACGCGAGGTCTCTGTCGCGTGAGAGTGAGAGTGAGAGAGAGAGAGACACTGAAGACCGAGGGATTGCGAGGGAGAGATAGATAGAGAGTGATGGTGCGGGACGGAGAGGTGGCGACCCGCGGTGGTTTGCGGTGGCCGCGGTGGTGGCAATCGATCGAAGGTGAGGGAGAGATGGTGAACGACAGAATCGCGAAGGGAGAGAGTGTAATAGAGAGTGAGTAGAGGGAGAGAGACAATGGTGGTGGTGGCTTGCGGTGGTCGATGGAACCACCGATGAGCGGCGGAAGAAAGGAAGACAATGGCGGAGAGCGAGCGAATATGCGAGAGGAAGAGGGAGCAGGGGGTGAGAGAGTGAGATCGATTAGGGCTTTTCAGCCCTAATTTATTTGGGAAAGAAAAAAAAAAAAGGTACGCGGCGTTTCGGGCTGAAACGCTACATCTCCCCACTCTATTTTTATATATATTTTTTTAATTATTACATTAGCTATAAACAACAATATATATATACGCGTTACGAATTTGCAACACGGGCATTTCGATTATATCAAAAATTCCAATTTAATTTCCCAAAATCGAAAATCAATGCAAAATTTAAGATTTTTCACTATATTTTACGGAACATTTCTAACACCGAATTTTTCGGTGTTACATTTGCAGTGATGTTATATTAACTTCGCGATCACCATCCCGACCATGCAATTGTTCAAGGGATTTGTTGTTCGATTCGATTGATTTTGGAGGACTCTAAATGTTGAGATATTTATCCGAAATTAATCTCATTTAAATTTTCAAAAATTATTCATTGCTTCAACGTTGTATTTGTGCATCTAATAGATCTAACACCAACTTTACGTAGAATACAAGCAGAAAAGTGCCAACTGATGTGCCTTTGATACGGTGTTTGGTTTGGCTTCACATGACCATAGTATCCAATCCTTTATCTTCGCTTGGGATCAATGTTTCCACAAAACCCACATCAACCAAAAAGCCCTTTGTCCCCTAATCATTCTTCGGTATCACTTTTAGGATTTCTTGATGCCTACTCATAATATCCCTGGCCGTATATATAAATAGGGGCACCAATGACACAATAGAATCACTAAACTTTTAAGTTATTGCTCAAATTGGTATGCATGCAACATTTAGTATCCTTGATTTTTGCTTGCAACTTTTACATTCTGGAAGTAACTGACTTGGCTCTTTTTAATAAGCTGCAGATTTAGTTGGAATTTGATGGCTAGGACAATACATGTGTTTGGGTTCCCTTCTACTACCTCAGCAGAAGACCTTAAGAAATTTTTGGAACAATATGTGGGTGTCGGAGAGGTTTATGCCTTAAAGGTTAGGCTGCCAAAAACCGGAGGGACAAGAGCATTTGCATTTGTCCAGTTCATATCAGCTAAACATTGTGAGCACATCATTTCCTTGGCTAGTAAACGACTATTTTATGGATCCTCTTATCTGAAGGTTAAGATGGCAAAGACTGATATTGTACCACGGCCAAGGATCCCCAGAAATGAAATCAAAATTGTAACTCTTCATGTAGGATGTCAAATCTCAAAAGACAGGCTTTCTGAACTCTGGAAAGGGTCTAGTGTTTCTGTAGATTTTGGAATTCAATTAAGGAAGCTGTATTTCTATATCTCTCATTGCCGTGCAGAATACAAGCTCGTGATTTCTAACGAAAACATTTGGAAGATTAAACTGTACCACCCCCGTGGTCAAATTCCAAAATTCCTCGTGGTTCAGGTTTGGATTCTGAGGTCTCACTTTGTTTGATTTTCTACATTTAAACTAAGTAGGACAACTAATATTGTAGCACTCCTTTGTTTGGATTTTATTTGGATTTACATGGATAAATAGGTGTTGATGTTGTAGCAGCAAGAATTGGGGACACATTGTGTCTTGAATAGTCTTGATTACAACAATAGTAGTTGATGAATTATTTGTTGAGGCAGCAAAATTAGAAGCCGAAGTAGGAAAATTATTTTGGTAGTAGAGCATATGGTGCAAATTTTAGTGCTTGACCACTATGGACATGATTTCTTTTTTGAAGTGTTTCTTTCAATTTTTTTTTTTTTTAGTAGAGATGATCTAAATTAATATGAATGGAACAATAGTCTGTGCTCTCTAATAGTCCAGATATTGCTGTCTTATTAGTTGAGGTGTTAAAGAATACATTGGGATTTTGAGTTGAACATTGTTTATATAGATGCTTATTTTCGTCTACTTAAAATGTTTAAAAGAAGATATAACAACAATCCAAGGCAATGAGGATATGCAATTAACACAAAAGTCGCCCTTACTTTATCATGGCAAAATCTTTTGATTGGATCTAGCATGAGCTATGCTTTACAAAGGTATGAAAAATAGATACTAAAACCTGTAAGCTCGTGATTGTTGCACAACACATTAGTCCTTTTAGAAAGATTTTGAGCTGTATGTATAATGGCCTTGTGCAAAATCTATCAACTGGCTTTTAGTACACCAAAAGCTAGTTGGAGGTTTGTGTCGTGATAGACTGCTGTATTTCTCAAATATTAAAGAGAAGGATGACCGTTCGGCTTCTTAGTTATAAGTTTTTGCTGCATCAGATTTAAGGGTTATTTCAATCTTGTGATATTTCAGTTCTAGCAAAAACTGAGTAACTTTTCAGACTTAATTATTGCTGAAAATGTTTACTCGTTGATAATCCCTGTTAGTCTGGGTATAAGTACTGAATCGGTAAGCTTTTGACAATTTCTTTTTTTGTTTTTCTCCCCTTATGTTTTCAGTTGTATGGAGCACCTCGAATTTATGAGAAAGATGCACCCTTATCGCCGCATGAATTTTACAATCCTCTTTTAAACTATTATAAATACACTCCAGATGATCACTGGGTCCGGGCAACGGATTTCACTTCATCAAATAGTATTGGGCAATCTTCAACATTTTGTTTAGAGCTTCCATCAAATTGCAAACTTCCAAATTTCAAAGATTATTTTATGTACTATGAAGAAATTCAGGGCCTTTTTGTCATTGAGAGCGGATCTACATTTTCTTTTCATGATCTTGTTCCTATTGTTGGTCCTCCTCAAGGAGTTCAACTTCCATATAAGATCATGTTTAAGATCAATTCCTTGGTTCAACACGGATGTCTTTCAGGTCCCACACTAGATGCCAGTTTTTTCCGGTTGGTAGATCCGGGTAGAATGGACATTTCAGTTATCGAATATGCTTTGGAGAAGCTCCATCATTTAGAGGAATGCTGCTACGAACCTGTCATGTGGCTAAATGAGGAGTACAGAAAGTATTTCACTGCAAAACGACCAAAGCCCCCCTTGTTTTCCTTGGATGATGGGTTAGTTTATGTGCGCAGGGTTCAAATTACACCCTGTAAGGTTTATTTCTGCGGTCCCGAGGTTAATGTCTCAAACCGTGTTTTGCGCCAATATAAACAACTTCTTGATAATTTTCTTCGTGTTTCTTTTGTCGATGAGGACTGGGAGAAAATGCGTTCTACAGATTTATCACCATATACATCATCAGCAACTGGCAACAAGCGGACAAAGGTCTACAACAGGATCTTGTCTATCCTCAGAAATGGCATTGTCATTTCTGATAAAAAGTTTGAATTTCTTGCCTTTTCATCCAGCCAATTGCGTGAAAATTCTGCATGGATGTTTGCTTCCAGTCCTAGGCTTACTGCTGCTGATATAAGAGCATGGATGGGTGATTTTAGACAGATTAGGAATGTGGCCAAATATGCAGCCAGACTTGGACAATCCTTTGGTTCATCCACAGAAACATTGAGTGTTGGCAAGGATGAAGTTGAAATTATTGATGATATTCAAACTGATGGAGGTAAATATGTTTTCTCCGATGGCATTGGGAAAATATCTGCTGACTTTGCTCGGGAAGTGGCAAAAAAATGTAACTTGCATATATCTCCATCAGCCTTTCAAATACGATATGGCGGGTATAAAGGTGTTGTAGCTGTTGATCCGAGATCATCATTCAAGTTGTCACTAAGAGGGAGCATGTGCAAGTATGAATCAGATCTCACAAGGCTGGACGTTTTAGCATGGAGCAAGTATCAGCCTTGTTTCCTCAATCGCCAGTTGATCACTCTCCTGTCAACTCTTGGGGTTCCGGATCGTGTTTTTGAGAAGAAGCAAAAGGAAGCCGTAGATCAACTGAATGCCATCTTAACAGATGTTTTGAAGGCCCAGGAAGCATTGGATGTTATGTGTCCCGGAGAAAACAGTAACATTCTGAAGAAAATGCTGAATTGTGGTTATAAGCCCGATGAAGAACCATATCTTTCAATGATGCTGCAAACTTTACGAGCATCTAAGTTACAGGAGTTGAGGACTAAGACTAGGATATTTGTTCCAAATGCTCGACAAATGATGGGATGCCTGGATGAAACCGGAACTTTGGAATATGGACAGGTCTTTGTGCAGATATCCGGCACTCGAAGGAAACTGCATTTCAAATATTCCCATATCTCTGGCAATAGCCGCGATCAGCGCCCGTTTGTCTTGGAGACAAAGGTGGTTGTTGCCAAAAACCCTTGTCTTCACCCAGGTGATGTCCGTGTGTTACAGGCAGTGAATGTGCCAGCTTTGCGCCATATGGTGGATTGTGTTGTGTTTCCGCAGAAAGGGAAGAGGTAAACCATTATTGCATTCATTTATTATACAACGTATTTGTTTATGCATGTGGACAAGCATGAAGTTGAGACGGGAAAACGTCAGTGAGCAAATTAAACCAAAGCCATGGCAGGGGATAAACATGTATGAAGAAACTTGTAAACTGATGATGAAAGTGCTTTTAGAGATAAATTATCAACTAAACTTGACAAAATAAGTCAGCAACATGATATACCTGCATTTTTATTGTAATTTTGGACAGGAGGATATATGCATGCACTTGTAGTCACTTCAGTATTAGACATCTTACCCGTGCTCATTTTATGTAGAAATAGCTTTATTATGAGTTTTCTATTGAACTCTTATTTATCAGAAAATAAATATTTCGCGTTTAGAAAAAGTGACATTGTAGTTCTTAAATCCTATGAGAATCTAATTAGAGTCTAATTCAATGCTTTGAGAAATAACAAGACAAATTTGTATGATCAGCTGTCCTAATCTTACCTAGAAATCAGAAAATAGGGTGGCAAAAATGGAACATTAGGAAATTCAATTGGAAGGTCAAGATGTTTAGCTGGAACTACCACTTGCGGAGCCTCTTTTCCCATCAATTTGCCTCATCTTTCCTTATTGCCTTTTTAATTCTCTCTTTCTCTCTCTTTTCCATATGTAATTGGTGGCAGCTAAGGGTTAAGCAGTCCCATCCTCTTCTCTCTCCGGTCTTGAAATTCTTATTTTACACCCATGAATATAAAAATCAGCTTCATCTAAAGTCCTGTAGTTTTTCCTTTTTTTCCCTTGTTTTTTCTCCTGTATACAAGTTTCTTGATCACGTATTTAGGGACTTAATTTTTTGTTGCTCAAAATTCTTGAAAAATTAACAAATTTTATTGTTGTATATGGCTGAATTCGGTTAGACAAAGAAAAGTTATTGTCATGATCCTCATGAGTCAGACACATACAATGCATATGGGATTCATATTAAAGTGAGAGCTATAAAAATATGTGCTGGTATTCCCCTGTTTGTATTATGAATTTTTTTCATAAGAAAATATGGACCTTAAAAGTTTTTTGAGTAACGAATTTTATTAGCTGACAGTTGCTTTAGAAAGGAAGAATGATATGGATGGTTTCACGTGGTAACACACATAGAGATGTGTCTCTGGGGCGTATTTGCAGTACATCTGCCACTGATGTGAAGATATGTTACAGATCAAACCACTTTTCAATAGTAAAACCACATAACATTTCTGACAAAATGTCTAGGTTATGATGAGTCTTGAATTCTTGTATGTTAATTCAACATTTTTCTACGAGCTTGCTGGCCACTGATATAAATAATGTTTATCAGACCTCATCCCAATGAATGCTCAGGAAGTGATTTGGATGGTGACATATATTTTGTTTGTTGGGACTCACAACTGCTTCCACCTTGGCAAATCCCACCAATGGATTATACCCCAGCAACTACGAAACTTTTAGATCATGATGTTACCATGGAGGTATTTCCTTGTTTCTAATATTCATTCGTACAGAATCTTTTTGAGCTCCTTTTGTTTTATGTGGGTACCAACCCTCATCCGGTACGTTTCTATATATCAATCACTCTCCTCTCTACGTCACACTAACCATATCTTTCTTTTCTTCTTGGATTCTTATAATGAAGGTATGCAAACATTCTACTGCATGATATAATTAAACGTTATGCATTGAGACACCTTTGGCTGCCTATGAAATGACCTGCATCAAATAAATACACTATTCTCCATCATCAGCTTAAGCTTTTAGTCTGAATATGTTTTACCAACTACAGGAAGTTGAAGAGTATTTTGCCAACTACATAGTCAATGATAGCTTGGGGATCATTGCGAGTGCACACACTGTCTTTGCCGATAGGGAGCCTGCAAAAGCAATGAGCACTTCTTGTTTGCAACTTGCAAAACTATTCTCAATTGCTGTTGACTTTCCAAAAACCGGAGTTTCAGCGGAGATACCACCTCATTTGCATGTCAATGAATACCCAGATTTCATGGAAAAGCTGGACAGACCGACTTATGAGTCCCCCAGTGTGATTGGGAAGCTTTTCCGCGAGGTCAAAGACATTACCACCACTATAAAATCATTCACATTCGAAGAGGCAAAACGTGCCTATGATCCGGATATGGAAGTTGATGGCTTTCAGTTTTACATCAGTGATGCAGTCTATTACAAAGGTGAGTATGATTACCAGCTGGGTAACCTAATGGATTATTATGGGATCAGAACTGAGGGAGAGATACTTAGTGGGGGTATCATGAAGATGTCAAAATCTTTCAGTAGGCGTAATGATGCAGAAGCAATTAGTCTGGCTGTGAGGTCCTTGAGGAAGGAAGCGAGGTCCTGGTTTAATGAGAAAGGGAGAGATGCAGATTCTGAAGAAAACGATGTGTATGCGAAAGCATCCGCTTGGTACCATGTAACATATCATCCAGACTATTGGGGTACATACAATGAGGGATTGAACCGGCCTCATTTTCTTAGCTTTCCCTGGTGTGTTTCTGACAAGCTTGTACACATCAAAAGGGATAAGATGAGCATAAGGTCTCTTGAACTTTCATCTTTGAATCACTTGTTTGGGCCGTGATTGGATTGAAAAATCCTGACAAAGTAGGTCCTGCTCTGTCCTAGTCAGAAGCTTTCTATGGTGTGCTTAGCTTTGTGGTTTCCTTACGAGCGGATGTGCCTATGTTTATAGCAATGCTGAATGATAGCTTAATATTTAGGCTTACTGATCGTCTGTATTTGTATATAATTGTGCTTATGTTTCAATGCCAATGTATTGCAGAACATCCTATATGTAAGATATTATGTGGTACCTGAATTCAGACACCTACACCTAAGTGTCTTAGCAGTGTCATCTTTATATTTGATGTTTGCGGTGTTGTTATGGAGATATATTATAAGAACCCATTCTGGTTGGTACTCTTTCCTTTATTTCTTTATCTCATTGAGAAAGGAAACCTTCCCATTGACTGCGGATTTATTGTTCATTAATAATCTGGCGTTTCTTCGATCATTTTTATTTGGATTACTAATATTATTATTTTTGGTCAAATATGATGGCGGAAAGGTTGACTAGCATTTCCACACCGTCATGACAATATGATAAGGTGTCCTGTTCACTTTGAAATATTCAATTGAAAAATGATTTTTTTTTTTTTTTTAATTTGAAAACATGATTTCTGTTTTATCAGAAAATATTCAAATTGGAAGGTTTTCACTAGTTTGAAATTAGTTTGTATCATTTTTAACCGGTTTCATAACCACCGGTTATTACAACATCAAACCTTCAATTCTCCATTAATCAAGTACAGTTCTAACAAAATGCCAAATAGAATTCCATGTAGTAAAAATGGAATTAGTGATAATGTTCACATAGCCTTGATTTAGGCATGTAATAGTTGGTCATACTTTAAGAACTACGAGAGAGTATGTAATACTGAAAATTCGGTATTTGAAATATTTTATAAAATATTTTAATAATTATAAAAGAAAATATTAAATTTTATTGATTTTTGATTTTGGGATCTTAATTTCTAATTTTTGGTATAAAAAAAAATGCCAAATCGCAAATTCGTAATACATTCTATTTTAGTAAATTTAGAACTCCAATGTGATGAGAATATGAAAATATATATATACATATCATTATTTAAAAAAAAAAATGGGACAAAACGCAGCAAAACGCTGCGTTTTCCCCCAAATGAGGATTAGGGCTAAAAGCCCTAATCCCTTTTCTCCTTTCTCCCTTCTTCGTCCCTCTCTCACTCTCAGCCTCTGCTCTCTCCCTCCCGCTCGCGATCTCTCGCCATCACGCGGCCACCACCGCGCGCGGCCATGTTGCAGGGAAAGAAGATCTCAACTAAACCTTCTATGTAGGATTGACATATGTTGAAGAAAACCAATCGAACTTAGAAGGAGAACACCATGAATGAACTGTACTTCATTGAACAAGAGTTCTTTGATGAGTGCAGAGTTTTACAGAGTGAGAGAGAGAGAGAGAGAGAGAGAGAGAGAGAGAGAGAGAAAGGTAGAACATTGAAAACATCCAGAATTATTCGCCTAACTACCCTGACCTTCCTTTCTTATCTAACTCAGCTATCTAACTGATTAACTAACTCTAACCACCTCCCTTATTACTTCTAACTACCTGTTCTGACTTGAGTTAATTGACCTCTCGTTCTTGCTGACTTGAGTTCCTCCTCAGCTTACTTGCCATCTCAGAGCACTCTTCAGCTTATGTACCCTTTCATACTCAGCTTACTTGCCAGCTCACTTGCCATCTCAGACTTGCTGATTCGCTTAGACCACTCTTCTTTTCATCTCATTTCCTTCTTGTTTTCTTTCCTGCATCAATCCCTCCTTCTTCAAAACAATCCTTGTCCTCAAGGATTAAAAGCAGGATATTTTTGCTTGAGTTCATGCCAATTGACCCACATGGCATCTTCAGGGAAACTATTACTCCATTGAACTAGTACTTGTGTCACAGCAACATTTCCTTTCTTCACTACATGTCTGTCCAACACTGCCACAGGTTCCAATAATAATTGACCTTGATCATTAATGTCCTTAGGCAGCTGAGAGGTAACTGGTTCACTTCCAACCTTCTTTTTAAGTAATGATACATGAAAAGTGGAATGAATCTTTGCATCACTAGGTAATTGCAGCTGATATGCAACTTTACCTATCCTAGCTTGAATTAAGAATGGACCAAAGTATCTTGGGGATAGTTTCTGACAATGGTGAGTCTTCAAGGAATGCTGTCGATAAGGCTGGAGCTTAACATAAACCCAATCTCCTACTGCAAACTCTCTATCAGTCCTCTTCTTGTCTGCCAACTGTTTCATCCTGTTCTGAGCTTGACTGAGGTGATGTTTAAGGTTATGAATGAGACACTCCCTAGCAGTTAGGCTTCTATCAATGGTTTCTATATTGGAAAAACCAGGAAGATAGGGAAGATGGATAGGAAGAGTTTGTCCATACAACACCTGAAAAGGAGTTGTTTTTGTGGAAGTATGGTAGTTAGTATTGTACCAAAATTCAGCTAAGGATAACCATTTCACCCATTCCTTAGGTTTTTCACTAACCATACACCTTAAATACTGCTCTAAACATCTGTTCACCACTTCGGATTGGCCATCAGATTGTGGATGATAAGTTGAAGAGAACTGCAGTTTTACTTGTTGCAATCTGAATAATTCCCTCCAAAACTGACTGAGAAATATCTTGTCTCTGTCACTTATAATAGTCTTTGGCATTCCATGAAGTTTGAACACATAGTCCATGAAAACTTGAGCCACTGCCACTGCTGAGTAAGGATGAGACAATGGAATGAAGTGAACATATTTGCTTAATCTGTCCACCACTACCAGAATGACAGATTTTCCATAGGAATTTGGAAGTCCTTCTATAAAATCCATAGTTATGTCACTCCAGACTAAGGTGGGAATGGGTATGGGTTGTAGAAGACCTGGATATGCATCATTGTCTGGTTTCGACCTTTGACAGACTTCACATTCAGCAATGACTTTAGCTACTTCTAAGTGCATATACTTCCAGTAAAAAGATTGTTTGAGTTTTCTGTAAGAAACCTCTATACCTGAGTGTCCTCCAATGGTACTAGAATGCCATAATTGAATTAGTTTCCTCCGTAACTGAGGTACATTGCCTACTACAATTTTTCCTCTCCTGCACAATATTCCATTGTCCCAGGAATAATTTTTGACAGATTCTCCACCTTGTAGTTGTGACAGCACCTTTAGGACTTTAACATCAGCTTGCCAACTTTGCTGGATTTCCGACATGAGATTAGTGTTAATAGTTGATAAGGCTTTGATTTCAGCTTCCTCAGATTTTATAGGTTTCCTGGATAATGCATCTGCCACCACATTGTCACTTCCCTTTTTATATACCACAGAGAAATCATAGCCCAAGAGTTTAACCAACCATTTCTGCTGTGCTGGAGTAGATATCTTTTGTTCTAGAATATATTTCAGACTTTGATGATCTGTTTTTATCACAAAGTGAGTTCCAACTAAATAAGGTCTCCATTTCTGAACTGCCAGCACTACAGCTAGTAATTCTAGCTCATAAACAGGCAGAGCCTGGTGTCTAGGAGCTAAGACCTTGCTAAAAAAAGAGACTGGTTGGTTATTTTGCAATAGCACGCCCACTCCATCGTGGAGGCATCTGTTTCCACCACAAATTCCTTTCTGAAGTCTGGTAAAGTAAGGACTTGAGATTTACATAAAGCTTCTTTCAATCTTTGGAAAGCAGATATTGACCCCTCTGTCCATTTGAATCCCTGTTTCTTAAGCATATCCGTGAGAGGTTTGGCTATTATTCCATAATGCCTAATGAACTTCCTATAATATCCTGTGAGACCCAAAAATCCCCTCAGCTCTTTCACAGATCTTGGTTGAGGCCATTGCTCTATAGCCTTCAGCTTTTCAGATTCAGCTCTAACCCCAGAGTGGTCAATAATATGCCCCAAATATTGAATCTGAGTGACAGCAAATGAGCACTTACTTTGCTTAACCTTCAGCTGGTTTTGTCTCAGAAGATCAAAGACCATTTTGAGATGTTGTAAATGTTCACTTTTATTTTTGCTGCAAATGAGAATGTCATCGAAGAACACTAATACAAAATGTCTCAAATGTGGTCTAAATATATCATTCATAAGTTTTTGAAAAGTTGAGGGAGCATTAGTCAATCCAAAGGGCATGACTAAAAATTCATAATGCCCATCATGAGTTCTAAATGCTGTTTTTTCTATGTCATCATCATACATTCTAACTTGATGATAGCCGGATCTTAAATCCAGCTTAGAAAAAATTTGAGAACCAGTTAGCTCATCTAACAGCTCTTCAATCAAGGGAATGGGGAATTTATCCTTAATGGTAGCCTCATTGAGCTTTCTATAATCAACACACATACGCCAAGACCCATCCTTTTTCTTCACTAATACCACAGGGGAGGAATAAGGACTTGTACTGTGTCTGATTGTGCCAATTGAAAGCATCTCTTTGATCAGTTTTTCAAGTTCAGTTTTCTGGAAATGGGGATACCTATATGGTCTCACATTTATAGGATTTACCCCTTCCTTAAAAAGAATCTTATGGTCACATCTTCTTGATGGGGGTAAGTTCATAGTTTCCTCAAATATATCTGAATATTCTATCAAAAGTTGTTGTATAAAAGAATGAGATTGACTGCCAACTTCAATATGTTTTTCAGAATTTACCTCTGCAGACAAGAGTTGTAGAGAGGAGTCAGATTCTGTAATCGACCTCTCTTTCATTTGATTCAGCTGAATTAAACATAGTCGAGCTGTGGTTGCCTGTGAAGATGTCTTCAGAATCTTCTGCATCTTTGACCCTTTAATAATTTTTAGCTCTGTTAACCCCCTTAATACCACCTTCCTTCCGTTGTAATTGAATTCCATCCTGAGGGTTCCAAAGTTCCAAATGATATCTCCCAGTGTCGACAGCCATTGAACTCCCAAAACTATATCACATCCTTTAATTGGTAACACCATAAGTTGTGTGCAAAACTCTTGTCCCCGCATGATCCACCTAAATTCAGTACACATAGTAGAGGTTTGAAGTCTTCCACCATCAGCTAATGCTACTGACATTACCCCTACTTCTTGTGTTCTCAGCCCAAACTTAGATACCATATCAGGATGAATGAAGTTATGGGAACTTCCTCCATCCAATAATATGCAGAATTCATTCTTCCCTAGGTGACCATATACTCTCATTGTGTGAAAATTGGGAAGTGCAAAACAGGACATTGCATGTACTGAAATGTGAGCATTGATAGCTGATTCATATGACTCACTAGAATCTTCTTCTGAATCTCCTTCTTCCTCATCATCTTCTGGCCACATTTCTACTCTGTACAATTGTTTTCCCTTGCATTTGTGACCTACTTCATACTTTTCATTGCACCAAAAACACAGACCTTTCTTCCTTTTCTCTTCCCATTCTGACGAGCTGAGAGTTCTGAATGGTTTCTTAGCAGTTTCCTGTTGACTTGTTCTTGGAGTGGGTAAGATTGCAGCACTATTCTTGGTGAAAATCCTATTATTTCCAGGTACATTTACTCCCTTCTCTGAAACTCCTTTCCAATTTTTCCAAGCTGTAGTAAATTTCTTTTCTTCTAATTTGGCTAAACACACAGCATGAGACAAAGTCTTTGGCATGAACATCCTTACTGTAATCTGAATTTCTTCCTTCAACCCACTTAGGAAACAACTCACAGCATATGATTCTGGCAATTCCACCCTATTGAGGAGCTCTTCAAACCTTTCATGACACTCTTCTACTGTTTCTCTTTGCTTAAGACTCATTAGTTCCCCCATAGGATCATCATATAAGGTGTTTCCAAATCGAGCAGCTAGATTTCTGATATATTCTTCCCAGTTGGGCAATTCACGTGTGTACCTAGATTTCATGAATACTTGATGCCATTGAAGAGCTTTGCCTTCCAAATGCATGGCCACCAGCTTCACCTTCATCTCTGGAGGAGTTTCATTAACATCAAAAAACTGTTCACATTTGTATAACCATCCACGGAAGTCTTCCCCTTGGAACTTTGGAAAATCCAGCCTAGGAAGCCTGGTGATTACTGCACCACTAGCCCCTCCTGTTCCTGTATGACCCTGTCCTTGCCCATTCTGTCGATGGAATGGATTGTTGCTTCTTGCATGATTCTCTATAACCAATGTTCTGAGAGCCTCTAACTCCTTGTCGAGGGCTTCTTTGTGTTCCTTGAATAAGGCCTTCACTGTTTCTTCTAACTTCTTGTTTACATCTTGAGATCGAGTTCCCTCTGCCATTTATGAAATTCAGTCCTAGCTCTGATACCAATTGTTGCAGGGAAAGAAGATCTCAACTAAACCTTCTATGTAGGATTGACATATGTTGAAGAAAACCAATCGAACTTAGAAGGAGAACACCATGAATGAACTGTACTTCATTGAACAAGAGTTCTTTGATGAGTGCAGAGTTTTACAGAGTGAGAGAGAGAGAGAGAAAGGTAGAACATTGAAAACATCCAGAATTATTCGCCTAACTACCCTGACCTTCCTTTCTTATCTAACTCAACTATCTAACTGATTAACTAACTCTAACCACCTCCCTTATTACTTCTAACTACCTGTTCTGACTTGAGTTAATTGACCTCTCGTTCTTGCTGACTTGAGTTCCTCCTCAGCTTACTTGCCATCTCAGAGCACTCTTCAGCTTATGTACCCTTTCATACTCAGCTTACTTGCCAGCTCACTTGCCATCTCAGACTTGCTGATTCGCTTAGACCACTCTTCTTTTCATCTCATTTCCTTCTTGTTTTCTTTCCTGCATCAGGACACCACCGCGCGCGGCCACCACCGCAAGCCACAATCGCTTTCTCTCTATTTCATTTCGTCTCTCACTCCTAGTCGCACTCTCTCGCTCTCTCTCCCGCGACTCTCTCTTTCCCTCTCGATCTCGCTCCGCCCTTCTCCCTCACCAGCGACCACTGTCGGCCATCGCCCTGAAACCCTAGCCGGCAGATTGTTCGTCATTTCTCTCTCTTAATCTCTCTCTCTCCCTCTCTCTCGCATGTGATAGAACAAAGCTCTCACTCTGCCCCTCGCCTGTTCGCGCGCGACGCTATCCTCTGCCGAGAGCCTTGCTGCAACCTCAGTTGAAACCCCAACTCGGCAGACATCATCAAGCATTCGAAAGCCCTAGGCCGAACCTGCGATTTCTCCCTCCTGCGCGTGAATGGAACTTCTCTTCCTCTCTCTCATGCACGACACACAGAGCTCACTGTGAGCACCCCCTTCTGCCAACGATCAAACCATCAATCCTCCGAGAATTCTAGGCCTACTGCGAACCCCTCTCTGCATAGGTAAGGACTGGTTCCTAACCCTAACTTTAGGGTTTCAAATTTTCTTGGTAAATTGGTTTAATTATTGAACTTTACTTTAAATTGGAAGCATTGCAGATCACTGATAGGACTGAGGAAGCATTTGAACGAGAATTGCGAATTGTGAAACCCTAGATGAGAGAAATTTCAATCCCTTCGATATTCAGACTATTTTTGCTGAATTTAGGTTGAGAATACATATAGATATATTCTGAAATTGTGTTAGATTCGAAGGAAATGTAATTTCTTAAAATTTTGTATGAAATTATTAAGTTTAGGTCTAGAATTTTATATAAATTAGGCTGTCTAGCATGATAGGATGTGTTAAATGATAATAGAGCATTGTTTGATTGATTTGTATAGTTTTCCTTGGAGTTTGAATTGAAATTGACATGAATTAAATTAAGGTTATGTAAATTCGGGAGAAAATTGGTAAAATTGAGGAATATTGGAAATTAAAATCATTGATAGGGGAAATAATCCTAGATTGATGAAATGAGAGTTAAGAAATGTGATTGTGTAAATTAAGGCTATTTTAAATAGGAAAAAATTTGAAAACCCTTTAATGGAGCCTTAATTGATGATTGATTGTATTGATTGGTCTAGGTTGACATTTGGAGACTTAAAAGGAGTCATTTTGGATTAATTGTAGAAATAGGAAGTGGGTACCCTCCCTAGAGGTGAGTGAGATTTACGATATCGTGTTATTAATATCAAACCATGTTTTACCGTTTTCAGAAACGACATGATTTATTCGTGTGAAAAATGATATTGTTAAAGGCTTTGATAAATATTTTGTGATAAATAGAGTGTTTGAAAATGAGTTGATAATATGCATCCATGTGAATTGTTAAAAATGATATCGCGCCATGTTTGGAAATTCTGAAACATGATTTCTGTTATGTCTATGCATCTTGGCATGTTTGATTGATATTGATTTGGTACTTGGACTGAGAGTCCATAGGAATTGACGGATATGATATAGTCCCTAGGGGACAACCGTAGCTACGGAGGGCGTTTGTTGAGGCATTCTTTGTGTTCGGATATGTTTCTGCAGGAGGTATCCCGAAACGTCATATTTTATAGATCACGGACTAACCCAATTGAACCGAAAGGGGAGGGCCGTCAGAATAGACGGTCTAGCACTGGGGGAGGCCCGTGGCCCAAATTACGGACCAGCCCAGTTGAATCGTAAGGGGAGCGCCATCAGAATAGGCGGTCTAGCAATGGGGGAGGCCCGTGGCCAACGTCGGGGTAGAGAGCTAAATTTGAACTTCACATGCATTTGAAAAACCCCCGATGCGCCTGTCATTGGTCGTGGTTGACCCTTGCTGGGAACAATTTTCTGGCCAGCTCTATTGATTTCTAAAAATGATTTGGATGCAAATGAATGGTTTGATATATATGCTTGAAACATAATACGTTGTTTGAAAAATTTAATGTAAATTTGAGAAATGTATTTATTATACTGATTTTAACACTCCATGTTCACCACGTATTAATTACATGATATCAATCCCCCACGCACTGAGTATTTTCCAATACTCACCCCTCTCTTTAATATATTTCAGAGGAAGTTTAGACCTACGACAGAGATTGGAGCTTGGAAAGGTCTATCAGCGGACTTGTGTAGGTATATATAGTGATGTATAGATATTTTGGTCTGAATTGAAATCCATAGAAAGGAAGACTTGTATAATTCTTTTGGTACGGATTTAATCGATACTTGTTTCCTGTATAGGAACAAGTATTGATGGAATCCGTACATGGTTTGTGCTGGAATTGTTTGAAACTTGTTTATTTTCTTTAATTCCCATTTTTGGTAAAAGCTCATTGCTTAAGTGGGAAATTTGGTTTGTAATATTGAGATTTGTTATTTTCTTTTGATTTTTACGAAGTTCTGTACATCTCATATTGTTTGGATCTTACTGACGTTAGCTTGATTGCTTCAGGCAAGTGTTAGTAAAATCCTACGATTATGTTTTGGGATTTTTTGTTTGTTAAGTGCCTTATTCATACTGTGAATTTTGAAATGCTAGGATAGCCATATTGCATGCTTGCATGTACAGGTTCCCTCTCCTCGATTGTGTGCCGATGTGTGCTCGTGCATGTACAGGTTACCTCTCTCCGATTGTGTGCTGATGTGTGATCGTGTGTACAGGGATGGACCGAATGGGTCCTTGCATGTGTATTGTTATGTGATTTTTCTTGTTTTTGATGATTTGTGTACTAGAAGCATTGTTATGCTGATTTGTAGCCTTGTGGAGTTTCGGTATATGGGGAGGTTTTGTCCGTGCACCGAGGTTACTCGGCGGCTGTTGCGTGGTCGATCCGAGGATCGGGACGTAACAGCTTTAGTGGTATCAGAGTTTAGACTCACAATTTTAAAAGTTTGTTGGTTTTGGAATGTTTTCAATTGTTTCCAAATGTCCCGAAAAGTTTCTAAAGATTTTGAAGTGTTTGGTTTTTGAAAAATGTGTTTTTGAGAATGTACAAGTCTTCTATGGATTTCTTAGGAAATTGGAAATGTTCTTTTAGGGGGTTAACCATTGGTTTTGCTTAACCCTTTGACTTCATCATATCCCTTTTGTCTTGTAGCATTATGCCTCCCCGAAAGAGAATGAGGAACGTGAACGAGATTCCTCCACCGGAGCACGAGGATGAGTCGTCCTCGCATGCTCTTCCTCATTCTGTCTCTGCGCACCTGGCTCCTCCCACCGGGGCTTCTGCTCCTCCTGTCGCCGCTCTTCAGCAAGTAGTGGAGTGGTGGACCACCTTTGGAGCGCAGTACCAAGCTCCACGTCCGACTTCGACTCCTCCACCGGCTCCTCCTTCAGTGCTGGTTGCTACTCCTAGCACCCCGCTAGCACCTCCTCCTCCGGTTGCTACAGCAGCCGATCACCTTAGTATAGAGCTGTCTAAGTTGATAAAAGAGGCGAGACAACTGGGGTGTGAGATTTTTGCAGGCTCTTCTGATGCTTCTGTGGCCAAGGAATGGATTGGCCGAATCCAAGAAACCGTCACCGATATAGAATTAAGCAATGAGAGGAAATTATGGGTGGCGGTGAAGCTGTTGGATAAAGGTGCGAGGACTTGGTGGGAGAATGTGAAAGGAAGGGCTCCTATTGCTCCTACTGCTCCTACATAGACAGAGTTCCTCAGAGCTTTCGAGGAAAAATACTTTACCTGATTCTATCGGGATTAGAAAAGAGAGGAATTTTTCAAGTTAGCTCAAGGAAATAAAACCGTATCTGAATATGAGACAGAACTGAGAGAGCTTGCCACTTATGTTCTGGAGTTTGTTAACTCCGAGGAGTCTCTAAGTTCAAAGTTTGAGTTGGGTCTAAACTTGAACATTAGAGAGAAAATGCCTATCACCAAAGGGCACACATTTTAAGATGTTCTGTGTAACACCGACACTGCGGTGTCCGTACAAGTATACTGTTCATGAAATTAAATAAAATATTTCTCCGTTTACATATAGAGAGAGAAAATTTTAATTATATTGATTTTCGATTTTGAGGTAAGTAATTTGAAATTTTTGGGATATTTAAAATATCCGTATTTTCGATTTGTAAAATAAAGTGAGTATAAAAAATATATAGATGATTTTTTATTTATTCATTTATTTATTCATTCATTCCTCATTTAAATTTTTTTAATTTATTTACAAAAAGAAGTATAATAATAATAATAATAATAATAATAATAAAAAAAAAAAAAAAAAAGAAAAAAAAAAGGAAAGGAAAAACGAAATTAGGGCTTAAAGCCCTAATTTCTCTCCCACTTTCCCTTTCACTCTCTCACCGCCTCTCCATCTCCCCACCCGCGCCAGCCGCCGCCGCCGCGGCTTCCTCCTCCGCCACGCGATCGCGGCCATCGCGGCCACCGCGAACCGCCACAGCTCCTCTCCACCGCCATCTCTCTCTATTTTGCTCTCTCTCTCTTTCCCTCTCTCGGTTGCTCTCTTTATCACCCGCGAGTTCTCCCTCTCGCGATCCACCTCAACCGCCACCGCGCCGCCCGCTCGGCCACCACATGCCACCGCGACCCACCACGTGTCGCCGCCTGTCTTTTTCCTGCTCGCGCGTGTGACTGCGCGCAGCAGCGCGCGATTGCTCGCGCGACTGCGCGCGACTCCCGCCGCGCACCCTTCTGCTCCCCGGCGCGCCGCCCCGCCCCGGCCGCGCCGCCCCATCCGCCGCGCGGGACCGCCCCGCACGCCGACCGCGGCGGCCGCTCTGTGCACGCGGCTGCAGCTCCTTCCCTGCTCGCGTGCCTTTTGCCACTCTTGCAGAGCCCAAAACGACAGACTTTGAAACCCTAGGCCAGGTCTACACTCATCTACTGCGCAGGTGAGGACCAATTTCTAGCCCTAATTCTAGGGTTTTGAATTTTCTGAGTAATTAGGGTTAATTGCTAATATTTGCTCCGAATTTGAAACCGTTACAGGTTGAGCTTGAAACTATTGGCGACTAAAAGCTAGGTTTACAAACCGAGAAACCCTAGGTGAGGAGATTTCCACTCTATTTGATAAATTGAATGAATCTAGGGTTGAATCTAAAGTGGAAGGTTCTATATATGTTTAGAATGTAAGTGGAATGTGAATAGGATACAATTTCTGAAATGTTTATATGTGATTATGAAGGTTAAGTATAGAATGTTACAGAAATTAGATTGTCTGATATGGAAAGAGAATGTTTCGGATGAAAGAATCATGTTTGCTTGATTTGAATAGTTCCCTCAGGGTTAAATTTTGAAATATGCATG
The DNA here is from genome assembly GCA_037126225.1 of Dillenia turbinata. Classification (NCBI taxonomy): domain Eukaryota; kingdom Viridiplantae; phylum Streptophyta; class Magnoliopsida; order Dilleniales; family Dilleniaceae; genus Dillenia; species Dillenia turbinata. Next base: position 13,411,772 of record JBAMMX010000011.1, read on the forward strand.
AAAGTGTTTGGGATCAGAGTTGGAATGAGATGTGCCGTGAAATGAAGTATACTGTAGCATTTTGTGTCTTTCTCAGGTTATATTAAGTTGTTAAATTTGCATAATGGTATGTCTATGAAGAATAGATTAAAAGTTGTGGTTATAGTTTAAGAACGGTCGTGGTATTTTACATTATAAGTTGTCCTGCATATAGGCAATCAAAATACTAATTTCGTATGATGAAAATAGGTTTCAATACCTTTGAAATGACATATGGGTTGAAGAAATCGGATGAGAATTGAAAAGTGTATGATTTTTCAAAGATTTTCCAGTTCGTAGGAAACTTATTTATTTTAAGCGTATTTTCAATGTTGATTGGTTTTAGGATTGAATCAGGCTTGATTTTGATTTAATTTATTGTTTATAAATGGAAAGAAAGTGATGAAATGAGAATCTAGAAAGGTGATTGTGTAAATGTTTGAATTAAGTCTTAATTGAGCACATATTGAGGGGAGAAACCCTAAGGAAACATGTATTGGAAAATGTAGAACTTTGAGTATGAAATTTGATGGATTTTAATGTGATTTTGAGTGTTAAAATATGGATTTGATGTACTTGTGTTTTTGGCATGTAAGTGTGGTGTGTTATTAGCTATGTATATGGGAAATTGAGGCTAAGAGTGTGAGGAATTATGCATGCTGAATTTTGGATGGAGGTTAGTGAGCATGTGGATGTAAAAATGTCTTGACTGAATCCATTTGAGAGATTGAGAATGACTCTAGTAAGCAAGATGGAGGTTTATATGCGTATGTAATAAGGTATAGAAAATGTATGCATTATGGCATGGAAATGGGAAGCAAACATATGCAGCATTTGGCTTGAATTAGTAATAGCATTTGAGTGTTTGTTTGTACATTTAGAGACTTGAGAAGTGTGTAAATGTGCAGAAATTCTGCACTATTGTGTGTATCAAAGGGATGTCATTTCATGCTTGAAATGTATAGAATTGTATTGGTGTATTGAAGAGAGGAAGTTGATGAATTTTGAATAAAAGTATGTTGGTGTATATGTTGACTCTTATGTACGATGAGAGATTTGGATTGGTGTGAGTTTTGTGTAAGATTGATTAAGTAATATCACTTGAGTCTTGTGGATATGTTGTAAGCATAACTTTCGCTACACAGCTCCGAATGACATGAGGTTTTCTGCCTTAGACACTAGACATCCTTAGCTTTAAAAAATGAAATAAGAAATCCCTTGATTTGTAAAGGGTATGAGAAGTTATAGCCTATTTTCTATAACTGCGCAGGTTTGAAACTTGCTGATTACATACATGCGTAAGTGTTGGATGTCTTGATCGAGGGGAGCACGGTTTCGGCACTTGTTGTGCATTGTGGGGAGTGATTGACCCTCCCGTATACGGTGAGTGGGTTTTATTTCAATGTTTTCGTTTAATATGTAAACTTTGATTTATAACAGTTTGATAAATGAGCATGATTTATCGCGTGTTTGAAATGTTTTGACTGGCTTTGGAAATGATTTTGTGAACCGATGGAGTGTCCGAAAATGTGGTTGAATTATGAAATATGCATCCATGTGATTGAAATGTAAAATGTGCCATTTTATGATATATGTTGCATTTGGTTTTTGAACCTGATTACGGCACATGTTTGATATGAAATTGATTTTGGCCTTGAGGGCTGTGATATGGATTGATGATATTGATATTGGCCTTGATGGCTGTGATATGTATTGTTCCGTAGCTACGAAAGACACCGTGAGAGGCGCTTTGGTGGCGTCCGGATATGCCTAGGCCTGGGGTATCCCACGAGTGGTTGAGATTATATTTACGACACGGTACTAGGCAGGTTGAACCCGAAAGAGGGAGGATTTGGATACACTCTCCAAGTCTAGCACCTGGACGAGGTCCGTCGCCAACGCCAGGGTAGAGAGCACTTTAAATAAAATCGCATATAACACCCCCGGTGCGCCTATCATAGGTCGTGATAGACCTCTGCCGGGAGTTTTACGGCTGGCAGCTCTAAGATTTTGATGAAAGTATTTTGGATGCATATTTGATTGTTGATGCGTGCAAATGATATATTGTTGAAATGAAAAGTATGATGATTTGAAATATGAATTGTATACTTATGTTTTGACACTCCAGTTTCACACCCCATATTACACGATTACATTGACCCACTCACTCACTCACGAGTATTCTTCCCTGAGTACTCACCCCTCATTTTTCCCTCCCCAGACAGGATTATGGTGCTAGGGCGATGTATTTGGCTCGAGGGCTTGATAGCTCGTTGGTGGATTGGAGTTGACAACGGTGAGATTAAGTTTTAATTGAAATTATGAATTTCGTGTTTTATTGTCGACCCTGCGTGGTCTTGTTGAGTCCGTAGTTGACCGTGTACATATTTTGGGATGACTGTATAAAATTATGTATAGTTATTTACGAAACTCTCATATTTCACTTGCATTGAGGCATTTGTAAATATTTAAAGTGTTAACTTGGGAATTTGTAATATAATTGTATAAACTTAGGCCCGCTCGGTGTGGCGACTGCTCATGCTCTAGTTGGGCATGACAGTAGAGGTCTGTGGTTAGGACTGTTGGTGGTTTGTTAGCCTTGCGTTGTTTGGATGCCGGTTGTGAGATTGGTGGATGGTTTTGAGGCCGGGATGGCCATTTGTTTTATTTGTAGGATTGTTTTTGAATGTATACAGGTATACAGGTTTGATTGTACATGGGAGACCTCCGATTTATGAGGAGGTTCTGCCCAATTTTCTGTAGAAATACAACCGGTATCCAGGTCAACGGACGGCTGTTCACGATTCCCGGTTCGGGGCGTGAGCTCAATTGGTGAGAGGCGACCTCCTTAAGGGGGTGTAAAGGGGTAGTCGCGGGTTCGATTCCAAGGCCCTCCATAGAGGGATGCAGCATCCTGCAGGGTGTGAAGGGTCGAACCGGGCTTCAAGACAATACCTTGAGTGAAGGTACCCGCCCGAGGGGGGTAGCCTCTCACATTCTGGATATGGCCTTAAGGGCCGAGAAAATGGTGATAGAAAGGGGAAAGGTTCGAGAGCATGGGAAGAGGAAGAGGTCCAGTGGTTCAATACCGGGCAAAAGTTCTAAGAAGAATAGAAGTATGGGCTCCTTCGGTGGTGGATTGGTTTCAGGACTGGTTGGCTTTCCTCAAGGCCAACGCGTGTCTCAATTTAAAGCCCCTATCTTTAGTACTGTATCGGGAAGCCAATTAATGGGAAATAAGAAGGAACAGTGCAAAAACTATGACAAGTTTCATCTTGGGGTTTGCCAAGAACCCAAGAGGTGCTACAACTGTGGAAAGGAGAGCCATTTCCTCAATGGATGCCCGGAATTGGGACGAGGAGGTAAGATAAGGCGGGATCACCCTAGTGGATTGATGGGTAGCCAAGCAAACACTCCTGTTCCACCTTCAGCTGGCACACCACGAACGGGGATAGGGAGCAACACTGTAACTGCTCCAACTCAGCGTCCACAAGCTAGGGCACAGATCAGAATCTATGACTAATGAGGATGCCTAGAACAACCCTGACATAGTCTTCACAGGTAAATTTCGTAGAACCCGAACTTGATGTTTTAGAATATTATGAGATTTTGATTGCTTAATCTTGAATTTTGAGGTATATTAGAGACTTTGCAGGTTAATAAGGTGAATTGAGGTGATTTTGATATTTAATGATGAATTAATGACATTGAAGATTTTAAATTCTAATTATATTTGGTTAATTTTGGAATTGATCCTTATTTTTTGTATGTATAAGTATGATGAAAATTTTTGGGGTTGATGTTCGTGTTTTAATTGATACTAGGTCTAATAATTCTTTTTTTAGTAGTGAGTTTGCCAAGCATTCGAATAGACCCTTAACCCCACTCGAAGAGGAATCATTAGTTGTCACTCCATTGGGAGAACGGTTGTACAACAACACCGTGTTCAAGGCTTATGAAGTAGAGGTAAGAGGAGAAAATAATACTCGTATTTGGTTTACCTAACCCACATTGGCAGTAATAGGATGAGATAAGATCTCAATACTTTTTGAAAAAAAAAAAAAGGAGATATCATAATGCAGAATCACTAAGAAGAGCATTCACAAGGAAATGAGGGAAGAACCCCACTCCTCGAGTTCAGACACCGAATGTGTAGCCTGAGCTAGCAAATGCGCAGCGGAAGCGTGGTGGGCCCATACCTACAAGCTTGCCAAACCAAGTTTTTGATTTTTAGAACAACCTCAACACACCAAGAATTGCACTACACTTTCTACACAAGGTCATTTCAAGCAGGGCTAACACTTGTATAGATGAGCTTGTAGGCACCCTTCATTGTATAATTGCCACTCTTCCTCCCTAAACTAGAGTAATAAATCTGCAACCTCCCATGAGCTAATTGAAGTATCAAGTTGAGATTACCATCCATCATTAAAATACTTGTAAACAGAAAATTTTATCGAGTGATCTTCTAAGGTGAGGTTTGAAATCTATGTCACCCCATTATCAAGGGATTGAGGTGTCAAGCAACAGTGAGTCACTCCAAACTTGGATGGATTCCCATAACCTTTTCATCATGTGCTCCCTCTCCTAACTGGATCCACTGATGGCCTAACCAAATAGATTCCAAGAAAGTTCATTAAAGTTATCATATGTTTTACTCATATCTATCAAAAATGCTGCAAAACCCAATCATCCTTGTGTCTTCCTTTTTGGGAAAATAAGGTAATAAGAAATAATTGTCGGATCCTTCTCATATAATTGAAGCTCCTTCAATAGAAATGAACCCAGATCTGAGTTTCAAAATGCAACCAGTGCAAATCATTGATCAGCATGTCAAACAATGGAGACGCGAACAAATCCCCATGGTCCAGGTATTATGGAGAAATAATCAAATTGATGAACAAACTTGGGAGATCGAAGAACTAATGCGGAAGCAACATCCGCAGCTCTTTGAGGTATGAGTCGTATTTTGAAATTTCGAGGACGAAATTTGTTTTTAGGGGGTTAAGTGTTGTAATACCGAAAATTTGGTATTTGAAATATTCTGTAAAATAGTTTAGTAGTTATAAAAGAAAATCTTAAATTTTATTGATTTTTGATTTTGGGGTCTTAATTTCTAATTTTTGGTATAAAAAAAATGTCGAATCACAAATTCATAATACATTCTATTTTAGTAAATTTAAAACTCCAATGTGATGAGAATATGAAAATATATATATACATATTATTATTTATTAAAAAAAAAAGGGACAAAACGCAGCAAAACGCTGCGTTTTCCCCCAAATGAGGATTAGGGCTAAAAGCCCTAATCCCTTTTCTTCCTCCTCCCTTTTTTGTCTCTCTCTCACTCTCAGCCTCTGCTCTTTCCCTCTCGCTCGTGATCTCTCGCCATCACTCTTCCACCACCGCATGCGGCCACCACAGCAAGCCATAATCGCTTTCTCTCTATTTCACTTCGTCTCTCACTCCAAGTCGCACTCTCTCGCTCTCTCTCCCGCGACTCTCTCTTTCCCTCTCGATCTCGCTCCGCCCCTCTCCCTCACCAGCGACCGCTATCGGCCACCGCCTTGAAACCCTAGCCGGCAGATTGTTCGTCTTCTTTCTCTCTTAATCTCTCTCTCCCCCTCTCTCTCATATGTGACAGAACAGAGCTCTCACTCTGCCCCTCGCCTGTTCGTGCATGACGTTGTCCTCTGTTGAGAGCCTTGCTGCAACCCCAGTTGAAACCCCAACTCGGCAGACATCATCAAGCATTCGAAAGCCCTAGGCCGAACCTGCGATTTCTCCCTCCTACGCGTGAATGGAACTTCTCTTCCTCTCTCTTGCGCACGACACATAGAGCTCACTGTGAGCACCCCCTTCTGCCAACAATCAAACCATCAATCCTCCGAGAACTCTAGGCCTACTGCGAACCCCTCTCTACATAGGTAAGGACTGGTTCCTAACCCTAACTTTAGGGTTGCAAATTTTCTTTGTAAAATGGTTTAATTATTGAACTTTACTTTAAATTGGAAGCATTGCAGATCACTGATAGGACTGAGGAAGCATTCGAACGAGAATTGCGAATTGTGAAACCCTAGGTGAGAGAAATTTCAATCCCTTCGATATTCAGACTATTTTTGCTGAATTTAGGTTGAGAATACATATAGATATATTCTGATAATACCAAGATCCCGCAAGGCTATGATAATACCATTTTTCAATAAAAAAAACCCACTTGCCTAAAATTTTAAAACCAAAGATATAAATAAACAAAAGCTGTTCAGTGTTGCAAAATACATCTTTTAAAATATAAAATTTTACTTCAAAAGAAAACATGAGGAAAATACATTTTGCAAAGAGTTTCAAAAATGTCCTCTAATGGGTCCGACTACATGCCACAAAATCCTCATCAAGAGGGACCAATACCGACGGTCGGTCCCGAGTAGCTCTTCTCTTCAGCTGGACCTAGTTATCAATCAAGTGATCTGTCTCTATACTTCCTTTGAAAAGGGATAAGAGGAGGGGTGAGTATAGAAATATCCAATGTGTGGAGTGCAATGGTATAGCTGTATAAGTAAGTGAGTGATGAGTGTGGAAGTGTCAAACAATAATCTCAAAACAGATTTATGTTCCAATAAAAATATCAAGTAGTCATTCAAACAATTATAACAAGAGCCATGATTTTTCCGCAACACAAAATACACTGTTCTAATATCCAGGGTTTGCCTCAAAATCTCTCCACCGATGGTTTGGCCCGGACCATCCGGGGGAACCGCCAAGGGGTTTTCATTATCATCGATCATAAAACATCAACCCCGACCTTGGCGTTGGCTCGCAACCTCTTCTGATGTGCAACCGAATAGCCTCGAAATGGACTTGGGGGGGCATCTCTCTACCGTCGCCTACCCCCTCAAGTCTACTAAGCTCTCCACGCTGTCCCCTCGAATCGGTCCGTGGAAGCTTAAACTTGACTGATACCTCATAACTGGGTGCTCACACCCCATACATGCACCATGGGGGCTCATGCTCATACCCCAAAGCTAATACATAAATTGTTTAACAAATATCACAATATGTGTCATAAAAATCAACTCATAAATCCAGTAACATTTTTCCAAAAAAATTCAACAAGTCTCAAAATATATTATCAAGTGCATAAATCTCATGGTGCAAACAAAACACAATTTTAGGGACACTCCACAATCACAAAACAGTTTATAAAATCAACTTAAGAAAATCATTTTAGAAAATTCATGAAAAACATTTCTCATTCACCAACACAACAAACCATCTACTCGCAGTTGAAGGGTAGTCACTCCCAAATCTATCCACGGCAGAGGTCCTGTCCTGACCAACTTATCCAAACCCTATGTGACATCATATAACCAAGATCATCACTACCGATCATCTCACATCAACCCCAAAAACCCTAACATTCAAAGCCAAATTTTTATCTCACTTTCGTTGGCCTAAAATCCTCTAAAACCAAATGATTAGAGAACTAAATAAAGTAAACCTTGAGTTGGAAAAATTATATCACCTTGATCTGTCTCCAAAGATCCTTCCGATTTGAATCACACCGAAACCGTTGTTTTCTCTCCTTTGTGACAGCACTAACCCTTAGACTTTCTCTAGGATTAAAGGCCAATATAAATCTTTGGAGAGTTCATATGTCATTTGGAACTTTTGATCTAGAGATTTTATGTAGATCTATTGGGTCTTGGAAGAGAAGAGAAAAGAGAAAAAGAAAGAGAGGGGAAGACTCTAAAGAGAAATGAGAAATGCCCTTTCGTAGGTTTTGGAACCTCATTCCTCTTTTTATAATTAACCCATTTTTAATATTTACTTAGTGACCCTCATCCATTTTCTATTTGCACAAAGTGCCCAATATGCACTTTTGATTGTTGGAGAAATCAACTTTATGGGTCTAAGTACTCAGATTTCCATTGTACTAAGAAGGAGTGTCCTGTAATAGGCAAGATATACTAAAATGAGTATTACAAATTTACCGGAAGCAAAATAAAATTATAGAATTTTTTTGGAATATCTCAAAATATGGAATATTTATAAATATAACATATAATGATCAAATGGTTTGGTGGTAATTTACCTTTTCGCACACATGGGAGGTCATGGGTTCCATTTTCATGTGCAGCAACCGACGGGAGAGAATTTGCAAATGAGTGTTAAAATGTTCGGTGCATATGCTCGGTGACCGAACAAGCATTTGGAATTTGCAAATGAGTGTTAACATGTTCGGTGCATATGCTCGGTGACAGAACAAGCATTTGACTTGATGGTAAATGACAATTACATATGTTGATCGATGACCGAACAAGAAATAACTAAATAAAAAAAAAATTGAGAACGAGCACCGAATGGATAAATGGAAATATATTGTACCGGACAATCAAAAGTTGGTAAAGAAAATCTCACGTTACCGATGGTGCACATTACCGATAGTGCATATTACCGATCATAAATACACAATACCGATCAGTAGCAAAATAATCATTAGAAATTGGATATACCGTCGGGCATATAAAATTATAAAATAATAAGTCTACTCAAAATTATCAATTACTCCATTAACCGATGGGACCTAATTGTACTATACTGAAATGATAGGGAAATATACCGATAGTCAAATCATTTACTTCACAATATACCGACGGGCTCTTACTATACCGACGGGAGTTCCAATACCAACTGGTGAGTAAATGACCAACAAGAGTTTAGGAGCTTATCACCGATAGAGAATTAATATACCGAATGCTACGACCAGGAAAATAATACCGAATAGATATATGGAAAGGGTGGTACCAAACGATAGTAGTGGAAAATTAAGCAATTATCGACAGATATAAACTTCATCTTCACAATACCAATGGGTGTCTCATAATTATCGATCGGCAGATGATTACCATCGACTACTGACTGGGAAATCAAAAAAAAATTTGAGGGACTATTCACTGAACTTAAATCTCTACCGAACACTAAAATTCCTCTGAATACCGAATGATTAAAATCTACCAAGTACCAATTGCTGGATGCCCAAATAGCCGACGGCTCTAATAATCAGGACTCTAATGATCATTAACTTCAAAATTTTAAAATCCATCAACTAAGTGTTTTAAAAGGCCTTGACCATTTTGAACGACAAAAATTTTTATTTTTGTTTCAAATAAATTATTCTCTCATATTTTCATACATATAAAAATTTTTCAATTGTCCATTTAAAACAAAATCACAATCTGGATGTGTCCGGTATTACAATTTCTACCCCCCTAAAAAAATTTTGTCCTCAAAATTTCAGTATCTGATCATTTCTCAAACAACTAGGGGTTCAGCTTACTCATGACTTCTTTAAACTCCTAAGTCATTTACTCTGCTAGAACCTTATCAACAACTCCTTAGCTTACTTCCCTTGGATTTCTATTCGTCTGATACTAAAATAATTGTCAGGTATTTCTAGCATCATGTAACTTGCTCAATGATACTCACACATTTATCACATCACAATACTAACAATCATCACAATTCATTATACAAAATCAATACTCAAAATTGATTTATCAATTATCTCTATCGTGCAATGATTCAATACTTCTAGTAAGTCTCAAAAATCAAAGGACACCAATAATATGCTTTTCAAATCAATAAACTTATAATTGATGGAATTTACCTGTAGCAACATCAAGGATGTTCTGTTCCTCTTCATTGGTCATAGCATAGATCCTAGTTTGGATTCGAGGTTGAGGACGATGGGGATTAGTAGCCACAGTGTTGCTACCGGTCCCCATCCTTAGAGTTGTGTTGGAAGGAGGTGTGACAGGGTCAGCTGGTCTACCTCTGGAACCACTAGGAAGATCAAGGTTTTGTTGACTCCCTTGCACTTTCAAACCCAATTCAGGACAATCATATCGAGATGATCCTCCGGCCCACAATAGTAGCACCTTCTAGGTTTATTACAAGGTCCGAAATGGAATTTCTTGCAATTCTTGAAAGGGACTTGGTCATGTCCGATCGACTTGGTTCCGGACATAGCACTAGTGTTTGGGACACTTTCTCTAGAAAAGTGTTGGCCTTGGGGAAAACCAACGGATCCTGTGACAGAGGCACTACCATAAGAACTTATACTCTTACTTCTTTTAGAACTCTGACCGGAAGTGGTTTCGGTTCTCCTTTTCCTTCCAAAAGCTTCTCTAGCCTTTCCTCTTTCTTCAACCATCTTTTCTGCCCTCAAAGCTAGTTGCAAAACATCTTTAAAGGTATAGCTCTCGGTAACCGACATTTTTTCTCTAATACTCAAATTCAATCCTTCTTCGAACTCAAAGCATAAATATTCTTCAGAGGCCACAAACTTTGGGACAAACAATGATAACTCTCTCAGCTCAGTCTCATACTCAGCCACCATCTTATTTCCTTGCCTAAGATGGAAGAATTCTTTCCTCTTCAAGTCCTGATAAAACCTAGTAAAATACATCTCATCAAATTCCCTAAGGAACTCACTCCATGTAATGGGAGTAGAAGATCTCCTCTTCAAGTTCTCCCACTAGGTGTGAGCATTCTTATCAAGCAATCTTATTACGGCCACTATAAGTTTTATCTTATTATCCAATCTCATGTCAACCACAATTTCTTGAACCATATTAATCCAATCCTTCGCTACCGTAACATCACTAGTGCCTGAGAAAGTCTTACAGTCAAGTTGTCTTGCTTCCTTAATCAACTTGGACAACTCAATGGTTGGACAGGTAGTTGGTGCAACTACCGATGGAGGAGGAGCTACTGGTGTTAGGGGAGTGTTTGCTGGAATGGTAGTGTTTGGTGGAGGTGTTTACATTGGAATTTGGGTTTGGAATTGAATACCATATTTGCTCCACCATTCCATACATTGTTGGAATGCAGCAAGTGGCGGTGGAGGAATCTCAACGGTGCAACCGAAGGCTCGGGTGTACTAGGAGGAGAAGTATGGGATAATGATGTAGCCTCATGCTCAGAACGAGGAATCTCAGACAAAGTTCTTGTTTTCCGACGAGGAGCCTTTGGATTTCTACAAAATAAAAACTTATCTTAACTCACTAAATTAGATAAACCAATAATGCACTCATGCCTAACATGTCTCTATTTCTTAGAACCCATAGGAGGCTTTTAAATTGTTCCAAAACATCTGAAAACATAGAAACCATCAAAGACTTTAGGAATTATTTGAAAACATTTGAAATTATTTGAAACATTTAAAAATACACGAAAACATCTCATAACTTCAAAACCTTTGCTCTGATACCAATAAAATTGTCACGCCCTGACCCACAGGTTTGAGCACGCGACAACCGCCGCGTGATCTAGAAGTATGTGCTATTGCCAACATGCACCCCAAGATCCCGCAAGGCTATGATAATACCATTTTCCAATAAAGAAAACCCACTTGCCTAATATTTTAAAACCAAAGATATAAATAAACAAAAGTTGTTCAGTGTTGCAAAATACATCTTTCAAAATATAAAATTTTACTTCAAAAGAAAACACGAGGAAAATACATTACACAAAGAGTTTAAAAAATGTCCTCTAATGCGTCCAACTACATGCCACAAAATCCTCATCAAGAGGGACCAATACCGACGGTCAGTCCCGGGCAGCTCTTCTCTTCGGCTGGACCTAGCTACCGATCAAGTGATCTGTCTCTACACTTCCTCTGAAAAGGGTAAGAGGAGGGGTGAGTATAGAAATACCCAGTGAGTGGAGTGCAATGGTATAGCTATATAAGTGAGTGAGTGGTGAGTGTGGAAGTGTCAAACAATAATCTCAAAACAGATTTATGTTCCAACAAAAACATCAAGTAGTCATTTAAACAATTATAATAAGAGCCATGATTTTTCCACAACACAAAATACACTGTTCTAATGTCCTGGGATTGCCTCAAAATCTTTCCACCGATGGCTTGGTCCGGACCATCCGGCAGAACCGCCAAGGAGTTTTCATTATCATCGGTCATAAAACATCAACCTCGACCTTGGCATTGGCTCGCGGCCTCTTCGGAGATGCAACTGAATAGTCTCGAAATGGACTTAGAGGGCATCTCTCTACCACCGTCTACCCCCTCAAGTCTACCAAGCTCTCCATGCCGCCCCCTTGAATCAGTCCATGGAAGCTTAAACTTGACCGGTCATCTCATAACTGGGTGCTCACACCCCATATATGCACCATAGGGGCTCGACTCATGCTCTAAAGCCAATATATAAATCGTTTAACAAATATCCCAATATGTGTCATAGAACTCAACTCATAAATCCAGTAACATTATTTCCAAAAAAATTCAACAAGTCTCAAAGTATATTATCAAGTGCATAAATCTCATGGCTCAAACCAAATACAATTTTAGGGAGACACCACAATCACAAAACAGTTTATAAAATCAACTTGAGAAAATCATTTTAGAAAATTCATGAAAAACATTTCTCATTCACCAACACAACAACTCATTCACTCACAGTTCTCAGGGAGGGTAGTCACTCTCAAATCTGTCCATGGCAAAGGTCCTGTCCTGACCAGCTTGTTCAAACCCTATGACACATCATATAACCAAGATTATCACTACCGATTATCTCACATCAACCCCAAAAACCCTAACATTCAAAGCCAAAGTTTTATCTCACTTTCGTTGGCCTAAAATCCTCCAAAACCAAATGATTAGAGAGCTAAATAAAGTAAAACTTGAGTTGAAAAAATTATATCACCTTGATCTATCTCCAAAGATCCGATTTGAATTACACCAAAACCGTTGTTTTCTCTCCTTTGTGATAGTACTAACCCTTAGACTTTCTCCAAGATTTAAGGCCAATATCAATCTTTGGAGAGTTCATATGTCATTTGGAACTTTTGATCTAGAAATTTTATGTAGATCTATTGGGTCTCGGAAGAGAAGAGAAAAGAAAAAAAGAAAGAGAGGAGAATACTCTAGAGAGAAATGAGAAATGTCCTTTCGTAGGTTCTGGAACCTCATTCCTCTTTTTATCATCAACCCATTTTCAATATTTACCTAGTGGCCCTCATCCATTTTCTATTTGTACAAAATGCCCAATATGCACTTTTGATCGTTGGAGAAATCAACTTTATGGGTCTAAGTACTTAGACTTCCATTGTACTGAGAAGGAGTGTTCGGTAATAGGCAAGAAGTACTAAAATGGGTATTACAAATTTATCGGAAGCAAAATAAAATTATAGAATTTTTTTGGAATATCTCAATATATGGAATATTTATAAATAAAACACATAATGATCAAATGGTTTGGATGGCTTGGTGGTAATTTATTTTTTTGCACACATGGGAGGTCATGGGTTCCATTCTCATGTGCAGCAACCGATGGGGGAGAATTTGCAAATGAGTGTTAACATGTTCGGTGCATATGCTCGGTGACCGGATAAGCATTTGACCGATTGTAAATGACAGATGACCGAACAAGAAATAAATAAATAAATAAAAATTGAGAACGAGCACCGAATGGATAAATGGAAATATATTATACCGGATAGTCAAAAGGTGGTAAAGAAAATCTCACATTACCAACAGTGCACATTACCGATAGTGCATATTACCGATCATAGGTACACAATACCGATCGGTAGCAAAATAATCATTAGAAATTAGATATACCGTCGGGCATATAAAATTATAAAATAATAAGTCTATCTAAAATTACCACTTCCTCCATTTATCGATGGGACCTAATTGTACTATACTGAAATGATAGGGAAATATATCGACAGTCAAATCATTTGCTTCACAATATACCAATGGGCTCTTACTATACCGACGGGAGTTCCAATACCAACTGGTGAGTAAATGACCAACAGGAGTTTAGGAGCTTATCACCGATAGAGAATTAATATACCGAATGCTACGACCAGGAAAATAATACCAAACAGATATATGGAAAGGGTGGTACCGAACGATAGTGGAAAATTAAGCAATTACCGACAGATATAAACTTCATCTTCACAATACCGATGGGTGTCTCATAATTATCGATCGGTAGATGATTACTATTGACTACTGATTGGGAAACCAAAAAAAAAAATTTGAGGGACTGTTCACTGAACTTAGATCTCTACCGAATACTTAAATTCCTTTGAATACCGAACGACTAAAATCCACCAAGTACTAGTTGTTGGACGCCTAAATAACCGACGGCTATGATAATCAGGACTCCAATGATCGGTAACTTAAAAATTTTAAAATCTATCAACTAAGTGTTTTAAAAAGTCCTGGCCATTCTGAACGACAAAAATTTTTATTTTTATTTCAAATAAATTATTATCTCATATTTTCATACATATAAAAATTTTCTAATTGTCCATTTAAAACAAAATCACAATCCGGACATGTCCGGTGTTACAATCTATCCTGGCTAGACCTAATTTTGAGTTTCTCTGTGCCCTTTACTTCCAATCCTCTTTACAAATTGTTCATCTTACTTCTGCTAACTTCTTGATTGCAAAAGCTAAAAAAATTGTTGTTTCCTCCATCAACATGACTAAAATTACTCCCTTTCTCTCTCTCTCTCTCTCTCTCTCATGAACATTTGCACAAGAGAGAAAACTTAATATTAAAGCAACATTTTCCCTTCTCCAAACTAAAATGCACTTTTCATATCCATTTGATATTGTCTAAAGTCCATAAAACAAGCATAATCCAAAAAGCATCTTTGTTGCTTCTAATCTAGCTATAAGAGTGTTGGTCTCATCATAGTTAATCTCTTCTTCCTGACTATATCTCTGTGCTACTAATGTTGTCTTATTTCTAGTGATGGTACCATACTCATCTAGTTTGTTTCTGAACGCCCATTTTATGCCTATAGCAGATTGGTCTTTTGATCTCAACTCCAAATCCCATACATTATTCCTTCTAAATTGATTAGACTCTTCTAAGTTTTCTAACATCCAGTTTTCATATGCCAATGCTTCATCAACATTTTTACACTCTATTAGGATATGAAAGCTACAAATTCATAATGTTTTTGCAGTATTGATCTAGTTCTAACTCCAGATTCTACATTTCCTATTACATTTTCTATATTTAAACTTTTCCTTACTGTAGGCAATTTGATCTCATGCACCTCAAGGGTTTCTTATTCAATTGTCACTTCTTTTTCTACTTCAGAGGTTTCTTCCTTAGTATTTTCATTTTTCAAAGCTTGAGGTTCCTTAATTAGCTCATCTAGAATATCATCATCAAAGCTATTTTTACCTATGTCATTGTTTTCATCAACCTCGATCTAAATTGATTTTTCAACTATCATAGTCCTTTTGTTATATACCATATAGGCCTTGTTGGTGGTTGAGTATTCTAGAAATATTCATCACTTTTAGCATCAAATTTGTCAAAGGAATTCTTGTTATTGTTCAACACATATGTTGCACATAGATGTTCCGATGATGAGCTAAATAAATTAAATAAGTGAAGCAAAAATTAGGAAAATATAGTTAGAAATCAGGAGTAACTTCTTTATATGAGTTGTCGATAGATGTCCTGATTTAGTCGACAAAATAGCTTCACTAAGTAAGGAACTTTGGACCAAACTCTTTCAAGTTAAGTGGTCAGGTACATTACTCCCTTAACTAGAAATCTCGAGTTTGATCTCTGGGAAAGGAGAAAAAAGATTTGAAAGTACCAACCCCTAAAATGGGTTACACAGTCCTTGGACCGGATTAGTTAGGCGAATCCTGAATACTGGTTAGTGAAAACCCAAAAAAAAAGTAAAGAATTTTGGACTAACCTCACAGTTTACTCAACACATAGCATAAGAATAAGAAGAAAAGTTCACTAATTTTGCTAGTTAGCAAGTGAAACATAATCGATTAAAAGAACATACTAGTCGACAAAGCAATTTCAGAGCAAGAAAATTAGTTGACTAAGAAAAGGAGCTAGTGACAACACAAGAACAAAATATGAATTTTAAGTTGAATAGTTGACTCACCGTATTTGAACTTAGACAAATAAGACACATATAGAGTAAACTCTGTCAACTAAGTTTAATTATCAGTCAATTACTCATTTGCTCAAAAAAAAAATAAGATTTTGATACCACAAAAATAAAATTTGATATTCAAATTTGATAGTTGACAGGATGCAAATATTAGATATAACCTTGCCTCTAACGTTCACTTATGTAGAAAAGCTGACACATGGTTGAAGCATTTAATAATCATCAATAGCCAACATTCGAGAGCTTATTAACCACAATGGCTATTTGATGAATAAAGTAAATGATAATATAAATTGATCTATAGTGTCACGCCCCGATCCTCGGATCAAGCACGCAACAACCGTCGTGTCGTCTCGGTACATGGATAGAACCTCCCTATATACCGGGACTCCGTAAGGCTATATTCTTGAACATTTTAAACCTCTAGTACACAATCCATCAAAGATAAGGAAAGCATGAAACAATACACATGCAAAGGACCCCTCTGGTCCATTCACTGTACACACAAGCATGCATCGGCACACAATCGGGGAAGGGGCTCCTGTACATGCACGCATGCGATGTGGCCATCCCAGTCAACTAGAATTTCTCAGCACCAATAAAGCATTTAAAATACAAGAAGTCCCAAATCATAGTCGTAGGATTTTACTGATACTTGCTTGAAAAAATCAAGCTAATATCAGTAAAGTCCAAACGATATGAGATATACAGAACTTCACAAATCCAAAAGAAAATATCAAAATTTAGAATTACAATCCAAATGTCCCAGTACATAACGAAAACATTTTCGTAAAACGATTAAAATCAAAATAATGAAGCACAAATCATAATCGTCAGATTTTACTAATATTTGCCAAAAACTCAGCCAGTATCAGTAAAATTCGCACGGTATGGGATGTACAGAACTTCCCTTTCCATGGTTTTAAGAACTACGATTCTCCAAAAATCCTGCATTTGCCAAATACCTATACAAATCAACAAAAATACTTCGCAAGCTCCAGCGTCCAATCTCCGAACTAAGTATCCTCTGTAAAATGTGGAGAGGGGTGAGTATTGGGGAATACTCAGTGAGTGAGGGGTTGATATCATGAAATTAATACGTGTGGTGAACATAGAGTGTCAAAATCAGTATAACAGATACATTTCTCAAATTTACATGAAATTTTCAAATAACATGTTATGTTTCAAGCATACACATCAAATCATTCATATGCATCCAAATCACTTTTAGAAATCGATAGAGCTAGTTAGAAAATCGTTCCCGGCAAAGGTCAACCATGACCAATGACAGGCGCACCGAGGGTTTTTCATATGCAAGTATTTTCAAATTTAGCTCTCTATCTCGGTGTAGGCCACGGGCCTCACCAAGTGCCAGATAGTGGCGTCACACATGTCCTCCCCTTACGGTTCAACCGGGTTAGTCCGTAATCTATAAAACCACCTATGGGTCCAACCTATGTGGTATGCATCGTTTGTGGGATACCTCCTGCAGAAGGCTATCCAGACACACATGGGGTGCCTTGACAAATGTGCCCGTAGCTACGATTGTCCCCTAGGGACTATATCATATCCATGAATTTCCATGGACTCTCAGTCCAAGTACCAAATTAGTATCAATCAAACGTGCCAAGATGCATAGTCATATCAGAAATCATATTTCAGAATTTCAAAACACGACACGATATCATTTTTTTTTTTACAATTCACATGGATGCATATTATCAACTCATTTTCAGACACTCCACTTATCACAAAGCATTTTTCAAAGCCTTTAACAATATCATTTTTCATACGGATAAATCATGTCATTTCTGAAAATGGTAAAATATGATTTGATATTAATAACATGGTATCGTAAATCCCACTCATAGTTCAGGGAGTGTGTATAATCCCAATTCCAAACCAAATCAAATCAAATTCCTCATTTGAACCCGAACATGTTATCCTAAGGCATTGAACATCAATTCTACTTAAAATCATTTTCTAAAATAATTCAGAATTTGCATTTGCACAGCCACAGAGAAATTGATGTAACTTCTCCTACACATATCGGATCCAAGTGAATCAAGTCTCAAGTGCTGAGATCTAGTTCTATCACTTTCATGTTCAAAGTCGAGCCTAATTCAACCTAAATGGCCACTCAAAGTCGAAAACAAGCATATAATAATTTGTTTTCTACAAGGCAAAATTCTTTGAAAATCATAAACATTTCAATTCTCATCCAAATGTTTCAAACCATATGTCATTTTTAAGGTATGAACGTCTAGTTTCATAATAAGGAGATCGCATTTAACCTATATGTAGAACAAATTATAATGAAAATGTTACAATAGCCCTTATAAGCTCTAACCAAAATTTTTAAACTATCCTTCAAAAATGCATACCAGCACGCAATTAACAACTCAAAAACATCCTAAGAAGGATATTGGATGCAATAGTATCCCTGATTTTGCAAAACATTCAATTTCAACCCCAAAACTCAAATATTTTCATGTACTTTCAATCAAATTTCAAGGAAAGCTAACTCAATCGGCCCAACAAGCTTCTATTATCCTTTAACATGTTTTCTCATACTAGACAACCTAACTCATGTAAAATTCTAGACTTAACCTAAATAACTTCATATGAAATTTCAGAAAAATACATTTCCTTCAAATCTAACATATTTTAGAATACATCTACACGTAATCTCTACCTAAATTCAACAAAAATAATTCAAATGTTGAAGGGATTGAATTTCCCTCACCTAGGGTTTTTTTTTTCCAGTTTACAACCCTCATCCCAATAGCTTCTCAGTTCACTCCGAGACCTGCAGTGCATTTCAAACCAACACAAGACTTAGGAATTAAGCTTAAATTACCTAGAGAGTCAAATCCCTAAAGCTATGATCAGAACCGAGCCAGCCCTTACCTGCGCAGAGAAGAAATTGCAGAACATTATAGCTTAGGGTTTTTAACAGTCTGCTACCACTAGCCTGGAGCTCCAGCGATGGTCGTAAAAGGCACTCAATAGAGTGAGCGGCACGTGGTCGAGCGAACAAGGGATGAAGACAACGTGAGCCGTCACGCGCGCTAGGGAGAGAGAGAAGGCAGGCGGTCGCGTGCAGTGTGACTACTAGAAAGAGGTGTTGACCGCGGGAGATAGAGAGAGACGATAGAGAGGGAGAGGGAGACAGTGAACGATAGAGTGAGAGAGAAGCAAAGGGTGAGATAGAGAGAGATAGAAGGGCAGAGAGTGAGATAGAGAGAGACGGAGAGGGGGAGACGATGGTGGTGGCTATCGAAGAGCCCACCGATGATGGGTGGAGAGAGGCGGAGGAGAGGGGGAGAGCGACGGAGAGTGAGAGAGCGGCAGAGAGTGCGAGAGAGACGAAGATGACAAGAGAGACGAAGAGATTAGGGCTTCCAGCCCTAATCGAATTTGGGGGGAGAGGGAGTGCTTCGTTTTGGCCAAAACGTAGCGCTTCCTTCTCTTTCTTTTTTATTTTCCTTTGTTTTTTTATAAATACATATATTTATATATATTTTTCATATAATACTCATATTATAATTCCAAATTTATCAACAATGGAATCAACTACATATTTGCGAACATAAATATTTTAATATACCAGAAATTCTAATTTAATACCTCAAAATCAAAAATTAATAAAATTTAAAATTTCCTTTATATTATAAAGATATTTACAAACTTCCTAATACCGAATTTTCAGTATTACATATAGATCTTTGAAAGACATGCAGAGAAGTGTCAAAAGTAAAATGAAGTGCTAAACATTCTAAAACTTACAATAATCTGAGCTTCAAGCCAAATACTTTGTTTTTCATATTTTCAGTATTACTCATATGAAGTTATAGCTTCACTCACTGTAACGTTTATTCTCCTCCTGTACAAAAGATTAAAGACCAGAGACAGGTTTCTTGGTTTAGGGTTTTAGAGAGAGAAACAACTTGTAAGAGTTTAGGTTAATGTTTTGAGGGAAAACACTATGAAGGTCTGACTTTCACTTAGAGTAAGTTTGTTGTACTATTTGGATTACAAATAATAGAAATCCAGGTAGAATCTAAGAGTGGACATACACTAGATTTGGTGAAACCACTATAAATACCTTTTGTGCTCTGTTTCAGTCTTTATATTCCTTTCATCCTCTATTTCTTTCTCTTCCCAACTTCTTCATCCTACCTCCAATCTCAAAAATTGAAAAACATCCAAACTCTTGTAAGAGTGTCATATAACCTATTCACTCCCTCTAGATTATATTTCAATTGATATCAGAGCAAGGTCAGCAGGGTCTTCTGGTGATAGGGATTAACGTCCTCAAAAGCAAAGATCCATTATGGCACTTAATCAAAATGATGTCCTATTTGAAACTAGATCAATTGGCGAAGATCCATTATGGCACTTAATCACTTTAGTTGACAGAAGTAATATTTTTGAATATTGGGTAGTTGACAAGATTATTGAAACAATGACTAACTTGTTAGATAGATCAAGGCTAGTTGATATATCATTAAAAGTAGTTGACAATAGTTCAAGATTGATTAAAGCATAATCAACAAGATAACTAAGACAGTCGACAAACATATATAAAGTAACAACCAGAAAATATTTTCAGTCAAATTCACTAAGAAAATAGTTGAGTAACAGGTGTGGTTACATTAATTTCTTGAGAAAATATAGTCAACAGATGAATGTTTTGAGTTGACTGAGTGATGACCTTCATTTGAACTGCTTAATGATTCAATCGACTAATCAATAAAATGTCGACTAAATACAGGGCCTAGAGAAACATGTCGACTAATAATTAAGCAATAATCGACTAAGAGACTCATCTGGACAATAAAAAATTCAAAATATAGTCAACTGATATCTCATACATGTCGACTAAGTCTCTTGACTATCAAAGGGTTCGACTAAGATAAGCTGATAGATAAATAATATCTCGCCAACTAACTAGTAGCTTGTCAACTAAAATAAACTTTTTATCGACATATAGCATCATCTAAAATAGATTAACCCAAAAAGGTCTCGAGTGATCTCATCTTCTCTTTGAACTAAACCTAAGCACTAATAGTCGGGTAAAATACCTTTCAACTATAATGAGATCTCAACCTACAGAAGTCCCAAAATTCATCCCCATTTTTCGAAACCCTAACTTCCCATAATCCCAAAACTTCCACCCCTCTCCTTTGGTGTAAACGAACCCTATCTCTCTCTATCCATCATCCCATATCAATATCTTCTTCAACTAAAGTCAACATCACTCAATCCTTTAATCAATTTGAACCCCATTGTAATATCGACAAAAGTTTAAGAAAAAAAAAAGGAAAGAAAGGAACCAAAAAAAAAACAAAACAAAAACAAGGGAGTGGCGGGCCCCATCACCACCACCCACTACTCTCTTTGTTTTTCTTTTTCCCTTCTCTTCTTCTTTCTCCCTCTCTCTGCTTCTCACCCGAACACCCCTCACTCTCGGTTCTTCCTCGCTCTCTTCTCTCTCGCCTTCTCTCTCTCTCTCTCCCTCCCTCTCTCTAGAGAAAACATCAAAACCATACCCAAAATCAAGTGTTAAAGTTTCCAAACACCCAAATATCAACCCTTGAACAAAACGCTAGTGAGAAATCTATGAAATTTTAGAGAGAGAAAATCTAAGATTTTGGAAATTTTGGGTCTTGAAAGAGATTGGTGCCTCAAATCAAGGTAATAACACTATCCCAACATATATTTAAGTTATTTATGAGTGTGTTGATAATTTATTCAATTTTTGAGATTTTGTATAGAGAGAAAATTTAAGGTTTTGGTGTAACTCGACTTGGAATGAAATTGGTACCTCCATTTAAGATAATCTTCTTCTCTTAACTAGATTTAAATTTTTTTATCATAGTTTTATATTATTATATTGAGATTGAAAGGATTAAGTTTGGGTGTTTAAATCTAGAGTTTGTATAATAATGTAATTGAAAGAAATATTGAATGGAAAATTATTTCCCTAGATATATGATATTCATTAGAAGTATTTGAATATAAATTTGATGATGTTGTAAATCTAAGGTTAAGAAAATTTAGAAGAAAATTAATTAACCCCAAATTTGATTTATGATTATTGATAAAATAGTGTTTATTGCCTTAGGTTGTGACAATTGATAGTTTAGAGAGGATTGATTTAGTTTTGGATTATGGATTGGGAGTGTCAACCATTCCAAGAGATGAGTGGATATTATTTTATACTTTAAATGGGTAAAATATTTTACTTAATTTTTAAAATGATTTTAAAATGAATTTTGAAATGTTTTGTGTGTGCGGAAAGCCTCTATACATGAATTTCATATAGTCATGCATCCAAATTGTTATAAATGGATAATGTGTCATGTTTTATATGATGTATTGAGTATGATTTGATTTGAGAAAAAGTTGAATTAAATTTGGCACATTTGTTATATTGATTAAATGTGGAATGGTGTATTTATTGGCTTGGGTGTGAGTCTGAGCCCCTATTAGTAGCTATAGTCATTCCATACCACAGTGTGTCTCAACGGTGCGACGTGGTTAAGGTTTTTTTAAACGGAGAGGTTAGTCGAGCTTTGGAGACGCCTCTTTTGTTCCATCAGGCTAACTTGGTTGCACCGCTAGTGAAATCCCAAGCCAATGCCAAGGTTTTGAGCATTTAATAAATATGAAATGTATAAAAATCTCTTGACTGATTCGCCCTTGGTCGCGGTAGACCATTATTGAATAAACTATTTTTGGCATACCTCTTTATTTGTTGAAAATATTGTTATAATTTGGATGCTTAAAATTTGTTTTATTGTGATATTTGGATTTGGTTGGACAACCTTGATATTTATGCAGAACATTTATAAAATTGAATATGATGGAAACGATTTTATTTAAAGTATTATATGACATATCTACACTCACCCCTCATTCATTGTATAGCATGTTATTCTATTCACTGAGTATTTTTTATACTCATTTCTCTTATTTTAGTTTATTTTACAGAACGTTTAGTTTGGAGATTAGCTTCTGTCTTAAGCCGAACTAAAGATATTTTGAGAATCTCTTCGGGTATCAGTTTCTTTTGATTATTTTTGAGGTATTAGCAGGCCTAGGTGGAGGTGAATGTTGATTACTGGTTTGAAAACTATATTCAGGATTCTATTTTGATTATTTTGATGATTAAACTCAATTGGAATTTGTACATTTATATTGAGGACTTACTTGTTACTTTCTTAAAAACTTTACTTGGGAATTATTTTTGTTGGACTTGATTTGGATTTCTTGAGTTGGGATTTATTTTATTTTCGATGCAGCTAATTGGATATTGATGGTCAAGTTGGCATTATGCATGTGATTAGATTATGGATGGCCAAGTTGGCCTTGTGCATGCCTTTGAACCGGGTTGGTCCTTTGTTCATGTGGAATTCATGTTTGCTTATTTGAAATTATTGAAATATGTTTGGGAAATGGATAGATATTGATGTATGTCTTGTGATACTTTGGTGTACAGGTTAGATTTATCCATATTCTGGGTTAACATGGAGATTGTCGTGTACTCAATTCGAGAGTCGGGGTATTACAATTTTATTATTATCAGAGATTAGGTTATTTTTTTGGTAAAAAATTGAGAAGCTTTCAAATATTCTCAAATATTTTTTTAAAGGTTTTCAATTATTTTCAAATTATTTTGAAACGTTTGATATTTAAAGTATTCCAAATGAATTTTGTTTTTTTAAAAAAAGCCTTCTATGGGTTCTAAGAAATTAGGAATGTAATTTTTAGAGGGTTAAACACCTAGTTTAATTCCCATTATATTTGTTAAATCCAGGTTTTTTTTTTTTTTTTTTTTTTTTTGTAAAACTATGCCTCCTAGACGAAGGATAAGGGCATGATTCAAAATTCTCTGGGGTAGTAAGGGTAGAAGTCATTTAGTTATTCCCGCTACAAAGAGGGCTGTAGGAATGTATTTGTTCTAAAAAGATTGTGTTCTAGAGGTAAAGGATTGTTGCTATAATGTTTTCTTGAGTTTTACCAAAAGATTTGGAGGATAGTTTCAAATGGATTTTCTTTTATTTATTTTTAGAGGTTATGGCCCATATGAGGCAGTTGACAGAAGAGTTATTGGTTAGGAGATGTCCTTGGTGAGGTAGAGGTTGTAAGACCTATAGTTAGTTTATAGTCATTTTAACATGGTGCTCTTCGCTTGAAATAGCTTTTGTAAGATGTAAACATTAAATGAGGAAATTTCTTGAGTGTCAATCACATTGAATTAATCAATCTAACTTTGGAATGTGGTCCATGTATGTATTTGAGATGACATTATTTCTATCATAGAAAATAAAGCAAATAGTATTTGAAATTCTTGAAAAGACTTGCTTCAAGATGGACTCTTGATTCGCTCCATTTTATCAAAACATGGGTTTATGTAGAGAGGTGCAATGCCTTTTGATTTGAGAAAATAAGGGTTTGAACAGATTAGCCTATGATGCTAAAATGGATAAAAGTATTTAGGAGGTGATAAACAAAATTGATGAAATAGATGTATAAGGCTGCATCTCGGGAAAGGAAATTAAAAAGAGGGGGTTTCAAAAAAAAAGTAAATTAAAGCTCCAAAAGCTGACCTCCTAATCAGTACCTCAGTCTGATCCCATGTGTATAATTTCCACAGTGATAGGATTTTTATATCCTTTCTGCATGAGAGCAGTTATCTAGCCAAAACAAATTCCTAAAACAATAAGAAACATATTAGTATCAGTAAGTAGTTTTCAATTCTTTTCTTTTTATATGATTATTGTGATTTATGTCTAAAGTATGAATGCAAATTAATATCTGCAACCAGCTCAACACATCATAATTACATAATTAAATCACCTTATAGGCTAAAAGTTCCTAGTAGTTCATGGCACAAGTTCAGAGTGAAAGCCTTCTTGAGTTATCATATTCAACACTGAGGGGACATTTTCCCAAAAAATAAAAATAAATAAAAAATGATAACATTCACAAAATCTATTGATCCGTCCAAGTAAATCATTACCATTTGAGTTAACACAAAATATATGTTCATTTTTCCATGTCTTTTTCCTTGAAGAAACTCAAGCCCCATATTTAGAACATTTAATACAATGTTTCTCAATGAAAAATTTGTTAAAATGCCTATCAAGACAAACATGTTCTCCTTCAGGAAGTGCTTCATATTCTATGTCATCAAGGTAGCCATTTTGGACTAGGGTGTAACCCAAACAAGGAACCAAATGAGGAACATACACAATGAAAAGTATACCAAAAGCAACCTGCATCTTAGCAATCACAATATATAAAATGGTCATTTGAACAGATTTGTTTAAATCAATCTCTTCAAAACTTAATTCTCACAGAGTATCATCTAATCTTGGATACGTAATCCTAATAGAGCATCTTCTCATCTTGGATACCAATTGAATATTCATCAACAAAGTCAATAGTTGTCATATTCATCATGTCTAGACCTAAGATTAATATTTTGCCACATAACGTTGCAATACCCTATATATACCATGGTCAATTGAGTGTTTTCTGGTTCAACTGAACTATTCCATGCAAAGATTTTTAGAAATATGTCAATATCTCAATCTAAGTTCAATAGCATGTACCTAAACAGCAGTCTAAAGAAAGTGGTTTCTAAACCATGGCCTTGCTAAGGCATCGATGACATAATTCATATGGCATCCTTCATTCTAATTTCAATTTTTAATCCATAAGACCATGTGCCACTTTCAGCTTGGCAGGTATATATTTCTTATTTTTGACATCCTCTAGGACTACTAGAAGTGACTTTTGGAACTGCCCATGGCTGTTAGCCCAATTTCATTCAAACATTTAAAATAGTATAAAGAAAATGGTCCAGAGATCATTCAAAATTGTGGTATGGTAATATAATCCCTACCAAAAATAAGAAACTCAAGAGATATTGGAGTTATCAAGGTAAACAGATTAAGGGTAGAAAAAAAAACCTGGCAGAACATCATGCAAATGTACAAATAGGGTGCAAATAGGGGAGATCTGTAGGATTCAATTGGGAATATCAATAGTCCAAAACTTTTAATTCATTACTTTGAATAAAATTGATCACATAAGAAATAAGATTAAGCACTGGAGATAAAATTGGTCACATAAAAATTCAGAATGATTTAGTAAACCACTGGAGAAAACCTTCATAGAGAGAATGAGATTAAGCATCACAGCATCTCCTACTAAAACATAAAGAACTCCAAATTGGACATACCATCTGAACTCCCAAATGTAGATTCGAGTTCCTCCAACAAGCGTAACATGGTGCACCAAGCAAAAGCTTTAATAATTAAAGAGATTATCTATAAGAAACAAAATCACACATGTTACGAAAATAATATTGGGTTACCTTTTTATAATTAATTCAATAATTTTGTGGCTTGTCTATTGGAAACTGAATAGTCCATCTATCAGAGTCACTATCTTTAAGAATTGGTGTACTTCAAATAATGTAATGGTAATAGGACATATTGTTGGTGCTCAAGGAATACTGCCCTTGTAAAATTTCAAAACCTAAGTGGAGGGTATTTTTTTTTAAAAAAAAAAAAGGAAATAAAAGCAGCAACTCATAGTTAGAGGTAAACAAAAAAAAAAAAAAAAAAAAAAAAAATCTTACAGACTACACTAAAGCTAATAAGAAATTGTGAATTAAGGGATATTCTTTAGTCCATAGTATGTCTTCATTATTCTCTTGACTTTTCTTTTTCGTCTTCTTTTGTTCTTGCACTTCATGTTCTTTCTCATGTTCCTTACAAGAGAATGCTACATCTTGTTATTAGATTCTCACCATCTCTACTTCTCGAATTTTACGCCAATGTTGAGAAACTTCTTGAGCTGATGGCATAATAATGAATATGTCATTATTAAGTAACAACCTTGATAATTGGAATTTACTTGACAAATTAATGAATGTTGGGGCAGTTCAAGGAATAGTACTTTCATTTTAGGTTGCAGTGAAAAAAACCATAAACCTTATGTAGAAAGTGAACATCAAACACCAAAGTACGAACACCCAGTGAGGGGTTTCCATACGAGGGTATCCAGGAAAAAAAATATCTAATTCTTAAGAATCACAGGAAGCTAATTCAAAGAAGGGGGCATGCACACCGCTTCAAAGTTCACACTAGCATATAGTCAATCAACATGTGGACCACTTACCATTGTTATAATGCAATTTTCTAATTGTCCATGCAACAAGTACATTAAATATTTTGAAAGTCATTGGCCCAATCCCAATTTATATATGGGAGAAAGTGTAGAACTCTCTTATGTTGGGACGATGTTGTGAACAGGAGATCAAAAATATGAAGTTGATTGAGGCTACCACAGAAAAAATGGAGATAATTTTGGAAAGAATGAAGACAGCCCAAGATAGGTAAAAGAGCTATGTCGATAAAAAGAGACGCCCATTGGAGTTTGAAGTGGGAAACATAGTTTTCTTGAAGACCTTAGAAAGGGGTGATCCGGTTTTGAAAATGGGGAAAATTAAATTCTCGGTACATTAGCCCTTTCAAGATCCTTAAGACGATACAAAATATGGTCTATCGGCTTGAGTTGCCTCTAGAATTGATGAAGATAAATGATGTGTTCCATGTCTCAATGTTAAATAAACATTTGTTGGGTCCTTCGCATATTTTAGAGACTTCATTGGTTCAACTAAGAGAAGACTTGAGTTTCAAAATTCAACCCATAGTTATTCTTGATTACCAAATCAAGAGGTTGTAAAATAAATAAGTTCCTATTATTAAGATCCAATACAAAAGTGATCAGATTGAAAAAGAGAATTGGAAGCCCAATGATACTATCAAAAAGTAATACCATCATCTCTTTGAACTATGATTTTGTCTATAAATTTTGAGAATAAAATTTATTTTAAGAGTTAAAAATTTTAATACCGACAAAAGCTCAAGAAAAAAAAAAAAAGGAGAGAAAGGACTAGAAAAAACACAAAAAATAAGATAGTTGCCGGCCCCACCACCACCACCCACCACACTCTTTGTTTTTTTTCTGTTCTCTTCTTATTTCTCCCTTTCTCCTTGCTTCTCACCCAAACACCCCTCGCTCTTGGCTCTTCCTTGCTCTCTTCTCTCTCGCCTTCTCTCTCTCTCCCTCCCCCTCTCTAAAAAAAATATCAAAACCACACCCAAAATCAACTGTTAAAGCTTCCAAACACCCAAATATCAACCCTAGAATAAAATGCTAATAAAAAATCTATGAAATTTTAGAGAGAGAAAATCTAGAGTTTTGAAAAATTTAGGTCTTGGATGAGATTAGTGCCTCAAGTCAAGATAATAACACTATCCCAACATATATTTAAATTATTTATGAATGATGATTTATATAATTTTTGAGATTTTTGTTGAGAGAGAAAGTTTAGAGTTTTGATGTAACTCGACTTGGGAACGAAATTGGTATCTCCATTTAAGGTAATCATCTTCTCTTAACAAGATTTGAGCTATTTTATCATATTTTTAAATTATTATGTTGAGATTAGAAGGACGAAGCTTGGCGGTTTAAGCCTACGGTTTGTATAATGATGAAATTAAAGAATATACAGAATGAAAAATTATTTTTGTAAATCTATGATATTTATTAGAATGATTTAAATATAGATTTGATGATACTGAAAATCAAAAATTTAGAAAATTTATGAGAAAATTAATTAACCCTAAATTTGATTTATGATTAATGGTAAAATGGTATTTATTGTCTTATGTTGTGACAATTGATAATTTAGAGATAATTGATTTAGTTTTAGATTGTGGATTGGGAGTGTCAACCCTCCCATAAGATGAATGGATATTATGTTATACTTTAATAACAACAACAATAATTTAGATTTCTATCCCAAAATTTTGGAGTCGGCCAAATATTTTAAAATATTTTACTTGATTTTTAAAATGATTTTAAAATGAATTTTGAAATGTTTTATATGTGTGGAATGTCTCTATACATGAATTTGATGTAGTCATGCATCCAAATTACTGTAAATGGATAATGTGTCATATTTTATATGATATATTGAGTATGATTTGATTTGATAAATAGTTGAATTAAATTTGACACATTTGTTACATTGATTAAATGTAGATTAGTGTATTTATTGGTTTGGGATGTGAGTCTAAATCACTATTAGTGGCTATGGTCATTCCTTACCACGTTGTGGCTCGACAGGACAATGTGGTTAGGGTTTTATTAGATGGAGAGCTTAGTCGAGTCTGGGAGATACCTCTTTTGTCTCACCGGGCTACCTTGGTTGCACAGTCAGGGAGGTCCTGAGCCAATGCAATGGTTAAGGGCATTTAATAAATATAAAATGTATGAAAACTCTTTGGCCAATTTGCTCTTAGTCGTGGTAAACCATTGTCGAACAACATGTTTTTGGCATTCCCTTTTATTTGTTGAAAATATTGTTATAACTTGCGTGCATAAAATTTGTTTTATCGTAATATCTGGATTTGGTTGGACAACCTTGATGTTTATGCAGAATATTTATGAAATTGAATATGATGAAAATGATTTTCCTTAAAGTATTATTTGACATATCCACACTGACCTCTCATTCATTGTATAACATATTATTCCATTCACTGAATATTATTTATACTCATTTCTCTCATTTTATTTTTTTCAAAGCACATTTAGTTTGGAGATTAGCCCTTGTCTTGAGCCGAACTAAAGATATTTTGAAAATTTCTTCTGGTATCGGCTTCTTTTGATTATTTTTGAGGTATTGTAGGCCTAGGTGGAGGTAAATGTTGGTTACTGGTTTGAAAATTATATTCAAGATTATATTTTGATTATTTTGATGATTAAACTCTATTGAGATATGTACATTTATATTGAGAACCTTACTTTTTACTTTCTTAAAAACTTTACTTGGAAATTATTTTTGTTGAATTTGATTTGGATCTCTTGAGTAGAGATTTATTTTATTATTAGTGCATGTAGTTGGATATTGACAGTCGAGTTGGTATTGTGCATGTGATTGGACTATGGATGGCTAGGTTGGCCTTGTGTATGCGCTTGAACAAGGACAAATAGGACTGGTCCTTTGACCATGTGGAATGCATGTTGGCTTATTTGAAATTGTTGAAATATATTTAGGAAATGGACAAATATTGATGTGAGCCTTGCAGTACCTTGAAGTACAGGCTAAATTTATCCATATTATTGGGTAACACGGTGGTTGTTACATACTCGATTCGAGAGTCAGTGTGTGATACCCAAACTCTTTCACTATCATGGCAGGAAGCAGTTTAAGTTTCAATCATATAGATTTCCCTTTGATATAACACAGTGACTTCTTCGGTCATCATTTCCTTTTTGATCCTGTTATTCAGACTAGACCAATAGACTAGGATTTCATGGAAAACATAAGCTTCCC
This sequence comes from Dillenia turbinata, assembly GCA_037126225.1. Classification (NCBI taxonomy): domain Eukaryota; kingdom Viridiplantae; phylum Streptophyta; class Magnoliopsida; order Dilleniales; family Dilleniaceae; genus Dillenia; species Dillenia turbinata. The sequence goes on from JBAMMX010000011.1 coordinate 13,442,192, forward strand.
TTATGAAGAGCACATTAGAAAAACATGTCCCTCTGGTCTCATCGACCCAATGTTGCCTTCATACGATATGTTAGTAAAATTGTTATATAATAACATAGAGAATCATGAAGGAATTACACAAGAGAAGCAAGATAGTGATATGATCATACACACTTATAATCACGGATGTATGTTCAAAACTTATCTCAAAGGAATGGAGATAATAGTATCTTGCAAGACTATCTGCAGTATAACTGGTCTACAATGGGTATCCAGTAAGAAGTATGAAGCATACCTAGGAACCAAGATTTTAGATAACTCTAAAATAGTGTTCAAAAATGACTAACTCATGGCTATCAACTACACCAGAAGACTTTGATTTTTTAACTCTAGAAGTAGTAAGGCATGATTTTATAACTCTAGAAGAATTCTAGTTGATGGCATACCTTATATAGAACAAAATTCCATAACTCCACTTCTTGATTCCTCTAAAAAAGATAGAAATAGAAACTACAAACAGAGGAAATCTTCCATATGCCCTACTGATTAGAAAAATCATCTTGAGTCATGGGATAGATGTTTCCAAAGAAATAAGCAATGACCTCATCTTACCCTCAATATTGGAGCCTCCTCTTTCTCCATGAATTCAGGAATCCCATAACTATCTCAATCCTATCGACCTTTAGCTCCACAAAATGCACCTCAATCATTGAATCTAGTTCCTCTATAATTGATGGAATCCACAAATCAAGAGGGTAAAGATCTAGAAGAGGAGTTGCTTCAATTCCAAAATGAACTATCACATCTGGAAGAAAGAGTGGCAAGAGTAGAGCAGAAGTAAAACATTCCAGAGGATAAACACTCACAAATGAGTAGTGACAAGAGGCAAACTAGAATTGCTTTATATAGTATATTGCTATAATGTGATCTACTCTCAAACAATTAAGTTCTCTAATATTATGAATGCACTTAACTACAGTGGATGTTTTAGTAATTTCAATTACTTATGGTTATTTTAGCTATGGGTGCTTAATTACTATCAATGTTTCAAACACTTAAGTTATTTTAGCTATGGATGACAAATACTTGTAACAGACATCTTATGGATGTTTTGGTTACTTTAATAATTATTTCTATAAATGTTTAACCTATTATGGAACTTATGCTGAAAATACCTAAGTATGGATAAAATATGATTATCTAGATTTGGTTATGCTCAATTGTTGTAGATGTGATAAATGTGTTTCTATATCCTTAGGCATGCAAATCTCTGCACTCACATAAACACTTGAATACATGTTTTCTTCAAGTCTTACAATCCCTTGCCATACACTTTACTCACATCAATCTGGATATTAACATAGGGAACTTTAGGTTAGGTTCACTCTATCAAAAGGTTAATGATCTTAAGGTTGGGCCATTATTTATTTTTTTTTTTTGCCCTCTTACTTTTTGTTGATAACAAAAAGGGGGAGAGATAAGTGAAAAGAGATATTGTTATATTGTGTTTTTTAAGGAGCCTTAGGTGGTGTTTTTGAAAGGATTTTATTTGGAAGGATTCTTGGTTTTAAGTGTCATTGAATGAACAATTGGCTCTAGGAGTATTTAATCATTGTTTACCTATCTACTATTAAGGGAAATGTTTAGGATGCAATGTTTGAGGGGGAGTTAAGTTAACTTCATCCCAAAATTATGCTAGTTATGCTTGTTTTGTCATCATCAAAAAGGGGGAGAATGTTGTACAAAGATGTTTTGATGATCAGCAAAATAGATTAAATTATTAAAGCAAAAATTTGGAAAACATAGCTAGAAATCAGGAGTAACTTCTTCATGTAAGTCATCGACAGATGTCCTGTTTAATCAACAAAATAACTTCACTAAGGAACTTTTAACTAACCTCATAGTTTTATCAGCACATAGCACAAGAATAAGAAGAATAGTATACTAATTTTACTAGGTAGCCGACACATAGTTTAGATTAGTCTACTATGTCATGTACAACACAAACATTAACACAGTCAATTAAATTTTATTTCTAGCCAACTAAGTTTATGAAATAGCCAACTAATACTTAAATCTAGCCAACCAGATATTGACATAGTCAACTAATCTTTAAACCTAACCAACTAAGTTCAAGGAAAAACTAATGTTAGTTAACTACTTTTCAAGTCTAGCCAACTAAATCATCATGTTAGCCAACAGAGTTCAAAGATGCATTAGCACAGTCGACTAAACAATAAATCCAACTAACTAAAGACCAACGTAGTTGTAAATTAGTTGACAAGTCTATAAGCCTGTCGACTAAAACTCTCTAATCTTAGAAAAACATCAAACCTGACAAAACTGTCAATTAACTCTTAAAACATTTCGACTAATAACCTCCACACTTTGAAAACATTTTGTTTTCTAATAAGGTAGTCGATAGTCTCATTGATCTAGCTGACAAAGGCTAAGACACACTAGAAAATAGCCGAATAAAATTACATGCCTACCAACTAAGGTTTTCTACACTTAGAAAAATTTTGAAACTCGAACAAAACTATCAATTAACCAAAGAAGGATGCCAACTAGTGGATCGCAAAACCCAAAAGCTTGCACTGCCAGAAAACACAGTTTCAGCAACGGGAATTAGCGACGGATAGTTATCCGTCGCTAATTAATAACAAAATCACGACGGAACAGCGACGGAAAAATTAGCAACGGAAAATTCCATCGGAAAAAATTCCGTCGCTGAAACAAAAAAAATTTTGAATTTATTAGCGACGGAAAAATTCCGTGGAAAAAAATTCTGTCGCTGAAAAAAAAATTCGGACCTATTAGAGACGGATTAGCGACGGAAAAAATCTATCACTAATAGGACCGATTTTTTTTTTATTGAATATAATTTTTTGTTTTTATTAAATATAATTTTATATTTTTATTAAATATAATTTTGTAGTTTTATTTAAAATAATTTTATATTTTTTTAAATTTATTTTTATTTTTTATTAAATATAATTTCTATTTTTATTAAATATAATTTTATATTTTTATTAAATATAATTTTATATTTTATTAAATATAACTTTTTATTTTTATTAAATATAATTTTGTATTTTTATTAAATATATTTTTATTTTTTTTAAATATAATTTCTATTTTTATGAAATATAATTTTGTATTTTTATTAAATATAATTTTATTTTTTATTAAATATAACTTTTTATTTTTATTAAATATAATTTTGTATTTTTATTAAATATAATTTTTGTTTTTATTAAATATAATTTTGTATTTTTATTAAATATAATTTTTGTTTTTATTAAATATAATTTTGTATTTTTATTAAATATAATTTTATTTTTTTATTAAATATAATTTTATTTTTTTATTAAATATAATTTTATATTTTTATTAAATATAATTTTATTTTTTTATTAAATATAATTGTTTTGTTTTTATTAAATATAATTTTGTATTTTTATTGAATATAATTATGTGTTTTTATTAAATATAAGTTTTATTTTAATTAAATATAATTTTGTATTTTTATTAATTATAATTTTGTATTTTTATTAGATATAATTTTTATTAAATAAAATTTTATATTTTTATTAAATAAGAGTATTGTATTTTTAATATTGAGAGTTACAAATAAAGTATAGAAATAGAAAACAAATAAACCAATAACACAAATGTAATGTTAGCATGGTAGTTAAGGCTCTCAAGTTCTCTCTCTCACACCAGGGTTTGAACTTGGGGGAAAGCATATTTTTAGCACATTTATGCGCGGGGGGGAGGCGGGCGGGCTGGGTTCCGGATGGTGGTGGAAGCGGGTCGGGTGGGCGGGTGGGTCGGATGTCCAGCTTCCAGTATTTGGATTTGGTCTTACTAATTTCACCGACGTATTAGCGACGGAAATTTTTCGTCATTAAAAATCCATCAGTAATTTAAAAATTCTAAAATAAAATTAGTGATGGATTTAGCGACGGAATTTTCCGTCGGTAATTAGCGACGGAAAATTTCTATCGATAATAAATCCGTCGTTGATCTTTGGCTAAAATTAGCGATGTGACTTTCAGTGACAGAAAAATCCGTCGTTGAAGTCGTGTTTTCTGGTAGTGTTGAAAACCCATAGTAGTTGACTAAGATATCAAAATTGCTAACTAGGCAAGATAATTATTTGATAGGGTATTATGAAATGTCAACTAATAAACTGAAAATGTATTGAACAGCCAGGCAATCAGGAAGATTAGCTGATTGCTATCTAGAAAGCTATCGATAGAAGATTATAGTTAGCTGATAAGATCTTCCCTTCTTAAATATTAGTCGAAAAGAACCAAATAATAGTCAACAAGCACTTTGGATAAATAGAAACATTAGCTTACTACAATTTGAGTACCTTTGATAGGGTTATAAATTAATTCAGAATGTAGCCAACTATCTTGATGTAATAGTCGACACGATCTTTGTTGATCTTTAATAATATTTGACACAAAGTAAAATTCTTCTTACTAAATAACACAACTAGTTGACATATATTTAAAATTTGTCTACACTTAGTTTGAACTTAAAAGCTTAGGAAATACTATAGCCGACTAAAGGTCTGACATTGTCAACCAAATAAAGATATTAGTCTACACACATTTATAGCTAATTTGCTCCCAAGGAATACTAAAGTGCTTTAGCTGACTAATGCAATATAACTTTCATGTAGGACAGAACAATTATTGACTAATGACTGAACATAGTTGACAGGAGCATAACAAAATTCAAACTTTAGTCTGCTAACCCAACACACTAGTCGACACAAACAGTGAATGTTCAATTGATAGTCTGCTAAAATTATATAGCTTCAGACTAATGAGATACATCAAATATGCATTGTTGACAAAGTATCTATAACTGCCAACTACCTAGAGATATCAAGTAAAATACAATCGACCAAAAGAACAAACTAGTCATCAAAGCAATTTCAGAACAAGAAAATCAGTCGACTAAGCAAAAGGAGTTGTTGACAACATAGGAACAAAATATGAATTTCAAGTTGAATAGCAAACTAACCATATTTGAACTCAAACAAATAAGACACATATAGAATAAACTCAGTAAACTAAGTTTAATTATTAGTTGACTAATCATCTACAGAAAAGACTAATATTTGGCTGAGTAAAATAAGTTGTCAACACCATAGAAACAAAATTTGACATTCAAATTTGATTTTCGACAGGATGCAAATATTAGTCGACACCTTGTATCTAATGTTCACTTCCACAGAAAAGCTAACAGATGGTTGAAGCATTTAATAATCATCAATGGCCAACGTTTAAAAACTCACCAACCATAACTTCTATTTGATGAATGAAGTAAATGATGATATAAATTGATCTATAGATCTTTGAAAAACATTTACAGAAGTGTCAAAAGAAAAATGAAGTGCTGAACATTCTGAAACTTACAACAATTTGAGCTTCAAGCCAAATATTCTCTTTTTCTTATTTCTATAAAATTCTTTCTGTGAGCTTCAAGTCTATTACATCTAAAGTTATAGCTTCTATAAGGCCCCATTCCAAGAAAGTATTAAAAAATACATTTTCATATTTTACCGAATACATTTGAAATTATTACATTACACCATGGAAAAATTCGTGAATTTTTATGTGTGATGCATGCTTTATTTTGTTGTGGTTTTAATTATATATCATGTATATTAAATTTGGTATAGACTAGCAGGACATTCCAACGAATAAGAGCGACCAGAATTAGAACTGAATTAGGGTTTGGTATGGGACCCACAAATGATATGTGTAATCTAAAGTGACACCATGACATTCCATTTCTCACCACATGGCACAACCTCCACATGGTAACCACCTTTGACACATCAACTTCCTTGGGGGATGCACAAACCACTAAGGATAGAAATGAAAAGTGTGAGAATGAGAGTTGTTCTTCATCCTTAGCTTCATTCCCGTTTTTCTTCTTTCCCCTCCAAGAACTCAACCCTAACTCCATGGAAACAACCATTCAAGCTTGGATTCAGCAACCTCCATCCAACTACGAAGTATCCCTAACATAGAGAAGGGTAGAAAACCTATAAAACAAGCTGGAAAGCACATGAGAAACTAAGAATTTGGAGAAAGAGACACATAGGAGAGCAAGGTTGATTTTCAAGCCTGAAGAGGCAAGTACCTTGCATGTATTTATTAAATTGATGCCTAATAATACTTTAGAATATATTTTTGGATAGGATTATGTTACTGGAACACAGAGGAAATGATTTAGGGAAAAGAGAATTTCATTTTTAGATGAAAACCTAAAAATTCTATATGCTGGATAGCCTGAACAGTCTATGGTTTTTAATTTACAGGTTTTTCTGCATAGCTCCAAATCATATGAGGTTTTGTCCTTGAGAAACTAGACTTCTGTAGCTTTAAAATGACATATAATTCGCATGATTGCATTAAAAAATGGATTTTTGGCAAATTTTCAAATTTGCATGTTTCTGTAGAGAAACTACCCTGTTTTTTGTCCAGTTTTTGCGCTCATATTTGTTGCGATTTTTAGCTGCCTTCTAGGATGAATTAGCTGAGATCTGAACAATTGTAGCCCTATCTCTTATCTTTAAATGGCCACTAGAATCACCTCATTTGGATATGTACAGAAGAAGTTATGTCACTTTTTCTGTGACTGCACAAGAGGCATTATAAATAGTGAACTGCAACATTGTTTGAATTGGTTCTCTTTGTGTAATTAGAATTTAATTTAGTTATGAATATGACAATTGTAGTCCTAAGTCTTAAGTTTGTGTGGCAATTGGATTTATCTCAATCCTGGTATTGCGACTCAAGATATGATAGTTTTATTAAGACTTGTTTGTGTTGATAACTTGTTGAAATAGCCCAATGGAATGCTATGAGTAGACTAGCTATACAAATTGCTTATTTGTGATGTTTGGCTATAAAACTAGTGCAAATCTTTTGATAAATGGTAGTGATTACCTTATGAGAAACATAAAGAAAAGTAAAAAGGAAGTGATGGCAAAAATTCCTCCGAAAGCTTGTGCAAAGTCTGCGGGCGAAGCTTGAGGAATGCGGATTGTATATAGAGTTTCAAAGCTTGTGCGAAGCCTATGGGCAAAGCTTGAGGAACTATGGTTGTATCTTTTCTCCCTACGAGAATAGAATTAGAAATAGGTGAAGTGTTTGAGGTGTCTAACCCAAAAAGACCTATATTTTATTTAGAAATACAAAAATTTGTCTTCCTCTTTCAGACCCTCATACACTAACTTGGTTGGAAGTTCTATTCTTTTCTTTAATTATTGAGTTATTTGGAACACTGAATATGGAAAAGAATGGTACCTCTATAAATGACAATCATATTGTTTTCTTAAAAATGCTAGTGATTATATGCATTTCTTGTACGTTTGCTACGTTTACATTGTTATATGATGATGTTGATATCTTGATACTTACTTGTTTGCCATACATGTCTTTGGATCCCTATACACTTGCTCAGCTTAAGCTGACCCCAATATCCTTGTTTTCAGGTAAACTGGGAGACGAGAGGGAAGCTTAGGGTAGAGACACTTGAGTTGAGGGATTTAGATCCCTGCTCATTTTAGACTTTTGTATCTTGTTGAGGCATGTATATATTTATGATCTTTTGAATAGTCTGAGTCATGTAGCACATATAGATATATGGTTTGGTACAGATGAACCTTATCTATAGTTTTGTGGCTAAAGTGTTTATATATTATGATGTATTAAGCTGGGCAGCCAGGTAGGCCATTGATGCCAACTGGTTGGATATTAGAAGTGTTAATTTGGTTTTATCAGGTTCTCATATTAACCCCAGGTAGTCAAAAGTCACTAAATAGGGGAGACGCTACCAAATTTTCATTTAAAAGATCAAAAAAATGGTTTTCTTTTAATTTAAATCTCCTTCCGTGTTATTACACACGAGAAGTACGACTGTCGCGACTCCAAACGTTGTATTTTAAACGTGTTTATTATTTTCACATCATGCATATCTGTTTCTTTTTGCTAGGGGGTGCGACGTCTGGGTAGTTGATCGTCACAGCTTCATTCACTATTACGTTTACTCTCCTCCTGTACAAAAAGATCAAAGACTAGAGACAGATTTCTTGGTCTCAGTTTTAGAGAGAAACAATTTGTGAGAGATTAGATTAGTGTTTTGAGGAAAAACACCATGAATGTTTGACTTACACCTAGAAGCAAGTTTATTATACTATTTTGGGCTACAAATAGTAAAAATCCAAGTGAAGCCACCGGACTTGTGGACCCACTATAAAAACCTTGTGTGCTATGTTTCAGTCTTTATCTTCCTTTTATGCTCTGTTCTCTTTATATTTCCAATTTCTTCATCCTACCTCCAATCTTAAAAACTGAAAAACATCCAAATTATTGTGAAAGTACAGTCTAACCTATTCACCCCTCTTTAGGTTCTATTTCAACATAGCACTTACATCCAAATATATGAAAGTTGGCTATATTGGGTCTTTTGCCTTTGTAAAGCTCATATGGGGTTTTCTTAAGCATAGGTATTATCAATGCTCTGTTCAAGATATAACAAGCAGTGTTTAATGCCTCTGCCCAAAAATACTTAGGTAAGTTATATTCACAAAGTAATGTCTTAGCCATTTCTACTAAACTCCCATTTTTTCTTTCTATAACCCAATTTTATTGAAGGTGTCCTGGGAACTAAGAAGTTATGGTCTACATCATATTCTTCACAAAAGTTTTCCATTGTTTTGTTCTCAAACTATTACGCGATTTAGGTGTATCACGATTTCGGGTAAGTATACCCTAGTTGAGTGTTGTGTATAATATAGAACAAGTGTCGATCCCACGAGAATAATATGTATTACCAAATATAAAATACCCTATCTAAATTGGACAAAACGAATCAAGATTGCAAAGATATCAAAACTACGAAAATATCAAAAACAGAATATTAGTGAATGGAAACCCTAGGATATCGATTTCATCTGTTTTTAATTTTTTGACTTGGTCAAAATCTTTCAAATCCCTTAAAGTTTATTGACTAAACATTTATTCTTGATAATGATAGATTTCCCTAAACTAGATTCATCCAATGGTCACGTAATGAAACCCTAATTTGACTAACCAAAATCCAATGGTCATGCAATCTTGATTAGGCCGAACCACATTAAGATTTATAGAATATCTGTAATATAGGGTTTTCCCTAAAAATCCACATAAAATTAATCATCCATCAATCTCATAACCTTATGTGGATTTTATTGTATTGGTCAAATTTCATGCAAGTTTCTCTCGATTTCATGCATGTAATCGAAAATCATCAAATCACAGAATCCTTTACGAATGAAGCATTGAATCCAACAATGAAATCTCATCAAAGAAAGAACATGTCAATAAAGATTTAAGGAAAAAAAACGAATCAAAATAAGAAAAGTAAAGGAGAGGCTGCTAGGGTTTCTCCCTCGTCCTCTTAAGTGTAAAAGATATCTCCTATATATAATCTAAATCTTAAAAGTTCTAAGTTAACAAAAATTCATGGGTCTCAATGAAAGCTAGGCTATTTCACTTGAACTTGGGCTTTTTACAACTCGTGGACTTTAATTTCTAGCACTATAGCAATTTTGACTCAAATTTCAGATGTCTTCTGATCTAATCCAATCTCTGAGGTCTTCATAAGATTTGTAAGGCTCAAAGCCTTCTTTCCAATGCCATACGAATCAGGTTAATTGAACTTCAGAACAAAATGTTATACCCAAAATACTGAATATTGTCTGTGTAGTCTAATATCCTTAAATAAGTCCAATAATTCTAAAACAAAACCCACGAAAATAATTAATACAAAATCACAAAATAAAACCTAAAATGGTCCTAAAAGTCATAAAATAAAGCCTAAAATATCGCTACCAAATTCCCCCACATTTGAATGTTTGTTTGTCCTCAAGCAAGAATAAATTTTCTCTAAAACCAATTCGACCTCCCAAGTCTCTAACCATGTATTTGACAAGTTTAAATCAGAATTACATTCAAGATAATCAATATATCGCACTATCCAGCACTAGAGAAACTATTGTATCACAAATAGTCTCATCGAAATCAAGAACAATACAAAACTCAACCACCCTCACAATCGATTCACTCAATAGAATGAAGGAAGATACTAATCAATTACTCAAAGCTCTCATTTTATGTAAGGGTCTATATATCACTCAAATCAATACAATGAAATGACATTACCATAAATTTGCTCATATATAAAATCTCCACCACTTAAATATGAAATCCATATACCAATCAAATGGTCTTTTATTTTGTTGTAATAGGGCTAAGGCAAATAGTAGGATAAAAGGTAAAATGTGGAGTTAAAGCGATTCACTAAGTATACCAAGATTAAGACATGGCATCATTTATATCAAATCAAAGAAAATACTAACTCTAACCAATCTGATAAATCACGTATTCAAAATAAAGAACAATGTAAAGAAAGTTCACTATAAGAACGAACAATAACAAGATTGAAAATGCTTCTTTTCTTTTCTTCTTTCTTTTTTTGATTTTTTTTCTTCTCTTTTTCAACCATCACTTTTTCTTTTCTTTTTTTCATATATATATATATATATATTTTTACTTTTTTCTTTTTTTTTTCTCTTGGTTTTTTTTCAATGACTAAAAACATGACAATAACTAAAAACATATAAAACTCGAACAAAACAATGATATCTAAAACATAATGCCATACTATTAACTATAAATATATTAGTGAATTCAGGTTCAAAATCTGGGATTAGAAAGAAAGGTCATGGGGTAAATGATGTGGGTAACATACGAGAGAAAAGGTTTAGGCTCAAAGGGTGTAACTAAGAGATAAAATGATTGGGTTTGTATTTTTCGAAATCTAAAAGTGTGTAAACACCTAAGCGCCTTAATCATTTTGATGCATAAAAATTAAGAATATAGCCTCAAAATGCATAACAAAGCAAGTTTTAGAATGACAAAATTATGTGTGATATATGCTCAGCAAGAAAAATAATAAAAACAAGAAATTGTTCTATAAGGCTCAAATCCTCACTAAGGTATATTTAGTATTAAATCTTGCATGTATATCTTTCAAATCAACCATAAAAAGATGAATAGCGACTCATATACCAAATAACTACTAATACCAATCGTCTATCATGCAACCCAATTTAAGACAAGTAACATATAAGGACTAGAAAATCTGAAAAAATCTGGTTGGCATGGAAAAATTTTTCAAAACTCAAGAAATTCAACAAAAATCAAGATTCCTAAATAAAAATGTCCTCATTCCTAAAAGAAAATGTTATAAAAATCAGAATGAAATAAATAAAATACATAAAAATCAAAATGCAATACATCCCGCCATACTTAATTCAAACATTGTCCGCAATACAAATCAATTTAAAGTCAAGAAAAGAGAATAGAAAGACTCCCCTGATTAAGTCGGGGAACTCTCAACCTCCTCTTCAGTAGCTTCTCCTCCTCTCGTGCAAAGGGTTGCTTATTGACCTATAAAATACCATAAAAACTTAAGCCTAAATTAAATCAAGAAAAACAAAAATTAAATAAAATCATAAAATCATAAAAATATTGGTTTACCTTCCAATAAGTGCATTTCTTTATTGTCTTTGATCAGACATAAACTCGTTACTTCAACCTGGCTCAAATTGTGTCCAAACTTGAACTAAATTTGTATCCAAACTAGCACATGCATCAATGTGTTCATCATCTAGAAACTCATGCTTCATATACAACGAACTAGCAATGCAATTTTCAAGAGGAACTTTAGAATAAAAGATATTCAAATCATACTCAACAATCCTATCAATGCAGTCGGTTCAAAATCAACTCTGAAAACATCTTAAGTATCAAAATTTTTCATTAACTTAAAGACATCAAACTCAATTTTTTATCATTTAATCTCAAAGTCAATTTTCCACTGGAAACATCAATCATGCACGTGCAATGTTCAAAGATGGTCTACCCAAAATCAAAGAAGAACCCTCATAATCATCCATGTCCAGAGCAACAAAGTCAACAAGAAAGATGAATTTATCGACCTTTACCAAAATATTCTCAACAATGCCTCTAGAATATTTGATACTCATATCAACTAATTATAAAGAAATATTAGTAGGTTGATAATTTTTAAATTTTAACTTTAAAAACATAAAGTATGGTATGAGATTGACACCAGCACCCAAATTACAAAGAATATCAGAAAAATCAAAAGAGCCAAGAGTGCAAGGGATAAAAAAAATCCCTGGATCCTTAAGTTTTGGTAGCAGCTTCCTTTGTAGAATTGCTGAACACTCCTCCATAAGCTTAACCGTCAAAACCTCATCCAGCTTCCTCTTGTTTGTGATTACATCCTTCAAAAAGTTCTCATAGCTTGGTATCTGCCTGATAACATCCAAAAGAAGGATGTTAATATACAGTCTCTTAAAAATTTCAAGAAATTTCTCAAATTGTTTTTCTACATTATCACTCAACAAATGACCAGGAAAAGGAACAGAGGTCTATACTCTCTCAAAGGTAAAGAACTTCCCTATTTTGTTTCAGAAGCCTTGGTCTTCTCTTTAGTAAGCTGCTTGTTCTTGGCCTCTTGTTCGTTCTATTCCTTTGACTGAATCGATTCCTCCTATAGTTGCTTCCCACTCCTTAATATAACTACCTTCGCTTGCTCTCTGGGATTCTTTTTCGTATCACTCGGTAGTCTACCTGGCACACGAGAATAAAAAGCATTACTCAATTGATCAATCTTATTCTCAAGTTTTTTAATCCATTCATTTGTCACAGTTGCCAAGTGTTCAATTGCTATCTCCCACGATGTCTTGCTCTCCCTTGATTATGGACTTCTGGAAGCAAAATTCTATTGATTACTTGGTCGTGGTGGTGCCTCTTGACTCAATGAAAAATTCAGATGGTTCCTCCACCCAAGATTGTATGTGTTGGAGTACGGGTTTTTCTGAGGTCTATCAAAGTTAGATACATAGTTCGCTTGCTGTACCTATGGACACTCAGAAGACACGTGAATAGAATCACCACACGAATCACAATATAAATGATTAGACATGGCATTAAATTGATTCGTTTTAATAGCATTAATCAATAAGTTAATTTTTGCGTTAAGCATGTTCAAACTATCAACCTCATGCACAATAGCCCTTTGTCTAGGAGTCTCACGTTCACTAAACCAGTCATATTGGTTAGATGTCATATCATCAAGTAATGCACATCCGTCATCATATGACTTGCTCATAAAAGCACCCCTACTGCAGCATCTATGGTAATCTTGACAGAATTTAAAAGACCCTTATAAAATGTTTGCAAAATCAACCAGTCAGGAATACCAAGATATGGGCACCTCCTAATCAAATCCTTAACCATTCCCAAGCATTACATAAAGACTCACCCTCAAACTGCCTAAAGTTAGTAATATCAATACGTAGTTTGACTATCTTACCAAGTAGAAAATACTTAGCCAAAAATGTTTGAGAATAAATCTCCCAACTCGTAAAATGATTAGCAGAAAAGGAGTTCAGCCATACCATTGCCTTTCCCCTACGAGAGAAAGGGAATAAAACCTAAAACAGTTCTAAAAGTCATAAAATAAAGCTTAAAATTAAATTAAATAAAACAATTTTAGTATATAAAAATATCGCTATCACAAACTCCTTCCTAAGATAACTCCTGTTGCTCTTAATAGAACATCCTTTCTCATTCTGGACTTTCTTACATAGCTTGATTAAGGTATTGCTTCTCTCTTCTTTTTTTGCTAGGAATAGCACCCATGTATACATAAAATAATCATCTATGATCAGAAATCTATTGTGCTTTACCCTGGGTTCTGAGTTCTAGTAAGTCCAAACAAATCTATGAGCATGAGTTCTAACTAATTTCGATATTAGGTCTTTCACTATAACTTAAATGATTTATTCTGATCCTAGAATAATCATCTATAACTTAAAATTATGTTCTTGTGTGCTTGCCCTTTATACAAACATCACATAGCCTATCTCTTTCAAATCTAAGTTAGGGTAGGCCTTTCACTATGTTTTTCCTAACTAATTTTGATATTAGGTCCATGATTTCATGATCTAATCTCCTATACTAAAGTCAAGCATTGTCATGGCTTACTGTTTGAGACATGCCTCCTCAAAATACACTATGTTGTCTAGATTGATCACATAGATATTATCTTGCCTAAATCCTCTAAATCTAATCTCCTTGTTAACTTATCTATTACTTTACAACAATCAAAATCAAATAAGACCACATAACCTTTATCATAGAGTTGAGAAATACTAAAAGATTATGTTTCAATCTTTTAATTAACAAAACATACTCAATAAGAGTTGGAGATGTAACTATGTTACCAAAGCTAATTATTTTTCCTTTTCAGTTGTCTCCAAAGACAACTTTGCCTCCACTTTTCTCCTCTAGATAGCTAAATTTGGTGGTATCTCCGGTCATGTACCGGGAGCAGCCACTATCCAGAAACCTTGTGGTCTTGGATCCTTCAACTTTCAAGTAGATCTATTAAAAGGAAAATTCAGCCTTTTGGTACCCAAATCTTTTTGAGTTCAGCTTGGTAGCATTGTTTCTAGTTACTTTAGGCAACTATTATTCTATTATTTTACTAGGTGCAGTGTTTTTAATCCAACATGCATCATTTGTGCGACTGGTTCTGTGACAATATGAGCATTTTAAAATTTTCATTTGCTTTTTATTTTTGCTTACATTTGTCTTCTTCTTATATTTGCAGTGTTCCGCTTTGTGTCCCATTTTCATGCATGCATGACATCTAATTTTGGCTTAATTGACACCTGAGCTTGGCGCAAAGAAGTTGTAGAGCTTTTTCTAGGATTTGGATGGGTCATATCCTAATCCAGCCTTGTTATCGATTACCCTTTGGGCACTTAGCATTGAATCTAACTTTTCTTGGCCTTGGGCAAACTTGTATAATAGAAAACTCAATCTCTGATTTCTACTTTTCTCCTCTTTAAGTTCCTCTTCTAACATTGATGAATCATTGTTGTTATTTTCTGTAGAGACAAACATGCTTCTAAGTTTTCCTAGTTTAGCTTTTAGTACCTTAGATCTCTCTAATACGTTTTCAACCTTAGCACGCAATTTATTGTTATGTTGCTTCAGCTTATCATATTTATCTTTTAATTTATTATTTTTTAAAGCCACTTGTTCTTTTCTTCCTCCAATTCAGTATGTACTTTCCTTGAAGATGTATTTTTCCTAGTTACCTTCCTAAGATCTTTAAGGGCTTCTAGAAGTGATTTATGCAATTCATGTAAAGATAGATCATCTCCAAAATCTGAGGAATTTAAATTTTCAAAGTAATAAGAGCTTACCTCATTGTTTTGAGAGTCCTCCAATGCCATGAAGCACAGGTTGGCCTACTCAGTCTCGGCTTCCTCTTCTAAAGTGTTGCTATTTTTGTCACTCTAAGCACTCAATGCCTTCTTTTTCTTTCCCTTTTTGTCCTTCTTGTTAACCTTCTTGAGTTAAGGACATTCTCCTTTAATGTTTTTAGGCTTCTTGCACTCAAAACATCGGATTTCATCCTTCTTTTCTAGCTTTGTGAACCCTAGATTGCCTTTATTTCTCCTTCTTCTAATCATAAACTTCTTGAATCTTTTAGTTAGCAATGGCATTTCTTCCTTATCTTCTTTTTCTTCACTATTTGAGGTACATGTTTCACTTTCTACCTTAAGAGCCACTATTTTTCCTTTTTTTTCCACTCACTATGCCCTTGGTATTGAGTTTCATTTCATGAGTTATAAATGACCCCACCAATTGATCCATTATGAGTGTTCCAAATTATTTGATTCCTTAGACTCTCAAACTTTAGGTAGGCATTTTAACACTTTGTCAATCATGTCTTGTTCGGATATACCTTTTCCTAGCAGTCTGAGTTCATTTATTATTGTGTTGAATCTTGTAATTATTTCTCGCACACTTTATCCTTTATTCTGAATGCCTGATACTCTTGCGTTAGCATCCAAACCTTGTTCTTTCTTACTTGGTCTATACCCTCATATGTAGCCTCAAGTCTTTACCCCATTTCCTTGGATGTGACATAGGAGAAAACTCTATAATATTTGTTTAAGCCCAATACTAGGTGAAGTAGGTTCACAACTTTGCAATTAGCTTTGTTAGCTTTTTTCTTCTCTGGAGTTATACTCTTCATTTTGATATGTACATGGACACCATCAACTTCCTCTATTGGGAATTTAATACCTTCTTCAATTATCTCCTATGCAGTCTCATCCTGACCTATGATGAAATTCCACATCCTCTACTTCCGGTAGCTATAGTTGCTACCATCGAAGAAAGGAGCTTTGTTTGTTGAGTATGCCTCAAATGGTACTCTATCTCCATTTAGTGCCATGTCGGACCTTTGGTGTTGAAGCTGTTAAGCTCTTCTCAAAACACTCAATATGATACCAATTGTAAAACAATTTAGAGGAGGTGAATAGGTTGTCCGATAATGTTTGAGTGATTTTACAAGTTTTTATAATTTGTGAAGGATGAAAATAAAAAGGTAGGAAAGAAAACAAAAATAAAAGACAAAAAACACAAGTTTTACAGTGGTTCACCAACTTGGCATACATCCACTTTTAGATACCCTCTTAGATTTTTCACTATTTTTCCAAATAATACAAACTTGATTCGAGGTTCAAGTTAGACCTATTACAGTGTTTTCCTAAACACTAACTTTCCAACCTAACCTAGGTTGATTTTCTCTCTAAACCCCAAATCATTAATCCTTAAGAGGTCTTTGAGACTCTTAGTATAGGAGATGAAAAAAGTTACAAGAGAATTAAGGCTATAATCCTCAGATGTAACCAAATTGATCTTACTAAAAGATTGCTCCAAAGAGTGTAATTGAAGTTAAAACAAAGTGTGTAATTTCAAAAAATAGAGCTTTCAGTTCGTTTGTTGCATACGCATTCAATCGCACAACTACCAGCCCTTTTCCTTCTTAAATTCCTCATTTTTATATGAGACTTGAAGAGAGCCACTGAATTGGTAAATCAATCTTGAATGTTGCTCATAAATGCTCTTTATCTACCTCATTAAATACATTTGCCTATTGCTCTGTTCTTTTCATTTTCTTTTGCTTCCCTCAAATTTACTATAAAATCAAAAAATTTGCTTTTACTGCATAAAAGATGTTAGTCTTCACTAGCAAATAATTAATTGTGTTTTGCATTGGTGATTAGTAAGATAATAACATTTTGGACTTAACTTAAGCTCTTAAGGAATCAATATTAATTTTGAATGATAACCTGCATTGAATTTTTCACTAACTCATTAGCTTTTGTTCAGAGATGAAAGTTGAAGTTCTAGTGTTGACATTGTTACTTTCTTATGCCGACATGGTTAACAAAGATAAATATGTGGAGTAAGTTCAATTTGCTATTCCACATGCTAAGTTGATAAATTCCTATTGCTCATGTCGACGCCTTAATATTTCTATGTTGACATCTAATAGCGTAAATATCCTAGTTCATGTGTTGACATCTTAATTGACTTTTTTCGACATGATCCTTTATGTATTTTGTGTCTGTTCTAAAGTATGTGTTGACATCATAAAGTCTTATGTCGACATCTAGTCTTTTATGTTCTATGTCCATTCTAAACTATATATCGATATAATGATATGCATGTGTCAACATGGCCCTCTATGTGTTCAGTGTTTGTTCTAAATCATGTGTTGACATTATAATATATTTGTGTCGACATTTGGTTTTATGTGTTTTGTGAGTGTCGACATTAAAAAGTCTCATGTTAACATCAATTCTATTGTGTGTTCTATCTTCACGTGTTGATATCCTAATTTGCTTGTATCGACATCAGGTAGTGTTGAATGATCTAAGTTATGTGTCGAACATTACTTTTTAAGGAATGTGTTGACATCTAGATTTTTCATGTCGACATCCGGTAGCATATTTATTATTCCTTTTGATTTCTAAAGAATGTGTCGCAGCCTGATGTTTCGTGTCGACATCATGGTAGTATGTCTAGTGTTCTGAGCTGTGTGTCGACATGTCTATAAGGTGGGTCGACATGTGTCCTTATGTGTTCTCCATCCTTCATGAAATTTTTCTAAGTATTGGTCGTGCGACCTGTCTAAAACATAATGTCAACATGCTTCCTTATATGTTAAACTAGATGTGCTATTCAACATTGCTCTTCATGTCAACATGTATGAAGGTAGTGGCGACATGCTTTTTCACTTATTCTCATAAGGGTTTTGGGTTTAAATTTTTCAATCTTAAACTCATTCTTTCTAATTGTTGACATTAAACATACTAAATTGTACAACATCAAAACCCTTAATGCCAACAACCTTTGATAGGGAATTGGCAATGAAAAAAGAGAGAACGAACGGTATCACACATATTATATCTCTAAGATCCATCATTTGAGACAATAATGCATGAATCTATTATGAGTTTAACATCCGAGTCCTATCTTCTCCCTTACCAAAAATAAGGAGAAATCCAAGATATCTACACCATACATATTTTCATCCATTGAAAAAAGTATTAAAAGCATGATTCACGAATTTAATCTCAAATATTCATATTAATAATTATTTGACCGGTAATCCTAAGGGAATATTTGGTAACTTTAAAGGGCTATTTTTGGTTGTTTGACTTTTTTATCACCCAGAAAAATGTTTGGTAATTTAGGTGATAAATAATAAAATCCTAACAAATAATTTAAAATTTGTCAAAAAGTTAACAGATATCTAAAGTAGTATTTGAGCTTTTAAAAACTGCTTTTAGACTTTTTTTTTTTACTATTTTATCATTTTTATATTAACAACAACAAACATAATTAAATAGTTAAAAATAATTTTAATCACATCATCTTTTGACTTTTTATTATTTTTACATTGTAATTTTAATAAGATAATATTTAAATTATTATTATGATATATATGTAAATTAATTGATTATCTTTTAAAAACAATAGTTGAAAAAATTGTTTTTATAAATTTATACATAATTATATGATTTGCATCATTTTTCATAATATTAATTATTTTTAAAAGGTTATTCATATTATATTTATAAATTTTATATTTTATTACATATCAATAATATGAAAAAAAATATATATATATTCTAAAAATAAAACAGATTTAATTTAACATTTACTTGTTCTTTTTTGTCATTTTATATCTAAACACTAATATGAGTTAGACAATCAAACATTAATATCAAATAACATATATATATATATATATATGAAAAAACAATGGTTCATATGCACATTTAATTGATTATCAATCAAGCATTAATATTTAACTAACAAAATTATTATTACATTGAAAAAATTAAAAAACTGAAGAATTATTGGATGAATTGGAGGATGTGTGTGGATTATAAATAACTGAATGATGCCACAGTAAGAGACAAGTTTTTCATTCCTTTAATTGAAGAATTATTGAATGAATTGTCTGGTTCTCAAGTGTTTACAAAACTGGATCTAAGTTTAGGATATCACCAAGTCAGGATGAATGTTGCAGACATAGAAAACACTGCATTTAGGACTCATGACGGGCACTATGAATTCTTAGTCATGCCCTTTGGGCTGACCAATGCCCCATCAACCTTCCAAAAGCTTATGAATGATGTGTTCAGACCATACCTGAGGCAATTTGTGTTAGTATTTTTTGATAATATTCTTGTATATAGTAAAAATTGGCATGAACACTTGTAACACTTGAAATTAGTCCTTGATCTTCTAAGGCAACACCAGCTCAAGATCAAACAAAGTAAATGTTCCTTTGCATTGGTTCAGATCCAACATTTAGGACACATTATTGACCATTTGGGAGTTAGAGCAGAACCTGAAAAACTGAAGGCCATAGAGGAATGGCCTCAACCCAAGTCTATCAAAGAATTAAGGGGTTTTTTGGGATTGACTGGTGACTACTGAAAATTTATTAAACACTATGGTATTATAGCTAAACCACTCACTAATATACTAAAGAAATAGGGGTTTAAGTGGACTGCGGAGTAAATCGTAGCCTTGAATCGACTGAAGGATACTTTGTGCAAAGCTCAACTGCTGGCACTTCTTGATTTCAAAAAAGAATTTGTAATAGAGACCAATGCATCTAACATTAGAGTAGGGGCTGTATTATTGTAAGACAATAAACCAGTAGCTTTTTTCAGTAAGGCTCTAGCTTCAAGGCATAAGGCTTTACCTGTCTATGAACAAGAACTGTTAGCTGTGGTGTTAGCTGTACAAAAATGGAGGCACTACTTGGTTGGGGTTCATTTTGTGATAAGAACATATCATCAAAGCCTAAAGTATATTTTGGAACAATGAATCTCAACACCTGCACAGAAGAAATAGTTGATTAAGTTCATGGGTTATGATTTTTCAGTAGTATATAAGGGGGGAGCTGATAATGTAGTAGCTGATGCCTTATCTAGAAGACCTGAGGAATCTGAATTGATTAGAGGTTCTGAAGAAAAGGAGTTAGCTAAAATCAAAGCAATATCAATAATTAACATAACTCTCATGTCTGAAATCGAACAAAGTTGGCAAAAAGATAGTAAGATTCAAGAAATACTCTCACAGCTACAAGAAGGGAAGCCTGTTAAACACTATTCTTGGAACAATGGAGTCTTGACCAGAAAAGGAAAAATAGTCGTGGGCAATGTAAAAGAGCTACGCCTCAAGTTGATTGAGTGGTGGCACTCTAGTGCAATTAGGGGACACTCTAGGGTGGAAGTCTCTTATAGGAAGCTGAGGCAATTGTTTTATTGGAAGCATATGCATTTAGAGGTGGCCAAATTTATTACAGAATGTGATGTCTGCCAAAGGTCTAAGGTTGATAATAGTGCTTATCCAGGTTTATTGTAGCCTCTCGCTATTCCCACCTCAGTATGGACTGACATAACAATGGATTTTATAGAAGGTCTCCCCGATTCGTATGGGAAATATGTTATTTTGGTGGTGGTGGACAAATTAAGCAAATATATCCATTTTGTTCCATTGTCACATCCTTATTCTACAGTAATAGTAGCTCAAGCATTCATGGATTCAGTCTTTAAACTTCATGGGATGCCAAAAACTATAGTGAGTGATAAGGATAAGGTGTTTCTCAGCCAATTCTGGAGGGAATTGTTTAAATTGTAGCAGGTAAGGTTGCAGTTCTCTTCAGCTATTCATCCCCAATCTGATGGGCAGTCTGAGGTTGTCAACAGGTGTTTGGAGCAATACTTAAGGTGCATAGTTAGTGATAAACCAAGGGAATGGGTGAAGTGGCTACATTTAGTTGAGTTATGGTACAATACCAACTATCATACAGCCACTAAAATGTAACACCGAAAATTCGGTGTTAAAGGTGTACTATGAAATATTTTAATAATTATAAAAGAATTTTTTTTTTTAATTTTATTGATTTTCGATTTGAGGTATTAAATTAGAATTGTGGGTATATATAAAATGTCGTGTTCACAATTTGTAGTGAATCTCATCTCTACGAAATTTAAATTTTAATGGAAAGTGGGTAAAAATATATATATTAACGTTTATTTAATTTTTTTATTAATATATGTATATATAAAAACAAAAAAAAAGAAAGAGGAGAGACGCAACGTTTTACCCCAAAATGCCGCGTCTCCCCCCTAATTTGATTAGGCCTTTCAGCCCTAATCTCTCTCACGCTCGCACTATCTTGCTCTCTCTCTCGAATACTCTTTGTCTCTCGCTCTCTTTCTCTTGAGCGCTCTCTCTGTCTCTGTCGCACTCTCTTCCACTCACCATCTCCGACCGCCACAAGAGACAGATCTCTACCGTCTCCCTCTCTCTTTGTTTCTCTCTCTATATTTCTTCTCTCGCGCAACAGAACTCCCATGTCTTTCTCACTCTCATACGACAGAGACCTCGCTTTCTCTCCCTCACTCGCGCGATGCTCTGTATGAGCATCCCTCTTCGGGAACCTATCCTAGATCAGTGCTCAATGGACATCCGAAAACCCTAGCTATGACTGTGATTCTTTCCCTGCATAGGTAAGGTCCCATTCCTAACCCTAGCTCTAGGATTTTGAATTTTCTTAGTAAATAACTTTAAATTACTGAAATTTACTTTAAATTGGAAGCTTTGCAGGTCTCGAAATGAACTGAGAATGGCATTCGATAAAGGTTGCGAACTGCAAAAAACCCTAGGTGAGAGATTTTTAATCCCTTTAATATTCAAACTATTTTATTAAATTTAGGTTGAGAATATGTGTAGATACATTCTGAAAATATGCTAGATTCGAAGGAAATGAATTATTCTTGAAATTTTGTATGAAGTTATTTAGGTTAAATCTATAATTTGATATAAATTAGGCTGCGAAGCATGATAGAATGTCTGAGATAGTAATAGAGTTTTGTTTGATTGGTTTGTGTAGCTTTTCTTGGGGTTTGAATTGAAATTGGCATGAATTGAATTAAGATTATGTAAATTCGGGAGAAAATTGATAAAATTAAGAAATGTTAGAAATTAAAGTCATTGATAAGGGAAATGATCCTAGATTGATGAAACGAGAGTTCAGAAATGTGATTGTGTAAATTAAGGCTATTTTAAATAAGGGGGAAATTTGAAAACCCTTTAATGGAGCCTTAATTGATGATTATTTGTATTGATTGGTCTAGGTTGACCTTTCGGAGACCTGAAAGGAGTTGATTTTGGATTAATTGTTGAAATAGGGAGTAGATACCCTCCCCAGAGGTGAGTGGACAGTCCACTGTGTAATAAATGAGCAAAATGGTTTTAAATTCTTTGGTAAATGATTTTGAATGATCTTCACATGATTTATATGAAATGATTTGTGATTGTAGGATATCTGAAATAAAAATTTGAATTACGAATACATCCTATGTGATTTTAAATGAATTTGTGTCATTTGCATTTGGATACTTGATTGGTAAATGCTTGTGGCATGATTTTCGGAATGAGTTGATGAAATATGGCACATTGATTAAAATCTGAATGATTGTGAAATGATGGTACACGAGAGAAATGACTATAGTCATTCCCCCTACGGAGTGATCCGACGAGATAACGTGGATTGAGATTTATTTGCGAGAGAGGAATGCGGCCTCTGCTCTGCCACGTAAGACTATCCGGATTGCACCCTGGTGAGGTTCGAGCCAACGCCAAGGAAGGGGGTAGTGTTTAGAAAAACAGAAATGGAAAACCCCTTGGCGGGTTTCCGTCTTGATTTGGCCAAACACAAGGCAGAAGTGATTTCGATGGAACCCTTGTAATTTTCTAAGAGAATGGTTGATATGGATGCATATTTTGTAAATCATGTTGAATTACCGAAAATGCTTTGATAAGCAAAGTATTATTTGAGATATGCTTTGACATCCCCCACTTTCACCCTTTATTTATTACACAATCATACCATTGCACTCCACTCACTGAGTATTTATAATACTCACCTCTCTTTAATATTTTTCAGAAGAAGACTAGGCCCGTGACAGAGATTGGAGCTTGGAAAGGTCTATCAGCAGACTTGTGTAGGTATATATAGTGATGTATAGTTATTTTGGTCTGAACTGAAATCTTTAGAAACGAAGATTTGTATAATTCTTTTGGTATGGATTTAATCAATACTTGTTTCCCGTATAGGAATTAGTATTGATGGAATCTTTACATGGTTTATGCTGGAGTTATTTGGAACTTGTTTATTTTCTTTAATTCTCATTTTTGGTAAAAACTCATTGTTTGAGTGGGGCATTTGGCTTGTAATATTGAGATTTGTTATTTTCTTTCGATTTTACGAAATTCTGTACATCTCATATAGTTTGGACTTTACTGATGTTAGCTTGATTGCTTCAAGTGTTAGTAAAGCCCTACAACTATGTTTTGGGATTTCTTGTATGTTAAATATTTTATTTATACTGCGACCTTTGAAATGGCTAGAATGGCCATATTGCATGCTTATATGTACAGGTACCCTCTCCCCAATTGTGTGCCGGTGTGTGCTCGTGTGTACAGAGACAGACCGAATGACTCCTTGCATGTGTATTGTTATGTGATGTTTCCTATTTTTTATGAATGATGTATTTGAAGAATTGTTGTGTTGTTTTTATAGTCTTGTGGAGTTCCGGTATATGGAGAGGTTCTGCCCGTGTACCGAGACAACGTGGCGGCTGTTGCGAGGTCGATCCGAGGATCAAGGCGTGACAAAAATGACTCCCTTTCAGGTGTTGTATGGACAAGCTCCTCCCATTCATCATTCCTATCTCCCTGGGTTTTTTTATGTAGAAGCAGTGGACAGTAGTTTAACTGCAAGGGAATGCTTGATTCATAATCTTAAACACCACCTCACCCATGCTCAGCATAGAATGAAGCAACTGGCAGATAAGAGAAGAACTGACAGGGACTTCACAGTGGGAGACTGGGTCTCTGTTAAGCTTCAACCTTATCGCCAGCATTCCCTGAGGACTCATCATTGCCAAAAATTGTCTCCACGATATTTTGGTCCATTTTTAGTTCAAGCTAGAATAGGTAAGGTGGCTTATAAATTAGAGCTTCCTAATGATGCAAAGATTCATTCAACCTTTCATGTATCTCTACTCAAAAAGAAGATTAGAGATGCACCTGTTACCCCCCAACTGCCTAAGGAAATCAATGATCAAGGTCAAATGATATTGGAACCAGTGGCAGTATTAGATAGAAGAATAGTAAGGAAGGGTAATATTGTTGTTACACAAGTTCTGGTTCAGTGGAGTGATAGCTTTCCTGAAGATGCTATTTAAGTCAATTTGTCACGCCCCGATCCTCAGATCGACCACGCGACAACCGTCGCGTCGTCTCGATACATGGGTAAAACCTCCCCATCTACCGGGACTCCGCAAGGCTATCAAATTCACAATAAATCATCAAACTCATAAAATTCTTCAAAAACAAGAAATTT
Source organism: Dillenia turbinata (assembly GCA_037126225.1). Lineage (NCBI taxonomy): Eukaryota > Viridiplantae > Streptophyta > Magnoliopsida > Dilleniales > Dilleniaceae > Dillenia > Dillenia turbinata. The sequence continues at coordinate 13,467,152 of JBAMMX010000011.1, forward strand.
CAAAATCCATACACATACAAGGAGCCATCCGGCTCATCAAGGATGTACAAACACACACATTGACACACATCGGGGAGTGGGATCCTGTACATGCACGATTACACGGCAACACACAACGGGGAGCGGGAACCTGTACATGCACGCATGCAATGTGACCATCTTGGCCACTCTGAAAGCATTTAACAAACAAGAAGTTCCAAAACATAGCCGTTAGATTTTACCAACACTTACCCGAGGAAAACAGGCCAGTATCGATAAAATCCTAACGGTATGAGTTGTACAGAACTTCACAAAATCAAAGAAAAAGCATTGAAATTAAGATTTACAGTCCAAATGTCCCAGTATAATTATAAACAGTTTTCCAAAACTAGAGAAATCAAAAGAAATAAAAACAAATCAAAAATTGACGGATTTTATCAATACTTGCCGACAACTCAGCCAGTATCAATAAAATCCGCACGGCTGGAATGTACAAACTTCCCTTTCCATGATTTGCAAGCTATCAATCCCCAAAAGTAGCCCTGTCTGCCAAATACCTATACTGTCTGCAAAAATACTTCGCAAGCTCCGTCAAGTACGCTCCCAACTAAGTCTCCTCTGAAAAATGGGGGGAGAGAGGGGTGAGTATAGGGGTATACTCAGTGAGTGGAGTGCAATGGTGTGATTGTATTCATAAATAAGGTGTGAATGTGGGGCAGTCAAAGCATATCTCATAAATCATTTCATATACATAAAATCATTTCAATCAATCACATTTCACAAATATGCATCCATATCAATCATCTTTTCAGAAAATCCTGGGGTTCCATCGCAAACACTTCCGTCTTAGGGCGGCCAAACCCAGACGAAAGCCCGCCAAGGGTTTTTCTATCCAATGTCTCAAAACAAACCCCCTTCCTTGGCGTTGGCTCGTACATCACCGGGGTGCACCAGATCTAGTACGACTTCGGCAGAGGGAGGGACGTCTAACTCCCCCGCACATCCAAACCCCAACCCACGTCACCCCGTCGGGTCGCTCCGTGGTGGGAATATGACTATAGTCATCTACGGCACCCTTCATTTCTCAATCAATCCATTTCTCAACAATGTGCCATGAATTTCAGCAAATAATCCACAATTTCATGCCAAAGCAGCTCATAGAGCAATATCAAATATCACATGGCACAAAAGCATTTATAAATACAATGGATGCATTCGTATTTCACAATCCAGTTCAGACAGCCCACAATCACAAAACAATTTACATAAATCATGTAAAATCCTTCAAAAATCATTTTTAAAGCAATTTTAAAACAGGTTTCTCATTTACGAACACAATGAACCGTCCACTCACCTCGAGAGAGGGTATTCACTCTCAAATTCTCAATCCAATCCGAATAGACCCCTTTTTAAGTCCCCAAACGATTAACCTAATCAAACATTGCAATTATCGTCAATTAATATCTCTATAACAAGGGTTTTCACATTTTCCTAACTTAATTCACCCTTAATTTCACATCCACGATTTCGAAATGTTGATTTCATCACCCGAAAATCAGTTATAGCTCTAATGAACTTTAATTACCAATAATTCCTAATTTTTCTCATTTTCTTTCAATTTCACATACATATAACATTTTTCAGGCTTATTTCCTCTAAATTTAACCCTAAAAGTACTCAATTTATTGAGAGGATCAAAATCCCTCACCTAGGGTTTCTCGTGGATCGAAATCCTTGCTCAGGTACTTTCTCAGTCCGTTCTCAAACCTGCAAGGCGTCCAAATTCAACATTTAATTCAATAACCAGACTTCTTACTAAGGAATGTTGAAAACCCTAAGGCTAGGGTTAGGACCGATCCTTACCTATGCAGAGGGGCGGTTGCAGGCTTGACCTAGGGTTGTCAAAGAGTAAAAAGGCTGCTGGGTTGATCGTTGGCAGCAAGGGTGCTCACAGCGAGCGTCATGCGAACGAGCAGTGGAGGGGCAAAACATGAATCCTGCCATCGCGCGCGAGAGAGAAGGAGAACAGTTCGATTCGCGCGCGAGAGAGAGAGGAAACGGAGTTCGGTTGCTCGCGTCGCAGGTGGTGGCGGATCGATCGAAGATGAGAGTGATTGTGCGAGGGAGAGAGCGCGAAGAGAGACTGAGAGAGATGAAGGAGAGATCAACACAGAGCGACTCGAGGCCGAGAGATGGTGACCCGCGGTGGTTCGCGGTGGCTGCGGTGGTCACGGTGGTGGTTGCAGCGGCCAAGGAAAGCGGTGATGATGGCGGCGAAATCGTGAGGGAGAGGGAGAGTGCGCAGATTCGAAGAGAGAGACGGGAGAGTGAGAGAGAGACGAAGAAGAGAGATATAACCCTAATCTCTTAATTGGGGGAGATGCTGCGTTTCACTCCGAAACGCAGCACCTTCTTCTCTCTCTCTCTTCTCGTTTTTTTTTTTTTTTTTTTTTTTTTTTACCCTAATATATTTAAATAACTAAACAATTATATTTATATATACAAAGTCAAAATTTTTCTACTTTCTTATAGAAATATTTACAAAATACTCAACATCGAGTTTTCCGGTATTACAACTCTTAACCCCCAAAAAACAAATTTCGTCCTCGCAATTTCAAAATACAATTCATACATCAAAGAGCTGCGGATGTTGCTTCCGCATTAGTTCTTCGGTCTCCCAAGTCTGTTCTTCGACTTGATTGTTTTTTCACAGCACTTTCACCATAGGAATCTGCCTATTCCTCAACTGTTTGAGCTGTCTATCTACTATCTGCGCAGGTTGCACTTTGAAACTCAAGTCTTCTTGCAGTTCTATTGGAGGAACTTCCAATACGTGTGAAGGATCCGGCAAGTACTTTTTCAACATCAAAACGTGAAAGACATCATGGATCCTTTGCAATTCTGACGGCAATTCTAGTCGGTATGCCACCACTCCAATCCTTTCCAGAATCTTGAAGGGTCCAATATAACGAGGGTTTAGTTTTCCTCGTTTCTGAAATCGAACTATACCCTTCCAAGGAGATATCTTCAAAAACACCATATCTCCCACTTCAAATTCCAAGGGCCTTCTCCTTTTGTCGGCGTAGCTCTTTTGCCGATCTTGAGCTGCCTTCATTCTTTCCCGAATTAACTTCACCTTTTCCTTGGTAGTTTCGATCAATTCTATGCTTTCAATCTTCCGTTCTCCAACTTCATCCCAACAAAGTGGAGTCCGACATTTTCTTCCGTAGAGAGCTTCATAGGGAGGCATTCCAATACTAGCTTGGTAGCTGTTGTTGTATGCAAATTCAATCAGCGAGAGATGCCTATCCCAACTCCCATGGAAATCCATAACACATGCTCTCAACATATCTTCCAAAGTCTGGATCGTACGTTCAGATTGCCCATCAGTTTGCGGATGAAAAGCAGTGCTGAACTTCAACTTGGTACCCAAGGCCTCTTGCAACTTAGGCCAGAATCTGGATGTGAATCGGGGATCTCGATCTGATACAATCGATACTGGAACCCCGTGAAGTCGGACAATCTCATCAAGGTACAACCTTGCTAACCTTTCCAAGGAATAAGTATTCTGAACTGGGAGGAAATGTGCCGATTTTGTGAGTCTGTCTACTATCACCCAAATGGAATCATGACGACTCAGAGTACGTGGCAATCCTACCACGAAATCCATTGTAATATGCTCCCATTTCCATTCAGGTATAGGCAATGGTTGAAGCGTTCCGGCTGGTTTTTGATGTTCGGCTTTTATTTGTTGACAAACCAGACATCTTGCCACAAATTCAGCTATTTCCCGTTTCAAGCCTGACCACCAATAAGTTTCTTTGATGGTTCGGTACATTTTTGTGCTTCCGGGATGCATAGCATAAGCCGAAGAGTGTGCTTCTTCAAGAATAGCCTTTCGAAGCCCATCATCTTTGGGAACACAAATCCGTTTCCCATACATGACTGTACCATCCTCCCGAACATGAAAATCATTAGTTTCACCCTTGCGAACCCTTTCCACAATTTGCTTTAACTCTTCATCAGCAGTTTGGAGTTCTTTAATACGATCCACCAAAGTTGGTCGAACTTCAAATTTTGCCAATAACGCACCGCTGTCATCACAAGAAATTTTGGCTCCAAGAGCATGAAATTCTACCAGGCATGAGAGGTAAGAGTCTCCCTGAATCAGAGAAGAAGATGAAGACTTGCGGCTTAAAGCATCCGCAACTACATTCGCCTTGCCCGGGTGATAATCAATCACCAGATCATAGTCTTTGATCAGCTCTAACCATCTCCTTTGCCTCAAATTGAGCTCTTTCTGGGTGAGCAGGTACTTGAGGCTCTTGTGGTCGGTGAAGACTCTGCAAGTGGTTCCATATAAATAATGACGCCAAATCTTTAATGCAAATACGATTGCAGCCAATTCTAAATCATGGGTAGGATAATTCAACTCATGCTTCTTTAACTGTCGAGAAGCGTAGGCGATAACTCTGTCACCTTGCATCAAAACACATCCTAGCCCTTGTTTACTAGCATCACTGTAAACAACATAATCATCACCGGTAGTAGGAAGGGCAAGTATGGGAGCTGACGTGAGTCTCTGTTTGAGTTCTTGAAAACTCTGCTCACATTTATCTGTCCACTGAAATTTAATTCCTTTCCGAGTCAAACCAGACAACGGAGCTGCAATCTTGGAAAAACCCTGCACGAATCTTCGATAGTACCCCACTAATCCGAGGAAGCTTCTCACCTCGGTGACGTTCTTGGGCTGTTCCCATCTCAGAATTGCCTCAACTTTCTTCGGATCAACAAATATCCCTTCTCCGGATACTACATGTCCCAAGAAACCAATTTCTTTCAACCAAAATTCACATTTTGAGAACTTAGCATACAATTGCTTGTCTCGGAGAGTCTGTAGCACAATCCGAAGATGATCTGAATGCTCTTCAGCATTTTTGGAATACACAAGAATGTCGTCAATGAAAACAATGACGAACTTATCGAGATAGGAGTGGAAAACTCGATTCATAAGGTCCATGAAAGCTGCCGGAGCATTTGTCAAGCCGAAAGGCATCACCAAGAATTCATAATGCCCGTACCGCGTCCTAAACGCCGTCTTGGGGACATCATCTTCCTTTATCCGCAACTGGTGATAACCGGACCTCAAATCAATCTTGGAGAAGACACTCGCCCCTTGGAGTTGATCAAACAAGTCATCAATTCTCGGCAAGGGATACTTGTTCTTGATGGTCACCTTATTTAATTGCCGGTAATCGATACACAAGCGAAGAGTGCCATCTTTCTTCTTTACAAAGAGAACCGGAGCACCCCAAGGTGAAATGCTCGGTCGGATGAATCCTTTATCCAACAACTCTTGGAGTTGGACCTTCAACTCTTTCGGCCCCCGGTGCCATTCGATAAGGAGTAGTAGAAACTGGTGCCGTGCCGGGAATAAGATCTATAGCAAAGTCAAATTCCCGAATCGGTGGTAACCCAGGCAACTCTTCCGGAAAGACGTCCAGAAACTCATTCACCACAGGGACGTTGCTCAGATCAAGGCTTTCCGCCGTAGTATCAATGATATGAGCCAAATATGCTTCACAGCCCTTATGCACCAATCTCCGTGCTTCAAGAGCTGAAATCACGCAGTTCGGCAATACCCGTCGTTCACCGGTGAACACAAGTAGTGGATGTCCTGCCCTACGGAATTTCACTTCTTTCGTGAAGCAGTTCACTGAAGCTCGGTGAAGACTTAGCCAGTCCATGCCCAGGATGGCATCAAAGTCCTTCATATCCAACGGAATCAAATCCGCTTCAAGGATTGTTTCACCAACTTTCACCTCACAAGACTTATATACAGAATTCCGAATCAAATGCTCTCCCAATGGAGTAATGACCAACAGCTCTTCATCAAGAGGAACTAAATCCCTATCAGAGTGTCTTGCAAATCCCGAATTCACAAACGAATTATTCGATCCGGTATCAATGAGTATATGAGCATCAACTCCAAAAATTTTCATCACACCTATGAATATAAACCATAAACACAATTATATCATCATACTCTTCAAGTCATAATCACAAATCATCAAATCATAGTTATAAACCACAGATATCACATTTTCAAATTCCAAACTTAAATTTAAATGAAAATTACCTGTGACTATGTCGGGATTAACCTGAGCTTCTTCATTTGTCATCGCAAAAACTCTAGCCTGAGCTCTCGGCTGAGGTCGCTGAGAGGAGGTAGCTACCACATTACTTCCTGTGCCCGTCCTAGGGTTAGAGCTAGTAGAAGGTGTCGCCGAACCAGCTGGACCAATTTTAGGGCCGCTAGAGGGACCTCTAACCTGCTGACTCCCTTGCCCTTCTCCTGTCAACTCAGGGCAATAATAACGAACGTGTCCCTCTTTCCCACAGTGATAACACCTCTTAGGTCCTCTGCACGGACCTGTATGATACCCTTTACAAGTAGGGCAAATCTGTGGTCCACTTCCTCTTGGTCTAGCTCCCAGTCCAACATTTCCAACGCTAGGAGCATACAGCCTACGAATTGGTTGGCTTTGAGGAAATCCAACCGATCCCGTAACAAATCCACCACTGTGGAAACCTGTAGGTCTAACCTTCTTAGAGCTCTGGCCCGGTGTGAAGCTGCCGGACCTCTTTTTCCCGCGGTAGTCCTTAACCTTTTCCCTTTCCATCACCATTTGTTCAGCCCTCAAGGCCAATTGCAACACGTTCTGATACGTGTGCTCATCTGTGACAGACATCTTTTCTCGGATGCTTAAATTCAGGCCATCTTCAAACTTAAAACGCCTGTACTCCTCAGAGGTGATTAACTCAGGTACAAAAGAGGATAGACTTCTAAACTTGGCTTCGTATTCTGTGACAGACATATTCCCTTGGCGAAGCCGAAGGAATTCTCGCCTTTTCAAGTCCCGATCAAAGCGGGTGTAGAACCTCTGATCGAATTCCCTAAGGAAGTCGTGCCAAGTGAGAGGTGAAACTGCATTTTCCTCTAATCCATCCCACCATGTGCTGGCATCCTCATCCAACAACCTCGTTGCTACTAGGAGCTTCAAACTGTCCTCTAACCCCATGTCTGTCAAAGCTTTCTTAACCTTCTTGCTCCATTTCTTTGCTTCTGCAGGATCACCGGATGCTGAGAAGGTTTCACAACCAAGCTGCCTTGCTTCTTTAACCAGCTTGGACAACTGAATTGGGGAGCGGCTGCTTGGAGCAACAACCGGAGGAGTGGGTGCTAGTGAGGCACTGGGTGCAGCAGCTGGCACCGAAGGAGGAACAGGTGGTGGAACTGTAGTCGGCTGCGGAGCTCGGTATTGCGCTCCAAAGGTACTCCACCATTCCATCACTTCCTGAAGAGCAGCGACAGGAGGAGGAGCAGTCCTGGTAGGAGGAGCCGGGTGTACGGACGTAGGCGGAGGAAGAGCATGCGAGGACGACTCATCCTCGTGCTCCTGTGGAGGAATTTCACTCACATTCCTCATTTTCCTTCGCGGCGGCATTGCAATCTATCCAAAATAAGAAACTGTATTTAAGTCAAGGGTTAAGCAAAGACTAAGCCTTAACCCCCTAAAAATAATATTCCTAATTCCTTAGGAAAACCATGGAAAGTTCTGTACATTCTCTATCAAAAGAAACTCAACATGTCAAAGTCGTTTGAAAACTTTTGGGATATTTGGAAAACATTTGAAAACATATCAAAATCATCAAACACTTGAAATCGTAAACCGTGCTCTGATACCAATAAAGTTGTCACGCCCCGATCCTCAGATCGACCACGCGACAACCGCCGCGTCGTCTCGATACATGGGTAAAACCTCCCCATCTACCGGGACTCCGCAAGGCTATCAAATTCACAATAAATCATCAAACTCATAAAATTCTTCAAAAACAAGAAATTTCAAAATCCATACACATACAAGGAGCCCATCCGGCTCATCAAGGATGTACAAACACACACATTGACACACATCGGGGAGTGGGATCCTGTACATGCACGATTACACAGCAACACACAACGGGGAGCGGGAACCTGTACATACACGCATGCAATGTGACCATCTTGGCCACTCTGAAAGCATTTAACAAACAAGAAGTTCCAAAACATAGCCGTTAGATTTTACCAACACTTACCCGAGGAAAACAGGCCAGTATCGATAAAATCCTAACGGTATGAGTTGTACAGAACTTCACAAAATCAAAGAAAAAGCATTGAAATTAAGATTTACAGTCCAAATGTCCCAGTATAATTATAAACAGTTTTCCAAAACTAGAGAAATCAAAAGAAATAAAAACAAATCAAAAATCGACGGATTTTATCAATACTTGCCGACAACTCAGCCAGTATCAATAAAATCCCACTACTGGAATGTACAAACTTCCCTTTCCATGATTTGCAAGCTATCAATCCCCAAAAGTAGCCCTGTCTGCCAAATACCTATACTGTCTGCAAAAATACTTCGCAAGCTCCGTCAAGTACGCTCCCAACTAAGTCTCCTCTGAAAAATGGGGTGAGTATAGGGGTATACTCAGTGAGTGGAGTGCAATGGTGTGATTGTATTCATAAATAAGGTGTGAATGTGGGGCAGTCAAAGCATATCTCATAAATCATTTCATATACATAAAATCATTTCAATCAATCACATTTCACAAATATGCATCCATATCAATCATCTTTTCAGAAAATCCTGGGGTTCCATCGCAAACACTTCCGTCTTAGGGCGGCCAAACCCAGACGAAAGCCCGCCAAGGGTTTTTCTATCCAATGTCTCAAAACAAACCCCCTTCCTTGGCGTTGGCTCGTACATCACCGGGGTGCACCAGATCTAGTACGACTGCGGCAGAGGGAGGGACGTCTAACTCCCCCGCACATCCAAACCCCAACCCACGTCACCCCGTCGGGTCGCTCCGTGGTGGGAATATGACTATAGTCATCTACGGCACCCATCATTTCTCAATCAATCCATTTCTCAACAATGTGCCATGAATTTCAGCAAATAATCCACAATTTCATGCCAAAGCAGCTCATAGAGCAATATCAAATATCACATGGCACAAAAGCATTTATAAATACAATGGATGCATTCGTATTTCACAATCCAGTTCAGACAGCCCACAATCACAAAACAATTTACATAAATCATGTAAAATCCTTCAAAAATCATTTTTAAAACAATTTTAAAACAGGTTTCTCATTTACGAACACAATGAACCGTCCACTCACCTCGAGAGAGGGTATTCACTCTCAAATTCTCAATCCAATCCGAATAGACCCCTTTTTAAGTCCCCAAACGATTAACCTAATCAAACATTGCAATTATCGTCAATTAATATCTCTATAACAAGGGTTTTCACATTTTCCTAACTTAATTCACCCTTAATTTCACATCCACGATTTCGAAATGTTGATTTCATCACCCGAAAATCAGTTATAGCTCTAATGAACTTTAATTACCAATAATTCCTAATTTTTCTCATTTTCTTTCAATTTCACATACATATAACATTTTTCAGGCTTATTTCCTCTAAATTTAACCCTAAAAGTACTCAATTTATTGTGAGGATCAAAATCCCTCACCTAGGGTTTCTCGTGGATCGAAATCCTTGCTCAGGTACTTTCTCAGTCCGTTCTCAAACCTGCAAGGCGTCCAAATTCAACATTTAATTCAATAACTAGACTTCTTACTAAGGAATGTTGAAAACCCTAAGGCTAGGGTTAGGACCGATCCTTACCTATGCAGAGGGGTTGCGGGGCTTGACCTAGGGTTGTCAAAGAGTAAAAAGGCTCTTTGGGTTGATCGTTGGCGGCAAGGGTGCTCACGGAGCGTCATGCGAACGAGCAGTGGAGGGGCAAAACAAGAATCCTGCCATCGCGCGCGAGAGAGAAGGAGAACAGTTCGATTCGCGCGCGAGAGACAGAAAACGGAGTTCGGTTGCTCGCGTCGCAGGTGGTGGCGGATCGATCGAAGATGAGAGTGATTGTGCGAGGGAGAGAGCGCGAAGAGAGACTGAGAGAGATGAAGGAGAGATCAACACAGAGCGACTCGAGGCCGAGAGATGGTGACCCGCGGTGGTTCGCGGTGGCTGCGGTGGTCACGGTGGTGGTTGCAGCGGCCAAGGAAAGCGGTGATGATGGCGGCGAAATCGTGAGGGAGAGGGAGAGTGCGCAGATTCGAAGAGAGAGACGGGAGAGTGAGAGAGAGACGAAGAAGAGAGATATAACCCTAATCTCTTAATTGGGGGAGATGCTGCGTTTCACTCCGAAACGCAGCACCTTCTCCTCTCTCTCTCTGTTTTTTTTTTTTTATTTTTTTTTTACCCTAATATATTTAAATAACTAAACAATTATATTTATATATACAAAGTCAAAATTTTTCTACTTTCTTATAGAAATATTTACAAAATACTCAACATCGAGTTTTCCGGTATTACACAATTGGAATGATCTTAAGCTGAAAGACCATGATTTTAATCCTTTAGGACAAGGATTTTCTTGAGAGGAAGGGATATTGATGCATCAAAAATAAGGAAATGAAGATCAAGCAAATGGCAGGTAGCTGAGTGACAAGTAAGTGAATGCTGTTAGTTAGCTAAGTTGGCAAGCAAATGATGCAGGTAGCTGAGCTGTCAAAGAGAGGCTGAAGTGGCAGTCAAGTTGGAAGGCAAAGAAGCTAAGTTGGCAAGAGAGCTACAATTAGTTATCAAATAATTAGTTGTCAAGTTAGTTGTTAGTTGTAAAAGTTAGATAGAGGTAGTTAGTGAATAAAGATTAAAAGGGAGAGAGATATGGAGGCAAGCATTATTCAAAATGAATTTTTTCTATCTTCTTCTCACTCTCTCTCTCTCTCTCTCTCTCTCTGTAATCTTGCTCTTCCAATAAATACTCGACATTCTTCAATGGAAGTCTGTTTGATCTTTTAGTTCAGTTGATTTCTTTCAATTCGGTCCAATCCTACTTAGAATCAAGAGTGAGTCTTCTTCCTTCTGCATCAATCAGGTGTCCTAATCTTACCTTGAAATCAGAAAATAAGGTGGTGAAAATGTAACATTAGGAAATTCAATTGGAAGGTCATGATCTGTAGCTGGAGCTGCCACCTCCTGAGCCTCTTTTCCCATCAATTTGCCTCCCTCATCTTTCTTTATTGCCTTTTTAAATGGTCTCTTTCTTTCTCTCTTCCATATGTAATTGGTGGCAGCTAAGGGCTAAGCAGTCCCATCCTTTTCTTTATCCGTTCTTGAAATTCTTATTTTACACCCAAGAACATAAAAATTAGCGTCATCTAAAGTCCTGCAGTTTTCTTCTTTTTTTTTTTTTGTCCTTTGATTTTTCTTCTTTATACAAGTTTCTTGAACACCTGTTTAGGAACCTAATTTTTTGTTACTCAAAATTCTTGAAAAAAATTAACAAATTTTATTGTTGTATATGGCTGAATTTGGATCAATGAAGAAAAGTTACTGTCATGATTCTCATGAGTCACACACATACAATGCATATGGGATTCATATTAATGTTTATGAAGGGAGAGCTATAAAAATATGTGCTGGTATTCCTATGAATTTTTTTCATAAGTTTTTGAGTAATGAATTTTATTAGCTGACTGTTGCTTTAGAAAGGAAGAATGATGTGGATGGTTTCACATTTTGTAACACACAGAGAGATGTGTCTCTGGGGCATCTTTGTGCGACATTCATGCGAAGTACATCAGCCACTGTTGTGAAGATATGTTACATATCAAAACACTTTTCAATAGTTAAACCACATAACATTTCTGACAAAAAGCGTAGTATAGGTTATGATGAGTCTTGAATTCTTGTATGTTAATTCAACATTCTTCGATAAGCTTACTGACCACTGATATAAATAGTGTTTATCGGACCTCATCCTAATGAATGCTCAGGAAGTGACTTGGATGGTGATATATATTTTGTTTGTTTTGGGACTCGGAACGGATTCCACCTCTGCAAATCCGACCAATGGATTATACCCCAGCAACTACGGACTTATAGATCATGATGTTACCATTGAGGTATTTCCTTGTTTCTAATATTCATTCGTACAGAATCTATTTGAGCTCCTTTTGTTTTATGTGGGTACCTACCCTCATCCTGTACATTACTATATATCAATCACGTCTCCTCATCTACGTTCACACAAATCATATCTTTCTTCTCTTTCATTTCTTCTTGGATTCTTATAATGACGGTATGCAAACATTCTACTGCATGATATAATTAAACGTTATACATTGAGACTCTTTCGGCTGCCTATGAAATGAAGTGTCGCAAATTGTCATTGACCTGCATCAAATAAATACACTTTTCTCCATTATCAGCTTAAGCTTTCGGAGAACTTGGTTGTTTTTGACAGTCTGAATATGTTGTACCAACTACAGGAAGTAGAAGAGTATTTTACCAACTACATAGTCAATGATAGCTTGGGGATCATTTTGAATGCACGCACTGTCTTTGCCGATAGGGAGCCTGCAAAAGCGATGAGCACTTCATGTTTAGAACTCGCAAAACTATGCTCAATTGCTGTTGACTTTCCAAAAACTGGAGTTCCAGCGGAGATACCATCTCATTTGCATGTCAAAGTATACCCAGATTTCATGGAAAAGCTGGACAAACCGACCTATGAGTCCCCCAGTCTGACTGGGAAGCTTTTCCGCGAGGTGAAAGACATTACCACCACTATAAAATCATTCACTTATGAAGAGGCAAAGCGTGTTTATGATCTAGATATGGAAGTTGATGGCTTTCAGTATTACATCACTGATGCAGTCTATTACAAAGGTGAGTATGATTACCAGCTGGGTAATCTAATGGATTATTATGGGATCAAAACTGAGGGAGAGATACTTGGTGGGGGTATCATGAAGATGTCGAAATCTTTCAGTAGGCGAAATGATGCAGAAGCAATTAGTCTGGCTGTCAGGTCCTTGAGGAAGGAAGCGAGGTCCTGTTTCAATGAGAAAGGGAGAGATGCAGATTGTGAAGCAAATGATGTGTATGCGAAAGCATCAGCTTGGTATCATGTAACATATCATCCAGACTATTGGGGTACCTGAAATGAGGGATTGAACCAGCCTTATTTTCTTTGCTCTCCCTGGTGTGTTTATTACAAGCTTATGCGCATCAACAGGGATAAAATGAGCATAAGAAGGTATCTTGAACTGTCTTCTTTGAATCGCTTGTTCCGTCATGGGCTGCAATTGGATTGACAAATCCTGACAAGGTAGGTCCTGTTCTTTCCTAATCGGAAGCTTTCTATAGTGTGCTTAGCTCTGTGATTTCCTTAACAGCGGATGTGCATATGTTTATAGCAATGCTGAATGATAGCTAGCTTAATATTTTGGCTCACTGATGGCTCGTATTTGTATATAATTGTGCTTATGTTTCAATGCCAATGTATTGCAGATCATCCTAATGGTGAACATTTTCTACAACTATGAAATATTCAATTTAAGTTACAGATAATGCTATTATTCTATATTGGGTGAAATTTTTTAAAATATTATAAAAACAGAGAATGTAATTGATGCCACACCATCATATTTTTGCTTTATTTATTTTTATAGAGAGAGAGAGAGAGAGAGAGAGAGTAAACTTACAGCGAAGATAGAGGTTGATGGCATGTGACACGAAACCTTTGCCCAGCATGCCTTCGTGAAGAGAGGTAATGGGAATGAAGTTAAAACTGATTGCATCAGGCATTGAAGGAACTATTAAAAGCCATTCACAATGGCTTCTCAGTGATGTAACTCCTCCTTTCTTTGAACATATCACAGTTATTCCCTGAATATAACACGTACCATTTTATTTCTGTGTACTAATTCAATTTTCCATTTGTCTTTGCACAAGAGCTTCCATCGCTCCTAAAGTTTATAATTCTATACCATTAATCGTTACAATTTTATTTAAAAAATAAAAAAAAAGAGAAAAAATTCTCACGATACTAAAATTAAATATAAATATTTTTAGATCAGATTCTGTCAAGCCCCAACCCATTGATCGAGCACGCGACAACCGCCGCATTAGTTTAGAATATAGATAAATCCAACCCATACGCCAAGATACTGCAAGGCATTCATCAATATCTATCTATTTTCTAAAACAATTTAATAAATCAAAAACATGCCAACATACATTCATATTAAAATCATGGACCATTCTGGTCTATTCTTGCTCAAAGCAATGTATGCATTGGGCCCACACAGTCCTTTAAATCCAATGAATTCACAGATAATAAATTAAGTCCCTAGTCAATGGATCTTTATCAAATTTTTCCATCAAACAATTTTCAAAAAAAAAAATCAAGATAATAAAAGAGAATATCATCATTTTAAGTTTACAAAACCATATTTAATTCACAGAATAAATAAATATAATACAAAAATTTTTTCTCATTTGGATCCACTAAGTACCTTAAACCAAAAGATAACTCATTACCTGATGACGTCCAACAATACAAATTTCTTCAAGTCACTTTAACCATCCACAAGTCTTAACTAGACTTTCTCTGTAAAATGGAAGAAGGGAGGGAGTATATAATATATCCAGTGAGTAATATACAAGTTTTACAAAAATAAGAATTTGTGTGGTGGGTATATTAAATTCATAAGTATTTCACCGTCGAGTCATCATAAATCACAATCATCATAATTCAACTCATATGCATCCAAATATTTTACATTTTCAAATCATGGGGCAACCCAAAATCATTTTCCCAACAAAAATCTACCACGATTTAGAGTGGAACCACTATGAGTCTTAGAAATTTATATTTTAAAATATCTCCATCCTTGGCATTGTCAGTCGGTTTTAGTTGTTGGTGCATCCAACCTACCCCTTGCTCGTAGACACCATATCCAGCCATGAATATACCGCACGTGTTTGGCTACATCCCATGATCTATCAACTCCACTACGTCACCCTGTCGGGTCACATTGTAAAGGGAAATGACTAGTTATTTTTATGGAGATTGGGCTCTTCCTCCCCAAGCCAATCAATGCACCATTTCATTTTTATGTGCCATTAATTCAATAATCATTCATAAAGAACCAGCATTACAAATAACCAGCATGATAGTATGTATAAATCAATATGGTATATGTACTCATTCAAACCACTAGGATGCATGAAAAAAAAAATTCAAATACATTCCACGGGATATTCCACACACACTAAAACATATAAAATCCGAGAATTCAAAAATCATTTAGAAAATTCAATGAAACATTTTTTATAAAAGTAATTTTTCTTATTTAAATACAAATAAGAAATCACTCATCTATTGGGAGGCTAATCACTCCTAATCCCCAATCCAATCCATGATAAATCTCTCTATTGTGTCAACCTAAGACAATAACACAATTTCATCATTTAAATATAGGTCAATACTAGAGTTAATCAAAATTTCCCACAACCCAAATTTTTGTCATAACCATGTTTCAGAAAAACTATCATATCTTAACTTACAAAGGTTGGATTGAAGTGATTCCAATTGCTATTTAAAGTTAACACAGTGGTTATAATTTTTATGTTTATAGCTAGACTCAATTTCAATCGCACAAAAATTACCAATTCTATGAATATGTTAGTTCTACATTCGTGACCCATATTTGCGCAATCACCGAAGAATTGTCATAACTTTCATTACACATATCAGATTTAAGTGATTCTTGTGTCAAATAAAAGATAAGACATAGATCTAAAACTTTGAAATTTAACATTCTGCCTATTTATGTAGAAGACTTCTAAATTCCAAGGTAAATCTACAGCCAGAAACAGAGCAGGGAACAAAGCATTTTTGCAGGACAGGTTTCTTTCAAAAATAACCAAAAATTCAATTCTCATTGAATTCATTCGAGTCATATGTCATTTGAAAGATGTCTAGCTTTAGTAGAAACAAACCCTACTCCGTTTACTATTGTGCAGAGAAAGTTATGGTCAAAAAATCATCAATAGGTAAGGCTGGATTGTTTTGTATAAATCCAAATTTCATTTTTACTCTAACATTACCACATTCAAATAAACTCAAATTATCATCTAACTCATTCACCAAGATTTAAATGATAGATCAAAGTCCAAAATTATGATTTAAACTTACCTTATTCATAGGTTTCTAGACTCCAAAGTTCAGTCCCCTTTCTACTTCCTCGGCCCCAAAGTTCTCTTGATGATTTCAGCTTGTTTTAGTGACTTCCCACACCACTTTATGCTTTCCAAAGGCTGGGTATTGGGTGTATATGGATGGGAATATATTATTTCTAGTTTAAATGAGAATTTTGAGGGTGTTTGGGGTTGTTCTGTGAGGGAGAAGCATGGAACTCGTGGTTAGGGTTCCAGGGAACAAGAAAATTTGTAACACCGACACTACGGTATTCGTATTGTACTCATGTACTTGAAATTAATAAAAATATTTCCTCCGTTTATATATATATATATATAGAAAAATTTAAAATTTTATATTAATTTTTGATTTTGGGGTATGTAATTTAAATTTCTAGTATATTTTAAAATATCGTGTCCTTAATTCGTAGTGACCCCATTTTAGTGAAATATGGGTGTGAAAATATATATATATATTTATATTTATTTTTTTATTTTTTTAATTATAAAAAAAAAAGGAGAGAGGAGCCAAAACGCAGCGTTTTGGGCCCCCTCCCCCAATTTTCGAATTAGGGCATAAAGCTCTAATTCTTTTCCCTAATTCCTCTCTCACTCTACTCTCTCTCCCTCCCATCTCTCTCTCTTTCTCCCGATCACTCCCTCCGCCTCCATTCGCCCTCTCCACCACCTCCCTCCGCCACTGAGCTCCACCGTCAACACCACCACCACCATTTCCGATCACTCACTATCTCTACCTCCTTCTCGGTTCTCTCTCTTTCTACTCTCTCTCTCTCTACCTCTCGCTGTGTCTCACTCTCTCGATCTCTCCTTCCCGCTCGATCTCACTTGTTCCGCCTCTTTGCACCGTCACTCCACCACCATCAACCTCTATCGCCACCTCCCTTACCCGCGCGGACAGAGAGCGTCGCTCTCTTCTCCCTCTTTTCTTCTGCACGCGACAGAGTTCATGTTCTCTCCCTTTTTTGCTCGCACACTCACGAGCTCTGCTCTCTCTCCCTAGAGGTCTTCCTGCAACCCTATTGTGACAGCCTCTGTTCAAAACCCTAGGCCGCAGACAGTAGAATTCTGGAAACCCTAGATCGCAGTTCTGCAGAGGTAAGCATAGGTTTTCTAATTTTGATTCTAGGGTTTGAATATTCTTAGTAGTTAGGTTAAATTCTAACGATTGTTGCAAATTGAAATCGTTACAAGTTTGAACTTGAATCCACTGACGACTAGAAGTTGGGTTTGCAAACCGAGAAACCCTAGGTGAGGTAAAATACAAATTCTTTCAATACATTGGATGAATTTATGGTAAATTAGAGTAAGAATGCATTGTATATGTTAGGATATATATTAGATTAGATTTGAATGCGTTATCTGACATTATACGTAATTGTTTAGCTTAAATAGAGGATTTTATACGAATTGGGTTGTTCCAGATGATAGAATCATGTTGAGTTAATTAGAATAGTTCTCTTGAAGTTTAATTTAATGTATACATGAAAATAGTGGGAGATTGGGATTTGAGTTTAAGGATCGATGCGGTCTTTCTCATTATAAGTTGTCTTGTATATAGGCAATCAAAATATAACTTCTATATTATGAAAATAGACTTCAATACCTTAAAAATGACATATGATTTGAAGAAATCGGATGAGAATTGAAAAGTGTATGATTTTTTAAAGATTTTTTCAGTTCGTAGGAAACTTATTTATTTTAAGCGTATTTCCAATTTTGATTTGGTTTTAGGATTGAATCAGTCTTGATTTTGATTTGATTAATTATTTATAAATGGAATGAAATTGATGACATTAGAGTATATTTATAAATCGAAGAATTTAGATTTGTATAAAATTTGGGAAAATGGATAAAACCTAAAAATATTTGAAAATTGATGAAATGAGAATCTAGAAAGGTGATTGTGTAAATGTGTTGATTTTTGCTTAATTTGAGTGTGGAAATCAAGTAAATGGATGTTATAGTGTGCAGGAAATTTCAGTATATGAAATGTTTGATTTAAGTCTTAAATGAATACATATTAAGGGGAGAAACCCTAAGGAAACATGTACATGAAAATTTAGAACTTTGGGTATAAAATTTGATGGGTTTTAATGTGATTTTGAGTGTTAAAATGTGGATTTGATGTACTTGTGTGTGTGCTGGATTTTGACATTGAAGTATGGTGTGTATATATGTGTATTAGTGAATGAAATGAGGAAGGAATGAGTGCAGAATTTTCTGCACAAATGGAAACTAAAAAGGAAGTCATTTTCATGTGAAATATGTAGTGAAATGTAAGGAAAATGGAATAAGAAAGTGTGCAGAATTTTGTGGTGTGTTATTGACTATGTATATGTGAAATTGAGGCCATGAGTGTGACGAATTATGTATATATGTATGCTGAATTTTGGATAGAGGTTAGCGAGTATGTGGATGTAAAAATGTCTTGACCGAATCCATTGGAGAGATTGGGAATGAATCTAGTAAGCAAGATGGAGGCTTATATGTGTATGTAATAAGGTATAAAAAGTGTATACATATATAGTGATATTGGTATGTTAAAGTGATATGAAAATGTGTAATTGTAAAGAATGAGCAAAAGCATGTGTTTGTATTTATATGATAAATGTATAGTATTGTATTGGTGTATTGAAGAGAAGAAGTTGATAAAGAATTTTGAATAAGAGTATGTTGGTGTATACGCTGGCTCTTATGTGCGGCAAGAGATTTAGATTGTGTGAGTTTTGTACAGGATTGGTTAAGTACCACCACTTGAGTCTTGTGGACATGTTGTAAGCATGAACAAAATATGAAGAGTTAAGGTAGTGGCCTAAAAGACTTGACTTGACATTGAAAATTTGAAAGTGAAAAACATGTATTTTAGCCAATTGAATAGGATGTAGTCCTTTAGCATAACTTTCTCTACACAACTTCGAATGACATGAGGTTTTCTGCCTTAGACACTAGATATCCTTAGCTTTAAAAATGAAATAAGAAACCCCTGATTTGTAAAGGTGTATTAGAAGTTATAGCCTATTTCCTATAACTGCGCAGGTTTGAAACTTGTTGATTTTATACATTCGTACGTGTTGGATGTCTTGATTGAGGGGAACACTTTTTCTTCGCTTCGTGGTATTATTGGGGAGTGCGCTACCCTCCCTCATACTGTGAGTGAGATTTATTTAAATGCTTTCTGTCTAATATGTAAACCATGTTTTACATCATTTTGATAAATGAGCATAATTTGTCGTGTGCTTGAAAGGTTTTGACTGATTTTGAAACTGACTTTTTTGTGAACCGATGGAGTGTCCAAAAAATTTGGTTGAATTATGAAAATATGCATCTATGTGGTTGAAATGTATAATGTGTCATTTTATGCTATATGTTGCGTTTGGTTTGTGAATCTGATTTATGGCACATGTTGATATGATATTGATTTTGGCCTTGAGGGCTTTGGTATGTATTGTTCCGTAGCTACGAAGGACACCATGAGAGGCGCTTGCGTGGCGTCCGGATATGCCTAGACCTGGGGTATCACACGAGTTGTCGAGATTATATTTATAACACGATACTAGCCAGATTGAACCTGAAAGGGGGAGGATTTGGATGCTATCCAAGTCTAGCACCTGGACGAGATCCGTCGCCAACGCCGGGGTAGAGAGCACTTTAAATAAAATCGCATATAACACCCCCGGTGCGCCTGTCATAGGTCGAGGTAGACCTCTGCCAGGACACTTTCGGCTGGCAGCTCTATGATTTTAATGACAGTGTTTTGGATGCATATTTGACTTGATAATGCGTGCTAATGATATATTATTGAAATGAAAAGCATGATGATTTGAAATATGATTTGTATACTTATGCTTTGACACTCCAGTTTCACACCTCATATTAGACGATTGCATTGACTCACTCACTCACTGAGTATTCTTCCCTGAGTACTCACCCATCTTCTTTCCCTCCCCAGACAGGATTATGGTGCTAGGGCGACGCATTTGGCTCTAGAGGGCTTGATAGCTTGTTGGTGGATTTGGTATTTACGACGGTGAGATTTAAGTTTTAATTGAAAATATGAATTTCGTACTTTATATCGACCCTGCGTGGTCTTGATATTAAGGTCCGTAGTTGGCCGTATACATATTATGGGATGACTATATAATTTTGGACTTTTGTTTGCGAAACTCTCATATTTCACTTGCATTGAGGCATTTGTAAATATTTAAAGTGTTAACTTGGGAATTTGTAATATATTTGTATAAATTTAGGCTCGATCGGTGTGGCGGCTGCTCATGCTCCAGTTGGGCATGACAGTAGAGGTCTGTGGTTAAGACTGTTGGTACTTTATTTAGCCTTGCGTTGTTCTGGATGTCGGTTGTGGGATTTGTTGGTTTTGGAGAGGCTGGGATGGCTATTTGTTTAATTTACAGGATGATTTTAAATTATACAGGTATACAGATTTATTTGTACATGAGAGACCTCCGATTTATGGGGAAGTTCTGCCCGATATTCTATAAAAATACAGTCGGCATCTAGGGCAACGGGCGGCTGTTCACGATCCTAGTTCGGGGTGTGATAAAATTTGTTTTCCTCTCTCTTGAAAACTCTAAATCTTCAATTTCCATTTCAAATTAGTGAATAAAGAAATTAAATTCAAGAAAATGGTGAGACAATTACCTCAATCTCGTAGATGGATCAAATCCCCCAAAGTTGAGTCTCCTAACCCTAGATCTCTCTCTCCAAGTCTCTTAATCTCTCACCAAACCACAATACATCAAGTTTGTTTAAGGATTTGAGAGCCTAGATGTGTAGATTTTTGCTTGATCTTGTTTGATCTTGAAGGAAGCAAAGACAATAGATGAAAGAAAGCAAGCTGTGAGGGAGAAAGTGAGGATGGAGGTGGGGTTGGGTGTTTGTTCGTGAGATGGAATGAGGTGGAGGAAATGTGAGAGAGGGAGAGAGAAATTAAGTGGTGTGTGTGTATTGACTTTTTTCCCCTTCTTTTTTTTTTCCCCTCTTTTGTCTTTTTTTTTTTAGGTGTTACAGATTCACTGTAAGGTCAAATTTAATAGTCAATTTATTTACATAATTTTTAAGCCGAGTGCAAATGTAATTTTTAACCTCTTGTAGTCAATAACTAGACTTACATCTTTTGCAGTGATAAATGAGATGTAACACCAAAAAATTTGATATTTGAATTTTCAATTTTTGTTCTTTCATGTAATTTCAGAAAAAATTGTAATTAGATTTTAAATTTATTATTATTCTACTTAAATATCAAAAAAGTTGGAATGACATAGTGGTGTAAATTTTTTTTGGGAAAAATAGGAGCACATAGGTTCAAATCCCACTAAATGCAAGTCACATTTTTAAGCTTGATAAAGAAACTTGTGGTTGGGTAAGTAGACTTGTGAGGTTTGACAGGAGGACTTGCAGTTGGGCAAGTAGACTTGTTATTGTGGAACTTGTGAAAGGCAAGTAGCCTTATGGTTGGATGAGTGGCCTTGTGTGGTGTTGGGTTGGCTTATGTGTGTAAGATTTGTGAGGGATGAGTAGACTTGATGGTTGTTAAGTAGACTTGTGATGATGGAATGTGAAGACAAGTCACCTTGTGAAAGGGGATAAAACGACTTGTAAGTATTTTTTGGTGAGCAGGTCGCTTTATACAACTTGGGAGGACGACTTGGATGGTTTGCAGACTAAGATTACTAAGGCTTGGACTTCGCAAGTCACCTTGTGCACACGGTGAGCAGGTCACCTTGATAAGGGAACTTATGGTTGGGTAAGCAGACTTGTAAGGTTTGACAAGCGGACTCACGGTTGGGTAAGTAGACTTGTGCTTGTGGTACTTGTAAGAGGCAAGTAGCCATGTGGTTGGATAAGTGGCCGTGTGTGGTGTTAGGTTGGCTTACATATGTGAGATTTGTGTGGGGTGAGTAGACTTGATGGTTGTTAAGTAGACTTTTGATGATGGAATGTGAACACAAGTTACCTTGTGAAAGGGGATAAAACAACTTGTAAGCATTTTTTTGGTGAGCAGGTCGCCTTGGGCAACTTCGGAGGACGACTTGGATGGTTTGCAAACCAAGATTACCAAGGCTTAGACTTCACAAGTTGTCTTGTGCACATGGGGAAGGCGACTTGGATAGTTGAGACCAAGATTTCTGAGGCATGAATTTCATGGGTTGTCTTGTGCACATGGGTAGGAGACTTGGTGAGTGTGCAGAATAGGCTTCTGAGGTATAGCATCCACTAGGTGACTTATCCAAGTTCTTGAGGCGATTTGAGGGTTTGGATTTCTAGACTTCAGGTCAACTTGTTTCCCTAAACAAGGCGATTTGGTCTCTGAATGCCTTAGACATATAAGGCAACCTGTAATGTCTTGCAAGTCGATTTGTGCACATGAAAAAGCTATGAAATGACCAAAATGTCATCCAAATTAACATTAAACCTAACATTTAGGAGACGCAAGTTGGGAATTTCCCTTTATATATTAAAAAAGGCTCAAGGGAAGCCTTCAATTCATTCATTTCCCCTCTCTCATCTATCCCTCTCTCCCGACTCTCTCTTCTCTCCCTACGATCTCCCTCTCCCTCACTCTTCCATTTCCATTTCTCTCTCTCAAAAATCATTTACCTCCCTACAAAATCACCTCATAAAGCTTCCAACTACCCAATCAAACCCTTAGATAGAGATAAATTTGGGGGGAAATCTAGGGTTTGAACCAAAAAGGGGAAAATCTAGGGTTTTCGTGACTCAACGAATAAGGCTCGAATCAACCATGAAATTGAGATAATTTTTTCTTCCTAAACTTGGGTTTAAGTTCATCATTAGTAGATTGAATTTTGTTATTGAGATTTAGGAGATTGAGTTGAGAAACATAAACCTAGGGTTTGCGAAATTATGCAAATTGGGGAAAAGTGAATAGGAATATTTTATTGATGCAAGTAGCATGTAATTGATGAAGTTAGAAACAAACATTGATGGATTTAGGAAAATTAGGGTTTTTATAAAATTGAAAAAAATTAAATCACCCTAATCCTATAAGGGATTATGAATAGAATTTGCGTTGAATGCTATAGGTCAAGGCAATTGGAAGCTAAAGAAGAACTAGACATCAAATTGGTGGTGAATTGGGAGTGATTACACCTGCAAAAGGTGAGTGGACGAACCGTTGTGTCTTTAAATGAGAAAAATTGTTTCAAATTCTTTATAATTGATTTCGAATGATTTAATATGATTTTATATAAATTTTTGTGATTGTAGAATGTCTAAAATGAGAATTTGAAGTGTATATGGATTCATTGTATTTACGAATGATTATATGTCATATGCTCTTAGACATTGTTTGCATGAAATATTTACTATGTTTTGTAACCAATGATTACGTAACCAATTATTTACTATGTTTGGTTTGGTAACCAATTATTGAAATCATGGCATATTGAATGAGATTTGAATATTTGTGAAAGAATGGTACATATGATGTAAATGGCTATAATCATTCCCTCCACTAAGCGACCCGACGAGATGACGAGATTTGGGTTTATTAGTGAGGAATGGTAAACGCGACCTGCCTTTGCCCATATCATACTACCCGGTTACATCCCAATGAGGTTTGAGTCAATGCCAAGGAAGATGGAGGTAGTGTTATGAAACAAATGGATTGAAAACTCCTTGACGGACTTCCACTCTGGTTCGGCCAAATCTTGGGTGGAAGTAGTTTCATTAGAGAAACCCCATGATCTTTAAAAAATATAAAATTGTGGATGCATTTCTTTTAATTATTGTGATTGTTTGAAATTATTCTATATTCGATGAGTTGTTTGAAGTATATGATTTGACATTCCCACACTCACCCCTCATTTATTATCACAATCATGTCATTGCACTTCACTCACTGAGTATTTATATACACACCTCTCCATCTCTCATTTTTACAGAGGAAATCTAGTTGAGACCTGAGATTGCCGAGCACCAGGTTTGTAGATCTTTCATTGGTCGGATCTTCTTCAGGTGATAGTTCTCTTTTGGTTAAGGCATTTGGTAGACCCAAATAGGAAAACAAATTATGTAACTACTTATGGGAACTAAATTTTGCACTATGTTTATAAGGATTTGAAATTTAACAAAAAATGAGGACCTCTATTTTTATCTCTTTGGATTTTCTTTGAGATTTATTTGTGATGGAATATGGTATGGATCCCTTGGATAGGGATTTGTTTTAAAATTTTGTAAATTTTTTTGTTTTTGAATGACCGGACCGGCCCAATGCATGCATATTTGGAGTAAGGATAAACCAGAATGGTCCTTGATGATTCAATAAATGCATGCTAGTATATTTTGGATGGTTAAATTATTTTCAAAAAATGGATAGATATCGATAAATGTCTTATGGTACCTTGATGTATGGGTTGGGTTTACTCGTATTTTGGGGTAACGCAGCGATTGTCACAACCTCTATTTGAGGGTCAGGGCATGATAAGTTTATTGGTATTAGAGTTTAGGTTTTCGATCTGAGAATGTGATTAAAATGTTTGAAAAGTTCTCAAGTATTTTAAAAGATTCTCAATTATTTTCAAGCTATCTTGAAAAAGTTTAATATTCAAAGCATCTCAAATGATTTTGAATGCATCTCATGGGTCTTAGGGAAATTAGGAATTTTATTTTTTTAGGTGGGTTAAGCACCTAATTTAATTCAAATTACACTCGTTAATTACTATGAGGAATTTTTTCAGTTCGTTAGCTGGTGGGAATGGTTTGAGGTTGTCTATTCCCCATTGGGTGAATGGCCATGGTCCTATTATGGGGTAAAGCTCAGTGGAAAGCATTCGTGGAACCGAAGAGAATCGTTAGCACTTGTCGCCCTTTTTGGCATAATCATTCGAATCGATCTTCATAGTCGGCCAGTAATACCCTTGTCGTAAAGTTTTGTGGACTAAGTTTTGAGCCCCCAAGTGGCTGCCACATATCCCTTTGTGAATCTCCCTAAGAACATAGTTTCCCTCTTTCGAGGTCAAGCATCTCAAGTAGGGATGAGTGAATGACTTTTGATACAGTCTTTCATCAATGATTGCATAATGGGCAACCTCCAGTGAAGAATTAGGCAATCGGTCGTCACTTAAATATGCTTTGATTAGGTCTTTCCAACTAAAAGGCTGGTCCGTTACTAGGACCCTTCCAAACCCATCAATACTACGGAATGACAAACTTTCGATATAGACCGTTCGGCTAGAAGCAACTGAATCTGAACTGGCCAACTTGGAAAGTGTATTGAGTCTCATATTTTCTAAGCGAGGGATTTGTTGAATGTCGACTCTATCAGCCTTGCTATTGTCTTGCGTAATTTACTTAAATATTTGGCCATAGTCGGGTCTTTGGTCTCATAAACCCTTTCGATCTATTTGACTACTAGTTGGCTATCGGTGAATACCTGAACACTTCGGGCTTCCAAATTGGCTGCGATTCGGAGTCCTATGAATAAGGTTTCGTACTCCGCTTGGTTGATGATGGCTCTGAAGTCAAAACAGAGGGCATATTCCACTTTGAAGTTGTCTGAACCCATCAATATGAGCTCAGTGCCACAACTTGAAGAGTTTGAGGATCCATCAACAAGTATGGTCCAGTCTGGCAACAACCATTCAGTAGAACTATCAATGAACTCAGGTGTAGCTGCAACCGGGAGGGTGCATTTGAGAATGAAGTTAGCTAAGGCTTGGCCTTTGATCACAGGTTGAGACTGATATTAGATATCAAATTTACCCAATTTGACACTCCATTCGATTAAACGTGTAACACCGAAAAACCGATGTTATAAATTTTTGGTAATATCTTTATAAAATAATAGAAATTTTTTTTAATTTTATTGATTTTCGATTTTAGGGTATTAGATTTAAATTTTTGGTATATTTAAAATGTCATGTCCGTGATTCGTAGTGAACCCAAATTTTTATGAAATTTAAAACCCAGTGAAAAGTGGGTATAAATATATATATATGAATATTTATTTATTTATTATTTATTTATATATATATGTATATATACATATTAAAAAAAACAAAGAGAAAGGAAGGCACTGCGTTTTGGCCCAAAACGCAGCACCTTCCTCACCCCCAAATTAACTAAAGTTTGAAGCCCTAATCACTCTCTCTTCCTCTGTTTGACTCTTCGTCTTCCTCTACCGTCACCCTCTCTGCTTCGCCGCTACTATCTTCGTCATCCTCCACCCCTTTTCTCCACCGTTGTCACTCTGTCTCTCTCTCATCTCACGATATCTCTGTCTCTCTCTATCTCACTCAGTCTCTCTACGAATCTCTCTGTATCTCACTCTTCCTCTCTATCTCTCCCTCTCTTACTCTCTCTGTTTCTCTCTGCTCTCTCTTTCCCGCGCGAATAGAGAGCTCTCTCTCTCTTTCCTCTCTCCTGTACGCACGATGACAGAGCTTTCGCTCTCTTCCTCTCCCCTTTCGCACGTGACAGCTTCTCCCTCTCTCTACAAGCACAACCCCATTCTGTGACCTTCGCAAAAGCTCCAAGCCGACAGTAACACCACTCTATCAGAAACCCTAGGTCACGAATTCTTCTCTACATAGGTAAAGATGAATTAGTTCTAGGGTTTTGATATCTCTTCAAGATTAAGCTAAATGTCTAAACTTTGCTTCGATTTGGATGCATTGTAGGATTCCGGACCGAGTTGTAGGCGCACGGAAGTTAGGTCTGCAAGCTGTGAAACCCTAGGTGAGGGAAATTCTAATCCATTCGATAAATTGAATGAAAATAGGATTAATTTACGGTAAGAAGTTCTGTATATGTCTAGAACGTATGTTGGATCTAAATAGAATGCATTTCTGAAATTCTATATATGATTATTAGAGTTAAGTCTGAAATTCTATAGGATTTTAGGCTATCAAGTATGAGAAAACATGTTAGAGGATAATAGGACCTTGTTGGGTTAATTTCAATTGCTTTTCTGGAAGACCGTTTGAAATGTGCATGAAAATATTAGAGCTTTAGGGTTGGAATGGACTGTTTTATAAATTGAAGAGTACTATTAAATTTAATATCCTTCTTAAGTTACTTTTGAGTTGTTAATTGCCTGATGGAATGCATATTTGAAAGATAGTTTCAAAAATTGCTGTTAGAGCTTAAGGACTGTTGTAATTCTTTTCATTATAATTTGTTCTGCATATAGGCAATTTACATGTAATCTCGGTATTAAGAAACTAGATCTTCACACCTTGAAAATGACATATGGTTTAAATCGTTTGGTTGAGAATTGAAAAGTTAATGATTTTTTGAAGAATTTCTATCTAATAAATAATTATTCACTCTTGTTTTTGACTTTGAGTAGATGGTTATGTATCATTTAAATGAGTAAATTGTGATCGTAGATTTAGAAAAATCAATTGAGGATCGGACTAAGATTTTATTGGACTGAATTATGGAAATAGAGAGTGAATACCCTCCCTATAGGCGAGTGGATGATTATGTATCATATGAATGAGTAAATGATTTTAAATATGATTTATAAATCGAGTTTTAAAATAAATTTGCAAATGGAATTAAAATTGTTTTGTGATTGTGCTTTGCCTAAAAAGGAAATTATGAAATGACGATGACTCTGAACTTGATTATTGAATTATTTGCACCATGTTACTTTGGGATACTCATGTGAATTGTGAAATATTGCTCTACCTCATATTTGAGCATACATTGATTTGTAAAATGAGTTTGGTAACATGGTGTTAGGAAAAAAGACTGCAATCTGAGTCTTGCCACGAACCGGTCCGTTGGGGCAGCGTGGCTAAGGCTGTTTATATATTTAGCTTGGTGGTAGGCGAGATGGAAAGCCTTCTTGTGAGAGGCTACCCCCCTCGGGCAGGTACCTTCACTCAAGGTATTGTCTCCGTAGGTCCGGCATTCGACCCTTCGCATCCCTGCAGGGCCTTGGCGTTGAGCCCGTGACCTACCCCTTTACACCCCCTCAGGAGGTCGCCTCTCACCAATTGGACGGGCAGCGTGGCTAAGGCTGTTTATATATTTAGCTTGGTGGTAGGCGAGATGGAAAGCCTTCTTGTGAGAGGCTACCCCCCTCGGGCGGGTACCTTCACTCAAGGTATTGTCTCCATAGGTCTGGCATTCGACCCTTCGCATCCCTGCAGGGCCTTGGCGTCGAGCCCGCAACCTACCCCTTTACACCCCACGGAGCTTAGGGCCAATGCCAAGGTGGAGGGGATTTTATGAAAATTATGGAAAACCCCTTAGCGAGTCCTGCCAACGGCCATTGGCAGGATAATGTTTTCGATAAACCCCAAAATTGTGAAAAAAATGAGATTTGACCGATTGAATTGATTATATGAGTCATGGTGGATTGATATG
Organism: Dillenia turbinata; assembly: GCA_037126225.1. Lineage (NCBI taxonomy): Eukaryota > Viridiplantae > Streptophyta > Magnoliopsida > Dilleniales > Dilleniaceae > Dillenia > Dillenia turbinata. The sequence goes on from JBAMMX010000011.1 coordinate 13,495,625, forward strand.
AATGATTTTATGAGAATTAAATTTTCATTATGACATTCAATGATAGTTGATACATGTATTTGGTATTACCACCTCACCCCTTATTTATATGATACATGTCACTGCACTCCACTCACTGGGTATTTTAAAATACTCACCCCCTCCTTTCAAATCCTTTTCAGAGGAAAGGTAGACGGTGGCGAGTATTGGCTGATTCAGAGATATTTTGGTGATCCACGATAGGTATTGGTGGTGGATGCTATTTTCTTGAGATTTGATGTAATTTCATCCGTGGGAGGAAGCTATTGTACTATTCTTTTGAAATTTGGATTTAATTGATGCTTGTCATATCTTTTGGGACAAGTATTAGGGGAATCCAAACTTGGTTTATGTGAAAAATGTTTATATTTGGTTAAAACTTATTTTTGCAAAACTTATTGTTCTTAATCGGGACATTTGGACCTTTTATTGGGATTTGTAGAAATTTTTTTTTTTTTTTGAGACTGTGACTTTGTGAAACTCTGAAATGGCTGGGTAGGCCACATTGCATGCATGCATGTACAGGATCCCCTCCCTAGATATGTATCGATGCATGCTTGTGTGTACAGGGATGGACCGGATGGGTCCTTTGCATACAAGTTGTTATATGATTTATTAGTTTGATGAGTTTATTGTTTTGGAAGATATATTAAAAAATTAGAATGCCTTGCGCTATCCCTGTATATGGGGAGGTCATGCCCGTATGCCGAGATAACGCGGCGGTTGTTACGTGCTCGACGGGAGAGTCGGGGCGTGACAATTCTATTGGTAACAGAGCATAGGCTCATGATTTTGAATGTTTAAAGGTTTGAAATATTTTCAAATATCCCAATGATTTTCCAAAGGTTTTAAAATGTTTGCTGCTTTGAACATTTTGATTTTTAAATATTTATTTTTAAGAAATATACAAAAGCCTTCCATGGATCAAAAAAAAAACAGGGGGGCTAGGACTTAATTTATTTTTAGAGGGTTAAACACTTGGACTAGTTCCTATTTCTATTGTTAAAGCTTAGATCATCTTTGTAGAAACTTGTTTCCCAAATGAAGAACATGTAACCAAAGTGAGATTTTTTTCACTCCACCTTCACAAATTGGGTGATGTATCACTATATAAATGGTCACTAGATTGTGACTCAAAACCTTCTATAGCTTGTTTGGCCAAATGATGGGGACTTTAGTAGTGGTTTTGGTCCTCAGACCTATATCCTGATGTTAAGAGTTTGGTTTATATGTATAATTGGTATAACAATGTAAAGCCTCCAGAAACTCATAGAGATGTATATCATGTGTTCAATGATGGTGTTTATTTGAACTCTTAGTAATTCGGCTAATAGAAGGTAATTGAGGAAGTTTAGAGAAACTATCTATAAGTTCGCCTTCACATTGTCTTTGGATTTGCATGAACTAGTGGACCAATCACTAAGTGGAGAGTTTAGTGTGGTGAGATTCCCTTTTGAAAAACTGAATGGGGTTAAAGGTACTAACAGTATGACTGGCATGATTCTTTGATTGGGATGGCGAGTTGTAAGACATTCACTTGTGTAATAGTGAAGTAATTTGGGCTCTGTGAGAGGACAGAAATGTAGCATTTTGTATTAATTGTTTTCTTTGCTTTAAACAACTAGGAGTCCTAACTCCTTAATTTTAAGTATGACTTTCGCATTAGAACCGTTCACTTCCTTATCCATTCGAATCCTTGTTGCATCACTTCAGTCGGATTTGCTTTCAGGTTCAAGAAACATGTGGCTATCTCATAGGGAACTTAAAGAATGGTTAGAGTGGTGGAGCAATTTTGTGATAGACAAAGTCTAGTGATGTTCCAATGACAGATGAGGGTACTATGTTTGGCAATAGCTTGTATATTGAGTGGACGGTTCGTTGTATTCCTAAATGAGGAACTTGTTTTAAAATTGTTTTGTAAATGATTTTGAAAGATTTTTACATGTTTTATATAAATAGTTTCTCAATTGTGATTGAAGACCAATCTTGGCTTGTTTGGTGAATGGTGAGTACCCTTGTAGTAATTCCTTTGAACTAACATCTTGCTGTTAGAAGTTTGATATACTTGTATAATAGGCATGACAATATATGATTGCTTATGATTAAGATATAAGGTAAAATACTCTTGAGAGATTGTATTTACGAGTAGATGTTGGAGTTTGATAAATATTCGTGAGTTGGAAAAGCAGACAGTTTGGATCAGTAGGAAAATTTGATAATACTTGCCTTGCTTTTGTGCAACTACATTGCATCATATGCAGCCTTCTCTCCCGTAAACGTGGGCTATAGATTATAAGTAATACAAGGACAAAGCATATGCAAGTAGTTAGATTGAACACTCTTTTTGAGGGACATGATGTAGGTGGAATGCTTGTTTATGATTTTGATAGAAGTGGAATTGCTAGTAGAGGATTAGTGTGCCCAATTTGCTGGTTAAACAATGAGAAATGTGATAATAGCAATGTGACTTCAAGTATGTAACAATGACTAATGGGATCTTGCAAATATGTTTGGTGGTATTAATAACTTAGTGAGGTTAAAGTTCAGCTGTCAATGAACAAATTTGATTTGCAACTTGAAAAGGGCTGATAGTTGTCTCTGGCATTTGGGATTTTATAATTATTAAAATTCTTATTAATTTTGTTAATGGTTAAGATATGGGCCTAGGTAGTCTATAAGTAGGGTTTTATTAGAGGGCTGGTCTGAAGAGAGAAGAAAAAAGGAAGAAAATGCTAGTGGATTGAATTAAAATTCCTATATTAAAAGATAGATTATAGAATATAACCTGTTTCATGTTCAGGTTATTGCGTACTTTATCCATATTTAGTATTTTTAAAGAAATCAGCCTTGTTGCTGATATGAGTATAAATTGTATTCACCATCCAAAGTATGTCCTTATACTATCGAACTATTGCTGCTACATGCAAAGGCTAGTGCAGCAAGCAAATCGCTGCCATAAATACATATATGCACAAATATTCAGTTTCTCATTGTAATGTGAATGTCTAGAGTCAATTAATGCCCAGAGGCATTAAAATCCAAAGATGGTAATCATAGCTTCAATAAGACAATTTTGATTATTTCTTAAGCAATTGCAGTAGAATTAATGCCTGTAAGTCTAGAGCCATTAAAATTCAATAAATATCATACTATAATTGATATTTAATTTATCAAAGGTTGTCTTTTCCAATAGTTATAATACTTATCTTTCCATTGCTAATAATATTGTTCTTTATAATATTGTTCTTTTGGTTCTATAGATTCCAGACTAAGATGACACATTTGATTTACAATCCATAATATACTTACTGCAAGCAATTTTTGGCCATACACAAATGCTCCATCCAATCTATAATTGATCCATTAAAACTTAGATGAGTAGGACAAGTACTTAAAACAAGCTGTCATAAGTACTGGGTGACACCAAAATCTTTGACCATACGATGAATGGTCTCAGTAAGCAATAAATGTTTCTTTCAAGCAACTGTCATCTATTCGCATTTTGGATTCTTTACCAGGCTTGGTTCATGTTTTGAGCTTATAAGTTTTTCTTTCAAGGAATATCTCTAGTTTGCTGTGTTTCAGTAGGCTTGTCAATCTAAATCCAAGTATTTCTCACTTGTTTTAGAGTTTCTTGCACTTTGAGAAGATTGACTTGTGCAAACTTGGGAAGTTCTTTGTCAGTAAAGTGATTTGAATCTTTAAGTTTTTGAGGAAATTGAAAATTTTAAAAATGGCTACCAAAGTTTGGAATAAGATTCTTTTTGGAGATACTGGAGAGAAGGAAAGTGATACTTTTTGAGATATTGATGAGATTGATCTGCTTTGAGGTTGGTTATTCCCATTTTTCATTTATGTTCATTATTTTTGTGGATCATTGAATAAGATAATATAGCGAAGGTTTAATGAAGTATGCATTTCTTATCTCTAAACTTGGATAATTTGGGGGTAATAATGCAAACGCTATGTGATATATGGTTATATGTGCTTGATTTGATTTGGATAGAATATTAGTGATATTGCATGATACTAAAGTCAATTGAGAATGATCATGATAGAAGTATCTTAATTGAAAGATTATCCAACTAAGGATTTGAGATTTAAAACTTGGAAGGGTTCTAATATTGTCAGTGGATTAAGTTTTCTCACTTAGTCTAAACCATATTGAGGTTGATCTACACTTCATCATATACAAGTTTGATAATATATGAGTTTGTATACCTTTTATACTAAGTCTTAAGATTATGTGGCGGCCATATGCATCATCTTGAAAGTTTATTATCTCTAAGAATATATGTATTTTGGTTGCACCTATAGTTCATATAATAAATCTTGGAAGTAGGGATAAATGTGATTATTGATATGGACATGGCATGGTAGTGGTCATTTCTTATTTAGGTCTCTTTTGAAAGATAATTTAAAGAATTTTCATAGTTTTGGAGTCTTGATAGCTTGGTTGTTGATTCTAAAGTTAAAGCATGTTGGTCCTAACATATCATAAGAAGTATTTGTCGGATCTTTCTCATATAATTGAAACTCCTCCAATAGAGTTAAACCTAGACTTGAGTTTCAAAGTGCAACCTATGCAAATATTAGATAGACAGCTCAAACAATTGAGAAATAAGTAGATTCCTATGGTTAAGGTGCTGTGGAGAAACAATCAAGTCGAAAAACAAACTTGGGAAACCGAAGAATTAATGCGAAAGCAATATCTGCAGCTCTTTGATATATAAGTTATATTTTGAAATTTCGATGATGAAATTTGTTTTTAGGGGGTTAAGAGTTGTAACACCAAAAAACCGATATTATAAACTTTTGCTAATATCTTTATAAAAAAATAGAATTTTTTTTTAATTTTATTGATTTTCGATTTTATGGTATTAGATTTAAATTTTTGGTATATTTAAAATGTCATGTCCGCGATTCGTAGTGAACCCAAATTTTTATGAAATTTAAAACCCAGTAAAAAGTGGGTATAAATATATATATGAATATTTATTTATTTAGTATTTCTTTATATATATATGTATATATACATATTCATATATAAAAAAAAGAGAGAGAGAAAAAGGAAGGCACTGCATTTTGACCCAAAACGCAGCACCTTCCTCAACCGCAAATTAACTAGGGTTTGAAACCTTAATCACTCTCTCTTCCTCTCTTATACTCTTCGTCTTCCTCTTCCGTTGCCCTCTCTGCTTCGCCACCACCATCTCCGTCGTCCTCCACCCCTTTTCTCCACTGTTGTCGCTCTGTCTCTCTCTCATCTCACAATCTCTTTGTCTTTCTCTATCTCGCTCAGTCTCTCTTCGAATCTCTCTGTATCTCACTCTTCCTCTCTGTCTCTCCCTCTATTACTCTTTCTGTTTCTCTCTGCTCTCTCTTTCCCACGCGAACAGAGAGCTCTCTCTCTCTCTCTTTCCTCTCTCCTGCACGCACGACGACAGAGCTTTCACTCTCTTCCTCTGCCTTTTCGAGAGTAATAGCTTCTCAGTCTCTCCCTTGCTCGCTCGTGCGTGCTACTCTCTGTAAGAACAACCCCATTCTGCGACCTTCGCAGAAGCTCCAAGCTGACAGTAACAGCACTCTGTCAAAAACCCTAGGTCGTGAATTCTTCTCTGCGTAGGTAAGGATGAATTAGTTCTAGGATTCTGATATCTCTTCGTGATTAAGCTAAATGTCTAAACTGTGCTTCAATTTGGATGCATTGCAGGACTCCAGACTAAGTTGTGGGCGCACTGAATTTAGGTCTGCAAGCTGTGAAACCCTAGGTGAGGGAAATTCTAATCCATTCGATAAATTGAATGAAATTAGGATTAATTTAGGGTGAGAAGTTCTGTATATGTCTAGAACGTATGTTGGTTCTAAATAGAATGTATTTCTGAAATTCTATATATGATTATTAGAGTTAAGTCAGAAACTTTATAGGATTTTAGGCTGTCTAGTATGAGAAAACATGTTAGAGGATAATAAGACCTTGTTGGGTTAATTTCAATTGCTTTTCTGGAAGACCGTTTGAAATGTGCATGAAAATATTAGAGTTTTAGAGTTGGAATGGATTGTTCTGTAAACTGAAGAGTACTATTACATTTAATATCCTTCTTAGGTTACTTTTGAGTTGTTAATTGCCTGATGGAATGCATATTTGAAAGATAGTTTCAAAAATTGTGATTAGAGCTTAAGGATTGTTGTAATCCTTTTCATTATAATTTGTTCTGCACATAGGCAATTTAAATGTAATCTTGGTGTTATGAAACTAGATCTTCACACCTTGAAAATGACATATGATTTGAAACGTTTGGATGAGAATTGAAAAGTTTATAATTTTTCAAAGAATTTCTATCTAACAGAAACTAGTTATTCATACTTGTTTTTAACTTTGAGTGGATGGTTATGTATCATTTAAATGAGTAAATTGTGATCGTGGATTTAGGAAAATCAATTGAGGATCGGACTAAGATTTTATTGGACTGAATTGTGGAAATAGGGAGTGAATACCCTCCCTGTAGGTGAGTGGATGGTTATGTATCATATGAATGAGTAAATGATTTTAAATATAATTTATAAATCGAGTTTTGAAATAAATTTGCAAATGGAATTGAAATTTTTTTGTGATTGTGCTATTCCTAAAAAGGAAATTATGAAATGATGATGACTCTGAACATAATTATTGAATTATTTGCACCATGTTACTTTGGGATACTCATGTGAATTGTGAAATATTACTCTACCTCATATTTGAGCATGCATTGATTTATAAAATGAGTTTGGTAACATGGTGCTGGGAAAAAGGACTGCAGTCTGAGTCTTGCCATGAACCGGTCCGTTGGGGCGGTATGGCTAAGGCTGTTTATATATTTAGCTTAGTGGTAGGCGAGATGGAGAGTCTTCTCAAGCTACTGGATAACGTGGTAGCACCCCACGAAGTTTCAGGCCAACGCCAAGGTGGAGGGGATTTTTTGAAAATTATGGAAAACCCTTTGGCGGGTCCTGCCAACGGCCATTGACAGGATAATATTTTTGGTAAACCCCAAAATTATGAAAAAATGAGATTTGACTGATTGGATTGATTTTATGAGTCATGGTGGATTGATATGAATGATTTTATGAGAATTGAATTTTTATTATGACATATGATAGTTGATACTTGTATTTGACATTACCACCCTCACTCCTTGTTTATATAATACATGCCACCGCACTCCATTTTAAAATACTCACCCCCTCCTTCCAAATCCTTTTCAGAGGAAAGGTAGACGATGGCGAGTATTGGCTGATTCAGAGATATTTTGGTGATCCACGATAGGTACTAGTGGTGGATGCTATTTTCTTGAGATTTGATATAATTTCATCCGTATGAGGAAGCTATTGTACTATTCTTTTGAAATTTGGATTTAATTGATATTTGTCATATCTTTTGGGACAAGTATTGGTGGAATCCAAACTTCGTCTATGTGAAAAGTGTTTGTATTTGGTTAAAACTTATTATTGCAAAACTTATTGTTCTTAATCGGGACATTTGGACTTTTTATTGGGATTTGTAGAAAAAAAATTTTTGAGACTATGACTTTATGAAACTCTGAAATGACTGGGTAGGTCACACTGCATGTATGCATGTACAGGATCCCCTCCCTAAATGTGTGCCGATGCATGCTTGTGTGTAAAGGGATAAACCGGATGGGTCCTTTGCATACAAGTTTTTATATGATTTATTGGTTTGCTGAGTTTATTGTTTTGGAAGATATATTAAAAAATGGAATGTCTTGCGCTATCCCGATATATGGGGAGGTCATGCCCGTATGTCGGAATAACGCGGGGGTTGTTACATACTCGACAGGAGAGTTAGGGCATGACAAAATGGCCAAAGGTGTCTCTCTTCTAGAAGATTTGTTTCAACAGCTGGTCAGTAAGTACCACAACTGTATGAGTTTAAAAGTATGGCCAAAGTCGTCTGGCTGAAATGACCAGTACATATGCTATCTTCTCGATTGGTCGATAATTGATTTCAACTGCATTGAGTATTTAGTTGATGTAATAGATCGGCTTATGAATAGTTGAGTCATGTCTTACAAGAATAGAGCAAGTGCTCTATCAGAAATAGAGAGATAAAGGTCAAGTTTCTCACCAGGAATCAGTCGAGAGAGTAGCGAAGGAGTCATAAGATATTCTTTAAGCTGTTTGAAGGCCATTTGGCACTCAAGTGTCTATGCGAACTATTGGAATCTTTTTAGAGAGTCAAAGATAGGTTTACACCTTTTTCCCAACTTTTGACATGAATCGGCTTAAGATCGCTATCCAACCAGTAAGGCGCTGCACCTCCTTCAATGTTTGAGGCGGTAGTATATCCAAGATAGCCTATATCTTCTCGAGATTTGCCTCAATCACACGATTGGTGATCATAAAGGCCAAGAATTTGCCCGACGTGATACCAAAAGTACACTTGGCAAGATTCAATCGTATGTTGTAGAGTTCGAGCGTCTTAAAGGTCTCATCAAGGTCAGTAACATGAGTCTTGGCATTTATGCTTTTTACAAGCATGTCATCTACATATACTTCTACATTTCAGCTGAGTTGAATTTTAAAGACTTCATTAACCAACCGTTGGAAGGTTGTTCCTGCATTCTTCAGACCAAAAGACATGTGTCAGTAACAGTATGTACCAAACTCAATGATAAAACTCATCTTCTCTTCGTCCTTAGGTGTTATCTGATTGTACCTCGAGTAATAATCTATGAAACTTAAGAGTTAGTGGCCTAAAAAATTGTCCACCAGTTTGTCAATATTTAGGAGAGGATAGCTGTCTTTTGGATATATTTTGTTAAGATCTGTGAAGTCTACGCACATCCTCCATTTACCGTTGGCCTTCTTCACCAAGACAACATTCACTAGTCACTTGGGATATTTGACTTCACAGATGAACCCGGTGGCTCGTTGGTGTTCGAGGGCGAATGCCCTCTTCTGCTGTTTAATCGACTTGTACCCAGAGTTTACGATTAACTTGTGAATGATGACTGATGAATCGATGCCAAGCATGTCCTCGGGGGACCAAGCGAAAACTTTGGAGTGCTGTTACAGGTAGTTGATAATAGCTTCTCATAGGGGTGCAAATAAGCCAGTCCCAAGTTTGATTAGTTAGAGGGATCTTGATTACCTTTTCTCTTGGTTCTGGTTTGTTCGTTAATTTGATGTCGCCTCTGAGTTATAAGGTGTCGATTGAAAAGTTTCATTACCTGTCTCTATCAGTGAAAAGGGTGTAGGGATCAGGGTCACTACAGATAGTAGCGATCCCTTTCGATATTCTAAACTTTATCTTTATGTGTCTAGTACTGGGTAGTGCTTCCAGTTCGTCCAGACTCGATCGGCCGAGGTTGGCGTTATGTAGTAAGAATAGTTTCACCACATGGAAGGTAGTCTTGACAGTTGTGTGGTTAGAGGGAGTCTCTAAAGTCACAGTGAGGGGAATGGTTCCCTCTGGATAGATGCATTCGTCAGATAATCCCTTGAGAGATCCAGTTGGGGGTTGAAGGTACAAGGAATTGAAACCCATTCGACGGAAAGCGTTCCAAATAAGGATGTCACAATCCGCGCCTTGGTCAACGAGAACCTTTTTTCCATACGAAACTCCATTTCGATAGTAACGACTAGAGAATCATTGCGACTAGAGTCGACTCCGATCAGATCATCGTCGTTGAATCCAATGATTGGGCATTTTCTCTTGACTGCAGCCATATTTTGTTTAGTAATAAAAAGTTGGTGAGAAAGACTAATGATTAATCGATTTCCCATAGACGACGTTAATCTATTAGAGGTGGGTCTTGACTCCACAGATCCAGCTCCTCGTGACTTGAACGGGTACTCGATGAAGAGGCTTGAAACTTGCAAAAGACTACTAAAGGTGCTCTGATGGGGGAGACTCCGACACTTAAGTTAGAAAAAACGGTTTTCGAAAGATAAACAGACAGAAAGTAAGGGATGACAGATCTCCTTGTGACTTTTGATATGTTCTGTGTCAAGTGTAAAGAACTTACATGGCTTGATGTATCGAGATCTTTTATATGATGTCCCTCTAAAGTCGTATAATTTCGGGGTACCACAACCTTACTTTCTTTATGAGGTGATTCGAAGATTCCGGATTCTGAGCATCAAAGATTTGACATTGTTATGTCACGCCCCGATCCTCGGATCGACCACGCAACTACCGTCTCGTTTTCTCAGTACACGGGCAGAACCTCTCCATATACCGGAACTCCGCAAGGCTAAAATCAATACATGAATTCGTCCAATACACAATTCCATCAGAATATAGGAAAAATCATATAACAATACACATGCAAAGGACCCATCCAGTCCGTTCATGCACACACAAGCACACATCAGTACACAATTGGGGAGGGGGTTCATGTACATGAAAGCATGCAATATGATCATCCTAGCCATTCCAAAGTTCGCAGTATAAATAAAGCATTCAAAATAAAAGAAATCTCAAATTATAGTCGTAGGATTTTACTAATATTTGCCTAAAGAAAACAAGCCAGCATCAGTAAAGTCCAGACGGTATGAGATGTATAAAACTTCGTAAAATTGAAAGGAAGTGTTGAAATTCAACATTTTGAACCAAATGTCCCATTCAAATAATAAATTTTACCAAAAATAGAATTTAAAAGAAAATGAATAAGTTACAAACAAACTCCAACATAAACTATGTAAGGATTCCATCAATACTTGCTTCTATATATAAAACAAGTATTGATTTAATCCATACCAAAAGAATTATACAAGTCTTTCCTTCCATGAATTTCAGATCAAACCAAAATAACCTTACTTTACTATAATACCTAAACAAGTCAGCGGATAAACCTAAGCTTCCTCTGAAAGATTTAAAAGAGAGTGGTGAGTATTGAGAAATACTCAGTGAGTGGAGTGCAATGGTATAATTGTGTGATAAATGAGGGGTGAATATAGAGTCAAAATATATATCAAAACAACACTTTATATATATAAAAGCATTTTCTGTAAATCAAGATAATTCACAAAATATGTATCCACATCAAATATTCTTTCAGAAAATCACAAGGGTCTCATTGAAATCACTTCCCTCCTGGGTTTAGCCAAACCCAGACGGAAACCCGCCAAGGGGTTTTCCATTTCAGTATTTCAAAACACTATCCCCTTCCTTGGCGTTGGCTCATACCTCACCAGGATGCAATCCGAATAGTCCGATGTGGCAAAGAAGAGACCACGTCTACCTCCCTCGCAATAAAACCCCAACCACATCACCCCGTCAGGTCGCTCCGTGGAGGGAATGACTATAGTCATTTCACTTGTGCACCATCATTTCACAATCATTCAAATTACAATCAATGTGTCATATTTCATCAAACAAATTCTAAAATCATGCTACAAGCATTTACAAATCAAATATCCAATGTAAATGGCACAGATTCATTTATAATTACATAGGATGCATTCGTAATTCAAATTTTCATTTCAGACATCCCACAATCACAAATAATTTCATATAAAACATGTACAAATCATTCAAAATCATTTTACAATAGGATTTCAAAACAATTTTGCTCATTTACTACACAATTGTAAAACCGACGCTACGGTGTCCGTATTGTACTCCTGTACTTGAAATTAATAAAAATATTTCCTTTATTTATATATATATAGAAAAATTTTAAATTTTATTGATTTTTGATTTTGGGGAATTAAATTAAAATTTTTGGTATATTTAGGATATCCGTATTTCCGATTCGGAGTACATTCTATTTTAGTGATAAATTTAGAGTTTTAATAAAAATGCAGGAATAAATATTTATTTATTTATTCAGTTAAAAAAAAAAAAAAAAAAGAGGAGATGCTGCGTTTTGGCCAAAACACAGCATCCCCTTCCCCAAAATTCGATTAGGGCTAAAATCCCTAATCTCACTTCCGTTTCTCTCTCTCTCTACTCTCTCTCTCCCGCGGCTCTCTCACTCCCTCCGCCATCCTCTCCGCCGCGAACGACCATCGCCGTCGCCCGCTCGGCTCCTCCACCACTATCTCTGACCACCCCATTCTCTCTCACTCTCCCTTCGGTTCTCTCTTTATCCACTCTCTATTCTCTCTCTCTCTCGATTCCATCTCTCTCTATCTCTCTCTTCTCGAATCTGTCATAAACTCCTCCACCGTATCGCAACCACCACCGCCGCCGCCGCTGTTTTCCTTCAACACCACCAACCACCGTAGCCCCACTCTCTCTCTCTTTGTTTCTCCCTGTCTCTCTCCCTGCATGCGCGATAGTGCGCGACAGCTCCTTGCGCGCGCGAGACTGCGAGCGACACGCACGCGGCTGCAGCGTGTGACAGATCTTAGTGCACGCGGCATTGCTCTATCTACCGAGAGCCTCTCTATAACCTTCCCTGCTCTCTGCCATGACAGCACTCTGTCAGAAACCCTAGGCTGAGCTACGATTCCTTCTGTGTGCAGGTAAGGGCTGAGTTTAGATCTTAGTTCTAGGGTTTTGATTTCCATAGTGATTAAGTCTAATTGCTAAAATTTGCTTCAATTTGGAGACATTGCAGGATTCCGAACTGAGTTGCGCACGGACGTTAGGGTTGTGAGCTATGAAAACCCTAGGTGAGGTAAAATTTTCAATTCCTTCGATAATTGAATGAGTTGAGACTGAATTTTGGATGAGATTCTTGTACATGTCTTGAAAATGTGTGGAATTTGAAGAGAATGTATTTTCCTAAAAATTGATATGTGATTTCTAGGGTTACATCTAAATTCTATATGAATTTAGGCTGATTAATATGAAAGAAACGTGTTTGATGAAATTAGAATTTTGTTGAGTTAATTAGAATAGCTCTTTTTAGAGTCGATTCGAAATGTGCATGAAAAATATTAAGGTTGAGTCTGGTGTCTGATATGGAAAGAGAATGTTCCGGATGATAGAATCATGTTGACTTGATTTGAATAGTTGCTTTTAGAGTTTAATTTGACGAATACATGAAAATAGTGGGAAATTGGGATTTGAGTTTAAGGATCAATGCGGTCTTTCTCATTATAGGTTATCTTGCATATAGGCAATCAAAATACAACTTCTATATTATGAAAATAGACTTCAATACCTTGAAAATGACATATGGTTTGAAAAAATCGGATGAAAATCGAAAAGTGTATGATTTTTCAAAGATTTTTCCAGTTAATAGGAAACTTATTTATTTTAAGCGTATTTTCAATTTTGATTGGTTTTAGGATTGAATCAGACTTGATTTTGATTTGATTAATTATTTATAAATGGAATGAAATTGATGACATTAAAGTATATTTATAAATCGAAGAATTTGGACTTGTATAAAATTTGGGAAAGTGGATAAAACCTATAAATATTTGGAAATTGATGAAATGAGAATCTAGAAAGGTAATTGTGTAAATGTGTTGATTTTTGCTTAATTTGGGTGTGAAAATCAAGTAAATGGATGTTATAGTGTGCAGGAAATTTCAGTATATGAAATGTTTGATTTAAGTTTTAAATGAACATATATTGAGAGGAGAAACCCTAAGGAAACATGTACTGGAAAATTTAGAACTTTGAGTATGAAATTTGATGGGTTTTAATGTGATTTTGAGTGTTAAAATGTGGATTTGATGTACTTGTATGTATGTTGAATTTTGGATAGAGGTTAGTGAGCTTGTGGATGTAAAAATGTCTTGACCGAATCCATTGGAGAGATTGGGAATGAATCTAATAAGCAAAATAGAGGCTTATATGTATACGTAATAAGGTATAAAAAGTGTATGTATATATAGTGATATTGGTGTGTTAAAGTGATATGAAAATGTGTAATTGTAAAGAATGAGCAAAAGCATGTGTTTGTATTTATATGATAAATGTATAGTATTGTATTGGTGTATTGAAGAAAAGAAGTTGATAAAGAATTTTGAATCAGAATGTGTTGGTGTATATGCTGGCTCTTATGTGCAGCGAGAGATTTGGATTGGTGCGAGCTTTGTGCAGGATTGGTTGAGTACCACCACTTGAGTCTTGTGGACATATTGTAAGCATGAACAAATATGAATAGTTAAGGTAGTGGCCTAAAAGACTTGACTTGACATTGGAAATTTGAAAGTGAAAAACATGCATTTTAGCCAATTGAACAGCATGTAGTCCTTTAGCATAACTCTCTCTACACAGCTCCGAATGACATGAGGTTTTTCTACCTTAGACACTAGACACCCTTAGCTTTAAAAATGAAATAAGAAACCCCTGATTTGTAAGGGTGTATTAGAAGTTATAGCCTATTTTCTATAATTGCACAGGTTTGAAACTTACTGATTTTATACATGCATAAGTGTTGGATATCTTGATTGAGGGGAAAGCTTTTTCTACGCTTCGTGGTATTATTGGGGAGTGCGCTACCCTCCCCCATACAGTGAGTGGGATTTATTTCAATGTTTTCGTTTAATATGTAAACCCTATTTTACAATATTTTGATAAATGAGCATGATTTATCGTGTGCTTGAAATGTTTTGACTGGTTTTGGAACTGACTTTTGTGAACCGATGGAGTGTTCAAAAATTGGTTGAATTATGAAAATATGCATCCATGTGGTTGAAATGTATAATGTGTCATTTTATGCTATATGTTGCATTTGGTTTGTGAACCTGATTTACGGCACATGTTTGATACGATATTGATTTTGGCCTCGAGGGCTTTGATATGTATTGTTCAGTAGCTACGAAGGACACCGTGAGAGGCGCTTGGGTGGCGTCCGGATATGCCTAGGCCTGGGCTATCCCACGAGTTGTTGAGATTATATTTACGATACGGTATTAGCTAGGTTTAACCCGAAAGGGGGAGGATTTGGATACTCTCTTCAAGTCTAGCACCGTCCGTCGCCAATGCCGGGGTAGAGAGCACTTTAAATAAATTTACATATAACACCCCCGGTGCGCCTGTCATAGGTCGAGGTAGACCTCTGTCAGGACATTTTCGGCTGGCAGCTGTATGATTTTAATGACAGTGCTTTGGATGCATATTTGATTTGATAATGCGTGCTAATGATATATTGTT
This sequence comes from Dillenia turbinata, assembly GCA_037126225.1. Lineage (NCBI taxonomy): Eukaryota > Viridiplantae > Streptophyta > Magnoliopsida > Dilleniales > Dilleniaceae > Dillenia > Dillenia turbinata. Next base: position 13,510,707 of record JBAMMX010000011.1, read on the forward strand.
GAAATGAAAAGCATGATGATTTCAAATATGATTTGTATACTTATGTTTTGACACTCTAGTTTCACACCCCATATTAGACGATTATATTGACCCACTCACTCACTGAGTATTCTTCCCTCAGTAATCACCCCTCCTCTTTCCCTCCCCAGACAGGATTATGGTGCTAGGGCGACGCATTTGGCTCTAGAGGGTATGATAGCTTGTTGGTGGATTAGTATTTACGATGGTGAGATTTAAATTTTAATTGAAAATATGAATTTCATACTTTATGTCGACCCTGCGTGGTCTTAATATTGAGGTCCGTAGTTTTCCATGTACATATTATGGGATGACTGTATAATTTTTGGACTTTTGTTTGCGAAACTCTCATATTTCACTTGCATTGAGGCATTTGTAAATATTTAAAGTGTTAACTTGCGAATTTGCGATAAATTTGTATAAATTTAGGCCCGCCCGGTATGGCGGCTGCTCATGCTCTAGTTGGGTATGACAGTAGAGGTCTGTGGCTAGGACTGCTGGTAATTTATTTAGCCTTGCGTTGTTCTAGATGTCGGTGGTTGGATTTGTTGGTTTTGGAGAGGCCGGGATGGCCATTTGTTTAATTTATAGGATGATTTTAAATTATACAGGCATACAGGTTTATTTGTATATGGGAGACCTCCGATTTATGGGGAGGTTCTGCCTGATTTTCTATAAAAATACAGCCGGTATCCAGGGCAACGGGCGACTGTTCACGATTCCCGGTTCGAGGTATAACAGTTCTGTTGGTATCAGAGCTCTAGGTTGAGAGCTGTGTTTTATGAAAACATTTTTGAAAATATTCCCAAGTATGTTTTAAAAGTTCTCAATGCATATGAGAGTTTCATTACAGTCATGAGATCCCAGTACATGGTTTCAGGCATATGAGTTTATTCATTTTAGGGGGTTAGATATGGTGCGTATCTAACCTGGCATATCATTTTCCATCGGTTTTTAAACCGGTAAGTTTATTCATTTAGGGGGTTAGTTACTTCGTAACTAACCCTAACCTTTGAATCATATTTAATTTAAATTCTTCCTTTGTAAGGTTATGATTACTAGACGAGGTACTAGATTTGTACTTGAGACATCTAGAATACTCGAGGATGTTTCCTCATCAGGTGTACCCTTCTAGCACTCTCTCAGCTAACTATTATAGCTACGGTTCTATCACCGTCATTTGATGCATTTATGCAGGTGTATGAGTGGTACACCTCCCATTGGATTCGAATGCCTTGATTCATAACTCAAATTCTTTTTAGGGTGTTAGTTATTCCGTAACTAACCCTAATCCTTGATTTCCACTTAATGAAAAGGTGCTCTGTTTACAGAACTATGCCGCCTAGATGTAGTAGGCACGGTGCACCACTAGAGAGTCCCTTAGTGTGTGATGCACTTGTGGCACTCGAGACTTCACGAGTACCAGAGGATGCTTCCTCTACTCACACACCTTCACTAGTGCCACCCTCAGCACCTCCACCGGCTGTTACAGCTAAGATTCCACCATCACCACTTGACGCCTTGAGACAGTGGCAGGAGTGGTATGGGGTGCAGATGTCACCACCTCTACCATAGACTTCAGCAATCGCACCTGCGGCCATACTTGCTCCTACGACACCGATTCCTCCTCCGGTGACCCGTTCTTCCATTTCTAGTCCGAGACATCAGTTACTTTGAAGCGCATCCATGAGCTTACTCAGTTGGTGACAGAGTTACGACAGCTCAGATACACAGACTTTTCAGGATCTAGTGATGCCGTAGCGGCGAAACACTGGATCTATAGGATTCACAGGATCCTTACTGATGTGGGATTGTCAGAGGAGCTCAGATTGAGAGTTGTTGAGAGATTCCTCAACGGTGATGCCCTCACTTGGTGGGAGGCTATTTGTGACGAGGCTATGGACTCACTGCGGTAGGAGGACTTCTTGAGGGAGTTCGACCGCAGATATTTTACGGAGTCCTAATAGGACCATAGAGGGTTGAGACCCAGACGGGCTAGAGCTCGAAGTGGGGTAGGACTTTTAACTTTTAGGGAGGCCCCTCTCACTTTACATCAACACAGTTGGACAGGGACCACGTTCCTAGAGTTTTAGAGTATAGGCCCTTAGTGCCTCTATTATTCCACAGAACTGCACCATCCTATCTGCCGCGACTGCGGCTGATGTCATTTTGGAGCTTGCGGAGCTCCCCTTAGATGCTTCTAATATAGGAAGCAAGGACACATTTGGAGTACTTATCCTGACCTAGGTTGCAGAGGTCAGGTACCGTAGAATCATGGACGGGTTAGCAGGGGGTACTTGCACACTCAGTACACACCGCTCCATGGACTACAGCCGGGAGCAATACTGCACAAGGCTCTTCACCATAGGAGCCGAGGGCACAGACCCACATGTATGTTACGACTCAGGAGGATGCTTAGGCGAACCCAGATATGACCATAGGTAATCCTCTAGTAGATTCTTTCGTTTAGGAGTTTATAGATACTCTCCTTTTTGAAATCATGTATATCATGATAGCTATGTACCGTCGTGATTAGTTAAAGCTCTAGAAGCTTAACTATTGTGATCTTCTTTTGAAACCATGCATCTCATGATGATATGTACGGTTATGATTGGTTAAAGCCTTAGAGGCTTGATTACTTGATATATATATACGTATATATTTTGCGTATCCTATATTGGTTCCTTTTTCAATTTCTCGCATCATGAGTACCATGAAAATATTCAGAGTCGATGTCCGTGTTTTTATTGACACTGGTTCAGATTATTCTTACGTGAGAGTATTATTTCGCTCGATAGTTGGGTAGACTGCTATCGTCGCTAGATGAGGAGCTACTAGTTATCACTCCTCTTGATGAGCAATTGGTCAGAAAATTCAGTGTATAGAGAGTGCTTATCTCTCTTGTTTGATGGGACCCTGTATATTAGGAGTTAGTTTGGTTAGTGATGATCGAGCAACATTACTACCTTGATTTGAAATGAGGTCGACCTTACTCGACCGCATTAGAGAGATTTAGGGAGCAAATGAGGAGCTCCAAGGTGTTCTTGATAGATCTGTAGAGATGATGACGGAGAGTTCCAAGTCCGTGATGACGGACTAGTAGTATATCGATAGCGGGTTTACACTCCCACCGACAGTGAATCTTCGTAGAGATATTCTAGAGGAAGCTCATTCCTCCATTTACGTTATGCATTTGAGAGGTACAAAAATGTAACTAACTATCCGAGATAGTTATTAGTAGTCTGGTATAAAGAGAGAGTTTGTTGCTTGATGTCTGGTTTGTCAGTAGATGATGGCCAAGCATCAGTGACCTACAGGCGCTTTGCAACCTTTTCCCATTCCCGAGTGGAAGTAGAAACACGTCACAATGGATTTTGTGACAAGGATTGCCGCGGACTTCAGCACAACACAATGCTAATTGGGTGATCATCGATAGACTCACCAAGTCCGCACATTCTATTCCTATTCATGCTGATTATTCCTTAGAGGTATTAATAAGCCTCTATGTTGACACGATTATTAGGCTTCATGGGGTATCAATGTCAATAGATCGGATGGAGACCCTAGATTCACTTCTAGATTTTGGTCCTGATTATAGGGAACATTGGGTACTAGACTGAGCTTTAGTATCGCATACCACCCCTAAAGCACATGCTGAGAGCATGTATTACGGATTTCCGGAGTAGTTGGGATCGGCATCTTCCACTGGTTGAATTTACATATCATAACAGCTAATAGGCCAGTATCAGGATGCCCCATATGAGGCACTGTATGACAGGGAGTGTCGCACCCCGATATGTTGGGGTGAGGTCGTAGAACGACATCTCAGTAATGTTGAGTTGATTAGGAAATGAAAGATAAGGTTAGGGCCATCCGTGGGTAGATGAGAGCCACCCAGGACAGGCAGAAGGTATATGCCGATCGTAGACGACGACACCTTGAGTTTGCCACAGGAGATATGATTTTCTTGAGGATGTTTCCTTTAAAAAGAGTTATACGGTTTAGGCAGTGGAGCAATCTGAGTCCCAGATATAATTGTACCCTTTTGTATCCTTGAGAGGGTCGAAAGTGTGGCATACAGATTGGAGTTGCCAAATGAATTATCCCATATTCATAATGTCTTTCATGTCTCTATACTAAGGAAGCACCTAGCAGATCCTTCTCATGTACTTGAGCCTCCACCTGTTGAGTTGCGTGAGAACCTTAGTCTTCTAGTTCAGCCCGTGGCTATTATAGATCGACAGGTCAGAAAGCTGCGAAGCAAGAAAGTTTCTTTGGTTAGGGTTTTGTGGAGAAATGACCAAGTCGAAGAGAAGACTTGGGAACCCGAGGAAGCAATAAGGAGACAGTACCTCCATTTGTTGCTGTCTAGTTTTCTTTAAGTTTGGAGGATAAAACTTGTTTTTCGGGGGTTAGAAAATATAACACCGACACTACGGTGTCCGTATTGTACTCCTGTACTTGAAATTAATAAAAATATTTCCTTCGTTTATATATATATAGAAAAATTTTAAATTTTATTGATTTTTGATTTTGGGTATAAAATTGAAATTTTTGGTATATTTAGGATATTCGTGTTTCCGATTCGGAGTACATTTTATTTTAGTGATAAATTTAGAGTTTTAACAAAAATGCAGGAATAAATATTTATTTATTTATTTATTTATTTATTCAATTAAAAAAAAAAAGAGGAGATGCTACGTTTTGGCCAAAACGCAGCATCCCCTTCCCCAAAATTCGATTAGGGCTAAAAGCCCTAATCTCACTCCCGTCTCTCTCTCTCTCTACTCTCTCTCTCCCGCGGCTGTCTCACTCCCTCCGCCATCCTCTCCGCCGCGAACGGCCATCACCGCCGCCCGCTCGGCTCCTCCACCGCTATCTCCGACCACCCCATTCTCTCTCACTCTCCCTTCGGTTCTCTCTCTATCCCCTCTCTATTCTCTCTCTCTCTCGGTTCCATCTCTCTCTATCTCTCTCTTCTCGAATCTGTCATAAACTCCTCCGCCGCATCGCAACCACCACCGCCGTTGCCGCTGTCTTCCTTCAACACCACCAACCACCGTAACCCCACTCTCTCTCTCTTTGTTTCTCCCTGTCTCTCTCCCTACGCGTGCGATAGCGCACAACAGCTCCTTGCACCGGCGTAACTGCGAACGACACGCACACGGCTGCAGCGCGCGACAGATCCTAATGCACGCGGCGTTGCTCTCTCTGCCAAGAGCCTCTCTATAACCTTCCCTACTCTCTGCCATGACAGAACTCTGTCAGAAACCCTAGGCTGAGCTACGATTCCTTCTGTGTGCAGGTAAGGGCTGAGTTTAGATCTTAGTTCTAGGGTTTTGATTTCCATAGTGATTAAGTCTAATTGCTAAAATTTGCTTCAATTTGGAGACATTGCAGGATTCCGAACTGAGTTGCACACGGACGTTAGGGTTGTGAGCTATGAAAACCTTAGGTGAGGGAAAATTTCCAATTCCTTCGATAATTGAATGAGTTGAGGCTGAATTTAGGATGAGATTCTTGTATATGTCTTGAAAATGTGTGAAATTTGAAGAGAATGTATTTTCCTAAATATTGATATGTGATTTCTAGGGTTACATCTAAATTCTATATGAATTTAGGTGGATTAATATTAAAGAAACGTGTTTGATGAAATTAGAACTTTGTTGAGTTAATTAGAATAGCTCTTCTTAGAGTCGATTCGAAATGTGCATGAAAAATATTAAGGTTGAGTCTAGTGTCTGATATGGAAAGATAATGTTCCGGATGATAGAATCATGTTGACTTGATTTGAATGGTTACTTTTAGAGTTTAATTTGACGAATACATGAAAATAGTGGGAAATTGGGATTTGAGTTTAAGGATCGATGCGGTCTTTCTCATTATAAGTTGTCTTGCATATAGGCAATCAAAATACAACTTCTATATTATGAAAATAGACTTCAATACCTTGAAAATGGCATATGGTTTGAAGAAATCGGATGAGAATCGAAAAGTGTATGATTTTTCAAAGATTTTTCCAATTCGTAGGAAACTTATTTATTTTAAGCATATTTCCAATTTTGATTGGTTTTAGGATTGAATCAGACTTGATTTTGATTTGATTAATTATTTATAAATGGAATGAAATTGATGACATTAGAGTATATTTATAAATCAAAAAATTTGGATTTGTATAAAATTTGAGAAAATGGATAAAACCTAAAAATATTTGGAAATTGATGAAATGAGAATCTAGAAAGGTGATTGTGTAAATATGTTGATTTTTGCTTAATTTGGGTGTGGAAATCAAGTAAATGGATGTTATAATGTGCAGGAAATTTCAGTATATGAAATATTTGATTTAAGTCTTAAATAAACATATATTGAGGGGAGAAACCCTAAGGAAACATGTACTGGAAAATTTAGAACTTTGAGTATGAAATTTGATAGGTTTTAATGTAATTTTGAGTATTAAAATGTGGATTTAATGTACTTGTATGGATGCTGAATTTTGGATAAAGGTTAGTGAGCATGTGGATGTAAAAATGTCTTGACCGAATCCATTGGAGAGATTGAAAATGAATCTAATAAGCAAAATAGAGGCTTATATGTGTACGTAATAAGGTATAAAAATTGTATGCATATATAGTGATATTGATATGTTAAAGTGATATGAAAATGTGTAATTGTAAAGAATGAGCAAAAGCATGTGTTTTTATTTATATGATAAATGTATAGTATTGTATTGGTGTATTGAAGAAAAGAAGTTGATAAAGAATTTTGAATAAGAATATGTTGGTGTATATGTTGGCTCTTATGTGCGACGAGAGATTTGGATTGGTATGAGCTTTGTGAAGGATTGGTTGAGTACTACCACTTGAGTCTTGTGAACATGTTGTAAGCATGAACAAATATGAAGAGTTAAGGTAGTGGCCTAAAAGACTTGACTCAACATTGAAAATTTGAAAGTGAAAAACATGTATTTTAGCCAATTGAACAGCAAGTAGTCCTTTAGCATAACCTTCTCTACATAGCTCCGAATGGAATGAGGTTTTTCTGCCTTAGACACTAGACACCCTTAGCTTTAAAAATGAAATAAGAAACCCCTGATTTGTAAAGGTGTATTAGAAGTTATAGCATATTTTCTATAACTGCGCAGGTTTGAAACTTGCTGATTTTATACATGCATAAGTGTTGGATGTCTTGATTGAGGGGAACGTTTTTTCTTCGTTTCGTGGTATTATTGGGGAGTGTGCTACCCTCCCCCATACAGTGAGTGGGATTTATTTCAATGTGTTTGTTTAATATGTAAACCCTGTTTTACAACATTTTGATAAATGGGCATGATTTATCGTATGCTTGAAATGTTTTGACTGTTTTTGGAGCTGAATTTTGTGAACCGATGGAGTGTCCAAAAATTGGTTGAATTATGAAAATATGCATCCATGTGGTTGAAATATATAATGTGTCATTTTATGCTATATGTTGCATTTGGTTTGTGAACCTGATTTACGGCACATGTTTGAGACGATATTGATTTTGGCCTTGAAAGCTTTGATATGTATTGTTCTGTAGCTACGAAGGACACCGTGAGAGGCGCTTGGGTGGCATCCGGATATGCCTAGGCCTGGGGTATCCCGCGAGTTGTCGAGATTATATTTATGACACGGTACTAGCCAAGTTGGTATTTACGACAGTGAGATTTAAGTTTTAATTGAAAATATGAATTTCGTACTTTATGTCGACTCTACGTGGTCTTGATATTGAGGTCCGTAGTTAGCCGTGTACATATTATGGGATGACTGTATAATTTTTGGACTTTTGTTTGTGAAACTCTCATATTTCACTTGCATTGAGGCATTTGTAAATATTTAAAGTGTTAACTTGGGAATTTGTGATAAATTTGTATAAATTTAGGCTCGCTCTGTGTGACGGCTGCTCATGCTCTAGTTGGGCATGACAGTAGAGATCTATAGCTAGGGCTGCTGGTAATTTATTTAGCCTTGCGTTGTTCTGGATGTCGATGGTGGGATTTGTTGGTTTTGGAGAGGCCGGGATGGCCATTTGTTTAATTTACAAGATGATTTTAAATTATACAGGTATACAGGTTTATTTGTACATGGGAGACCTCCGATTTATGAGGAGACTCTGTCCGATTTTCTGTAAAAATACAGCCGGTATCCTGGGCAACGGGCGACTGTTCACGATTCCCGGTTCGGGGCGTGACAACAATGGACCATCCACTCATCTATAGGGAGGGTATCCACTCTCTACACCCAATCAATACTCAAGAAATCTCCTTTCAAGCTCCAATGGATTGTCCTAAATCAACAATAACAATTCTCAAGTCATTTCTCCTTCAAATTCAAAGGTTTACAAACTTTCCTAATTTTCAAACAATTTTCTCCGATTTCCTTAAATTAACATAGCCTTAGTTTCTTCTAATTTTTTTAATTCATGAATATACATTCCAATTCTACCAATTGCACCTCATTTTTCATTTCGGCTAAGATCAGATCTACACATACATTTCATGAAGATGAAGTCAATAAGATCTCCCAATTCAAATACCAAATTGTAATTTATTCCACAACCCTAGAGCTATTGTCAGAAATCAGTCCATTACCTGCGCAGATAAGTGTAGATTCACGAAGACCTAGGGTTTTAGCAGGTCTAGCATCTGTGCGTCTACAACTCAATCTGGGCCCTACAGTGCTTATAGACCGAAGCAAAGTGTCACGCCCCGATTCTCAGATCGATCATGCGACAACCACCGCATCGTCTCGGTACATGGGTAAAACCTCCCCATCTACCGAGACTCCGCAAGGCTATCAAATTCACAATAAATCATCAAAAGCATAAAATTTTTCAAAAACAAGAAATCACAAAATCATTACACATGCAAAGAGCTCATCCGACTCATTCCTGGACGTACAAACACACACATTGACACATCGGGGAGTGGGATCCTGTACATGCAATCATACATTAGCACACATCGGGGAGTGGGAACCTGTACATGCACGAGTACACAGCAACACACAACGAGGAGCGGGAACCTGTACATGCCCGCATGCGACGCGACCATCCTGGCCACTCTGAAAGCATTTAACAAACAAGAAGTCCCAAAACATAGCCGCCGGATTTTACCAACACGTACCCGAGGAAAACAAGCCAGTATCGGTAAAATCCTAACGGTATGAGTTATATAGAACTTCACAAAATCAAAGAAAATGCATCGAAATTAAGATTTACAGTCCAAATGTCCCAATACAGATATAAACAGTTTTCCAAAACTAGAGAAATCAAAATAAATAAAAACAAATCAAAAATCATCGGATTTTATCAATACTTGCCAACAACTCGGCCAATATCAATAAAATCCGCACGACATTGGATGTACAGACTTCCCTTTCCATGGTTTGAAAGCTATCAATCTCCAAAAGTAACCCTGCATGCCAAATACCTATCCAGTCTGCAAAAATACTTCGCAAGCTCCGTCGAGTAGTCTCCCAACTAAGTCTCTTCTGAAAAAGGTGGGGAGAGGGGTGAGTATTGGGGAATACTCAGTAAGTAGAGTGCAATGATGCAATTATGTTCATAAATAAGGATGAATGTGGGGCAGTCAAAGCATATCTCATAAATCATTTCATATACATAAAATCATTTCAATAAATCACATTTCACAAATATGCATCCATATCAATTATCCTTTCAGAAAATCCTGAGGTTCCATCGAAAAACACTTCCGTCTTAGGGCAGCCAAACCCAGACGAAAGCCCGCCAAGGGTTTTTTTTTCTATCCAATGTCTCAAAACAAACCCCCTTCCTTGGCGTTGGCTCGTACATCATCAGGGTGCACCAGATCTAGTATGACTTCGATAAAGGGAGGGACGTCTAACTCCCCCGCACATCCAAACCCCAACTCACGTCACCCCGTCGGGTCGCTCCGTGGTGGAAATATGACTATAGTCATCTACGACATCCTTCATTTCTCATTCAATCCATTTCTCAACAATGTACCATGATTTTCAACATATTATCCATAATCTCATACCAAAGAAGTTCATAGAGTAATATCAAATATCACATGGCACAAAAACATTCATAAACACAGTGGATGCATACGTATTTCACAATCCAGTTCAGACAGCCCACAATCACAAAACAATTTATATAAAACATATAAAAATCTTTCAAAATCATTTTCACATCAATTTTTAAAACAGGTTTCTCATTATGAACACAATGAACCGTCCGCTCACCTCTAGGGAGGGTATCCACTCCCTATTTCCACAATTATCCCAAAATGAATCCTTTCGAGTCTCTAAAGGTCAACCTAAACCAATCAACACGAATAATTATCAATTAAAGCTCTATTAAAGGGTTTTCAATTTTCCCTTTATTTACAATAGGCTTCACTTGCACAATTACATTCCTAAACTTTCGTTTCATAAATCTAGTATCATTTCAAATCACCGACGATTTTAAATTTATAATATTCCTCAATTTTACCAATATTCTCCAGAATTACATAATCTTAATTTAATTCACGCCAATTTCAATTCAAATCTCATGGAAAACTACGCAAATCAATCAAACAAAACTCTATTATTATCTAAGACATTCTATCATACTTTACAGTCCAATTTATATCAAAATCTAAGACCTAACCTCAATAATTTAATACAAACCCTTAGAAAAATACATTTCTTCCGAGTCTCATACATTTCAGAATATATATATATATAACTTCTACCTAAATTCAACAAAAATAAATTTGAATTATTGAAGGGATTGAAAATCCCTCACCTAGGATTTTTCGTGGTTCGCGATCCTTGCTCATATGCCTTCTCAGTCCATTCTCAAACCTGCAAAACTCTCAATTTAAAGTAAATTTCAGTAATCTAAAGCTATTTCCTAAGAAAATTTCAAAACCCTAGAATTTGGGTTAGGGACCGAACCTTACCTATACAGGAAAGTGGGTTACAGTCTAGGTTTTTCAAAGCCTCGATGGTGGGTTGCAGTGAGGGCTCTCAACAGGAGAGAGCTACTCTCAGGAATCACCGCGCGAGTAAGCAGTGGAGTGGGAGGGCAAAGATCTCTGTCGTCGCGCACGAAAGAGACGAAGAGCAACTCTATTCGTGCGCGGGAGAGACGAAACAGAGAGTGAAACAGAGGGAGAGACGAGTGAGTGAGAAACAGAGAGATGGCGCGAGAGAGACGAGGAGACAGTGAGTAAGAGCGAGACTGAGAGATGGTGGCTCACGGTGGTCGCGTAGGGTGGCCGGAACTCGACTGTTCGCGGCAGCAGAAGGGGAAATCGATCGAGAGAGGGAGCTAGAGTCGAGAGTCGAGAGTAGAGAGAGAGATAGAGAGTTCGCGGGAGGGAGAGAGAGGACAGAGAGAGAACGAAGGAGAGAAACAGAGGGAAGAAGGGGAAAGAGAGAGATCACGGCGATCGCAGTGGTGATGTTCAGTGGAGATAGTGGTTGGCGGTGGAGAGGGCGAAGAAATTGCGAGAGGGAGAGGGGGCAAGGGTGCTCTGTCGAATGAAGGAGAGGAAGAGAGAGGGAGAGGATCAATTAGGGTTTTCCAACCCTAATTGATTTGGGAGGGAGTGCTGCGTTTCACTCCGAAACGCAACATCTTCTCTTAACCTTTTTTTTTTAATATATATATCTTTATATTTAAGTAAATAAACAATTATATACAAATTCACCCCCCTTTCTTTCTAAAATTTAAATTTTTCATAAAATGAGGTTTATTACTATTCACGGACACGGTGATTTCAAATATACCAAAAATTTAAAATTAAGACCTCAAAATCGAAAATCAATAAAATTTCAGAATTTTCTATTTTATTATAGAAATGTTTACAAAACATTCGACATCAAGTTTTCGGTATTACACAAAGTTTAGTATTTAGGTTCAATCACCTAAAGAAATCGAAACTCTAGAATCTATTAATCAGAAATTCACCTTACCTACGTAGTGGAAGAATCACAGATTCGCTTAGGGTTTTTCGAAGGCCTAAGATGGACATTGCAATAGAGGCTATAGAGGAGCTCTCGGCAAGGAGAGCAGTTCGTAAGCGAGCGAGAGGGAAAGAGGCAGTGAACGGTAAAGAGATAGAAGAGAAATCGAGAGAGACGAGAGGGAGAATCAAGAGAGAGAGTGAGATAGAGAGAGAGAAATAGATAGAGAAGACCGTGGCTTAGCGATCACCGGTGAGGGAGTCGATAGATAGGAAGAGAGACTGTGAGCAGCGAGCGAGAGGGAGAGAGAGTTCGAGAGAGCTCGAGAGAGAGAGCAGGGAGTGAGAGAGATTAGGGCTTTCAGCCCTAATCGAATTGGGGGGAGGGGAGACGCGGCGTTTTGGGGTAAAACGCTGCGTCTCTTCTCTTTCTCCCTTTTTTTAATATTTAAATAAAGATTATATATTCATATATATATATATATATATTCATATTCACTTTTCACTAATTTTAAATTTCATAAAAATTATTCACTTTTCACTAATTTTAAATTTCATAAAAATGGGGTTCACTACGAATCGTGGACGCGGTATTTTATGCCCAATAATTCCAATTTCAAACCCCAAAATCAAAAATCAATAAAATTTAAAATTTTTCATTATATTATAGAGACATTAACAAAATTTTTAACACTGGATTTTCGGTATTACATGTTACCATTTAGGAAATTAGATTATACGAGAGGATCTTTTTCCTTATCAATTAGATTCTCAAGGACTTCATTCCTTATCTGGGAGACACGTTACGTGCTAAAATAAAAACTTAGTCAATGTGAGATTCAGTTGAGTGTTACCAATTGGGAATAGAAGTGCTCGATTCCTTTAGTATTCGGTAGTCATTGATCGGATAGAAGGGGTAGACATTCGGTCTTATCGAATACATCTGCAGATCGGTCGCATTGTTCAAATTGATATGCTCATGGTTCGAAGGGGCTAGGCCTTTCGGGACCATGGGTGTCTTGTCGGGCTTCGGACACCTGAACAACACACTGAGTGGTGTTTGAATCATGTCTATCATAACCTATTTGATGAGTTTTATTATAAAGATTATATTGGATTGGCAGAAGAGATATCAAGTTGCCAGTTGCAATATTAATGCCTAATTCATTAGTGGTCTATAAACCTTTCCCCCCTGTTTTCCCATGGCCTAAAAAATGTTGTATGCCCATAAGTGCGCAAGTTTGCTGGTATAAAAGAGAGATAGTAGATTGCACAAATTTGGAGTTTTTGGAGCTTTGGAGTAGTTAATTACCATGTAATGGAGAAGTCACAAAGCCATGAGAAGATAGTTCCTTAGATACTTGACACAAAACAAATTAGAAACTGTTGAGAAAACTGAATTTTCCTTCTATTCTGCATAATGAAATGAGAAATGGTTTATTTGTGACTCATTTGCAAAAAGATAAATAGTTTGACACTCAACTCATTTGGCATCATCAGTTACGGATTTCATTGCTGCAGTATAATAGGTGCAGATGCCATTTACAGTGCTTCTGCAGCAATTAGAAACATTTGCTTTATGGTTCTCTATTCTTCATTTATTATATAGGTTATGAAAATTTAAAGCATTGAGCTGGCACTATTCTCCTTATTCTGCATAATGAGAGGGGAGATCAGCAGTTGAAGCTTAGACACTTGTTGGGCCAAGTGTAAATAATATTTTATAGAGGGTCAAGTGCAAATATTGTTTTATAGCTTATACTTGCAAATCCATATTAAAATAGGTATAGTCTCACTCTGAAATTTACATTCTGCTTCACAAATTAGGTCTACAGTCCAGTTGGAAGATAAACTTCACACATTGCACTTAGGCTGAAATTGTAAATTTATCAATCATCGTATGCCTGTTCTGTGACTCCACATTAATTATCAGTTGTGATCTCCTCTGAACTTACTGCTTCATATATATCTTTGAACTAATCATAGCTATGATTTAATAGGTTCTGCAGTCAAGAACAGATCCTACCTTTATTCCATGGAAGGGTGGAGTGGTAAGTCTAGCACACTATTTCATCATGATATTTTTAGCTCTCAAGTCCAATTTTCTTAGTCATATAGACAATGTATCATGTTATCTTCCTTGTCAAGAGCATAAATAGATTGATCTCTTGTAATATTAGGGACGTCCATGCAATAATTTTATGATCCTCTCCTCATCAAAATTAGATTCTCTCTCATGTACCTCTTTTTTGAAATGTGGATCCGTATGGCTGTGCAACTACTGCTCACCCGGTCTTAATTATCAGTCATCTATATTGGTTGGAATACCAAGTATGTGTCTACACTTCATACAGAAAGAAGGCAACACTTTGTAGGAAGTAATGAAGCGCATGCCACAGCAGTCAGCATGTACCTGAAGAGTTGTGCGAGGCCCTTTTTGATTTTTTTTTTTTTGTACTATACCAATCAGTATCCGAAGTCATACTCCGAATAATTCAGTCTAGGACTTGTAGTAGTCTACTTAAGGGGGCTATCCTCCCCACGTAGTTTGTTTCATACCCAAATTGCAAGTCGAATTCGAGATCTTAGTTAAGAGATCTAACGCCACATTCCACTTATTGTTGGTTTATATGGGTGCTTTTGAAGATCATCTAGACATATATGGTAAATTTGGAAACATGCTTGTGATTTTTTTTTTTTGGGTCCAATATTGCTAGTTTCCTTTGTAATGGTGCATTAGCATAAGCTAATTTTTACCTCATATTGGGTGTTACTCTTTCTGTTTTGATGTATCTCAAATTGACTAATGTATTCCGAATCACAAGTTGCTGCTATTGGAGGTGTATCCCTCGAAGCTAAGTTGCTAAGCAGGGAAAGTCAGATCCTGAGAAAGTGCGGCTTGAAAAAGAAGAGTTTGTGTAACACCGAAAATCCAGTATTAGAATTTGTTAATGTTTCTATGATATAATAAAAAATTTTAATTTTTATTGATTTTCAATTTTAGGATATTGAATTAGAATTTTTGGTATAATTAAAATGTCTGTGTTGCAAATTCATAGTGCATTCTATTTTTGATAAATTTAGAGTTTTAATATAATGAGAGTATAAAATATATATTTATATTTATATTTATATTTATATATATAAAAAAAAAAAAGAGAAGAGAGGAAAACACAGCGTTTTTCCCAAAACGCTATGTTCCCCCCCAATTTCGATTAGGGCTAGAAGCCCTAATCTCATACACTCTCTCTCTATTCCCTGTCTCCCACGACTCTCTCTTTCTCTCTTGATCGCCTCCCTCTATCTCTCAAATCTTCGCCTCTCCGTCGCAATCTCTCCCTCTCTCTCACTAGCAACCGCTGTCCACCACTGCATGCGGCCACCATCGTAAATCTCTTTCTCTTTCTCTTTCTCTTTCTCTTTCTCTTTCTCTTTTTCTCTCTCTCTCACGCGCGATAGCCCACGCTATCTTTCTCCCTTGTTCACTTAACTGCGCACTGTTCTCTCTGCTAAAAGTCTTCTACGACCTCCACTGAAGCCCCATACCTGCAGTCGTCAACTTGCAAACCTTCGAAAGCCCTAGGCTGGTTCCTGCGATTCCTCCCGTGCATAGGTAAGGGCGGATTTCTGATTTCTTAGTCTAAGGTTTCGATTTTTCATAGTGATTGAGCCTGACTACTGAACTTTACTTCGATTTAGAAGCACTGCAAGTCCCAGACTGAATTGAATGGCGCACGGATGCTAGAGCTACAAATTGTTAAACCTTAGGTGAGAGAAATTCTAGTCTCTTCGTTAATTGAATGAGTTTAGGCTGAATTTAGTATGAGAGCTTTGTAAATGTTCTGAAAATGTGTGGAATTTGAAGAGAATGCATTTTTCTGAAATTTGATATGTGATTTCTAGGGTTACACCTAAATTCTACATGAATTTAGGCTGAGTAATGCGAAAGAAACGTGTTAGATGAAATTAGAAACTTGTTGAGTTGATTAGAATAGCTTTCCTTGGAGTTTGAATTGAAATTTTTAATTATTGGTTAGGCAAAACGATTGGAGCTTAAAAATGGACTTCATTGGATCTAATTTTGGTTTTGGGAGTGATCACCCTCCCAATAGGTGAGTGGATGGTCTATTGTGGTTTTAATGAGCAAATTATTTGAAGTTTCTTTACAAATGATTTTGAATAAATTTTTACATGATTATTGAATTGATTTGTGATTGTGGGAAGTCTGAAATGTGAATTTCTACTTAATATGCATCCATTGCGTTTAAAATTGAAAATGTGTTATGTGATTATTTGATATTTGATTTATAAATGCTAAATTGTGGTTTTGCAATTGTTAATGGAATTTTGGCACATTGATTGAAAAAAATTGAATGATTGTGAAAAGGAGGTGCAGTGAAAATAGCTATAGTCATTCCCCCCACGGAGCGACCCGACAGGGTGACGTGGTTGAGGGTTGGTTTAGATTAGCGGGGGAGACAGACATGACTCTCTTTGTTGTATGTCGAGTTATATCTGGACGCACCCTAGTGGGGCACGATTCAATAACAAGGAAGGGGTTTTGGCATTTTGAGACATATGGAATGAAAATCCCTTGGAGGGCTTTCGTCTGGGTTCGGCCAAACCTGGTACGGGAGTGTTTTCATGGAAGAACCCCATGATTTTCGGGAAATAAAATTGTATGGATACAAATGTTTGTTGAATTACCTTGATTTTCTGAATCATTTCATATACGCAAGTGTTGTTTATGAATTATGCTTTGACTACCCCACATTTACCCCTCATTATTGTCACAACACCATTGCACTCCACTCATTGAGTATTTATAATACTCACCCCTCTCTTTTAAATTTTTCAGAGGAAGCTTAGGTCTGTGTGACAGCGATTGGACCTAGTAAAGGATTATCCTGCTGACTCGTAGGTATTCAAGCAATGTAGGGTTTATTTTGATGTGATTTGAAATCTATGGAAAGGAAAACTTATATAATTTTTTGTATGGATTTAATCGATACTTGTTCCGTTTATAGGAGCAAGTATTGGTGGAATCCCTACATCGTTTATATTGGAACTTGTTCATTTTTTTTAAAATTCTATTTTTCCAAAGACTTGTTATTTTACTGGGACATTTGGCTAGTAATGTCGAATTTCAATACTTTCTTTCAGTTTAATGAAATTCTGTACATCTCATACCATTTGGATTTTATTGACACTGGCTTGTTTTCCTCAGGCAAGTATTAGTAAAATCCTGCGACTATGATTTGGGACTTCTTTTATTTTGAATGTTGTATTGTACTGAGAATTCTGGATTAGCTGGGATGACCACACTGCATGCATGCGTGTACAGAAACCCCCTTCCTAAATATGTGCTGATGCATGCTTGTGTATACAGGGATGGACCAGATGGATTCTTTACATGTGTATTGTTTCATCAGTTTTTTATCTTGATGGATTTGTGTACCGGAAGATTTATCATTCAGTAATATAGTCTTGCAGAGTCTCGATATATGGAAAGATTATACTCGTGTACCGAGACAACGCGGCGGTTGTTGCGTGCTCGATCTGAAAATCGGGGCGTAACAGCTTTATTGGTATCAGAATTTAGGCTTACGATTTTAATAGTTTGATGGTTTTGAAATGTTTTCAAATGTTTCCAAATGTCCCAAAAGTTTTCTAAAGACTTTGAAATGTTTAGTTTTTGAAAAAAGTTTAGATCTTTCAAAGGTCCCCGGAGAATGTACAGGGCCTTCCATGGATTTCTTAGGAAATTAGAAATATTCTTTTTAGGGGATTAAGTATTAGTTTTCGCTTAACCCTTTGACTTAATTATAGTTTTCTGTTTTGTAGATTACTATGCCTCCACGAAGGAGAATGAGGAATGTGAACGAGATTCCTCCACTGGAACATGAGGATGAGTCGTCCTCGCATGCTCGGCCTCCTTCTGTGTCCGCACACCCAACTCCTTCCACCGAGATTTCGGCTCCTCCTATTGTCGCTCTTCAGCAAGTAATGGAGTGGTGGAGCACCTTCGAAGCGCAATACCAAGCTCCACCTCAGACTTCAGCTCCTCCTTCAATGCTGGCTGCTACACCTAATACCCCACTAATATCTCCTCATCCGGTTACTACACCAATCAGCCGTTCCCCAGTTCAGTTGTCCAAACTAATCAAAGAAGCAAGACAACTAGGATGTGAGACCTTCTTATGATCTGGTGATCCTGTAGAGGTAAAGAAGTGGATTAAGAGGGTCCGAAAAGCTGTGACGGACATGGGAATTGATGATAGACTAAAACTTATGGTGGCTACAAGATTGTTAGACGACGATGCTAGCACTTGGTGGGATGGAGTAGAAGAAATGGCAATTGCACCTCTCACTTGGCATGATTTCCTTAGGGAATTCGACGAGAGGTTCTACACCCGATTCAATTGGGACTTGAAGAGAAGGGAGTTCCTTTGACTTCGCCAAGGAAATATGTCCATGACGGAATATGAGGCAAAATTTAAAAGTCTATCTTCTTTTGTACTGGAGCTGATAACCTTCGAGGAGTACCGGCGCTTCAAGTTTGAGGATGGGTTGAATTTAAACATCCGGAAGAAGATGTCGGTTACAGACGAGTACACATATAAGAATGTGTTGCAGTTGGCCTTAAGAGCCGAACAAATGGTGCTCGAAAGGGGAAATGTTAGGGATTACCATGGGAAGAAGAGGTCCGACAGATTCATACCGGGCCAAAGCTCTAAAAAGAATAGAACTAGAGGCTCTTATAGTGGTGGATCCATTACAGGGTTGGTTGGCCTTCCTCAAAGCCAACATAAGTCTCAATTTGAGATCAAATCAATGGATAATATGAAGGAGAAATGTAGAACTTGTAGAAAATTACATTCCGGGGTTTGCCGAGCACTCAAGAAGTGCTACCACTGTGGAAAGGAGGGCAATTTCCACATTGTCTGTATGGAATTGAGATGAAGAAGTCAATCAAGCCAAGGCCTTCCAAGTGGATTTAGGGGCGGCCAAGTCAATATTCCTACCCCACCTTCAAATGTCACTATACGGATAGGGACGGGGAGCAACACAGTAGCTGCTCCGCCTGAGCGTCCGCAGGTAAAGGCTCCCACTAGGATCTATATGATGACCAATGAAGAGGCCCAAGTCAATCCCGACGCAGTCACAGGTAATTTTCATTTAAATTTAAGTTCAGAAGTTGAAGATGTGATATATATGGTTTATAATTATGATTTGATGGCTTGTGATTATGAATTAAGGAGTGTGATGATATGATGTTGTTGATGGTTTATATTTATAGGTATAATGAAAATCTTTGATGCTAATGCTCATATACTCAAAAATACTGGGTCAAATAATTCCTTTGTGAGTTCAGAATTTGCAAGACATTCTGATAGGCCCTTAGTCCCACTTGATGAAGAACTGTTGGTTATCACACCCTTGGAAGAGCATTTGATTAGAGATTCAATATATAAGTCTTGTGAGGTGAAAATTGGTGAGACAATCCTTAAAGCGGATTTGATTCCATTGGATATGAAAGATTTTGACGCCATCTTAGGCATGGACTGGTTAAGTCTTCACCGAGTTTCAGTGAACTGCTTCACTAAAGAAGTGGAATTCAGTAGACCAGGGCATCCCCTACTTGTGTTCACTGGTGAACGGCGAGTGTGGCCGAGCTGTGTGATTTTAACTCTCGAAACACGAAGTTAGTGCATATGGGCTGTGAAGCTTACTTAGCTCACATCATTAACACTACGGTAGAAAGCCCTATGGTAAATGAGTTTCCGGACGTTTTTCCGGAAGAGTTGCCTAGGTTACCACCGATTTGGGAGTTTGATTTCACTATAGATCTTGTTCCCAGCACGACGCCAATCTCTATTCCTCCTTATCGAATGGCACCGGTGGAATTGAAGGTTCAACTTAAAGAGTTGTTGGTTAAGGGATTCATCCGACCGAGCACCTTGCCTTGGGGTTCTGTTTGCAAAGAAGAAAGATGGCACATTTCAGTTGTATATCGATTACCGACAATTAAATAAGGTGACCATCAAGAACAAATACCCCTTGCCGAGGATTGATGACTTGTTTGATCAACTCCAAGGGGCATGTGTATTTTCCAACATAGATTTGAGGTCCGACTATCACCAATTGCAGATAAAGGAAGATGATGTCCCCAAGACTGCGTTTAGGACACGGTATGGGCACTATGAATTTTTGGTGATGCCTTTCGGTTTAACGAATGCTCCGGTAGCTTTCATGGACCTTATGAATCGAGTTTTCCATTCCTATCTTGATAAGTTCGTTATTGTTTTCATTGACGACATCCTTGTGTATTCCAAAATCGATGAAGAACACTCATAACATCTTCAGGTTATGCTACAAACCCTCTGAGAGAAACAGCTATATACTAAGTTCTCAAAATATGAATTCTGGCTAAAAGAAATTGGCTTCTTGGGACACGTAGTATCCAGAGAAGGGATATTCTTGGATCCGAAGAAAGTAAAGGCAATTCTGAAATGGGAACAACCCAAGAACGTCACCAAGGTGAAAAATTTTCTCGGGTTGGCAGGTTACTATCAAAGATTCATAGAGGGTTTTTCCAAGATTGTAGCTCTGTTGTCTAGCTTGACGCGGAAGGGAATTAAGTTTGAATGGACAGATAAATATGAGCAGAGTTTTTAAGAACTCAAAAGAGATTCACATCGGCTCTCATACTTGCTCTATCTACTGCTGGTGGTGATTATATTGTCTACAGCGATGCCAGTAAAAAGGGGTTAGGATGCGTCTTGATACAGGGCAACAGAGTTATTGCCTACGCTTCTTGACAATTAAAGAAGTATGAGCTAAATTATCCTACCCATGATCTAAAACTTGCTACTATTGTATTTGCTTTAAAGATTTTGCGGCTTTACTTATATGGAGTCACGTGCAAATTCTTCACAGACCACAAGAGTCTCAAATACTTGCTCACTCAGAAGGAGCTCAATTTAAGACAAAGAAGGTGATTGAGCTGATCAAGGATTATGATCTGGTGATTGATTACCACCTCGGGAAGGCGAATGTTGTGGCTGATGCTTTAAGCTACAAATCCTCATCTACGACATTCCAAGGGAGTTCTTACCTCTCTTGTTTAGTTGGACTCCGAGCACTTGGAGTCGAGTTGGCTAAGGATGATCAAGGTGCTTTATTAGCCAAATTTGTGGTGAGACCCACGTTGGTGGATCGCATTCGGGAGCTTCAAGCTATCGATGATGAATTGAAGGCATTGTTGAGAAAATCCAAAAAGGGGAAGGTGGTGAGTTCAGAATTGGGAGGATGGAACTGTAACTTACAAAAGATGCCTATATTTCCCAAAAAATGAATATCTTCGAAAGGTCATACTTGAAGATGCGCATTCCTCGGCCTATGCTATGCATCCCTGAAGTACCAAAATGTACCGAACCATTAAAGAATCATATTAGTGGTCTGGGATTAAAAGAGAGATAGCCAAATTTGTGGTGAAGTGTCTTATATTCCAACAAATCAAGGCCAAACATCAGAAACAGGTAGGAACACTTCAACCACTACCAATTCCTGAATAGAAATGGGAACATATCACTATAGATTTCGTGGTGAGATTGCCACATACTCCGAGCCGTCACGATGCCATTTGGGTGATTATAGACCATCTCACCAAGTCGGCTGTAACGCCGACACTGCGGTGTCCGTACTATTATATTTTGTTCAGGAATTTAAATAAAATATGTGAGAAATTTTATTATTTTTTATTATTATGTATTTATTTATTTAATTATAAAAAAATATTAGGGGGCAGCAAAACGCAGCAAAACGCTGCGTTTTGCCCCAATTTAGGGATTAGGGCTAAAATCCCCAATTCCTTTTTTCTCTCTCTCTCTACTCCCTTTCACTCCCGCGAATCATCTCTTCCGTCTCCCTTCCACCGCGTACAGCCGCAACCCGTCTTCCTCCGCCCATGTCACCGCCTTGCTCCACCACCGCCTAGCCACTGCCTCCATCTCTTCCATCTCTCTCTCTTTCTCAGCCTCTGTCTTTCTCTCTATCTCTCTGTTTCTCTCGATCTCGCACCGAGACCTCCCTTCTCCACCGCGAAAAGTCGCGATCCACCGTCTCCGCCGTTCGCCGCTCCTTCGCTTACTCTCTCCCTATCCCTTCTGTTTCACTCTCTCTTTCGCATTCTCTCTCTCAGTTCCTCTCGGTTCTCTCTCCATCACTCTGTCTCTCTTTCTCCGCCTCTGTTCCTCTCTCTGTCTCTCACTGACTCACTCTCACGATTTCACCATCTCTCGCTCTCTCACACCATCTCTCAGTCGCTCTCTTCCACGCACGAACGAGCGATTTTCCCTCTGTCCCCTCTCTCCCGCGCGCGAAGGAACTCACCTCCCTCTCTACTCACACGATCTCCTACGAGCAGATTCTTCTGCCATCTTGCAGGAGCCCCCAAACCGACAAGCCTCTGTTCAAAACCCTAGACCAATTTCACTCCTGCGCAGGTAATGGCTGACCTATCACTGACATGGTTTTAGGGTTTTGACTTGGTATTATATTCCTAAGTTATGTGTCGATTTGAAATGCAGATCTCGGAGTAAACTGAGAAGCCGTTGAGACGAGGAAATAGAAACTGTGCAGAAACCCTAGGTGAGATAATTTGCGAATTCTTTCAATACATTGGATGAAATTAGGGTAACTTAGAGTGAGAGTATATTGCATAAGTTAGGATGAATGTTAGAATAGATTAAAAATGCGTTGTTTGATGTTATATGTAATTAATTAGGTTATATATAGGATTTTATGCAAATTGAGCTGTTTCAGATGATAGAATTGAGTGAAATTTATTTAAATGGTTTCGCTTAGAGATTAATTTGACGAACGCATGAAAATAGTCAAAATCTGGGATTTAGACTTAAGGGTTGATGCATTCTTTTACACAATTGGTTATTTTGAAACATTCGGATGAGAGTCGGAAAGTTTATGAATTTTTAAAGAATTTCTATTTTGGGAGAAGATTTATCAATTTATGGTAAATTCTGATATTGAATGATTTTTAGGGTTTCATTAGACTTGATTTTTAATGTGTTACTTATTTATAAATGAAATGCACTTGGTGACATTTATTAGAACGTATTCGTGAAATGCAGAATTGAGGTTTGTACAAGAATTAGAGAAAATAGATATTTGATGACTTAATTATGATTTGTACTAGAAAAGGTCAATCGAGGTCGAGTAAGATTTCATTTCATTGAATTGTGTGAGTATATGTAAGTGTATATGGACTGAATAGTGTGATGTCGTAAATGTATATAGATATAATTGAGGTTGAGGTGTGAGAAATATGTGATGTGTTATAATTGTAGTGACTTGATTGGGAATCGACCGAGGGGAGCACGGTTTCGTCAGTTGTGCATTTTAGGGAGTGATTGACCCTCCCGTATACTGTGAGTGGGTTTTATTTCAATGTTTTCGTTTAATATGTAAACTCTGTTTTACAACAGTTTGATAAATGAGCATGATTTATCGTGTGCTTAAAATGTTTTGACTGGTTTTGGAAATGATTTTGTGAACCGATGGAGTGTCCAAAAAATGTGATTGAATTATGAAATATGCATCCATGTGGTTGAATGCAAAATGTGCCATTTTATGCTATATGATGCATTTGGTTTGTGAACCTGATTTACGGCACATATTTGATATGATATTGATTTTGGCCTTGAGGGCTTTGATATGTATTGTTCCGTAGCTACGAAGGACACCGTGAGAGGCGCTTTGGTGGCGTCCGGATATGCCTAAGGCCTGGGGTATCCCACGAGTTGTCGAGATTATATTTACGACACGGTACTAGGCAGGTTGAACCCGAAAGGGGGAGGATTTGGATACACTCTCCAAGTCTAGCACCTGGACGAGGTCCGTCGCCAACGCCGGGGTAGAGAGCACTTTAAATAAAATCGCATATAACACCCCCGGTGCGCCTGTCATAGGTCGTGGTAGACCTCTGCCGGGACATTTTCGGCTGGCAGCTCTATGATTTTGATGACAGTATTTTGGATGCATATTTGATTTGTTGATGCGTGCAAATGATATATGGTTGAAATGAAAAGCATGATGATTTGAAATATGATTTGTATACTTATGCTTTGACACTCCAGTTTCACACCCCATATTGCACGATTACATTGACCCACTCACTCACTGAGTATTCTTCCCTGAATACTCACCCCTCCTTTTTCCCATCCCCAGACAGGTTTCGGTGCTAGGGCGATGCAATTAGCTGTAGAGATATGATAGCTTGTTGGTGGATTGTTGTTACGATGGTGAGATTGAAGATAAAAATTGAAAATATAAATTTCGTGTTTTATGTCGACCCTGCGTGGTCTTGTTGAGGTCCGTAGTTGACCGTGTACATATTTTGGATGATTGTATAATTTTTGAACTTCTGTTTGCGAAACTCTCATTTTACTTGCATTGAGGCATTTGTAAAGTGTTGACTTGGGAATTTGTAATATAATTGCATAAATTTAGGTCCGCTCGGTGTGGCGGCTGTTCATGCTCTAGTTGGGCATGACAGTAGAGGTCTGTGGTTAGGTCTGTTGGTGATTCGTTAGCCTTGCGTTGTTTGGATGTCGATGGGGTGATTGGTGGATTGTTTTGAGGTCGGGATGGCCATTTGATTTATTTTTAGAATGATTTTAAATTATACAGGTTTATACAGATTAATTGTACATTGGGAGACCTCCGATTTATGGGGAGGCTCTGCCCGATTTTTGTAGAAATACAGCCGACATCCAGGGCAACGGGCAACTGTTCACGATTCCCGGTTCGGGGCGTGACATCGGCTCATTTCTTGTCGATTCAGAACACCTATTCCTTGGAAAGATTGCAAAATTGTACATTGATGAGATCGTAAGGCTTCACGGAGTACCAATATCCATTGTATCGGATCATGATCCTCGGTTCACTTCTCGATTCTGGCCAAAGCTACAAGAGTCTTTAGGGACTAAATTGAAATTCAGTACTGCTTTCCACCCTCAGATTGATGGACAATCAGAACGCACCATTCAAACATTGGAAGACATGCTTAGCACATGTGTTATGGATTTTCAAGGCAGTTGGGATAGGGACCTTCTGTTGGTTGAATTTGCCTATAACAATAGTTATCAAGCTAACATAGGGATGTCTCCCTATGAAGCCCTTTACGGAAGGAAATGTCATACTCCATTGTGTTGGGATGAGGTTGGAGAGAGAAAGATTAAAAGTATAAAAATTATCGAGGCCACTAAAGAAAAAGTAAAGTTGATTCGAGAAAGAATAAAGGTGGTTCAAGAACGACAAAAGAGCTATGCCGATAAGAGAAGAAGACCTCTGGAGTTTGAAAAATGAGATATGGTGTTTTTGAAGATATCTCCCTAGAATGGCATAATCCGTTTTCAGAAATGAGGAAAGCTAAACCCTCATTATATCGGTCCGTTCAAAATTCATGATAGGATTGAACAAGTGGCATACCGGCTAGAATTATCACCGGAGTTGCAGAGGATCCATGACGTTTTTCACGTTTCCATGTTGAAGAAATATTTACCGGATCCCTCACACATATTGGAAGTACCTCCAGTAGAGTTGAATGAGAATTTGAGTTTCAAGGTGCAACCAGTGAAAATCATTGATCGACAGATCAGACAGTTAAGGAGCAAACAGATTCCTATGGTCAAAGTGCTGTGCAGAAACAATCAAGTTGAAGAACAGACTTGGGAGACCGAAGAATCAATACGGAAGCAACACCCGCAGCTCTTAAATGTATAAATTGTATTTTGAAATTTCAAGGACGAAATTTGTTTTTGGGAGGTTAAGTGTTATAACACCGAAAATCCGGTGTTAGAATTTTGTTAATGTCTCTATGATATAATGAAAAATTTTAATTTTTATTGATTTTCGATTTTGGGATATTGAATTGAAATTTTTGGTATAATTAAAACGTCCGTGTTGAAAATTCGTAGTGCATTCTATTTTTGGTAAATTTAGAGTTTTAATATAATGAGAGTATAAATATATTTATATTTATATTTATATTTATATATAAAAAAAAAAAGAGAAGAGAGGAAAACACAGCCTTTTGCCCAAAACGCTGCGTTCCCCCCCAATTTCGATTAGGGCTAGAAGCCCTAATCTCACACACTCTCTCTCTCTATTCCCTCTCTCCCGCGACTCTCTCTTTCTCTCTCGATCGTCTCCCTCTATCTCTCAAATCTCCGCCTCTCTCCGTCGCAATCTCTCCCTCTCTCTCACCGGCGACCGCTGTCCTCCACTGCACATGGCCACCATCGTAACTCTCTTTCTCTTTCTCTTTCTCTTTTTCTTTCTCTCTCTCTCTCTCTCTCTCTCTCATGCACGCGACAGCCCACGCTGTCTTTCTCCCTTGTTCGCTCAACCGCGCGCTGCTCTCTCCACTGAGAGTCTTCTACGACCTCCACTGAAACCCCATACCGGCAGTCGTCAACCTGCAGACCTTCGAAAACCCTAGGTTGGTTCCTGCGATTCCTCCCCAGCGTAGGTAAGGGCGGATTTCTGATTTCTTAGTCTAGGGTTTCGATTTTTCATAGTGATTGAGCCTGACTACTGAACTTTACTTCGATTTAGAAATATTCTTAGGTCCCAGACTAAATTGAATGGTGCATGAACGCTAGAGCTGCAAATTGTAAAACCCTAGGTGAGAGAAATTCTAGTCTCTTCGTTAATTGAATGAGTTTAGGCTGAATTTAGTATGAGAGCTTTGTAAATGTTATGAAAATGTGTGAAATTTGAAGAGAATGTATTTTTTTGAAATTTGATATGTGATTTCTAGGGTTATGCCTAAATTCTACATGAATTTGGGCTGATTAATGCGAAACAAACGTGTTAGATGAAATTAGAAACTTGTTGGGTTGATTAGAATAGCTTTCCTTGGAGTTTGAATTGAAATTTTTAATTATTGGTTAGGCAAAACGATTGGAGCCTAAAAATGGACTTCATTGGATCTAATTTTGGTTTTGGGAGTGATCACCCTCCCAATAGGTGAGTGGATGGTCTATTGTGGATTTAATGAGCAAATTATTTGAAGTTTCCTTACAAATGATCTTGAATAAATTTTCACATGATTATTGAATTGATTTGTAATTGTGGGAAGTCTGAAATGTGAATTTGTACTTAATATGCATCCATTGTGTTTAAAATTGAAAATGTGTCATGTGATTATTTGATATTTGATTTATAAATGCTAAATTGTGGTTTGGCAAATGTTAATGGAATTTTGGCACATTGATTGAAAAAAATTGAATGATTGTGAAAAGGAGGTACAGTGAAAATGGCTATAGTAATTCCACTCACGGAGCAACCCGACAGGGTGATGTGGTTGAGGGTTGATTTAAATTAGCGGGGGAGATAGACATGACTCTCTTTGCTGTATATCAAGCTATATCTGGACACACCCAAGTGAGGCACGATTCAACGCCAAGGAAGGGGATTTTTGGTATTTTGAGATATATGGAATGAAAATCCCTTGGAGGGCTTTCGTAAGGGATCAGCCAAACCTGGTACGGGAGTGTTTTCATAGAAGAACCCCATGATTTTCGAGAAATAAAATTGTATGGATGCAAATGTTTGTTGAATTACCTTGATTTTCTGAATCATTTCATATATGCAAGTGTTGTTTATGAATTATGCTTTGACTACCCACATTCACCCCTCATTATTGTCACAACACCATTGCACTCCACTCACTGAGTATTTATAATACTCACCCCTCTCTTTTAAATCTTTCAGAGGAAGCTTAGGTCTATGTGACAGCGATTGGAGCTAGTGAAGGATTATCCTGCAGACTCGTAGGTATTCAAGCAATGTAAGGTTTATTTTGATGTGATCTGAAATCCATGAAAGGGAAAACTTGTATAATTTTTTGTATAGATTTAATCGGTACTTGTTCCATATATAGGAGCAAGTATTAGTGGAATCTCTACATCATTTATATTGAAACTTGTTCATTTTTGTTTAAATTCTATTTTGCTAAAGACTTGTTGTTTTACTGGGACATTTGCATAGGAATGTCAAATTTCGATACTTTCTTTCGATTTAATGAAGTGCTGTACATCTCATACCATTTGGATTTTATTAATGCTTGCTTGTTTTCCTTAGACAAACATTAGTAAAATCCTGTGTCTATGATTTGGGACTTCTTTTATTTTAAATGTTGTATTGTACTGAGAATTCTGGATTGGTTGGGATGGCCATACTGCATGTATGCGTATACAGGAACCCCCTTCCCAAATGTGTGTCGACACATGCTTGTGTGTATAGGGAATGGACCAGATGGGTCCTTTGCATGTGTATTGTTTCATGATTTTTTTATCTTGATGGATTTGTGTACCGGAAGATTTATCGTTCAGTAATATAGGCTTACGGAGTCCCGGTATATGGGGAGGTTCTGCCCGTATACCAAGACAACGCGGCGGTTGTAGCATGCTCGATCTGAGAATCGGGGCGTGACAGCTTGACAGATGGCAGAGAGAAGAATGATCTAGTCTCCCTTTTGTATATCAATTCACACTCTATCTATGTGTTAAAATATATTTTTCCTCGTATATAATCATTTCAGTCGAAGGGGTGGCCTATAATCTATTCATGAGGAATGTTACATATTGGATTAATATTTATATGATTTTGTTCATATTGATATTTTGTTGGAAACTTGAACATTTATGGATAATATCGAATGTATGGGTTTCAAAAAGATGTTTGGAATTTAATTATTATATTGGTTGGATTGAGGAAAATTTTTAGGTTTATTGAATGAATATTCATGAATAAATTTGATATTTATGTTAGTTGAATAGGATAGGGAAAAAAAATTAAAAATAATAAATTTTTTTGGCCAAATTTTCAGATCCGTCCCTAAATTCGTCGCTAAATTTCAGCAAGATTCGTCGCAAATAGCTCATCGCTAAATTTAACCACGAATCGTCATATCCATCACTAAATTTGTTCCATGACTAAATTTAGCACGGATACTATATTCATTATAAAATCGATCGCAAAATGTTCATCGTTAAATTAGTTGTTAAATTTAGTCACGGATCTACGTGTTCATTCCTAAATTTAGCCATGGATTTAAGGATCCGTCACTAAATTTAGCCATGAAATGTTTTATCCATTGCTAATTTCATGATAGATGACAAAATCAGTCACTAAATTTAGCCACAGATACAAATATCCGTCGTTAAATTTAGCCACGGATAGAGCAATCCGTCACTAAATTTAGCCATGGATAAAGTAATTCGTCACTAAATTTAACCATGGAATAGAATTCATCATTAAATTCGTCACTAATTTGCTACAAAATTTACAACAAAATTTTTTCATCGCAGATTTGCAACAAATTAAAAATTTTTCGTCGTTAAATTTTGCGATGCTATATTAGCTATGGATTCTTCTTTTTGTCATAAAGTTCGTCGTAAATCTTTTTTAAAATGAATTTTCTTTATTTTTTCGCCACTAATTTTGTGGCTAAAAAATGATTTTTTATAGTGTTGTTGTTGTTGTCGTTATTATTATTATTATTATTATTATTATTTTAAATTTCTGTGGATAGTTTATTTTTATTTCTTATTTTTCATTATTTTTATTTTTTAGTTTTATTTTCTTTTCATTATGTTATTTTATTTTTTTTCTCTTTTTTCTTTTCTATATTAGTCTCTTAAATGGCCAAGTACAAAATTTAAAGTTAAAGCTTAATTTCTTTTTTTTTTTTGGTATCGTGTAAATGTATTTAAAAAAATTATCTAAAAATAAAAAGGATATATATTTGCTAAATATGTTCATCATTCTTTATAGGGAAAAGTTTTTAAGCATGTTTTCTAATTTTCTTTTAATATTTTGAGAAATGTCTTTAAGATTTTAAAAGATTATATGAGAAAAAAACTTTATAATTTTACTTTTCTAAATTAATTTAAAATATTATAAATGAATAGCAATGCCAAAGATATTAAATTGAAATCCATTACTCAATGCACACACTATTCTAGATTCTATTTTTGATTTTGAGATGTATAATTTAGTTTTATTTAGAAATCATACGCAAAGGAATGCAAAATCTTTTTTGTATTTTCTAGAATAATTTGACTGTGTCCCCCCCCCCCAATTCTTGCATTTGTTCTTTTTTATGTAATGGAAAAAACATGAGAAAGAGTTGATGCGATTAAGGAAACATAATTTAAAAAAAAAAAATGGAATTTGCAGCAAAACTTAACATGGCAGAAAACATATTAATTGTGACAAAATAAATGCTATAAATGTGGTATTCATTGAAAAGTTTGAAATTCAGAAAAAGAGTAACATATGAGTGAAGAGGATGCAATTTGAGATATATATGTGTGTGTGTGTGTGTGTGTGTGTGTAAAATTCCAAAGAAAAATAATTACTAATTAATCTCTACTTCATTACATTGGGTATTGAACAAAATAATTAAACTTTATAAATTACAAAAATACCAAATAAATTCACATTGTTAATATTATATAAAAGTTTTATGGTTCAAGCATTTTGTGTAAATCCAAAAATGAGTCGTATAAAATATTTTCTAAGTACTCTTATATTTTTTAGGTTCTTTAAACATTATACGTTTTTAATTTATGTAAACCAATCTATAGTTGCTTTCATAAAACTTTGTGTTTATTGTGAATTTTATCATAGCTATTTTATGTGGTTTGAGCATTTATTATTCATTATTTACTGTTTATTTTTTGTATTTTTCTCTTGTTCGATTAGGTTTTTGGAGAAATATAACTGAAGTGTCAACTATTGTCTTTTTCTATTGTCTGTTTTAAATTAGTTATTATTGTAGGTTTCAAATTCAAGAAAAGAGTAAGGTATGAGTGAAGAGAGAGAGAGAGAGAGAATTTTTTATAAAAAATCTAATTATATCATTTTAAACAAAAGAATTTGAAAAAAAATATATATCAATTATTTATAAACATGTAATGTATTTAAATGTAAAATGTAAAAAAAAAAATATACATATAAATTAGACACCGATACAATTATATTGAGTATGGAACAAAATAATTAAACTTAATAAATTACAAAATCTCAACAACAACAAAAATCGCATTATTAATATTGCATGAAATTTTTGTTGTTCGAGTATTTTTTTTCTTTTTTTTTGTTATATAAAGATTTAAATTTGAGATTTTAAAATTAAAGGAAGCGATTATGATCACTAAAAGGTTGCCTTTTCACATGTAAAATTTTCAAGTATTATACAATTATAAGGTGTAGTTAAAATTTCATAGTGCAATTTATACCTCTCTCGATCCAAGTGCAAAGAAAACTTATTCCGTTTTTTGAATTTCATCTAAGGCCGAACCTTAACTTTGATTTTTTTTTTTTTTTTTTGGATAGATATTAGGATTCAAATTTGAGTCTTTTACAATGAGAAAGGGGGAAGGTACTAATTTAGTTAAAGCTCATTAACTGAACCTTAACTTTGATAATAGAAGAGGATATAAGGTAAGCCGTTCTATCATTGATTTAATTTTTAAACAATTTCTATTTCCAGTGTTGAATTTTTGGAAATGCATGCCTTCCCTTCGTCCAAATATCTTTAAACAAGTTGATGAGACATAATCCAAAGGTTCAATAAAACAACGCCCAAGGCAACACCCTTCTTGGAGGCCCATAATCTAACGAATATCTCACACTTTGTCATGACCCCAACAGAGGATTTATACCCCCGAAGGACAGACATGGACTAACTCCTTAGTTAATTCTTATTGATGGCAATCTAATTGGTTCGTGGCGCTTTGAAACATTTGGCAAGTTCAAGGCAATGCCCTTCCTTTCAGTTAATGACCGAAAACTTTGCTAATGAGCTAATCGTTTACCCTCATCGATTAAATGTAATATTTACTTAAAATTCGTATCAGCATTTATTTTCTATTCAGTCATGAAATATATCTCCTAGATAAAGAAAGAAACCTTTAAAATCTAGTCGATAAGTAATGAATATCCTTGATACGATGGCCTGTCCAGAGGATGAGAATTCTGAATCTTTTGAGAGTAGTTAACTATGAAATCTCGAGATTTCTGGACAATTTCACAAGAAAACTAAGGTTATAATATTCTGAATGCATACGACTCACAGGCAGCCGACTTATAAAAACATCCCGCATGCCACATACCAGGTACGCTCTCCCATACCACACACTAAACACACAAACCATAGGCTTCTCATTCTTAGCCCTCCTTTTGCTCAATCTATTTCATTTTTATCGAAAACTACTTTTTCTGATTTGAGTGTCGAAGTCTCCCCCGCTGGAGCATCTTTCGACGGTCTTTTGTAGGTTTTCATTCACCCTTCGGAGCAATCACTCAAGTCAAAGGAGACAAAACTCATCTCCAACAGATTGGTGTCGTCTGTGGGAAACATACCGACTCTCTGGACAAACATACCATCCGTCTTTCGTTGCTACTCCAAACATGATAACAGTCAAGAGAAAGAGGTCAATCATTAGTTCGATGACGATGATCTAATTGAAGTCGATCCTAATCGTAACAACCCTTTAGTCATCACCATAAAAGTGGGATCTTACGTTGTTAAGAGAGTCCTCATTGATCACCCAGTAGATTGTGATCTCTTCACTAGGGATGCCTTCCAATGAATGGGTTTCAACTCGTTTCATCTTTAACCTATCATCGGGTCTCTCAAGGGACTCTCTGATTAGCACATCTATCCAAAAGGTGTCATTCCTCTCACGGTCAATCATGTGCCCATTAAAGTTGTCTTTCACATCGTGAAGTTGTTTTCACCTTACAACACTATCCTTAGTCGCCCTAGTCTGGACGAACTGGAGGTATAACCTAGTACAAAACACACAAAAATCAAGTTTAGAATATCAGAAGGAATTGTTACTCTTTACAATGATCCCAACCTGTACGCTCTCCTCACAGTCAAAAGAGAACAAGGAAACTTTCCCATTGATACCCTAGATTTCAAAGACAATATCAAATCAATGACTAAACCAAGCCTGCTGAAGAAATAATCAAGATTCCCCTAACAAATGGCCCAAGACAAACCATTCGAGTCGGGGCTAATCTGCCAACACATCTACGGAATGTAATTATCGGTTGCCTACAACGACATTCGAAAGTCTTTGCTTAGTCCCCCGAAAACATGCTAGGTATTCATTCTTCAGTCATAGTCCACAAGCTAACTGTCAACCTTGGATACAAGCCAGTCAAACAAAAGAAAAGGATGTTCACTCTAAAATGTGAATGTGCCATACAAGAAAAAGCCCAGAAGTTGTTGACAGTCGGGTTCACTCGTGAGGTTAAGTCCCCGAATGGTTAACGAACATGGTCCTAGTGAAAAAGACTAGTGGTAAATGGAAAATGTGTGTAAATTTTATCGATCTCAACAAGGCATGTCTAAAAAACAGTTACTTGCTCCCTAACATTGACAAGTTGGTGGATAACTCATCAGGCCACCAACTTCTGAGTTTCATAGATACCTATTCTAGTTACAATCAAATATGAGTGGCATCGGAAGGCGAGGAGAAGACGAGTTTCATCGTAGAGTTTGGTATGTACTGCTTTCGAGTCATGCCATTCTACGTGAAGAATGTCAGAGTAACTTTTTAACGGTTGGTCAACAAGGTCTTCAAGGACCAACTCGGCAGAAACGTAAAAGCATACGTTGACAACATGCTCGTCAAAAACACCAGTTTGGAAACCCATATTGTCGATCTTGAAGAAACTTTTTAAACACTGGAGGCAAACCCTAAAAAGATACAAGCCATACTGGACATGTCACAACCACGATGTTAAAGGAGGTACAACGCCTCACGGTAGAATATCGACCCTAAGCAAATTCATGTCAAAGGTAGGGAAAAAGTACAAGCCTATCTTTAATGCCCTAAAGAGATCTGAAGAGTTCGCATGGATGCCTGAGTATCAAACAACCTTTGAGCAACTTAAAAAATACTTCATGTCGCCTCTATTGTTCTCTCGTCCTGTTTCTGGTGAGAAACTATACCTATACCTCTCTATCTCCAACCAGACACTTTGCTCTGTTCTTGTACGATAGGAATCAACCATACAGAAGCCAGTTTACTACATCAACCGAATACTCAAAGAATCCAAAGTCAATTACTGATTGATTGAAAAGATAGCTTACGCTCTAGTCATCTCAGCTAGGCATTTTTGGTCATACTTTTAGGCCTATACCATCGTGGTACTCACCGATCAGCTACTGAAACAAATCGCTCAGAAAAGAGATACCTCCGGCCGTCTCATCAAATGAAGCATCGAGTTTGGCAAATTCAACATTTAGTACTAGCCAAGACTTGCAATCAAAGGCCAAACTCTAGCAAACTTCATTCTCGATTGTACCCTACTGGTTCCAACTGAACATGAGCTTATCGGTAGCCATAAAGAATGGTCACTATCAAATTAGACATTACATGTCGATGGGACATCGAGCTCCTCAGGGAGTGGTGTCGAATTCATACTGATAAGTCCAGATGATTTCAAGGGCGAATATGTCATTCGTTTTGATTTCAAGGCTACAAATAATCAAGCGGTGTACAAAGTTTTGCTAATAGAACTTCGAATCGCGACGTCCATGGGGGCTCAGAGTGTTCGAGTATTCACCAATAGTCAGTTAGTTGTCAAACAGACTGAAGGAGTCTAGTAAACTAAAGATCTGATTAAGTAGTTGAGTAAGCTGTGTGAAATGATGAGCAAGCTAGACAAAGTGAACATACAACAAATCCCTTAATCAAAAAACACACAAGCGGACACACTATCCAAGTTGGCCAGTTCAAACTCGGTTATCTCTAGTCGGAAGTCCATATCGAAAGCCTGTCATGCCCCAGCATTAACAAATCTACAAGGATCCTTGCAGGGACTAACCCCTTAGTTGGAAAGATCCCACCTATCGGATTCGCCATTGGACGTAGCGAAGCTGAAACGAAAGGCCGTTCAATATGCAATCATTTACAGGAGTCTATACTGAAAACCTTTTACTCACTCATACCTGAGATGCTTAACCCCTGAAGAATGAAACTATGTCCTCTAAGAGATCCACAAAGAGATATGCGACAGCCATTTGGGGGCTCAAAATCTAGTTCACAAGGCCCTGCGTCAAGGTACTATTGGCCAACTATGAAGACCAACTCAGACAACTATATCAAGAGGTATGACAATTGTCAACGTTTCTCTTCAATACCCCAACTATCCTCCACCGAGCTCAGTTCCATGGCAAGTCAAAGATCGTTTGCTTAGTGGAAAATGAACATCCTTGGACTATTCCCACTAGCCATAGGGTAGCGAAAGTTCTTCATAGTGGTTATTAACTATTTCACCAAGTGGGTGGAAGCTAAACCACTAGCCCAGATAATAGCTGCCAAAGCCTAATTATTTGTATGGACTCACATCATCACCAGATTCAGCATACTCCGCGTTCTTATCACCAACAATGTGAAGCAATTTGACAATAAGAGCTTCCAAGAGTTCTATAACAAATTGAAAATTCACTACCGATTTTCATCGGTTGCCCATCCACAAACCAATGGACTCGCTTAGATAACAAACAGAACCATCTTATAAGGGCTAAAGACAGCACTAGATGAAGCTAAGGGGCGATGGGTTCTTTACAACATCTTCAAGTCATACCATATAACTCCTCGAAGGGCAATCGGCGAAACACCATTCAACCTAACATATGGATACGAAGCCATCATACTTTTGGAAATAGGAATTTAATTACTCTGGGTGGATCAATACAATATGACACAAAACTAAGCCCGCCTTATGAGAATGACTAGATATGCTCCCAGAACTGCGAGAATCTGCATCTACTCAGATGGCCGCATACCAGCAACAGATGACTCAGTATTACAATCGAAGGGTCAAAAATAAAACATTCAAACCAGGCGAACTAGTCTTGAGAAAAGTAGAGGCCACCGGTCAACCCCTGCCTGGGGCAAGCTTGTATCTAACTGAGAAGGCCCCTATCGGATACGCTCCGTAATCCATCCAGTGACTTATCTTCTCAACAATCTAGATGGTTCAGTTATGCCTAGAACTTGGAACTCAGAAAACCTATACATTTACTATTTGTAGGTCTCATCGATTCCCTTAATCAGAAGAGTCTACCATCAAGTAAGGCTTCTATACCATTCTTCTTATAATTCATCCTGTCGATCAATTCCTAACAAATGTAACGTGTTGTCAATAAGGGATCTAACTCTTAAATGGGTAGACACGGCCCCTCCTATCGGTTAATTCTTAACGAATGTAACGTGCCGTTAATAAAGGATATGACTCCCAAACGAGTAGATACGACCCATCTTATTAGTTAATTCCTAATGAACTTAACGTGTCGTCAATAAACGATATGACTCCCAGACGAGTAGACACGGCTCATCCTATTGGTTGATTCCTAACGACCATAACATGTCATCAATAAGGGATATGACTACCAGACGGGTAGACCTGACCTATCCTATCGATTGATTCCAATCGAATGTAACATATCGTCAATGAGAGATATGACTCTTAGACGGGTAGACACAGCCCATCCAAACGGTTAGTTCCTAACGAACATAACGTGTCGTCAATAAGGGATATGATTTCTAGACATGTGGGCACAGCCCCTCCTATCGATTGATTCCTATCGCACGTAGTCTATCATTAATAAGGGATGTAACTCTCAGACGAGTAGACACGGCTCATCCCATCGGTTAACTCTTATTGAAGGTAACGTGTCGACAGTAGGGATGTAACTCCCAAACGAGTCGGCATGACCCATTTTATCGGTTGTCTCTAACAAACGAAACGAGAGATGTTTCTCAAGAAGATATGCAGTACACTATCAATTAAGTTTTCTAATGGGTGTTCTATCAATCGTGGCTTATTGACACCCCCCGGTTGGGTACAACCTATCTCGTCGGCTGAACAAATGAAGAAGAAGATATCTCAGTGGACAAGCATGATAAATATTTATCGATTTGGGCAAGGTTATCCTTATCAAGGCTCTTACGTTCATGATTAACTCTCACATTGTCTGACAAGTCTATTGCACAGTCGTTTTGTCGACTACATCTCTTAGCCATGCATATGGTCACTATTGGTGAAAACTTGGTAAGAGCAAAGACCAACAAGTAAATAAAACAAAATTCATCTTTTATCCCTATATAATGAATACATATCAGACTACATGAACAGACATGGTTTACAAGTCCTAATCGTGCCGAATTACATAAAGAGAGGGACATAGAAAATCTACAGCATTGTCCCTGGACAAAGAGGCGACCAAACCATGGACAATTGATAAAACTAGAGAGTACAAAAACAGTAAAAAGAGAAGACAGATAAAAGAATTTCAAAATTTTCCATAATCAAACATGGACAAGAAGACTACGAAAAATGGGTTGAGCAGGGTACGATATGGTCACAAAGAAACTGTGAGAATGTATCAGATTTCAAACCCTCTGCCATGCATAATCTCTTACCACTTCCCGACTCCTTTAATCGCCTAACTCGAGAAAACAAGAGTCAGATGACGAACTCAACCTAGAGCAAGGGCTTGTTTTAAAACCCCCCTCTGAGGTTGAGAACTCTAATGGGAACCATGACAAAGCCTATTAAGATATTTGAATACCGAACTGCATGATAAGACCTCACATCAGTAGTCCCATTCTTGACGGAGCCTCGCATCAGCAAAAGTATTCATACTATCAAGTCCCGTGATCCCAGACACGTCACCAGAAAACCTCTCAAAATAGCAAACTCTCAACGAAAAGGATTCACAGAAGTGAAACCACAAAAAGTCTTTATAAGGCAATACTAAATCAAGTAATGCCTATTTATAGCCAAAGATACGTGATCTTCGCAAATCTTGAGCAGACGCAACAATTCGATGAGAATCGTGCACAATAAATATAGGGCTTAAATCCCTCCAACCTCCCACAGAACATTTATTTTGGGTCACTCGTAAAACGTATAGCACTCTCAAAAAATGGAACGGTTGAGGAAAGAATGCACCAATCCTCGGTTCGTTCCGACTGCGTGCATTATAAAGCGTATTAGAGATGGTTCACAGATTCGAAATGACACATGTCGTATTAAAAGTTTTGCACCTTTCCAATTCCTACCAAATGGTTATTACTCATGGCGCATTTCTCACAAAACTGCACCATGAATCGGGAGCAAATGATAGGATATAATCCAAAGACCTGATAAGACAGTATCCAAGGCGACACCCTTCTTGGAGGCCCATAATCTAACGACCATCTCACACTTTGTCATGACCCCAATAGGGGATTTATCCTCCTGAAGGACAAGCGTGAATTCACTCCTCAGTTAATCCTTATCAGTGGCAATCCAATTAGTTTGTGGCCCTTAGAGGCATTTGGCAAGCTCAAGGCGATACCCTTCTTTTCGGTTAATGACCAATAGCTTTGCTAAGGAACTAATTGTTTACCCTTATTGGCTAAAGGTAATATTTACTTAAGATTTATGTCAGTGTTTGTTTCTTATTCGGTCACGAAGTATAGCTCCTAAATAAGGAAGGAAATCTTAAAAATTTAGTCAATAAGAATTGAATCTTCTCGGTATGATGGACTTTCCCGAGGATGAGAATTCAGAATCTTTTGAGAGTATTTGACTATGAAGTCCTAAGATTTCAGGACAATTTCACAAGGAAACTAGGTTATAACACCCTGAATGCATACGACTCACAGGCAGCCGACCTATAAAAACATCATGCATGCCACATACTTGGGATGCTCTCCCATACGACACACTGGACACACAAACCATAGGGCTCTCATTCTCAATCCTCCTTCTCTTAATCAGTCTGTTTTATTTCTATCGAAAACTACTCTTTCTAACTTGAATATCGTAATCTTTCCACCAGAGCACCACCCGACGGTCTTTAGCAAGTTTTCATTCACCCTTCAGAGCAATTATTCGACTCAAAGGAGTCAGAATTTGTAGAGTCAAAACTCATATCCAACACAAGTATTGATTATCAACATATGTAGGCCTACCAAAAGGAACCAAAGTTGCCTTTTTGAATTTGATGTTTACTGGGTATTACCTCACAAGATTTCCATGGAACCAACATACCCGTCTAAACGTAATGCCACAACCCTATCAACTTTCAATTAATAACCTAGAATCGTTCAAGCCCAACCCAATGCAAAGAAGTAATGCCAAATTTCTGACTTTGGTTTTGAAAAACAAATCGTGGATGTTAATAAAGTAGTAAGTTTCGCATAAAACTTTTCAATGTCTGCATTTGCGCTGAATGAATGTTTAGAGGTTTAAAGTTTAAGCCTTAAGAGTAAAAACCTTTTGAAGTCAATAGTCACCAAAAGTTACGCGGACCAAGTAAAGTGTCAAAACCAAAGAAAATACAGGTGCAATTGCTTTGCCTACCCTTCCCTTCCCCACCACTATTTATTCATTTATCACCTTTCCAAACTATTTAGTTTGATGTAAAAACTATTAATGATTATCATTTTTCAATACAAAAATAACATAGTGATTTGTATTTTTTTAACAATGAATCTTTAGTTTTGTCTATACCTTATTATGTGAAGCAAATAATAATAACAATAATAATAATAATAATAATAATAATAATAATAATAATTTTCAGTTTCAAGACATTAATTATAATTGAAATTCATCATTGGAGTTAGGGCAAAATTTTCATTAAAAAAAAGCCCTCATATAGTTTGGCTTATTTAAACATTAACACCCTATGTTTTGCTTCATTTATTATTATTATTATTATTATTAGTAGTAGTAGTAGTAGTAGTAGTAGTAGTAGTAATAGTAATAGTAGTATTTTTTATTGATCAAAGAAAATTTATTATAATATATCACAAAGAGTGCAATAGTAAGATAAAATATTCATTCTTTTTTCTTTAGAGATTTTGAATTCGAGTATTCTCAAAATATAATATATATATATATATATATATATATGTGTGTGTGTGTGTGTGTGTGTGTGTGTGTGTGTGTGTGTGAGATAAAGCATCATTACACTTTCTCACACATTTCACTGTTTTTGAAATTTGCATTTATCATGCAATATGTGCTCCAGCCCATAATTGATATCTTTGGTTCACCCTACTAATCATAGATCGAGTGAAAAATAAAGGAACTTCACTTTTATCCGAAAAAAACTGACCTGAATTTATTAATAAAGTCAAAAATCTAATACTTTATAATATAAATCTCAGTCATAAACTGTTTCATAATTTATACTTTTGGCATATAATTTTTCTTCCATTAATTAACAAAATTATTATATATCAATCATGCAAAGACACTCACAATTTTGATTAATTGCTCTACCTAAAATTTTTATCAAGAGAAATAATAATAAAATGTCACATTGTTAGCATCGAGAAGAGAAAGTTTAGGGTTTAAAATTATATAATAAAAGTAATTTTTATTCTTCATATAATAATTAAATAAATCAAAATAACTAGAATTCAAATCTGATTTACAATTTTAATTCTTTTAATATTTAAATATTCAAGACATTCTTATCAGGGTGACCGGAAATAAATTACGACCTACACAAAGGTAGGAAGATAGAAACATCCCTCTTCGGAGCTCCACTCCACACTCATTGCAAAGACTAAAGGCTGTGTGTTGATGATCAAGCCAAACGTGAGGACTTGAGCTTTTTCGTCATTTACTAACGTGAGTTCACACTTTGTATGTGAACTCTCAGGCTCATTTCAACACAACCTGTGTGAAATATTGAAAATTTCTATCATTTCTCCATCGATATTTGCACAATCATTTTGATTTTGATGATTTCCCCTTCCCAATACAGATGGTGAAAAATGAAAATAACTTCTTGTCAATAAAATTATGTTTTATGCCATTTGGTTTCAAATCCTTCTCACAAATTTTGTGGCTTTGACCCCCCAATATTTGTATAATTAGTCCACTTTATCCTTTTTATGGAAAAATATTTTTGATTGCATTGCATGAGAATCTTATACAAACTAATAGGAAATATACTTTTAGTTAAGATCCAAAATTTGATTCTTAAAATTAGATATGCATAGTTTGTGTGCAATTATACCCCCAATAGATTTCTTGATGTGCAAATCTAGTTGTAACCTAACCAAAAAATATATATATATATATATAGTTGTACAGAGAATTTGCTTGATGCGTCTAATTTGTGTGCTTTTATGCATGCTAAATTTTTTGATATATACCTGTAGTGACTAAAGTTTTCACTCTTAAACTTTTTTTTTGGGGGGGGGGGGGAGGGATAAATGGTACAAATCTTCTAATTGTTACTTTGCATTTGTAAGTATTTAGATTTGGATATCTTTGTAAGATATGGTATGCATATGGCAAGTTGTGATTTTAAGGCATCAAGACATAAAGTCTACCCATTAGGAAGTAATGTGATGATGGAAAGGATCCATACTTAATTTACAGAGTCAATACATTATTGGAGTGAATGTGAGTCACCATTGATAACTCCTCTAAGACAAAGTCCTACATTGGTGTCAAATTGTGACCAGACCATATACCTGCCACCTCTGACTGCACCCTTTCTCGCATGCTTGAACATGCAAAGGATGACTTCAATTCCCTGCAATAGTGAACCAGCACCGTCCCTCCCTGGTGGGGTTCTAGTCCACACCCATCCATCACGGCACTTTCAACCATGTAGCCATCAAGGACTTTACTCATGGTAAAACATAAATTGCACTAACTCGTTCCCCTTGGTACTTCCTCATAACCTGAACCAAAGGTTTCAACGGAGTTTTGTTGGCCTGCATTTTGCTGTGCATTCGGACACTCCCTCAGTTTGCCTAGATTCATTTAGAGTGAATCTCTTAGACAAGGCAGCACGGATTCAAATGGGAGCAGTCCAAGCCGAAACTTTTGAAAACGTAGTGCACCTAGATAAATAAGGAACAAGATGAACATAGAGGTTCAACTATTATCCCACACTTAAAAGAAAAATTATAAATTATTATAAATTAGCTAACCCTGCTTATTCACAAATTCACTCTCATTAATGGAGGAAAAGAAGAATCATTGCCACTTTGTATATATAATATATACACAACCCTATGGGTGGTTGAGAACATTTTCAGAGTTCCATAATTTTATGCAGGTTGTTAAAAGAGGAGAAAGAGTTTGTGAGAGGGCATACAAAGGATATCTGGTTCCGGCGGGTTATCATACAGCCCATAACAATTTACTCCCACAATAAAAGAACCGGAATCTCTAATGAACATAGACAAAATGTATCAAATCATGTAAAATAATTGTTTCTCTCTTATTTATTTGGTTTGATTCTCAATATTTTGTTTGTTAAAATCTTAACTTATTTTTTAATTTATTTCCGGCAACCGGTAAGTGGGGTTCCGTTTGTTCAAGAAACTTAACAAACATCACGTCCAAACTTCACGATTAAGAAATTTAATTTTTTTGAGCAGTTATGTGTTGTGGCATTGAAGAACTTCTCTAAAGGAATCAATATCAGACAAGGAATTCATAACATAAAACAGTTACCTCTTGTCCGACGTCTAACTACGCAACGGAATTCAGATCGAATGGTTGATTGAATCACGTGCTCCTTTGGTCGGCATGGAATCACAAAACGAAAACCACATACAATCCACAACCCAAGTCCTTCTGATGATTTCCTTATGAAGAGCTCTAATAGAAGATGACTTTGTGTTAAAAAAGACTCATAGGCTCTATTTCAAACTCGAGAGCTCTCTCTCAATTTCTCCCCCTATTTTCTCTCTCAATCTCATTGCCTCTAGTTCACTCTCAAGCTCATGTATCTAAGCTTCCACTCAAGCCCCTATTTATAACTTTTGGAAGCTTATCTTGGAAGCAACTCAAAGCTTCCCTTAGAAGCCATCAAGACTTGGCTTGAAAATAATCTCTTAAACTTCTCTTAGAAGCTTCTTAAGACTTCTCTTAAAAGCTACTTCCATGATTTATCTTAGAAGCAACCTTTAAATCTTCTCTCAGAAGCTTCCTTTGAAATTTCTCCTACAAGTCTTTTGATACTTATCTAAGAAACTTCCATTATAAGCTTTGCACAAGGCTTCTTTTGTAAGCTTCTCAAGACTTCCTTTGGAAGCTTGGTGCAGCTTCCCATGGAAGCTTTGAGAGGCAAGCTTCCCTTAAAAACTTCTTGAGACTTCTGTAGAAAGCTTCTTACTGGGCAATGGAGGAGAAAACGAGTCAATCTCGAGTCGACCTATCATAGGCGTCCATCTAAAACTTCCAACATCTTCCACTTGCACATGATGGCGTAAATCCATCCAAACTTTCTTGAGATTCAACTCTTACGAAATCATCATTTTCATAAAAGAAAATGGGTCATCCGACCTACGAGCATACCACCTGCACTTGGGAACCCAAGCTATACACCTGTTAAGGATAACATAGCTACTACAACCCTAAAAAAATAGTACAGAAATATCTTTGTGTCTCGTTGTGCCCCAGACTCATTTCGTTACACTATCAAAGTATACCCAATCTCTCAAAAGTCATACTTGATCTCAACATTTCATTATGCATTTACAATTATGTCTCAACTTCCAAAAAGAAAGGAAATATAATTGATCGACCAGTGAATACATATGAAGCGTGTAATCAGAATAGTCTTCCTTTCGGCCCACATGTTACTTAATGATAAACAAACTACTTTCCCAGCACGTTCTGAAAGATCGAATCAATCATAATCATAAGAAACATGCCAAAGTAGCAAACATCTATTCATCATCTTGTATCATTGTCGAAAGTCACATAGGGCACCATTAAAGGAACTCATACAGTGAGGAGGTAGAGATTTTCATAAATAATAGTCAAAACTCTCTCACTTTCCTTTTTTGGTCGTCTCAAGCACATGTGGTATGAAATACATGCTATGATGGTAAACTCTCTGCACATAGCGTATGTCTTTTCATCTTATAATAAAACCACCGTATAAATCTTAGCACAAATGCTATCACACAATCGCTTAGCTCGAGATTTCAATAGCTTGCTATCTAAAGTGCCTTATTAAAATCTCGCATTCGACTTTTAACCAAGCTTTCATGATTGTGGGCTATCATGTTTGATCTGTCAATCAGTCCATATCCTGACTCATATCAGGGCGACTTTTCAAATACTACACTCATCTTGACTTCACTAGCGCTATTT
The DNA here is from genome assembly GCA_037126225.1 of Dillenia turbinata. Lineage (NCBI taxonomy): Eukaryota > Viridiplantae > Streptophyta > Magnoliopsida > Dilleniales > Dilleniaceae > Dillenia > Dillenia turbinata. The sequence continues at coordinate 13,554,937 of JBAMMX010000011.1, forward strand.
AGCAACTCACAAATTAAGAGTATATATAAGTCTCATCTCAACATGCTCCCACAGCGCTTGAGGTAGTCACTCGTATGAGAGAGTCGACCTTATGCTTGGCGACATACGCATCAGTGCTAAGACAGATCAGATGTAAATAACAATCATCATATATTCTTCATGGAATGTTTACATCACTGTCTCAATATTTATAACATCTCATTATAATCTCCGCAATCGCAGAGTCTTAACATGATATAAGAAGACATTTCTAGGGATTGGCTTAGTAAGAGGATCTGCAACCATCTTATGCGTAGATATATGTTGTAAAATCACTTCTTTTTGTGCTATAATGTCCCTAACAAAATAATATTTGAACTCAATATGCTTTGTCCTGCCTTGATATTTCGGATCTTTTGCATAGTCTATCGCCGCTCGACTATCACAATTGATCCTCACAGGCATTGAGGCATTAATAACTATCCACAGATTCTCTAAAAATCTTTTCAGCCAAATAGCCTCCTAGACAGCTATTGTATATGCAACAAATTCAACCTACATAGTGGATAATACTATGCAAGTCTGTTTCTTGCTATTCCAAGATATGACATCGTTATTTAGCAAGAACACATATCCAGACGTGGATTTTCTATCATCCAGATCACCACTCCAATTTGCATCAGTGTAACTTACCAAATTTAGATTACTACCCTGATAGCACAACGCATAATTGGTGGTATCTTTAAGATATCTCAATATTCTCTTTATCATTTGCCAGTGAGCTGGTTCAGGATTGACTGATATCTGTTTGCCAATCCAACTGCATAGCAAATGTCAGGACGAGTGTACATCATTGCCTATAATAAGCTTCCAATGGCACTGGCATATGGAACTCTTTCCATACACTTCAAATCTTGTGGAGTCTTAGGACACATATCTTTACTAAGGGTTTCACCTTTCGTAATTGTTATGTCAATTGGTTTATAATCCAACATGTGAAATCGTTCCAGAATTTTTAGAATATAAGATTCCTGTGACAATGTAAGAAACTTATCTGAACGATTTCTTTGAATTTTCACACCAAGTGTGTAAATTGCTTCACTCATATCCTTTATTTCAAAATTTGAAGATAACCATTCTTTAATGGCAATAATAACATGCAAGTTATTTTCAGCCAACAAGATATCATCCACATAAAGTGACAATATTATAAAGTTATCTTCCAACTGTTTTATATAAACACAATAGTCCTCCTCAGTCATCGTAAACCCATATGTAACTATGACTCGATGAAATTTTAAATACCATTTTCTGGATGATTATTTAAAACCATAAATCGATTTTCGAAATCTACAAACTTTGTGCTCCTGATCTTTAACAATGAAACCCACAGGATGCTCCATATAGATTTTCTCATCCAATTCTCAATTGAGAAAAGCAGTTTTAATATCCATTTGATATAATTCAATATCCAAAAGGGCAACAATAGCAAGGATAAGTCGTATTTAAGCAAACCTTACAACAGGCAAAAAAGTCTCTTCATAATCTATACCTTTATTTTAGGTATAGCCCTTAGCAACCAAACATGCCTTGAATCTTTCAACAGATCCATCTGCCTTACATTTAATTTTGATAACTCATTTGTTCCCAATGGCTATATGCTCTGGTGGCAGATCAACGAAGTCTCAGACCTGATTTGATTTCATAGACTCCATTTCCTCTTTCATTGCCTTTACCTATTCTGCCTTGTTCATTGATGAAATAGCCACTTCAAATGTTCTAGGCTCATTTTCATGAAGTGGAGTTATCATAAAAGTTTCTCCTTCAATCTCAAATCGACGATGAGGAATACTTTTACGAGTACTTCTCCGCAATTGAATTTCCTGTGAAATTGATTCATTCAAAAGAATGTTATTCCCACTAGATTTAAGAGAATGAATCATCTCATCATTTCTCATTATTGAGCCACTTGGAACGTCAATATTATCAAGTTCTTGCATTTCATATAAAGTAAGATTCTTATCAATTTCACCCCTCGAAATTCATTTTTCAAGAATGTGGCATCTCTTGACTCTATTTCAGTTACATTTCCATTCTCGTGTTCCCCAATGAACACATATCCCTTTGAATGTTCAAAATATCTAATGAAGATATATTTCTTTCCTCGAGGACCCAATTTCTCATATTTATTGTTTGGATCATGAGCATATGCTGCTGACCCCCAGGGTCGCAATCCACTTAGATCAGACTATTGACCTGTCCAAAGTTCATTGGGAGTGGAAATAACTTATTTAGAGGGTACACAATTAAATATGTTGGCAGTAGCCAATGAAGCATCTGCCGAATAAGAGATTGACAGATTCGCATGTGCCATCATTGACCTAACCATATCTAGCAAGGTTCTATTCCACCTTTCTGCAATACCATTTTGTTGCGGAGTACCAGGAATAGTGAGCTGTCTAATTATTCTTTTTTCATCACATAGTACCTAAATTGATCTGACAGATACTCACGTCCATGATTTGTCCTCATCATTTTAATCATTTTGTTTAATTGATTATCAACTAATCTCAAATATAATTTAAAACAATCCAATGGTTCTGATTTATGGGAGATCAAATAAATGTGACCAAAATGACTAAAATCGTCGATGAAAGTGATAAAATAGGATGCTCCATGCCTTGCTTTCACATTCATTGGACCACATATATCAAAATGGATCAATTACAATGGAAATTCTGCTCTGGTTCTCTTATCAAATGGCTTTCTTGTTGCTTTTTCTGCTAGACAATACTCACATATTGGCAAGTTTACTTTTGAAACATTGCCCAAAAGTCCTTCTTTTGTCAGCCTGTGCATTCTTTCTTGCCCAATATGACCTAATCTAGCATGTCACACATTTGCATCCACATTATGGCCATTAGTTGATGCAATCAAAGAAAAGCAATCATCATGATTTTCATTATTATGTACCATATCTAGTACAAGAAAATCATCTACAAGGCATGCGAAACCAATATACTCAGTGTTAAGATAAATATTTACAGCATCACTATAAAAGTTTATATTAAAACCCAAACGCATGAGGACAATAACCGACACAAGGTTACGTAGAATATCCGGTGCATACAAAACATCATTTAGGAACAATGAAGTGCTGATGCCTTTTACAGCAACTTTGACATTATTTCCTACATATATCCATTTCGAACCATTCGGGATTCGATGATATTCGACAAACGATCCTCTGTCTCTAGCCATATGATCTTTTGCTCCTGAGTCAAGAGTCCAAAAAGGATTCGATTCAGCGAGCATAATAGTATTAGAAACACAAATATCATGTGAAAAATGTTTGAGCAATACCTTTTTTGGCTCAGCGCATTCACGAGCATAGTGGTCCAACTTGCCACAATTATAGCATGTTTGATTGCTCTTATCCTTTTTCTTTCCACCATGCTTACTTCTTTTGCAGTGTTCTATTTGGGTTTTCTTAAAATTTGGAATGCTTTTCTTGAAAAACTTCTTGTTCTTTCTACATTTTAAGTTAAATTCCCTGTTTGAACTGGACTCAGTAACATAAGTCTATTCAGAAGATCTAGTTGCCTCTAGGCGCTCATCTTCTAACTCAATATAACTTCTCACATTCTCAAATATTTTAATAATAGGATTGTGAGTCATATTCATTTTCATAGGCTCCCAACTTTGAGGAAGAGACCTAATGATAGCTTGTATTTGTTGCTCATCTATCAATGTTTGTCCAGTAGACTTCAACTCATTAATCATGTTTGACATTTCTCTCAGATGCTGTTTCATCGAGTAATGTTGCTTTTTTACATAAGTGTCAAACTTGATTATAAGTTGTCTCAGCTTAGTAGATGAAGTCACTCCAAACTTTGCTTTCAATGCATTCCACATCTCATATGCAGTTTGATATATCTCAAACTCAACCATTAGATCATCTTGCATACAGCTCAACAATATAATGTGAGGGTAACTATTTTTCTTTTTCCAAACTTTGTATGCCTCATGATCTTTTTACTGTTGACGAGTATCACCAAACTCTACTTCTTCCATAGTGTGATGTAGAGCTTCCAAACATTTTTGTTCTTCAAGAATGTACTGAACTCTTCGATGCCAAACATCGAAATTATTACCGTTCAGTTTCTCGCCCTTATTTAATTCGGCCACAATATTCTTTGTTGTAACAGCTATTTTCTTAGCACTGGAACACATTAGCCACAATATATTATTGAAATAATATTTACTAGACATATATAGCACAAAATTAAAAGTTTGCATAGCTCCCAATCATCTTTTTATACTAAAATGTCTGAATAAACTTATCTCAATATATATGCACTAAATTTTAGAGTTGGGAGTCCCAACTCAACCATCTCATTCTCCCACTGGGATAAAGATCCCGCAAATTTGGTAGAAGCATACACAACAAACATGCATAGACATATGCATAAATATTCATGCAAAATTTTGACAAATGACAGTTTACAAAGCACGAATTCAATCATATATAGCTCTGTTACCAATGAAGGAAGGCATGCACGACATCATCAATATCAGACAAGGAATTCATAACATAAAACAGTTACCTCTTGTCCGACATCTAACTATGTAGCAGAATTCGGATCGAATGGTTGATTGAATCACATGCTCCTTTGGTCAACGTGGAATCACAAACAACCCCCCCCACCCCCCCCCCCCCCCCCCCCTTTTTTTCCCCTTTCTCTTTCTTTTTTTTTTTTTTTTTTTTTTTTTTTTTTTTATTGTTTTATACACTCTCTCTTTTTCCTTCCCCCCCCCCCTCTCAATTTCTCCTCTCATTTTCTCTCTCAATCTCATTACCTCTAGTTCACTCTCAAGCTCATGTATCTAAGCTTCCCCCTTAAGCCCCTATTTATAACTTTTGGAAACTTATCTTGGAAGCAACTCAAAGCTTTATTTAAAAGCTATCAAGACTTGGCTTGGAAGTAATCTCTTAAGCTTCTCTTATAAGCTTCCCAAGACTTCTCTTAGAAGCTACTTCCATGACTTGTCTTAAAAGCAACCTTTGAAGTTTCTCTCAGAAGCTTCATTTGAAACTTCTTTTAGAAGCCTTTTGATGCTTATCTAATAAGCTTCCTTTATAAGCTTTGCACAAAGCTTCTTTTGTAAGCTTCTCAAGACTTCCTTTGGAAGCTTGGTGTAGATTCCCTTGGAAGCTTCACATGTAGCTTCCCTTGGAAGCTTTGAGAGGCAAGCTTCCCTCGAAAGTTTCTTGAGATTTCTATAGAAAGCTTTTTACTGGGCAATAGAGGAGGAAGCGAGTCAATCTCAGGTCGACCCATCATGGGTGTCCATCTAAAACTTCAAACATTCTTATTCAACAACACTTAGCAAAAGTTTTGAAAGAATCGAAAGCTAAATCAAAAACAATAAACCATGATGATTAAGAGGAAGTGGAGAATAATGTGTAAATATAATTTGGTTTTGCATTGCAGATAAGGTTGTTAATAATGTTATTAATGTTTTTTTATATATACAATATCAATCGATATCTGAAATCATAATCTAATTAATTTAGTTTGGGAGTTGCAATGATCCATTTAGGGGGCTACCATCCTAACATAATCTGTTTCATGTCGAAATTGCGAGTCAAACTCGGGATCTTGATTAAAGAATCTAGCGCTATATCCCACTAGACCAACTAACCATTGGTGTGATTGATGTTATTTGAATATGGGTAAAGTTAGAAAAACTTTAATTGGCAAAAAATTTGACCAACAAATTATATCTGAAAAAAATAAAAACTTTGATGGCAAAAGTGTGAAAGCCGGTGGAGCAACTGAAAAGTTCAACGGGATTCTCGATCAAATCAAGAAAATTGAGTTAAAATTAAGGATGAAAATAAGGTGTTACTGCTTCTAACCTCGCCGATCGATTAATATGAGAACTGTGTATATACATTATTATGTAAGAAATAAAACAGTAACTATGGAATAGACACAATCAGTTTTGATAATCTATGATACTCGCTGAAAAACAAGATCAGGTGAAAATAATAACGATGCATTGATACTTATGGTGAGAATCACCGAGTCTCACTCTTTGACAAAAAAGCATCTTAGCATGGTAGGATTAGATCTAAAATTAGAAATTTAAACGATGTTTACTATCTTGAAGGCAAAGAGTATGAACACCTTAGGCACGATGTCCTAAGAAAATAGAACACGAGAAAAAGTAATGAGTGTGTCTTTTTTTTTTTCCCATGAAAGAGTGATAAAGGTAATTATGTATTTTCTCATTTGGTTAGTATTTATATTTTTGTTGTGTCACTCCCATATACTCTAGAACAGAATGTTTTCATTTTTTACATGAAAGCATAACTAATAAGTTAAAATTGGGTAATATAATTGTGAAATAGTTAATAGTTATACATGATGCAGTGACCATTTATTTGAATAAGGTATAAGGCCATTTACTGATGTGGGTTTTGTTGGTGGCTCAAAGTTGGTAAAATATTCAATTCTTAAGGTTGTCTCATATTTTAGAAAATAGAATGCTTTTTTTGGGTATCAAGTTTTTTTTTTATATGAGTTGTATTATTTTTGTTGGAGGTGGATTTGGCTCCACAGATGATAACTCTATTAATTTGAACGGAATGGCTCTGTCGTCTGATGAATCAGACCGATAAGACCTACAAAAATCTATCGAAAGGTGTTTCAATAGGAAAAACTCCGACGTTCAAGTTAGAGAACGGTTTTTGAAAGAGAAATGAACAGAGTGAAATATAGAAAGTGAGAGAGACACATGTGATCTAGGGTGCTCTATGTAAGCCAAGAGAATTTACTTGGGCAGTGGGCATATGGGAGCTTATGTTGCTTTCGGGCACGATAGCTATGTGCAAATGGAGTGATAGAACCCTAATATCCATAAAAGAGTGCCCCATGATCTCAGGGGATCATTTCATAGGATTTTCAAAGGTTACAAATCTTATTAGTTTGGAAAGTCCATATCATCATTAAGATTCTTTCCCTTATCGATTACAGCTATAGATTTCCTTACCATTTACATAAAATTCCCCCGTCTTTCTAGGAAAAGTGAATATCACATTAACCAACCGAATAGCTCACGACGAGTGTCGAGGGGGTCAAGGAACCGACCAACAGAGGTAACGAGCAGTTAACTAGAGAGAAACGTGCTTGGCGTATACTGATGAAGGTCTATTAATGGGCTATTGGCTTGACCAGCTTTTGGGTCCCATGTGATTTGGTCCAGCTATCATCAATTGCCTCCTACTTCTTATGTCACTTTGAAAGAGAGGCATAAGAAGTAAGTTAAGAGGTTGAAACTTAGAAGGTCGTGAGAACGTAAATGCGTTTAACTCTCAAGTGAATGACCTCGGAATAAATGCTTTGTGGAAAGTTAGAGAGATTAAAACCCCTCATTCACCATGCACGTTTCTCATTGAACAATTTCATCTGCCCAAGATTGTGAAGATCACATCTCCTCAGCTATAAATAGGGGCCGCATGGCCCAGCATTGTCTCAGAGAGATTTTGTGTACTTTCGATTCAATGAGATCTTTTGCTATAAGTTTGTTCTTCTGAGAGGCTTCCCCGGTGATGGATTTTGAATCACAAAATTCTATGGCTTAAAAAGTTTTTGTTGATGTGAGGCTCCATCAAGGACGGGACTACTGATGTGAGATTTTGTCATGTTGTTCAATGTTCGAACGTCATGATGGAATCTGTCAGGGTTCTCATCAGAGTTCCTAACCTTAAGGAGGATGAGGTACTCCTCGATGGAAGCAATCTTCTCAAGGTTAGAACCATCGCCTGACGTAAGTTGCAATGGACGACTGAGACATTTTCCTAGGCATTTCCTCAGGTCGGGCAATAGGAGGTGTCGGGAGGCGGCGAGAGACCAAGCATGGCAGAGGGTTTGAAACCTGATGCATCCTTACACTCTCCTTTTGGTCATCTGCCACCTTCTTAAAGTCATTTCCAGCTTCTGCCGAAAAGGGCTTGTGGATTTTACCTTCTTCAATTCTACTACTCTGAGGCGGCTTGACGGGCTATGGAGGCTTCTGCAGTCTTCTTGTCTTGACTCATTTTACTATAGATTTCACATGTATTTCTTTTATTATGGTTCAATCTGACTTAAGAACTTGTAAAATTTCTTTTCGCCTTGTATTCAACTATGCTCTGACATGTACTTATCATATTGAAATACAAGAGGAGTCTTTCGTTACTTGTTTTCGTTCTTTTGATGATTGTCTCGTTAGTAGTTAATCAATGTGCACAATGAAGGCCAAATCGTTGGGTGATCGTCTTAATCGACAAGAACTAACCGGTGGGAGATTTCATAATCGGTTAGTCTTCTTTTAAGTGTTTGTCTCGTTATTCACAATCTATTAGTAAGTGCTATACTAATGGGACATATCCGATAGGAAACTTAATAAGTGATTAACTTACTGACATCGGTGTTGTCGCCCTTTCGTTCACCGTATAGCCTGCAGTTAAGAGTATGAACTTGCTCGAGTAAAGGGTCCTTATCTTTCTCATGTGCCTGAGAGTCCAACCAAGTGAGTGGGACTTGCACATTTTTCCAGGGGCACCTTTGTTAGATAAGCGAGATGATATCTGCCGGTCCTAGGAGACAAGTCCCTAATGATAGCTCGGGAGGACAAGGCGACACCGGCCTGCTTGGGGAGATTGATTCCATCGGTAGACTCCGTTTGGGAGAACAGGGTGACACTGTCCGTTCGGGGAAATTGATCTCATTGGTAGACTCCATTCAGGAGGACAGGGCAATAACATCTATTTGGAGAGATTAATCATATCGATAAACTCTGCTTGGGAGGACGGGATGATAGCTGTTATTTGGGGAGATTGATCCAATCAGTAGACTCTATTCGGGAGGATGGGACGACATTGACCCATTCTGAGAGATTGATCTCATCTCCAATAATTCATCCTTTGTAGCACAAATATCGGTAGGTTAGCATAGCAGAATAGAGGACCATAGGGATATTACCTGATCCTTCGATTGAGTGTGGAACATGGCACGTTCCTATGGTAGGGTATTGATCTCTTTGATAATAGATGTGCAAGTTCTTGGAGTTCCAGGTTCTAGGTACATTTGATTTATCTAGTGGTTGAGACAATATGTGCTTGGGCGAACTTCTGAACGTATCATGTAAAAACCTTCCCAATTAAGCACCAGCTTGCCTCCTGGTTGGGGCTGATCAGTGGCTTCCACTTTTCTGAGTGCTAAGTTACCTGGTTTAAACATTCTGCTCCTGACCTATCTATTATAATACCTCACAATCTGCTATTGATAAGCCGCCATTAAAATGAATGCAATTTCCCTTAGCTCGGGGAGTAGATCTAGTCGTTTGCGTAGTTCAGATTCATTCTGCCCTTTGGCATACTAGTTTACCCTTAGTGAGTGAATCCCAATTTCGACTGATATGACCGCCTCACATCCATATGTGAGGCTGAATGGTGTCTCCCCTGTGGCCTTTTAAGGCATCGTTTGGTAAGATCAAAGAATACTATATGGCTCGTCTACCCAACAACCTTTGACTTCATCTAGTATAGCTTTCAACGGAGGTGAAGCGATGTTCAATTTTTATCCTACTACAAAAGTCCCGGAAGCTTTGGTTATCAAACTACTTGCCATTGTACGCGATTAGGAAGTAAGGTATGTCAAATCTAGTGATAATGGATGTTCATGTAGAATGTTGTACCTTGCCGGTAATGATCTGAACCAGTGGTTTGACTTCCTCCCACTTAGTGAAGTAGTCGATAGTTACGACTAAGAACTTATGTTGTCTAATTGCTAAAGGGAATAGTCCCAAAATGTCCATTCCTCGTTAAACGTAAAGCCATGGGCTGGCCATCAAGCATAGCTCGATTGAGAGCTGTCGTAGTACAGATGAGAAGCGCTGACACTTGTCGCATCTTTTGACATAATCTTTTCGTTTTTTTTATTTTCTTTTTTTTTTTAATTATTTTTTTTTTTTAATTTTTATTATTTTTTATTATTTTTTTTATTTTTTTTATTTTTATTTTTTTTTTTTTTTTTTTTTTTTAAAAATTTTTTTGTTTTTATTTTTTATTTTTTTTTTTATTTTTTTTTATGGACGGTCTTGTGCCTTAGTTTGGTGGCTTCAGAGGGTGAGCTACGTAGTCGTCCATGCTTCAAGTAAGCTTTGATGGGATCTTTCCAACTCGGTAGGCTGTTTTCCATTAGGACCCATTTGGCCTCTTCGATGCTGGGGTATGGTAGACTCTCAGTATAGACAGTGCAGCTGATTGCTACTAAATCAGAGTTAGCTAACTTTGAGTGTGTGTTGACTCAAGCGTTTTCCGATCAGGGGATCTACTGTATGTCTACCTTTCGAACTTGTCCACCGCTTGACGTATCTTGGACAGATACTTCGCCATAGTGATTTGCTTGACGATTAACTGGCAGTCGGTAAAGACCAATATGTTTGAGCCCCTAATGATGCTGTGAGAAAGGCTTTATACTCAGTTTAATTATTAGTTGCCTGAAAGTCAAAACGGAGGGTATATTTAGCCTTGAAGTTATCCAGCCCTACTAAAATGAGTCTAGCTCTGCTGCCCAATGAATTAGATGACCCATCCACATGGAGAGTCCATTCGGGAGATAGGCATTCCTTTTGGTCGCCGGTTTGGAACCACTCGGTAATCGTTGAGAATCTGCACTCGAGAATAAAGTCGGCGAGGACTTGGTCCTTGATAGCCGATCTCGATTAGTATTCGATGTCGAACTTTTCTAGTTTGATACTTCATTTGATTAGTCAACCTAAGGTGTCTCTTTCTTGTAAGATTTGTTTTAGTGGCTGATCAGTTAGCACCATGATGATATGGGCTTGAAAGTACTGCCGAAGGCGTCTAGTAGTGATGACCAGGGTGAAAGTTATTTTCTCGATGGGCCGGTAGTTAATCTCTGCATCATGGAGTATTTAACTGACTTAGTATACTGGCCTCTGTACGGTGGTCTCCTGCCTCACAAGGATGGAACGGAGCATTTAATCAAAAACAGAGAGATAGAGATAGAGCTTCTCACCTAGAACCAGTCAGGAGAGGAGAAATTCCTTGAGCCTTTCAAATATGGTCTAACATTTAGCGTCTATTCCAACTTTTGAGACTTCTTTAGAGTGTCATAGAAGGATTTGTACTTCTCTACCACTTTTGACATAAACAGGTTGAGGGCAGCAATTCTATTGGTGAAGCACTGCATGTCTTTCCAATGTCGAGTATGGATTTTCTCTAGACTCGCCACGATTCCTCAGCTAGTGATAAGGAAGCCTAGGAATTTTCCAGATATGATTCTGAAGGTGCACTTCGCAAGGTTTAGCTTCATGTTGTATTGTTCCAATGTTCAGAACATCTCCTCTAGATCGGCTACATGGTCGTAAGTATTGGTACTTTTGACGAGCATGTTGTCGATATAGACCTTTACGTTTCTATCAATTTGTTCACTAAAAACCTTATTAACCAAGCATTAGAAGGTCACTCTAGCATTCTTAAGGCCAAAAGGCATGACCTTATAACAGTAAGTACCGATCTCCGTGATGAAAAAAAGTTTTCTCCTCATCTTCTAGAGCCATACATATTTGATTGTATCCAGAGTATGCATTCATGAAACTTAAGAACTGGTGGCCAGATGAGTTATCGACCAATTTGTCGACGTTGAGGAGTGGATAGCTGTACTTTGGGCATGCCTTATTAAGGTTGGTGAAGTCCATACATATCATCCACTTTCTATTTGCTTTCTTTACCATGACTACGTTGGTTAGCCATTCGGGGTATTCTACCTCTCGAATAAATCTTGCCGTCAAGAGTTTTTGGACTTCTTCTTGTATCGTACGCTGGCATTCTAGCATGAATACCATTTTTCTTTTGTTTGATAGGTTTGCGATTGGCGTCGACAATTAGCTTGTGAACTATAACCGAAGGATAGATGTCTGACATGTCCTTAGGGGACCACACGAAGATTCTAGAGTGGCGTCATAGGCAATCCATGATCGCTTTCTAAAGGGATGTCAGTAAGTGGGTATTGATTTGGACGGTTTGCGCCTATGTCTCGGTGATAGGCACTTTGATTACCTACTTTCCTAGTTAAGGCTTTGACAATTGCTCAATGTCACCCCTGAGTTCCATAGTGTCGACTGCTAAAATTTTACCCTTTTCCCTCGCTATGGGGACAACCGATGGATTTGGATCGCTGTGGAGGGTTGCAATCCTAAAGAGTGTTCTATATTTGATCCCCATATGTCTAGTGCTCAATAGTGTTTCAAGACCATCCAGGTTTGGACATCCTAGAATGGCATTGTAAGGAGACGGAAGTTTCACCACGTAAAAAGTGGTTCTGGTGGTGGCACGGTGAAGAGGTGTTCTCAGAGATATGGCGAGTGAAATAACATCTTCTGGATATATGCATTCACCAATGAGCCCTCTAATAGGCCGGTTAAAGGATTGGTGGCGGGATGGGGCTAGACCTATATATTGGAAGGCATCCTAGAAGAATATGTCACGATCTGCTCTCTGGTCCACGAAGGTCCTCTTGACGAAATAAGAGCTGATTTCTAGCTGTAATGATTTGCGGGTCATTTCGATTGGTATCAACACCTACCAAATCATCATCGTTGAACCCGATCATGAGTTTCATTCTCTTGACTGGGGCCATAATGAAGAAGAGAAAGGGTTAGGAGCAAGAGTTGTTCCGGCTGAGAGATTAGTTTATTTCCACAGACAACGCCAATCCGTTGAAAGTGGGTTTGGCTCCACAAATGATGACTCTGTTAACTCAAACAAGATGACTCTGCCATCTAATGAACCAGACCGGTGAGACCTGTAAAAGACCGTCGGAGAGTGATCCAACAAGAAAAACTCTGGTACTCAAATTAAAGAGCGGTTTTTGAAAGAGAAATGAATAGATTGAAATATAGAGAGTGAGAGAGACCCGTGTGATCTAGGGTGCTCTATGTAAACCAAGAGAACTTATCTAGGCGTCAGGCATATGGAAGCTTATATAGCTTTCGGGCGCGAGAGCCATGTGCGAACGGGGTGATAGAACCCTAATTTTCATATGAGAGTGCACCGAAATCACGGGGGATCATTTCATAGGATTTTCAAAGGTTGCAAATTTTATCAGTTTGGAAAATCTAGGTCATCATTAAGATTCTTTCCCTTATCGGCTACGGTTGTACATTTTGTTTCCATTTACGTAAGATTTCTTCCGTCTTTCTAGGAAAAGCAAATATCATATTAACAAATGGAGTAGCTCATGCCGAGTGCCAAGGGGGTCAAGGAACCGACCAACTGAGGTACCGACCAGTTGACTAGTGAGAGATGTGCTTGGCGCATACCAACGAAGGTCCATCAATGGGTTATGGGCTCCACAAGCTTTTGGGCCCTATGTGATTTGGGACAAGTATCATCAATTTTTATTTAAAATTATATTTTTATATAAGAAAATAATAACTCTATCAGTATGCAGCCCTATTACATGTCTGCGCTGAAAGTCCTAAGCTAATATTAGGATTGTGGGGAACATTTTTGGAGTCCCATTAATTTTCTTTGATTATTCTTGAGGGCAGAGAGAATTATTGAAATTTGTGAGATGACAAAAAATTTTGGATTTAGGTAGATTATCACAAATTTATTACTAATTATAATAATTTATTTTCATAATAAAAGAATTTGGATCCCTCGTCCATGTAGGTAAACAGCGTCGAACCACGTAAAATATTTCTCGCTCCTATTTATTTTGATCTATTTATGGATGTGTTTATTAATATTCTTGATGTGTTTTTTGGATTTCTTCCCAACATCTAACCGTGCTCAGTATTTCCTGCACCGTTGCGTAAGAGGAAAACAGCAACAAGAAAATCAATCAATGGAAGAAAATTGTATAAGACTAGCACATTAGTGAACTCGAAGAAAACCGTGGACAGAAGAAATCGACTGAAAATATAAAATAGAACAACCATGACTGGTGAGGTTACCGCATGCCAATATGCATATGTTGGCATGGGGCAATAAACAATTGACATTCGTAACTCATTGCAAGTTTTCTCATTGTTATTCTTTCAAAATAATCTCCTTAATTTTTTCCCCTTCTTATAAATAAAAAGTTAATTACTCTACTTCATTTGCGTGCATGGTAATGCACGTTCTTGGTAAACACAAGCATATCATTCTCATATCACTGAAAAGCTGTTTTAGCTAAGCACCTTAAACCCCTGCTATGGTGCTTTTGGTGAGAATATACCTAGGAAAAAATGTAAAAACCTTCTAGGATTCATCTATTTAAAACAGATAGACATTGACAAGAGAGTTGATTCATAACCGATAGACATCGACACTGAGTGCTCAAAAGAACAGTTCATTGCACAACACAATTTCTATTTACATCTTTACTCTACTTGGGGGAGGGGAGGGAGCACTAGACCTTACAATTTCAGACTAAATCTGGCTGCTGCTAAATAATTTACATCACCAAAGATAAATAGAAAATGGGCTAAAACAAGAGTGATAAGAAAGGACAATTGAAGCATGCGGGTGCCCTATAGGAGAATTGTTTGCTCTGAGACACAAGCCAAGCCCTGCATCAACCTAACAATCTCTACAGTATCATCCAGGTAATACTTAGCTTTGCTGGGCTTTTTACCAACAGTGCATGCAAACACTTCAGCCCTTGGAGCAACTGATGGACCAGTGACCGAGCTGCTGATCACCTCAAACATGTCCTCATCAGATCTATCGTCTCCTATGCAAAGAACAAAATCAGGTACCATTGCCCTCTCTTGCATAGTTGTCAGTAACCGTTTTGCCACAAGCCCCTTGCTTACGCCCTGTACCAACAGACGTGTATTAGTTTTGGATGTACTAATTCAGGTAGCACCATTCTGATATTGTTAATGTTCTCAGTGTTCCATATAGCTTGTATAGAATATTACTAGGTTGAGAACCCTGGAATTAAAGGGCAAAATCGATGAAGATGGCAACTCAAACCACTAAGAAAGAGAGCAATAATAACTTAGGAAAGGCAGGCTGGGTTGACTAGCCCACCCATCAAAAGATGTCTAACGTTGCGCACTTCAAAATACGAATGGACTAATGATTTATGAACCGGAAAAAGGGCAGATTCAAAAGTTAGAATATAGGCAAAAAAGGCTTAGTGAAAATTACTGTGAATCCAATGGAGTCTGCAACCAGTCACTTACAAAGAGGGACTTTGGAAGGGCAGGTTGGGTTGGTCAACCCACCTACCAAATTAGACTGTACTTATTAACATTGCCTGGACTGGGAAAAGGGAATACGCATGAGTTGAGGATTAGGAACAGAGAAATAATAATTTAAAAAATAATTTTAAAAAAAAAAAAAAAAGCTTTCATTTTCTACGGGTGATTATTAGAACTAAAGTTATAAAATTCAATCAAAATTTCCCAAAATGTCAGGAGGCAGTACAATATATAACTGATGGAAGAGCAAAAGATACATCTATATTTCGTAAGTGATAAGTTTTGCAAGAAATTTCTTCCACTTTTGCATAAAAAAGGAAAAAACAATATTGAAAATTTATGGAAATTTTGCAAGAAAAATAGTGTCCGAGATTCCAGAACAAAATTGCAAGAAAAATAAACTTGGAGATTTCACAAAATATATTCAACAATAATGTTGAAGACATTGCGTAATATAATATAAATTAATAATAATTTGATCGATGCATATGAATTTTTAAAAACCATAAACACTACAACTATATTGGATTTACTATTTTTAAATCATTCTTTTTATATCAAATGATGTTCTTAGACATAGGAAACTACTTTTAAAAATTAATTCAAAACTCCGTTACTTGATACAAATTCCCTCACTTAAAAAAAAAAACGGAAATCAAAATTGATTGCAAAAGTTCATGCAAAATATCCATTTTTGAGACTTAAAAAATTCCTTTCTTTTTTGTTTTTTCGGGGGGTGGGGAATTATACCTTGATTAGAACAACACCTCTACATAACTATAGCGGCCATAGCATCTACCAAAGATTCTGGATTTGTCACAACTGGCAACAAAGGGTGATGCAACGGCAAGAAATAACTTGAGAAAGAGTCCTAATTGTGCATTGTAAAAGTTAAATCCTTGAATTTTTTTATCTTTTTTAAACGAATGACAAAACATTTTTCACCATGATCTTGTCAAAGAAGTTTTTTGAGGCTTAGTAATGGAAAACATTTTTGAGAGGATGATGAAACTTGTGATAAAAAGAATCTTCATAAGTAGCTAATAAACCAACAAATTGAGGAAATATACCTAGTCTGATCCAACTTTTGGTTAGCCAGAATGGCAATGCGGGTGCATGTACAAAACTTGTGCTCAATTATAAAGATGATTTTGAGTTGGCTTGCACCCTCAGAACCCTAAATCCTACTTAGCACCATAGTGCAATAAAAACTCTCTTTGAGATCATACTGCACTACAGGAAGCAAAACTTTCAAACTGGAAGAAGAAATTAATGTTATACACCTAGCACCAGAGTATGATCATGGATTATAATGTTACACACCTGTGGCTTGACCTCCACAAGATTCTGCCCACTTTTAACTGTAACAGGTTCGTTGGCAAGGACACTCTCCAGATGATCAAGAAGTTCCTTAGCTTGGCAAGACCCGAAATCAGGATCTGCATCTTCATAACACCAGACGAGTGCTGTTTCCTTGTCTTCAATTGTGGAGCCATCAGTTGTTTCAGTGTAAAGTTTCATGACCGGTTCTGCAATCTGCTTCCAACTACAATCAGCCACTGGCACACAAGTTCCCCATTCCACATCTTGTGGTAACCTGAAAAGTAAATTGATTTATTTTACAACCCTAATGCATTTGGTATGCACAAATTTCATTGTAAAAGTGGACTAAATCACCTGAGAAAATAGCCATGCTCAGCAGCAATACCCAGCTTCTCACAAGGAGCAAACCATTCGGTAAGTGTCTTTCTGCTTCTGGCACTGACAATAAAAACCATATTATTGCTGTCTCTGCATAAGTTATTTAGGATCTCGATTGACTTAGAGCTTGGACTCTTGTCAATTGAATTCTGAGGCATCAAAGTACCATCATAGTCGAGAAGGATTGCCCTAGTTGTAGTTCTTTTATAAGCTGAGACTATGTGCTCCATTGACAACTTCCTGAAATTTGGATCAAGTGCCACCACCCTAAAGCTCAATCCAAACCCAATACCCCAGCATCTTTGCCGCGCATGATCCTTACATGTCCTCTCCAAATCTTGTAGGAAGCTACGAGCCCAATATCCAACATCATGGGTGCTGACATATTTATAATGCTTCTCGTGGCGGAGCTGTTTCTCTGATTCCTCCATTTCTAAAGCACACTCCATGGCATCAGCCACCGCATCAATATTCCATGGATTCACTCGAATTGCTCCACTCAAAGATGGAGAGCATCCAATAAACTCAGACACCACCAACATGCTCTTCTTGGGCTTTGATGGTTCCAATCCCAAAACCTTGTCCAATTTTTCATTACCTTGACGACTAATTATGTACTCATATGGTATGAGATTCATTCCATCTCTGACCGCAGTAACTAAACAACACTCAGCAACAACATAATAGGCAACACGCTCATAGAACTTTAGCGGTTCATCAATCAACAGAACAGGTTCATACCCAGGTCTTCCAAATGCTTCATTAATCCGCTTCACAGTTGAATATGTCTCTGCCTGTACTTCCTTGACATCTTTTCCTCTGCCCCTTGCTGGATTTGCTATCTGAACCAACACAACTTTCCCCTGACACTCAGGATGCTGAATAAGTAGCTGCTCCATTGCCAAGAGCTTCAACGTAATGCCCTTGAAAATGTCCATGTCATCAACCCCAAGTAGCATAACTCTGCCCTGGTCACGAAACTGTTTAATGAGCTCAGCAACCTTTGCCTTGGTCTCAGGAAGGCTCAACACCAACTGAAGCTGTCCCATGTGGATGCCAACAGGAAGGATCTTAATGCTAACAGTTCGGCCATAGTATTCAAGACCTATATAACCCCGCTTGGATTCATAGCTAAGACCAAGCATTCGACTGCAACAAGAAAGAAAATGCCGGGCATAGTCAAATGTATGAAACCCAATCAGGTCCGAATTCAACAAGGCTCTAAGAAGCTCCTCTCGAATAGGTAAGGTCTTATAAATCTCCGAAGAAGGAAATGGGCTATGCAAAAAGAACCCAAGATTCACTCTATTAAACCTCTTCCTCAAAAAGGTTGGCAACACCATAAGATGATAATCATGTATCCAAACAAAATCATCTTCCGGGTTAATTACTTCCATGATCCTATCTGCGAAAATCTTATTGACGGACACATAAGCTTGCCACAATGACCGATTAAACCTCCCACCAAGATCAGGGGAGAGAGGCAACATATAATGGAACAAAGGCCACAGCTGTTGCTTGCAAAAACCATGATAGTATCTAGTAAACAAATCTGGTGGAAGAAAAGTGGGCACACATTTGTAGGTCTCAAGCAGTATTTGGGAAACCTCATCTTGTTCATTTGGGTGAATCTCTTCCTTCAAACACCCCACATATATAACATCAATTTCATCATCTCCTAAACCATCTTTCAGCTGGAGAAGGAGTGAATTCTCATCCCAACTGAAATTCCAACCTTCATTGTCTTGCTTCTTCTGAGCCCTAATTGGCAACTGATTAGCCACTATAATAATCCGGTCACGAGCAACCGAAGAAGAAGATGGATCAGAGCAAACACTATCAGAAGGGTCATCATCTAGATCAGATATGATCCCAGCAACAGTCATTATACGGGGAATTCGCCGGCTCATTCGGCCAAACGATGGAGACTCACCAGAGAGGCAAAGCTCCAATAGATTGGAATAAGATCTAGACACCATTTTTGCAGCTCTAAGGTTTATGTATTCAGCTTAGGAAATCAAAGATTACTACTCTATAATCACGAGACAAGAAAAACCCATCAAAACTAATAACTCAAACACTTGATTCACTACAAAAATAAGGCCTCCAATTGAATGTTCAATCAAACAATCAATTAAATCAAGCAAATGTTAAGCAGAAGACACAAACAAGAGAGTAAACCTAGACTTTGAGAGTGAAAGAGTAAGTTACAAAACAAAGATCAGAACACAAGGGACTTGTTGAATGGGCTTCGAAATGTGAATCAAAAGCACAAACTATCTTTTGAATCACTCAAATAAAAGGAAAAAAAGGGATTACAGATAACAAAGGAATGGAATAGATTCAGATCACACCCAGCTCACTCATATACTTGAAAATGAATGATAATTTAATAGATATTACCAGAATTTCCCCACTTTTCCTTTTTGATTTTCCTCAAAAAGCCCTCCAAAAGTGCATCAAGACTGAACCCTAGTCGCAAAATTTTGGTGACTCTCACTCGAATGGTCAAAATCCTCTCTCTCTCTCTCTATCTCTCTCTCTCGTTTTGAAATAATAGGAAACCCCAAGACAAAAATGCAGACAAATCATTTTTCAAACGATATTTTATTTTATTTTTTTATATTAATGCCATAAGTTAAGATTTTTTTTTTTTAATGAGTGGGCAAATATAAGCCGTAGGATGAGGATCCAGGGTGAAGTTTATCCATTGGACTCATATTGTCGAATCCGCCACGAGGCAACGTTGGAGTGGGAAGAGTGTGGGACCCACAATTGGGGTTTGTCTGAAACTAGCCGTCTAGAGTGTGCGTGACACGTGATGTATTCCTATTTGCAAAGTTTTGCCGTCCATGGGATTGGTCACGTGGCAAATCGTGACTGCTTCAAGACAAGAAGAAACAGGTCTTGAGATGTGCGTGAAAATTTATTTTCATCTTTTAAAAACCGATAAGAGTTTTTCTTCGAATAAATTAAATTTAATTATTTTTTTATAAACCATCCGTACCTTAACAACGCGTAAATTCTAATCAAATTCCATTTAAATCAAATTAAAATTTAAAAAAATCAAATTATATATAAAATTGAATATTGAATTGAATTAAATGGATAATTATTAAATAAGTATTTTTTTATATAAAAAAATATAATTAAATCAAATCAAATCAAAAACTAAATAATAAAAATAAAAAAAAAAACTCTATCATTTAATCATTTGAATTATCTTGACAGACATTGTTAGATAGCCATTCGGTGCACCATTGGTAGTGATTGTGTTTGGTAAAGGCATATGAAATGTAATAATTTTTAATTTTCATCTTTTTCTTATTTTACTCATTAAAAATATTGAATTGGTTTTATAAAACTAATTCTTAAGGTGGAAGATTTTTCTTGTTCCTTTAATACATAACTAATTTCACACAAATATAAAATAAATATCATCAATATTATAACAGAGGTAAACTCATCAAACAGATTTGGAAGCGAAGGAATGAAACTTAAATTTTGGTGTAATTTTCTTACTATCTAAAAAGAGAAATAAACTCTTACTTTAAAAATTAAATGTTAAGTTAAGAGTATTCTTATATTTATATGTAATGTCTAAAAAAATAAATAAATCAACGTAAAATTTAAATATTACTAATGAGAAAAATATTTAATTTAAAAAAAAATTGCCAGGTAGCATACGTATATGCTAAAATTCTTGGTTAATCTATATTATCTATTATATTGTTATAGATAAATTTTAATTAAAAATAACAACATAGAGTTTCATAAGTGAAAAACTGCTTTTTGGAAAAAGAAATTAAATTATTATTTTGTTAATAATTTTTTAATTTAACACCTAATTTTATTTTAGCTAAAATTTAGCCTTTGTTTGTCTAAAAATTTGTGTATATATTTATTTGTTAATAAAGTTTTATGTGAACCATCATTTATCTAGAGTAAATAAAGTGTCATATTTTTTTTTGTTATATATGAATTTGAATCCGAAATCTTTAAATTAAAAATAAGATTATGATGATTAAATTATCTTCTTATAACTAAATAAAATGACATATTTATCAACATTTTACAACTCAATTTCTCATAGGGTTATGACTCATTTATTTAATTTAATATTTGGGGGATTAAACAAAAAGTCAAGCATTTTGGATGGGATATATCATCCAAAAAAGAACCCACCAAATCACGCAATTACCCAACTCAATGAACTTTGGTAAATGGTGCCTTCTGCCATGACGTCACATTGACTTATCCCCACGTCAGCAACCCCACCTCAGTGCAACTTGGAATTTCTTATGCTATAAATTAATCTCAAAGCCTACCATGGTCTATAGACATTATTAAAAATGTGGATATGATAACTATGAACATAAAGTCAGAAGTGGATGACTAAAAGATTTTTCAATATTTTAATTTTGATAAATCATAAAATACCAATGAAAGACCAACGAACGACAACACTCCGCCGGCACCCTCCACACACATACCAAAAACGGGAGATAAGGTTTTCAGTGGAGCATCTACACTACAGAACCACACATGTCCTTCGTGGAAACCCAATCGAGGGCTAGGGTGAAGCCACGACGGGTATCCACACTAGGGTTCTTTTTTTCTTTTTTTCTTTTTTTTTTTTGGAAATATGGTACACTGAATGTGGGCGTACTAGCAGTACAAGATGAAGGAATCAAGGATTCAACAGGTGCTATGATGAATGTATGTGGGAACCACTTGAAAATTTTTGGAGCTATCCTGCCAACGTTGAGTTGAGATTTAGGGGACGAGAGACATGAAAGTAAATGAAAATTATTCAAAAGGCAAAAAAGAGATGCTCATTATATGTTTAGGTTAATATGGGCACATTTGCTCTTTTGATCGATAAAAATAATAATTAAAATTTTAATCTCAATAATTAAAATAATTTTTAAAAATAGATGTGTATATATATATATATATATAAAGATATTTTGTGAAATAATGTGCTTATTTATTAATGGTAAGAATCATCATCCTCAAAAGAAGAATCATCATCCTCCTCAAAGACGACTTCTTCTTTTCCCTGGAGCACACACCTTGCTGTTGAAAAATCCTAATTTGATAAAATTTATTATCAATATTTAAATATATCTTAAATATTATGTTAAATCATTAAAAAAATGTCGAATAATCCAAAAAGCATATATGATCACATCATTACCAATTGCTGGTTGGAGCCGTATAGTTAACATTCTACGTCTACACATTTTCCCAAAAAGAACCCTCTTATTCTCTATCAGTTTTTCCTCCGGATAATGGAATGTCAAAGAGAATAGAAGTTATGTGTGATTTGGTCACCATGATCATTATATATAGATAACTTTTTTATCTATTAGTATTCATATCGTAACCTATCACAACGATAAAAGTTACCTCTTAAATCTCTATACATTAAAAGAATACATCCTATCATATATTTTAAAGTCTAAATTATCTAAAATTTTAATTAATCACTTTTAAATAGACTCAAACTTTAAATAAGTTTAAATATATAATTATTTTTATATATTGGCCCAACGTTGAGTTAAATAATCCAACAATCTCTTACTTGAATTATATATATACTTTTATAATTATACATAATCATGTGAAATCAACTTTGCAGTTAATACTAAAATGTATTCATAACCATTTTCGTCCATCAATCATATTAATATAGGATTAAGTGACCTTCATTACATCCATCATAACTCAATCCGTCAATGGTAATGTATACCAGTATAATCGAATGATATAGATCATCAAGTAGATGTGTAGTATGGAAATTACCTGTAATATGATCTTTAACATGTTTATTTCTAACTGATATATCTTAAATTGAAACGAGATCAATTAAACTTAATATCAAAGTGTAATAAAAACTGAATCTTTATTTTTATAGAAAATATAATCCTTATGTAGAACAAAAAAAAAATGTCTATAAAAATGAGTATAAAAAAATATAAATTCTCACTAAAACTATATATCCTTAAGTGATATGACACTTATATAAGCAATTTGCTCATGAAACGTTTTGAGTGGCACTCTCTTAGTAAGCGGATCCGCAATCATAGATTTTATGTCAAAGTGCACTATATATACCTGTTCACTTTGAAATCTTTCCTTAACAACCAATAATTTATATCTATATGTTTTAATTTTGTCGAGCTCATGTTATTATTGGAGTATAGTGTTGCTGATTTATTGTCACAAAATAAATTAAGTGGTTGATCAATATAATCCACTATGCATAGCCCCACAACAAAATTTTGCAGTCACACCCTGTGGTTGGATACCTCATAGCATGCTATAAACTATACTGCCATAGTGAAAAAGACTATACGTGACTATTTAACACTCTTCCAGAAAATGACACCTTTGACAAGTAAATAGATGTAACTTGAAGTTGACTTCATGTTGTCTTCACATCATGCAAAATTGAAGTCAGTATATCCAATGATTTCAAACTGATCTGACCTCCGCTATGTGAGTATGTACCTTTTTGTTCTTTATAAATATCTGAATACCTGTTTAACTACTCTCTAATGATCTACTCCAGAGTTATTTAAGTACCTGTCTAATATTCCAGTAATATACCAATATCTGAAGTGAATAAACCTAAACATATATCAGACTTTCCACTACTCATACATAGGGAATCTTTTACATTTCCCTTTGTTCAAGGTTATTCTTGGGGTATTGGTTGAAACTAAATTTGTCTCCTTTAGTTGCAGAGACATCACCTTGTTTACAATCCTACATATCATATTTTTATAAAACTCTTTCGATATAGTTTTTTGGTGATTATTCAAGTATTCCCAAAGATTGATTTTGGTGAATTTGGATCCCTAATATAAAAGAGGCATCACATCACCTAGTTTACAATCCTATATGTCATATTCTTTATAAAACTCTTTCGATATAGTTTTTTTTGTGATTATTCAAGTATTCCCGAAAATTGATCTTGGTGAATTTGGATCCCTAACATAAAAGTGCTATCACCAAAATCTTTTATCTTAAAATTTTTAACTAGAAATCTCTTGGTTTCGTATACCAAGCTATATCATTATTGGCAAACAATATTGCATTGATAAATAAAATCAGAAAAATGTATCTGCTTTCCACAAAACTTATGGTAAGCACAATCATCAATCAAATTCATCTCGAAACCAAACAAAATAATGAATTAGTGAAATTTGAAATACTATTGTCGAGATGCCTATTTGAGCCCATAAACAGATTTCTTAAATTTGCAAATCAGTTCCTTTGGGTCTTCTAACATAAAATTCTTTGGTTGCACTATATATTATTTCATCAATGTCGCTATTGAGAAACGTTGTCTTAACATCTATTTGATGTAACTCAAAATCAAAGTGTATTACTAAAATCGTTATAATCTTTAAAGAATCTTTCAAAAAAACTAAAGAGAAAGTCTATTTATAATCAAGACCTCTCTATGTAAAGCTCTTTGTGACAAAATGAGTCTTATATCTTTCCACATTGCCCTTCGAATCTCTCTTGGTTTTAAATATCTATTCACAACCAATAGATTTTGTACCTTCAAACAATAAGACAAGATCTCATACATCATTGTCATACGGGACTTTATCTCTTTCTTCATGGCATTTATTCATTTCTAAGAGTTAGAACTTTCCATGATCTGACGGAAGTTGGTTGTTCATCTTCTATCATTTCAATATGTACCTCATGTTCTTAAAGAAATACAATAAAATTATTTGAAATTATATTTCATTTTTCTCTAGTAGATCTCCTCAATAACATAAGTTCTAAAGGTAGTTAAATTTACTCTTCAGATTATTCTTGTAAAACAATTTCTTGATTAAGAGTTTCTCCAATATTATCTTGATTTGTTGTGTTATGGACATTATCAGAGAAATCCTAAATAAGGATGAAGATACATGTGAAAATATCTATATATTCTTCTTCAAAGATAATGTTCCTCACTGTATCTCTCCCAACAAACTCAACATCCTTAAAGAATCAAACATTTCAAAGTACTCTATAAAATAATAACTCATCATTCTAGACTCTAGTTTCCTTTTATTAAGCTGAAAAAGGCTTAATCTTAGTTGGACAACGCCAAATTTGAAAATGTTTTAAACTATGATGTCTCCCAGTCTAGAGCTCATAGGCTTTTGGTAATTGTCCCTAAAGTGACTCGGGTAAGGTAAAATGAGTAATCATACTCCTTACTATATTTTAAAGAATCTTATTTCATCTTTTAGCGACACCATTAATGGTGAAAGAGCCAAACATAGTATATTGTGAGACGATACCACATTCCTCTAGAAAGAGAACAAACGATCTTGGATGTTGTTCACCTAATCTATCATTTCTATCATAGTACTCTCCACCACAATCAAATTTAACACTCTTAATTCTTTTATTGAGTTGGTTTTTAACTTCAGCCATATAAATTTTAAACACGTCCAAAAACTGTGATTTACTTATAAAAAGATATAGGTAGTAATATCTGGAATAATCGTCTCTGAACGTAATGAAATATTATTGATCATTCCAAAAAACTAAATAGAATGATCCACATATATTTGTATAAATTTGTTCTAAGACATTTAAAATTCTATTATTTTCAAATCTCTTTTTGTTCGTTCGTTTACCTTTATACAATTTACACAAATATCAAAATTCATGAAATCAACAATATCAAGAATTACTTCTCACACAAGTCTTTCTATTTCGCGTCTGTTGATATGATCGAATCTCTTGTGTCATAATGAAGAAAAATTCTTATTGGTTAATGTAAACTTTACACTCTGAGTACTAGTTTGTTGAGATCCATTAAATGAAATAATAGTATCAATAAATATAGATTATTGGATCCTGATAAATAATCGAAACCAACCAATTTAGAATCAAGAAATAAACGAAATTTTTTATTTTTTTAAGAACAAGTAAAATCTGATTTGCCCAACAGAGAAATGGAAATCAAATTTTGCCTAAAAGATAGACCAATAAAAATTTTATTGAAATCCAAATAGAAACCAATCCTTAATAATAATCTAAATCTTTCTATTGTTTCTACTGGAACTTTATTGTCATCACCTACATAGATATATCTTTCACTATCAGTTGATAGTCGACAATTTAGGCAACCCTGTATAGACACACTCATATAAGTAGTAGTAGCGGAAATTAACCACCAAATGTGTCATAATACTAAAATTAAATTAATATCAGAATAAATCAAATTAAGGAACATAATAGCTTCCTTATTTTATTTCCTTTTCTTTTCTTTCCTTTTGTCCTTAATAATCAAATGTGCACTTTTTGTTCTATCTTGCTTCGACCTTTCATTTTCCTGCACATAGTGCAAAATGAACTCATTTAGAGACCAAATCTCTTTTTGACGATTATAACTCATTTTAAACTGATTGTACTATGTAGAAAGTGATATGAGAACCAAATGCACTAATAAGTTCTCAGAGAGTAGACCAAGATGAGATATCTCAAGGATATACTCCCTGATATTCCCTTGACCTTTATACCATATTGAGATAAAATTTATCAAGAGTGTACCAACATTAATCTTTTCATTCTTGACAAACTGATTCCTCATATTCATAAGGAAAGTTTTGGTTGTTGTGACAAACTTAGACATGGTGTTTCTAAATGTTTTTGGAATAGTCTACTTCATTATCATTAGATACATGTAATTTGATTTTTCCTACCTTTCCGTCTTACTCTTTTTCTCATATGTATTCTTATCAATAAGTGGTGGGGGAGAGTTAGTTTTTAACACAAAATATAAATCTATGGCTTCAAGAATTATATGCAAATTCTTTTATCATGATTTGAAATTTGAGCTACGAACTAAATTGAACATTGATATTAGTAGAAGTAGTAAGAAAATCTAAACACAAAACAATAAATAATTAAAATCATGCTTATAATAATTTAAATCAATTAATTAATAATATAAATAAAAGTAAATTCTATCTCAACATACAGGTAATTCCATTAATATTTTATTTTTGAAAAAAAAATAATTAATTTGTAAATAGTACACTGATATAACAATCAAATATTGATAATAAATTAACATGTCCTTGTAAACCTTCCTTTGGACTGATTCACAATTTATATGTAAAACTAAATAATCACTATGTGTTTATTGTTGCAAATGTATACAATTTTATTAAAACACTGACCTTCATTTGAGTTGATCAGTATTCTCATAAATTATATATGCATATACTTTTATATTTCAAAACGAAACAATTTATACATTAAAGTTTACTTTGATAGGATATTGTTTCAATTAAAATATTTCAATATGTATATATAACAATTATTTAAATTAAAAATTATATCGTTAATTGGATTTATATCCAATTTTGATCTGATGAGTATAAATTTAAAAATTGGACTTATTTTAAGATCCAATTTTATAATTTATTTGAGTTCTTTAAAATTAATGGCTCATAATGCATTTTATCTAATAGATTCTTACTGCATATTATCTATTGAACAATAGTGTCCTGTTTGTTTTAAATTTGGAAAACAATATTTTAAGCAAATATTTGTGGATTCAAATTTGTTAAAATATCCTTAACCCAAAACATGAAACCACAAATTAAGGGAAACAATCCCAATATTTCAACCATTAAACCGATTTTCAAATCTGTAAATTTTTTTTTTAATGAAAACTAATTCAGTTTTTGAATTCATTAAAACAAAATCAAATAAGATGAAAATTTTTCTTTATCCAAAAACTGAATCAAACTATTAAAAATCATATATACATATGCATATATGAATATAACTCAACAGTTCTGAATTTAAAATAAACAAAGAAAATAACCATAATTAAGAAATTATTTTTCAATGATTCAACATGAGGAGATTCTGGTACCACTTGTTGGGAAACCTTAATTTGATGAAATCTATCACTTATATTTAGATATACACTAAATATCATATCAAATCACCAAGAAATGTTAGACAAATCATAAAAAGCATACTTGATTTCATAATGACTAGTTGTTGGCTAGAGTCGTACAGTTAGCTTTTGATATCCATACATTTTTCTAAAATAACTCTTTGAATCTCTCACTTTTTTCTCTGGATGCTGGGATGCCAAAGAGAATGAAAATTATGTGTGATTTGTGGATCATGATCACTATATATAGATAACTTTGTTATCTATTGGTATTCTTATATTAACCTATCACAAAGATAAAAATTATCTACATGTTAAAGAATCACATCGTATTAGATATTTTAAAATCTAAATTATCTAAAATTTTAATAGATTATTTTTAAATGAACTCAACTTTAAATGACAATTCAACTATATAATTTTTTTTTTAAAGATATTGACCAATGTTGGATTAAATAATCTAACACTTGCCTTTTCGAAGAGACACCCTCTCTCTTTCTCCCCCTCAACTCTCACCTTCTCTCTCTTCAATTGAAATCCGTAAAATCATTCTCTCATCATTAATCTTAAATTTTTATTATGAAATTCTTTTGCAGTCGTCACATTGACATTGATCCCGAGCTCTCCCCTCGAATTAGGGGTGACAATTTCTGACACTACACGTTATCATGACATAAATCTGATACGAATTAGTGGGTTTGGGTCGATATAAATCTGTTTTAAATCATAAATATATTGACACGATTACAATACATTTAGAAATGGGTTGTGTCGTGTTGACTTGTTAGGTTAGACAAATGATTTGGTGAAAATTAAATGGGTCGGTCATGACAAAATTAACGGTTCTGATGTGTTTGACTCAATAAAATTGTATAAAAATAAAAAATATTTTAGATATTTTGCTATTATAAATAATGTGATAATGTGATTAGTGATATGATATTTTTATTTATAAATATTTTAAATTTAAAAATTCATTGAATTAAAATGTTATACTAAAATGGATTGATAGATTAATGAGTTGAGTGAGTTATTTTAATTTGATTACAAATTAAATGAGTTAAGTAAATAAATACAATATGATATGGTTATAAATGGGTTAAATAGACACAATATGATAGCTAATGGATTATATATGGATTTAAATTTTTGACACGAAATACGGGTACGACGGCCACGATTAAACATGACTTGATACGATTAACAGCCCACTCCCTACCGCCAGCAGGTGAAGTTTCTTCACCTTTTTGCTTCAATCATCCCAACTTGGTCTTTTAAAGCTTTAGTTGTTTTCTTCTAAATAATTCTAATGAAGCAGAATTTGATGGATGCAGGTGAATGAAACTCATGTCTAGAGGCTTAACTATAGCAACAATTTTTGTCTCAAAATCTACTCGAGTGATATCCTTAACAAAACATGGTATCCTCAAAAATGAAATCCAAGATTTTTTTCAAACTTTTTATCTTATATATTAAATGCGTAAATTTAGTGGGGGTAAAATCTAGAGTCGTTTTTCATTTCGGCCTTTGCCAAAAAATGATTGACAATATATATATTTTCTAATTTTGAAATTATTTTTTATTAAAAAAATTTGATCAATCACATCAAAACTACATTAATATTACATCAATATCACATTAACATCACATCAATCTACTTGAAAACTATTTTATATCGGTGGGTTTTAACTATCCTGTATAGATTTGATATAATCAATTAAATATTTTTTATTGGTTATATTTTGAGCATATCCTAAATAAAAATTATTTATATTTTTTAATATTTATAATTAGATTTTTATCTTTTCTTGTAAATCTAAGGTAACAACGTGAAGCTAATAATTAGATTTGATGCACAAACGTGCATCTTCAAACTCCAACTTACTTAAATCATATTAGTTAACTATTTTTGAGCTTGATCAGAAGAACAAAATGAAATTATTTTTGACAAATAGTTTACTATTATTTACTGAATAAATATTAAAGACTAACAAAAGTTAAATAATATAAAAATTAATTCTCTAAAATTTCAAGTAAGATTATAATGAGAAGAACTCTCTAACAAAACATATATATTTTTTTTAATTTATGGAAAAATTAATTCAAAGATAGTGATTTATATGTATTGACCAACTAAATTGATGTTATATAGTTTTTATTGATAAAGTAAATTGACATGAATCCCTTAAATGAGTTACACAATTCCTTTTGTTATTATCTTATTTTCTATCATATTTATTTCAAATGTTCTTGAAGAAATTGATAACCCAGAGATGAACATACTCAATAGAAACTTCGTGGTGGCCGAGATCCATGAAGCCCACTCCCAAATGTCTCCGACAAAGTGTCCCGGCCCTAATGTTTTGGCAGCCCTCTTTTTTTTTTTTTTTTTTTTTTTTTTTTTTTTTTCAATGGCTATTCTCTCTTTTCCAATCGAGGTAACGTTCTCTCGTAGATTGGTTACACTTTGGTGACGTTTGCTTGGAACTTAGAAATTGAAATCAGAATTAGTATAAAACATTTTATGAATCGAAATCGTATTTCAATATCAATTGTTTGAATCAAATTCTAAAATGAATATAATCACTATTGATATTTTGTTTATATAACTTTTGAAATGAAAATCATATAATTATTAATTTTGCCCTTAATATGAAATTATTTTGGTTTGAGTTAAAATTGTTTTATTGATGTAGAATGATGCAGCTATTTACATAAAATTTTTAATTTTACTATAAAATTATTTTTTATCATATCAAGAAGTGCATATATATATATATATTAATAAAGAGTCGAATGTGTTATGAGTGACTATATACTTTAATCTCACATTTTATTTGAGTTGATAGGTTGTAAACATGTAGTATGAGCCCGCTCTCACCTAATAAAAGTAAATTATATAATTTAACTGAAATAAACTAAGGGCATAATTTGTTGATCAAAAGGCGATAGTCTTAAAAATAACCAGCAGACCATGAATTCTCAAATTGTCAAGATCATAGCCTCAACATATAACAGCATTTACAGGTTTTGACACCATAGCTTCAACAAACATTATGAAAGAAAGTAGATTTTAAGTAAGTTATTATGGATTACAGAACCAATTCTCAGTAACACGATATGGGCTGCAGGAAGTAAAATAAGAGGACAGACTTAAACCTTGAAGCGAGTCATCAGATGGTTTACTGGAACCTCTTCAAAATGTGACAGTAAGGCGTTTCTTGTATGAAGCCCCGTTGGCAGCGCTGCAGCTCAAGGCGACAATTTTGTCTCAGAATTGAGAAGTACTCTTGCTCAATCTTTGATTCTAAGGACAACTGCTGATGGCTACTTGGAGGGTAATCTTGCTCAAACTTTGTACTCCTCACATAATAACTGACTCCCTTTGGTGTAACAAATCGATGCTCGTAATGATAACCACTATTGAAGGAGTAAATTGGCTCAAAAGATGGAAGAAAGTTCAAAAGCAGAATTAGGAGCACTGGCGGTAACTGAATCAGAACTCTCAGGTTAAAACTGGTGGACCCATTTTCACCCATTCTTGGACCTATTCTAGTTTTGTTGTAAATGAGTTTGGTTCCATAGATAATGGCTCTGCTAACTCGAACGAGATGACCTGGTTGTCTAATGGTCCAAAACAACCAAACCTACAAAGAACTATTAGAGAGTAGTCCGACGGAAAGACTCTCACGGTCAAGTTAGAGAGCGATTTTCGAAATTGGAAGAACAAATTAAAGCAGAACTCTGTGGCAATTGTGGTGTCTAAGTAGAGAGAGTATACATAAACTTACCTCGTTAGTTAGATTAACGATGTATATATACCTTTCGTGTGTAAGAGTGATATGCATTCGAGATGTCAAAATTCTAATTTCCTTATGAAAACCTCCCGAGCTTATGAGAATAACCATGTATAATTCTCAAAGATTTCAAGCTCTTTCTGATTTAAGAAGTCTAGATTATCACACAGATTCCTTTCCTTATCAACTACGAATGTAGATCTCATTTCCCTTTAATCAAGATTGCCTTTTGACATTTGAGGGATGTGAATAGAGCCTTAGCGGATCGAGTGACAATCACCGAGCACTGAGGGAGACTAGATGCCAATCAGTATGGAATCGGGTAAGTGACTACCGAGAAGAAATTTGGATGGTGAGTGAGGGTTGCTAAACAAACTGTGGGTTTGACTAACCCTGCACCCAGCATGATTTGGGCCAATTATTATCATTTGCTCTCTACTCCTTATACCACTTCAGAGGAGGGGTATGAAGAGTAGATTAAAGATCGTACCTTTGGAGGTTGTGGAAGTGTAAGCATGCATATCTAGTCAATAAATGACTAAAATAAATATTCTGAGAAGAGTTGAAGAACTTGAGTTCTCCATTTATTGCTCACATTTCCCATTGGATTGTTTTGTTTACTCAAGATCACAGAGATCACTCCTCCTCGACTATAAATAGGGGTTGGAGGGTTACACCATTGCACCATAGTGATACGGAATGCACCTAAGAGCAATTTTGTGAGTTCTTTTTGTTGAGAGTTAGTGTCTCCAAAAGATGTCATGATAATGGGTTTTGAACCACAAAACACTACAATTTAGAGAATTCTTGCCGATGCAAGGTTCCTTCATATCCAAAATTGTTAATGTGAGATTTCGTCACGTCGTGATGGACTCCATCGAGGCTCATAAGTTCTGGCTTTGGGTAAGGAGAGACCTTCGCTTTGAATGGAAACTCTCTTCTCATGGTCAGAATTATCATCCAACATAAGGTGTAGTACACAACAGGGGTATTTCCTCGGGTCGGGTGATAGGAGGTGGCTAGATGTAATTGTCCTGTCTGTCTTTGGCCACTCTCACCTTCTATGAAATCCTTCCCAAATTCTTAATTCTTTATGATGTCTTATTGTCATGATCGTGTGATGCTAGTGGATCACGGGACTACTTTCGGTTCTCAATTCGCATCTAGTTGGCTTTCCAATGTAGAGTTTATATGTCGCTTCGGCTTCTAATGTACTCCTTTCCATATGATCTCGTTTGACTCTTGGACTTGTAAATTTTTGTTCACATTGTATTTGACTATGTATTATGATATGTATCCATCATGTTAGAATGAAAAGAGAGTTCTATTACTTGCTTATCATTCTTGCCTTAGTCGAGAGAGTAGTCGCCCTATCTATTGATATCCTCCTAATGTGACTAACGAGCACTAAAGCACCGAGTGAGTATATTGACCATTTGTATGCTCTACTGTCGGTAAACTAACTTGTCATTAGGCATGGGACACTGTTGTTCTTGTACCCGTTGGATTGCTTTCGACCGAGAGAGTGAGTCACGCTTACCTAAACAGGGGTTTTCCTTGTTTCGGCCATTCGTTCGTTCTGAGAGAATAGGCCATGCTTGCCTATTCAGGAAGATAAATTCTTAACAATAGACTCTATTCGGGAGAACTAGATGATATCTGTCCATTTGGAGAGATAAATCCCTAACAATAGGCTTCGTTTAGATGGACTGGGTGATACTTGCCTATTTGGAGAGATAAATCCCTAACGATAGGCTCCGTTTGGAAGGATTGGGTGATGTTTGTCCATTTAGGGATGTAAATTCCTGACGATAGGCTCTGTTCGAGAGGACTGAGCGATACTTGCCCGTTTAGAGAGATAAATCCCTAACAGTAGGCTCCGTTCGAAAAGACTAGATAAAATTTGTCTGTTTAGGAAGATAAATCCCTAACGACGACATGCTTCAAGAAATATCAGTATAGAAATATATCGGTCAGCAGATAAGATAGCATAACGAAGCAAGGAATAGTAGAGGTCTTACCTGATTGTTCGTCTGTTTAGAGTGGAGTGTGTTCCCTCATGGGAGTGTCGTCCCTCATTGATAATAAATGTAGAAGTTCTCAAAGTTCTAGATTTTGGGCACAGTCGAACCATCCAAGTGATTGAGGCGATATGTGCCTAGCTGGACTTCTGAGTATATTATGTAAGGACTTTCCTAATTGGACGTGAGCTTGCCCTTGGTTGGGATTGATCGGTGGCTTCCACCTTCCTGAGTACTAGGTCGTCCATCTTGAATGTTCTAGCCCTGACCCACCTGTTGTAGTGTCTTGCTGTTTGTTATTGATAAGCAGCCATTCAAACAAATACAATTTCCCTTAGCTCAAGAAATAAGTCTACCTGTTTACACAACACGGATTCATTCCGCCCCTCATCATAATGGTCCGATCTTGACAAATATCACTACCTTGCAACCATATGTCAAGCTGAACGATGTCTCCCCTATTATCCTTTAGGGTGTCATCCAATTGGCCTAGAGAATGCTATAAAACTCATCTACCCAACGGCCTTTGACATTATCTAGTGCGGCTTTAAGCCCTTATAGGATAGTCTGATTAGTTACTTCCGCAAGACCATTGGTTTGCGGATAGGTGACAGAAGTAAAACGGTGTTGGATCTCCAATTTACTGCAAAAGTTTTAAAAGCTTCTGTTATCGAATTGTTTGCCATTATCAGTGATCAGGACATGAGGCATGCCAAACCTGCTAATAATGGACGTCCACACGAAATGTTATATCTTGCTGGTGGTAATATGGGCTAGTGGCTTAACTTCTACCCACTTGGTGAAATAGTTGATGGGTACAACTAAGAACTTTCACTGTTCAGTATTTAGAGGGAATGGTCCTAAGATATCTATTCCCCAATGAACGAACGGCCATGGGCTGGCTATCAAATTGAGCTTGGTGGAAGGTTGGTGTGGTACTGATGAAAAATACTAATATTTATCACACTTTTTGAGATAGTCATTTGCATCAGTCTTCATGTTAAGTCAGTAATACCATTGTCGGAGGGCTTTGTTCATCAAATTTCATGTGCCTAAGTTATTGCCACATATACCTTCGTGGATTTCCCGAGTACATAGTCCCCTTCTTCGGGTGTCAGGGACTTTAGGTACAAATGGGTGTATGACTTTTTGTAGAGGTCCCTGTTGATGATAGCATAATGGGCGGCCTTGTGTTTCAGCTTGGTGGCTTTGGAGGCCGAGCTCGATAGTCGCTTATGCTTCAGGTAGGCCTCTATGGGTTCTTTCCAAATTGGTGAACTGCTCATCATAGGATCTATTTAGACTCTTCAATCCTTGGGTACGGTAGGCTTTCTATGTAAACCGTTCGACTAGTTATTATCGAATCTGAACTGGCTAACTTTGAAAGTGTATTAGCTCGTGTGTTCTTCAATCGGGAGATCTATTGTGTATCTACTTTGCTGAACTTGCCCGTCACCTCGCGTATTTTAGATAAGTATTTCGTCATTGTTGGCTCTTTAGTTTCATAGACCCATTTGATTTGCTTAACAACCAACTGGTTATTAGTGAAGATTCGGATATTTTGGGCCCTTAATGATGCTGCAATTCGCAACCTTGTCAGAAGGGCTTCATATTCAGCCTAATTGTTCATTGCTCAAAAATCAAAATTGAGGGCATATTTGACTTTGAAATTATATGGCACTACCAGGATAAGTCGGGCTCTTCTTCCTGAAGAGTTAGATAACCCATCAACATAAAGGGTCCATTTAGGCTATATGTGTTCCTCTTGGTCATGTCACACCCCTGTCTTCAAATCCGAGCATGCGACAACCGCTGTATTATCTCGAACTACGTATAACTTCGAGCATATACTCTAAGATCCCACAAGGCTAATCTATCATCAACAAAAACTCAATCGTCATCCAATTCTCTATAATCATAAATCATTATTCATAAAATGTCTTTCAAAATGAGATAAGTAAAGTTCTAATAATTTTAACACAAATGACTAATCAAAATACAAATGTGCATATACAAAAGTAATCAAGTTTCTATAAGTAATCCATAATACATTAAAGTTCAGCTTCCATTAACTTTGCCTATGAATCCATCTACAACTAAGTAAGCTAAAACAGAAATATCTCACACAAAGTATATGGTTCCGACCGAGATGGATATCACAAATCGCAAAAGAAATCCTTTAACTGCATTTACTAGTTACAAACCTGTAAATATAAGAGAAAAGATAGAGGTGGGTACAATTATACTCAGTGAGCAAAAGTTCTATATACATGCTAATAAGTGGAAGTGTGATTATATCCTAAATCCATTATCAACAAATTCCATTTTATCATTACTAAAGTATTTACAAGTTCATAAAAGTATTTCCAAAGTATGGATAACCAATGTATTCAAAATAAAAATATTTCTCTTTCTATCAAATGGATTGTATTTCATTCAAAACCATGGGATCGTCAAACTTAGCCTAATTCAGTCTAGAAGGCATTTCAAAGTTAAACCAAAGTTCTTAGTTGAAATAGAGCAGAAACAGAGGATTCCTCTACAGAATATATCATTTTGAAAAATCATTAAAAATTCAATTCTCATCAGAATCCTACGAATCATATGTCGTTTTCAAGATCTAGAAGTCTAGTTTCATATGAAGAAAACCTTACTTGATTATGACTAAAAGATCACACCAAGGTCAAACTATTCCGTTTGTAGAAATTCAAGGATTCCATCTTTGTTCTAACCTTTCAACACACTTCTAAATTCAGATCATTAAACATGCTATTCACTATGATTTCAATGATAAATCAAAATATAAACATAAATTTAAGTTTATCTTACACTTGCCTCAAGAGATTTCCAAGTTCACTTCTCATTTTGCTTCATCGACCTCCTTGTTATCAAATGGAAAAATTACATAATACTTAGAATCATCACATCATAAAATTGGAGAAGTCCATACATCCGAAAACACCAAATCAAGAGGAGAATTGGATATGAGTGAGGAGTTATGAAAGGGTAATTTGTGACTTTTATTGCAAAAACAGGCATTACAACGAAAATTGGTTGATTGACTAGAAGAGAAGGATCCAGATGGAGATAATGACAAATGACGCATAACTCTATTAGACGGATGATCTAAATGGCTATGCCATAAGGGGAAAGACTCACGAGATGTAGAAAATGGGGTTGAATCCATAACCTCAATGTGTGCTAATCATGCACTCAAGTTGCTCATATTCCTTATTGAATCCAACTAACTCAGCTCCTATATTGTCAGAACTGTGCTATGTGATTATAGACTAGTACCAACCAGTCCCAGTACTCCCTATATGTGCCCAAGTGTATTATATGTAAACAATGCACACAATATTAGAAACTATTCTCAAACCCTTCAATTTGTCTTTCAAATATAAGAATACAATTTAGGAGGTTGTACTTGCGTAACTAATTCTCATTCCTCTCATGAATTGCATGCACTAACCCTTGACGCCTACATTCACTTGGCTGTTAACATTCATAATGACTTAAGGATAGTTGTTATTTTTGATTTATATCTCAAACCACTAGGTTAGACTAAAACCTTGAGACCCTAGACTCTCTTGCACATGCTTCCACGCCCCCATGCTGGAAAGTGTATGCCATGCACACTCCTCTTTGTGCCTGCCACGTGTGTCTTTCTTATGCCATTTTGAATCTTCTCACCACCGTTTTTGGGACACCTATCTCTGATCCATTAAACAAGGAAACACCGCTGCCCACAATTTTGTCACCAGGCCATGTGTCTCCATCTAGACATGCCAACATAGTCAAAAGTACTATGTGTTGTCCTGTCCAAACTTCTCTAAGTTTGTGTGATACACTACTTTACATGAACCATGTTGTCTCCATGAAAACCACTAACCTTCGCGCCATGTTTGATTTGCATACCAAAGGCTTTAGTCTAGCGTGCCCACCCATGTGTTGATATTGTGGCCGCGCCTGCACCAGTGCCAATGCCTGCACTTGTGTGATGGTGCCTCATGCACCAAGGCAATATCTAGCCACCAACTATTATGTACGCCAACTCCATCTACAATTATAAGGCCCTCATTTGTGACTGTAATGACTGCAACATGTTATAACCTCCATGTGCCATCATGGATCACTTTGGTGTACACAGCCTATCGCAACCCATCGCCCTTTGCTTGTGTGTCATGGCCCAAGGGTGTAACAAACTTGTCATCTTTATCTTTATGAAAATGAATTAAAATTATAATTTTATGAGTTATTAACATGATAGGGTTTGTTGTTGACAATATTTTTATACATTTAAATTATTTTATTTTATCTTATCCTTTATTTATGATTTTTAGGACTGTTTTAAATATTCTTTCATGATATTGCATTAATTAAATTTGTGGGTTTTGTTTTAGGAAACTTTGGACTTATTTAAGGAAATTCAGACTGCATAGATAACTGTAAGTATTTTGGACATAACTTTATATTCCGAAATCCAATTGACCTGATTCTTGTTGGGTTGAAAGAAGATTAAAGCTTACAAATCTTATGAAGAGTGTAGAAGCTAATTTAGACCAGAAAACATCGAAAATTTGGGAAAAAAAATTGTTGTAATATTGAAATTCGAGAAAGAGAAGTCCTTGTTGAAGAGGGAAATAACTTGAACTTATATAATAAGAGATCTCTGAGATAAAGTTGCTAATAACTTCAAGAATTTTCAAGATCAAGAATTAGGATGAAGTTTTTAAATTTTGAAAGAGAATAAAGTTTATCATTACAATACAATTTTCCAAGTTAAAGAGAAAAAGTCAAGTTTCCAAAGAAGCCACAACTCCTTGGGGTTTTAGTTTATAAATAAGAGCTGCCTCACATGACTTAGGGGACCTGGAGGGAGAGAGCATGAAACCCTAGCAACCTCCACATGATGCTTTTTCCATCTCCTTTCAGTGCAAAATAGGTAGTATTGTTATTTTTACTTTTCTTATTTATCTTTATTATGTTTAGCTAGATTTATTTTTGATTAATAGCATGATTTGATTTATTTTTTTCTTAAATTTTTATTAGCGTGATTATTGGTCGATAAGATTTTATTATTGAACTTAATACCTTATACGTATAGGATGCTATATTGATTTGACATTGAATGCGTGAGATTGAGAAAAAATTATAGGAAATTAGTCTAATACAATAAAATCTGTATAGAGTTATGAGATCAACGGTTGATTAATTTTGTGTGTGAAATTTTAGAGAAAAGTCTAAATTACAGATTTTCAATAAATGTTAATGTAATTCGGTTAAATCAAAATTGCATGACTATTGGGTTTTGATTAATCGAATTAGTTTCATTGTATGACCATCAAGTAAATCTAATTTAAAAAAAAAAAAATTTGCCATCATAAATATTAATTTTGTAGCCATTAAAATTTAAAGGATTCGAAAAGATTCAATTATTTGAAAAATAAAAAATAGATGAAATCGATATTCTAGAGTTTTATAAAATTAGGGTTTTATCTATTGCCTTCAGTTTTTAATATTTTCATAGTTGTTAATATTTTCACAATCTTGATTTATTTTGTCTAATTTAGATAGGATAATTTAAAATTTGTAATACAAAATATCCTCAAAGAAACAACATTTGCTTACACTATACATAACACTTGACTAGGATATAATTGTCCGAAATTGTGATATACTAAAATCATGTAACATTTGCCACCTTTGTCGTTATAAATGTTGGATTATAACAGTGACAATTATAATTAGTGATTAAAGTTAGTTATGGATAAATTCTATATTATGCATGATCTATTGCTGCATGGGCTAGAAGGGCTATTAAAGCTAGTGATATTGAGATGATACATATTTTTGGTTGATTATGTTAACTCTGAATGGATGTTTCTAACTAATTTATGTGAGAAATTGTTTGAATTTCTAGAAAATATTAGTAAAGTAAAAGTTTAATTTTTTTTATTCTGTTCTATATTGTCTTTTGATATTCTATATTTTTCTTTAAATTAAAAAAAAAAATTGGCATTATTATTTTCGACATTACTATTTTTGATAATCTTTAATTTTCTTTAATTAATATTTTGGTAGAATTTAGTTTATTATACTTGTCAGTCAATATAAGATTCACTTGTCTAAATACAAAAATGAGAGACAATGTAGATAGGATTCGTCTAGTTACTTAGAATATAGGATCATTAACTGGCAAATTAGGGATGATAGGGGAAGTAATAAGTAGAAGAAAGATTAAAATTATGTGTCTACAAGAAATTAAGGGTAAAGGAGAATGCTAGAATAATTGAACCATATGAGTATAAACTTTAATACACAAATAGAGATAGAACTAGAATTGGTATAGGAATAATTGTTCATCAAGACTTACATAAGAATATAGTGAAGGCAAAAAGAAATGGAGATAGAATTTTACTTGTCAAGATGATTAATTGGAAAGACATAATTAACATAGTTACCGTATATGCACCCCAAGTAGGTATAGATGCAATTAGTAAAAAATAATTTTGAGAAGAACTGGATGAATTGATACAGACTGTACCTAGTGCAGAAAAATTATTCATTGGAGGGGATCTTAATGGACATATAGAGAAAAATAATGAAAGATTTGAAATTGTACATGGAAACTTTGGTTTTGGTAGTGGGAATGAGGTGAGAGAAACCATTTTAGAGTTTGCTATAACATTTGATTTGATATTATAAACACTATTTTCAAGAAAAGATAGTCACACATAGTTACATTTAAAAGTGAGTTGAATACTAGCCAAATAGATTTCTTTCTCACTAGAAGGAGTAACAAAATGATTTGTAAGAATTGCAAAGTTATACCGGAAGAGAGTGTATAGGCTTTTAGTTGTAGATATACGTGTACCTAAAAGACAAAAGGAATATCATCCGTTGGAGTTAAAAATTAAGTGGTGGAAATTAAAAGAAGAGAGAGTAACAATTTTTAGAAAAAAAAAATTAATGCAATGATCAACTTGGTCGGCTAATGATGATTCAGAAATTATGTGGATAAAAATGTCTAATAATATTAAAAACATAGGTATGGAGGTTTTTGGTGTATCTAAAGGGCGGGCGCCGATAGATAAGGAGTCATGGTGGTGGAATGAGAAATTTAGACTGCTATACGAACAAAATGAGAGTGTTATATAAATCTTAAAAATAAGAAACATAATGAGGCATTTGAATTATACAAAAATACGAAGAAAAAAATGAAAAAAATTATCCAATAATCAAAAAATAAG
Organism: Dillenia turbinata; assembly: GCA_037126225.1. Lineage (NCBI taxonomy): Eukaryota > Viridiplantae > Streptophyta > Magnoliopsida > Dilleniales > Dilleniaceae > Dillenia > Dillenia turbinata. The sequence goes on from JBAMMX010000011.1 coordinate 13,595,903, forward strand.
GTGTACAAAGAATTGTATAAGAAGTTAGAAACCAAGAATGGAGATAAAAAGATTTACGGAATCACCAAATTAAGAGAGAAAAATAGAAAAGATTTAAATAATAGATGTATCAAGAGTGAGACTAATAGTATACTTGTGAGGAATGAGGATATAAGAAAACGTTTGAGAGATTATTTTGATAATCTATACAACATGGATGGTACAAAAAACATTAGTAATATCACGATACATGTTGAAGAGATCAATAGGGATTTCAAATATAAAATTTGTTCTCATGAAATAGAGAAAACCTTAAAGAAAATAAAGAATAATAAAGGTTTAAGATCTGATGGCATCCCCATTAAGGTGTGAAAATGCTTAGGGGAGGTATAGGTAACAATGTTAACAGATTTTTTTAACAAAATTTGACAAATCAAGAAAATGCCCAAAATATAGAGAGAGAGTACACTTGTATCAATATATAAAAATAAATGGGATATACAAGACTGCTCTACTTATAGGAGTATTAAACTTATGAGTCATACTATGAAATTGTGAGAAAGAGTGATTGAGCATAGATTGAGATTGGAGATAAGCGTGTCTCAAAATCAATTTGGATTTATACCAGAAAAATCCACTACTAAAACAATTCACTTACTAAAAAATCTAATGGAGACATTTAAGGTACAAAAGAGAGACTTATATATGGTATTCATTGATCTAGAAAAAGTGTATGATTGGGTGCTAAGAGATATATTGTGGTCGACAATAATAAAAAAGGAGATTTCTATCAAATACATCAATCTTATTAAAGATATGTATGATGGAACTATCATTTATATAAGAACCTGTGGGGAGATAAGTGATAGCTTTTCAATAAACATTGGACTACATCAGGGATCGGTATTAAGTCCAATTTTGTTTGTAATAGTGATAGATGAAATTACAAAAAACATCTAAAATGAAATACTATGGTGTATGCTCTTTGCAGATGATATAGTGTTGATAGATGAAACCAAAGAGCGTATTAATACTAAATTAGAGTTATGGAGGAACACACTAAAGTCCAGAGAATTTAAATTGAGCAGATCTAAAACAGAGTACATGAAATGCACATTTAGTGATAGCTATCAAAACAACGAAGAAACAATTAGGTTATGAAGACATGATATAATAAAAAGTGAATGTTTTAGATATCTTGAGTTCATTATCCAAAATGAATGCAACATAGATGAATATGTAAATCATAGGATACAAGCGGGTTGGATAAAATGGAGAAGAATATTTTGAGTTTTTTGCGATCGCATGATACCACTCTCGCTGAAAGGAAAGTTTTATAGAACAACAGTAAGAACTGTATTACTATATGGTACCGAATGTTAGGCTATTAAACAAAAACAAGAGTATGAAATGATTATAACCAATATGAGAATATTAAGATGGATGTGTTGTAAAATTATGAATGATAGAATTAGAAATGAAGAGATACATAGTAAATTAGGAGTGAACTCAATTGTAGATAAGATGTGAGAGTATCGCTTGAACTGGTTTGGGTATATACAACAAAAATCCAAAGATACATCAATTTGGAGAATTGAGAGTTTAAATATATGAGATTTAGTAAAATGACGAAATAGACTATTAAAAATCTGGATACAATGTATTCATAAAGATATGATAGTTAAGGAGTTAACTGAAGAGATAATTTTGGATAGGAATGAATGACGTAGGAGAATTAAAATAAATTAAATCATCATTTTTCGTATTATAAATGTATTTAGATAGTGTATTGATATATTTTTTTTAATTTTATATTTGTCATTCAAAAAATCAAATCCAAATTTGAAGATTAAGACTCAAATTGTTGTTGTATATTTTTATTCACGTAAATCATAATCCAAAAACCATTATGTAGGATGTTATATGTTTTGTAATGTCCTAATTTCTGATAATCTATATGTTTTACCCCCTTTTTTGGAGCGTGTGACAATCGAATAACATGTTTTCGCAATGAGTATTAAGTTAAGAACCAGAGAGATAAAATTGTCTACTAAATAATAGTTATTGAATTCTGTGGCAGAAATGTCTCGAAGAATCATTAGGTTGTTTTGCCTGACAAAAAAAATACAAGGTAAATTTACAATTTTTGCTCCTTGGATTTTGAGTTAAATACAAACAAGTCTCTAACATTTTTTTTTTCTTATACATACGCCTAGTCTAAATTTCGAAAAGCTACGATTTTAGTCCTTTCATCTGGGGTCTGTTAAATTTTGTTATTAAGGCAAGTGGCTACAATAAAAAGTTAATTAGTTAACTTCATTTTTTTTATTAATTTTTAAGTTCATATCAAGCAATTTACATTTTTTTTAATAATACATTTACTTTTGTAATTAATTTTTTATTCTCTCATTTTTCTTTTGTTGAAACCAGACGAATCCAGATTTCAATGAATATTTTGCTCCTTTCTCAGCGAAGAGAGAAAAAGACTATGATTTGCCAGGAAATCTGAACAAATTGCTATTTTTTTACTCTCTCTCTCTCTCTCTCTTTCTCTCTCTCTCACTCATTGTTGTGCTTATTTTGCCTTAAGAAAGGTGTGAAGTTCTTTTATATTTTGCTATTCTCTCCTTCATGTCAACGCCAGAAGTCCATTGGAAAAAGACGGTTGGACTCTCACCTTATGACGTGAAATAATGATCCCTCAATCAAAATCTTTCCCTTTGTCTTTTTAATGCACTTTATGAGAATATTTCCATGACATTAAAATTGGATGGAAATGAAGGTTTCTCCCTGTATTTCGATTCTTTAGCTCATTTGAGAGCATTATAGTCGGTGCCAAGAGTCACCCACATGCAAAAACTATCATTTTAGATTAAGTATGCAGCTTCAATTTTATTCTCATTCACAGACTGCAATCATCCCGAGCACTCTGTTTTTATATTCCCATTCATGTTACTCTCCGACATGATTCTACCTGACTACAATCACTACTTTCTCTCTCTCTTACTCTCGCCCTCCTCTCTCTTTGTGAGAGAAGAGAACAAAATGCTCATGAGAATCTGGGTTTAGAGAGAGAGATGAAGCAAAACTTGGATGGCAAGAGAAGAGTGTTGAAGTATTAAGGTTTGGAGGAAATGAAATGATGAGTTCTTGGGGCTTAAGAGGTACGAGTTTAGTGAAGAGAATTTATAAATCTTTGTAATCAAGAAAGAAAACAAAAAATTAGTTATTTCTGAATCATATGTGTTATAAAAATGTTAACTATTTAAAATCAGATTGAAAATTGATAAAAAAAAAAATAATAATGAATCATATTTTATTGCAGTCACGTGCAACATGTGATTTTAGCAACAAATTTAAAGGACCCCAATGGAAGAACTGAATTGTAACTTTTTAAATGTGAAGGGTGCTGTTTGTAAAAAAAAAAAGTTTAAGGACTATTTTGTGTTTGACCCAAAACAGGGACCAAAACTGCACTTTTCCCAAATTATCAATAAAGCAAAAACGGTTAAATGATAAAAAGGGACGGACGAATAACGTAGCACGCCCACATCTGGAAAAATGAAGGGTTGAGAATAGTTATAGTGGTCACAAACGCAGCAGTTACCGTGACTCTAGACTTCCTCTACGGTAAAACCCTAGTTCACTCAAAGAGCCGGGGTTTCTCTCGTCTATAAAAGCGAAAGCTGATCCGCCGATCTTGTGTGATTGAAGCTGTTCACCGCCACCACAAGGTTTGAGTTTCTTCTCAATTTTTAGATCTCTCTCCCGATCTCAATTCCTGCTGAAAATTTTGATTTTCTTTGATATCCTATTGTTTTCCTCTGGCTATTCTGCTCTTTTTTCGTATACTCTGCGATGAAATTAGGGTTTCCTTTTTTGTGTCTCTGATGATGATCAAAATCATAACTTTCGTTCTTCTGAGAAATTCCATGCGGAAGAATCATGGAGACCTGAACTGAAGAGACATGTTTACTCTTTTAATTCCTTTGTTTATGCTTTTGTCTTGATACGCACTTGAAACCCTAAAACCGATTTGTTCTGTTTCTGGGTTTTCTATAATTTAGATTCTTTGGCAAAATTATAGGTGGGGTTTTCAAAATGATCTTAATTTTGTGTTTTTCTTAGCGTTTCAATTTATGTAGCCCTTTATGCAAATGAGAAGTGCATTGAAAGATCTTCCTATTGTATCTAAGGATGACAGAAATAAAAAACTTTCGTTCTTCCGAGGTGTTCCATGCGGAAAAGTTTTGGAGACCTGAGCTGAAGAGCATTAAGTGAGATCTTTTATGCATCTTCTATGCTCCATTTTGCTGATTATCTGAGTTGTTTATTATTGATTATCATTATTATTATTTTTTGAAATCAGTTGTTTATTTTGTTTTAATTGTGTTAATTTTCACAATAACTATGTGGGATAACACCCAAGGGAGATTGTTGGACCTGCACAGAACAGAGTATAAGAAGGTTCCTAGTAAAATCTGTTGCACTTGTTTTGTAGATATGATGCTACCTGCTTCATAGGGGGACATGATCTAAATGTAAAAGCACGAAACGAAACTCTATTTTAGAATGTGATGATCCTCACTTTAGCAGAACAGTCAAATGTTAGATTTTGAACTTCACAGCCGCTTAAAGCTGCCTTAGGATGTAGGATAGGACTATGACCTATGATGCTTGGAACTTCTAGAGCTATTATGTCTTATAGGCACGACCTTTGGATGCATTCTGTGACATACTTCTTTGTAACTTAATACAGTGTAAATTTTATGTTAAGTTTTTGTTATTTGTGTTGTAATCATGTCCTATTTCTCAGGTCCATGTGCTGCATAGACCACAACATTCTCGTGTTATTATTTTATTTAACATTCTTTCTTCGAAGGGAAAAATTAAAGTGATTTGAAGGATTAAATGTCAGCGCAATAATTCTATGTAAATGAGTGTAAAGTTGTCATTGTATGAGTATATTGATATTGAATGCCTTTCTCTTTCTTGAAGAGGCAAAACTACTATATTCAGCTAGGGCTTTTGATGCTTTGTGTCTTTGGAGGAAGGTCTTGTGAACTAGAATTTGAACCATTTTTATTCACCAGAACTTTTATAGTGGCTTATAAAGTTGGTCTTGCCACAGGCGGTTAGAAATCAAAGCTATTATTTTTTCCTCTCACAAAAAACATCTTTTTCCTGCCCATGTCTTTTCCATTCTATGATTTGTAAAGGGAATTAAAATTGTCTCAACATTTGGGGATGACAGTGGCTTGAGTTAGATTCCTTTCGGTCTTCTAAATTGTATATGTTCCATCTAAATCTGTGTTATACAATTCCTTTTATTAGTATCTTATTTAATTTTTTTGGTTCCTACTATCGTTATCCAAATCCATAGTCCGAGTAATTTGATTTGAACGTTTATAACGTAGTTTTTTTCATTCTTAATTTTTAAATATAAGATTTGATTAAAGAACCTAACACTCTATTTGACTAGTGTTAGTCAAATCAAAGTAAAATTGGACTCAATACAGCCCAATTAGAAGCTATGCTTACCTTTTCTTTTTTTTTATTATTATTATTTTTGTTACACTATTTTGAATCTCGGATTTCGGGATTGGGAGATTTTGGGATTGGGAGAGGGGTTTATGATCAGTAGATTATTCCCTTGAAGATTATGCTTATTTTGCTTCACTCAAACTCATTTAATATAAACTAGAACCTTATAATTTTTGATATATTTATTCAAGTTTTCTTGTTGTAATAGAAATGGATAACCCCGAGATGAACATACTCAATAGAACCTTCAGAGGCTGAGATTCATGAAGTGTCCTCTCCCAAATGTTTCCGACAAAGTCTCCTAACCCTAATATGCCGGCAATCCTTTTTTTTCCCCAAAAATTTGGGCACATTATAAGTCTATTACTTTCAAAGGTTATTCTCTCTTTTCCGAATGGTGGTAAAGAACATGTAAAGATAACCTCACGACTATAGGTCTTGGTAATGCTTATAAAAGATTTTTGCAAAGGTCTTAGTTAATAATAGACCGAAGGTGATTTTGCCTAATATTATCTCTGCGAACTATAGTGCATCCATTCCTTGATGTCTGAACTCTGACGGTATTCTAATATCTTACTCTATGACCCTCGTGGAGTTAGATGTGAGCAAAGCTTATGATCGAATGATATGATTTTTTATTTTTTATTTTGAAAAGATAATGAGACAAAGGGATATTTCTGTGAGATGTATTTCGGTTATAATATCATGTATGTTCTTAGTTTTTTTCTCGGTCTTGATAAATGGTTAGGGGAATAGTGTTGGTTTTTTTTTTTTTTTTTCTTTTATAAATAACTATAAAGGGGGTTAAGATTGTGGAAATAATTTCTTTGCGAAATGTAAGGAATAAGACTACATATGTATACGTCCATCCTTCTTATATCCAGTATTAAGCCGGATGAGCCATTTTTGTAAAAAAAAAGGGGGGGCTAAGACAAGGTGACACTTTCTCCCTATTTGGTTCTTACTTGTGTAGAAGGTTTCTCAAGAAGTTTAAATAGAATATAGGAGATGAGAATAAGATTCAAGGGATAACTATCCGCTAGAGAAGCCCCATGATTTCTCGACTCCAATTTGCAGATGATAACCTCGTATTCTTAGAAGCCAATTTGCTTAAACTATGATTGAGGTGCTAAAAGGGTATGAATTTGTATACGGGCGAAAGATAAACAATTTGATAAATCATCAATATTTTTCAGTCCAATCACACCATCTAATATAAGACATCCTACAATGCCAGGCTCTCATCCGCAGAGAAAAATGTCAAAGCTTAGCTTAAGGAGAGGATTATCAAGAGGACTAAGTGGCTGCAATGGGAAATCCATGCTATGGGGTCCCTCTTACTCCCTTTGAGTCTTTATTCAGAGATAACTCTATATAGGCTAACTTTTGGCTGGGATAACAAAATGAAGAAACGCCATTGATCTGGGTTTCAGAGATTTGCGGACCTTCAATCTAGCCATGTTGGCTAAGCAAGGTTAGATGTTGCTAGAGGATAGCTTCTCCTTGGCAGATAGTGTTTTAAGGGGCAAGTACTTTCCTCACAATTCGTTTTCGAAAACCAGAATAACGGCAAATCCATCTTTTACTTTGTAATATTTGTAGAAAGGTTAATATGGAGGGTGGGAAATGGTTCTCAGATCAGGATTTGGACGAATAAATGGATACGAAGACCATTCACTTTACAGATTCACAGCCCAATTCAAAACCTTCTGAAAGAAGCTCATGTACTTTCTATTATCAATGAGGATTCTTCCTCACGGAATGTCCTGTTTATAAAAAGCATTTTTTTCCCCTTCAGGTGGTGTGCAATGCCAAGTTTGCCGTGTATGTTTGTGAGTTTTGGAGATAAAATAAAAAATTAATTAGGAGAGAAAAAAAAAGAGAGAAAATTATAATTTTCTCTCCACTTATTTGGGAGTTTTATGAAAGAAAAAAAAATAAATAGAATTCATTGAGATTATGAAAGAAAAAAAAATAAATAGAATTAATTGAGAATAAAAGTTTTTGTTTTCAATTTTAAAGGGTTTTTTTTTAATATAAAATTGTTTTAACTCTAACATTTTTTTTCTTTTCATTTCTTTTCACTTTTGAGGGAGAGAAAATTTTAAATTAAAATACCTTTAAATTTTCCATTTTCTTTCATTTTCTCTTGTATTAAAACTTTTAAAAGAAAGAAAATCATAATTTTTTTTTCTAATTATTTTTCTCTCCAAATCTTTTCATCCAAACAACTTATTAGTGTCCAAATCTGCTTGGTATGGAAAGAGAAATAATGGTGTTTTTTTAGCATTGTGAACACAAAGTCTAAAAGTAGTTTTGAGTTATAATTCAATTGATATTATTCTCTTTTCTTTTGAAAATTTGAGTTCAAAACTTTGGCATGTATTAAAAAAAAAAAAAATCTAAGAGTAATGGTTATTCCAATAACACTTAAACTAAGTTAAAAGTGTCAATTTTAATGATCCGTTTTCGGTGACTTTTGCGGCCTTTGGGAACTTGAGCGATTTCTCCACTATTTCATTATTTATTTGTTCTCTCTCTTAATTTTAATTCTTAAGAATTTTAATGATCCGTTTTCAGTGACTTTCACTATTCTTGAGACATGTGTCATTATTCTCGATGTCCCTTTAGTGATGATGTTTCAAATAAATTTACACCCATACCAAGAGTATAACTGCTGCCTTGTTATAACACCTTGTAAATTTGAGGAACTGCAAGATGGAGAATAGGAAAGGAAAAAACCATTAGATGTGCCACAATAGCAATCCTTTGATACATGTAAAGTAAATCCTTTTTTTTTTTTTTGTCCTGGATTTGGTCCACCACTCGATTTTTGAAGTTTTGCTCCAACTATTCCAGATCGAGCCACTAAAATTTCTCTGGAGAGTAGAACTCTCTCCAGCATGATTTACTCCATCTAAGACTTGAATTCAAGTTCAAAGTAAATCCCATTAGCAATGGAAAAAATTTTCTTTTCTCTTTTTTTTATTATTTCATTTTTTTATTTGGTTAATGATTTTTCAATTTTTATCAATATAAAAAGGGTTATAATCCCTATTCTATATCCTCAAAGGAACAGTCCGATGGTCACAGTCTTCTTTTCCTAATCCGATAATTTTGGTTTCAAATCTTGATGTAACAAAAAAAAAATCCCTATTCTTTTCTCTCTCCATGTGTGTGATTGGCCACTATATCTCTTCTCTCCATTTTTTTTCCTCTATCTTCTTTTCTTCCTATCTCTTTTGTCCCAATCGATCGATCAATTTCTTCCCCTTTCTCTCTCTTCTCTTATTATTCGACAGAAAAAAAAAGGAAAAAAAAGAAAAAAGAAACCTTAGGAAGACAAACCATAGGCTCAGAATCTTTGTGCTAACCTCAGCCACCTCTCCTACTTTGTTGATAAACATTCTGACTTGTCCCTTTTAACACTTGCTTTATACACAAATTTTTGCATTAATAACATCGATATGGTTTATGTTGAAATATGCAAAATGCATCAACTCAATAACTTATCTATATTGTAGAAGTAAGTAAAGTGGGGATGCGTGTTGCCAAAGTTAACAAATATTACTCTCTTTATCTTTTTTTTTTTTTTTGGGAGGTTTATTCCAATTCTGTCCCTACCCTTTAACTTCCTTGGTCCATCTCATTGAAATAGGTGTATTTTGATCATTTGAATTACTTTGCTAATTCGACAATGAATTCCCTGTTTTCTTGTTTGTGACTTGATGCCCGTTGACTTTCTTGGCCCATCTAATTCACTTTTTGCTTACATTGGAAATGGAAGCATAGATTTTATCGACGTCACCTTCCTTTGTTTTTTTTTTTAAATGTTAAACTAATTGATGTTTGGGTTATTGATTAATCTGATCTAAATATTATAGAATCTATTTTAGGGATTGACTCTTCTATCAAGACTTAAACTTGAAATTTTGATTAACAGAATTTAGTAGGTGATCACCATAATAAATATGTATAAATATTGAGTTACATCACCTTATTTGTAAGTGTTGAGTAATATTTTGCTCCTTGAATTGAGTTTTAGTTAAATTTCATATGCCTGCACTTTCGATTCTATTGTTGAACCGAAATGTTTCGGTATAAGTATAATTTGAGCATGTGTATTGAAATCACGCTACGACTTGAGGTCACTCGCCTGTAAACTATGATCATTGCTGTAGACCTTTGGGCCTTTTTTTTTTTTTTTTGGGTAAAATATTAGGATTTGAATCCGAGTCAATTACAACGGGGAGAGAAAAAATGCCAGCTGAGATAAATTTCATTAACTATCTTTGGGCCTTTCGATTGCTGTGGTGAAGTAATATTGTTCTGTCAATACATGATAGCAAAATGTGCATTGTGAGAGGGTTGAGTATGACCCAACACATATTGATATAGCGGGTAAATCATTATACACCATCCAAAAGGTCTCGAGTTTGAGTTTCGGATGGAGTAAATGTGTTGGAGAGAACTCGACCCCTCTTGAGGGACTTCAACGGCTCGATCCGGATTAATCAAAGTGAAGTTTCATAAATCGAGTGGTGGACTTAGTCCGAAGACCCAAAAAAAAAAGAGAGGGTTGAACATGTTACAATTGGCGGTATGAAATATCCATTGCTGTTACCCCACCATAAAAACGGTAATTAATTTTTTCATTATTATTACCATATCGAAATCTTATTTACCATCATCGTATAGGAAAAAAAAATCACGGTATGGTAATTTATCATCTTTAACAGTTGAAAATGTGAATTACATCAATATTGACTATAAAATTGTTAAAATGTAAAAGGAGTTTTGATTAAAAAAATTATTCAAAGTGCTTGACAATATCAAAAAACAAAGTAAAAAGTGGAAACAACATTATGGCCGTACACTTTCATAAGTAGAGGTGGGACCGGTGTGGTTCGGGCCGATTCTTAACCAATTTTGAGATGGGCTCAAGAATCACAGGTCGGTCCGATCACGGTTTTGAGGCCTTCCAAAACCGTGTCGACCTAATTTTTAAAAATATTTCTTTAGAACTGGTCTAACTCGATGAATCAAACCGATTGAATCGGTCGTGCCAAGCAAGCCCAATTCAATGGTTTTTTTTTTTTTTTTTGAAATTCAAAAATCAATGGAGTTTGAAGCCTTGGATTGGTTACACTGAACTAGGCCCCTGCAAGATTTGGTTGATCTCTCTGATTTTACTCTTTTTTCCATTTTTTCTCCCACTCAAATCTTGGGAAAAAAGACCTCTTTCTGCACATGGGTTTCTCCCAGAAAGGAAAAAGATAAATAAAGAAATGATTTTTTAGTAATAATATTTGTGTTACTATATGTGTTTATTAAGTCAAAACAATTTACATATGTTTTTTCTCTCTCTCTCTACAATGCTTAATATTCTTATTTTTTTTTAATTTTTTTTTAATGATTTCGAAACGTCGGTCTTGTGTAACTGCTGCGAAAGTGTGTCTTTTTGGTTTGAAGAAGTATTTGAACAATCATTTCTGAAGGTCTAAGTTAACGAGGTTTTCCCATTTGAATCCATCTATTACGGTATGTTTCAAAATTTTATAGAGAAAAAAAAAATAGTTAGGAGAGAAAAGAAAAAGAAAAAAAAATTATAATTTTCTTTTCATCTTGTTTGGAAGCTTTATGAAAAAAAAAAAAAAGAAATGAGATTCATTAGAAATAAAAATTTTTATTTTTAGCTTTTAAAGGGTATTTTTAGAATATAAAAATATTTTAACTCTAATATTTTCTTTTCTTTCCGTTCTTAAAAAAGAAAAAATTTTAAATTAAAATCACTCCAAATCCTTTATTTTCTCTCATATTAAAACTCTCAAATAAAAAAAAAAATCATAATTTTTCTTTCTAATTTTTTTTCTCTTTAAATCTTTCCATCCAAACAATTTTTTTATGATTAAAAAGGAAAGAAACAAAATAATAATAATAATAATAATAATAATAATAATAATAATAATAATAATAAAACTTTTTTTTTGGTTTGAGTTTTGGGAGTCATCCCCACTGCTTACTTCTGCTTTGATGGTGAATATGCCTTTTTGCTCCACAACATAAAATTGGAAAAATTATAAAAAAAAAGAAAAAAAAAAAAGAAGCTACCCGTTGGAACCGGCTAGGCCAATTCCAGGGCTAGGCCGGTTCCGTGCTAGCTTCGGACCCATATCAGGCCATAATTCACGATCCCAGAAATGGAAAAATCAGATCAACTCAAGTACTATAATCGAGCCGGTGAGTCAATCTTATTTTGATTTATTGTAATCTTAAATAATTTTTAATCCGAATTATAATGGGTGACTGAATAGATTTTCGGGCCGGAGCCGGCCACACCACCTCTATTAATAATAATAATAATAATAATAATAATAATAATAATAAAACTTTTTTTTTGGTTTGAGTTTTGGGAGTCATCCCCACTGCTTACTTCTGCTTTGATGGTGAATATGCCTTTTTGCTCCACAACATAAAATTGGAAAAATTATAAAAAAAAAAGAAAAAAAAAAAAGAAGCTACCCGTTGGAACCAGCTAGGCCAATTCCAGGGCTAGGCCGGTTCCGTGCTAGCTTCGGACCCATATCAGGCCATAATTCACGATCCCAGAAATGGAAAAATCAGATCAACTCAAGTACTATAATCGAGTCGGTGAGTTAATCTTATTTTGATTTATTGTAATCTTAAATAATTTTTAATCCGAATTATAATGGGTGACTGAATAGATTTTCGGGCCGGAGCCGGCCACACCACCTCTATTCATAAGAATGATATCTCTTTGCAATCCGTACAAATGCCGCTTCAATTAATGAAGAGTATGGGTGGTCCTTAGACAACAACTTGCCCTAAGAAAAAATATCTAACTACAATGTTGCGAATTAAAATTCAACCTTTGTTTTAATGATTGTGAAGTAGAAAGCGGGGGTGAACAAATATTGGATATCCAATTCTAATGTCTAGATCTCTGATACGAATATTTTAGATATTGAATTTTGTGATTTGAATTCGTATCCGTATAGAGTAGTATTTGACGAAATAGATATCTAAAAATACGGATCAAATATGTCAGATTATTCGTATTCGAAAAACTTAATTTAAATTTTATTTTTATAAAAATTAAACTCAATCTAATTATTAAACTTTAATTATCCAAGTAAACTAAAATAATATTAAAATACATAATATAATACTTCTGATCCAAATGATACAATAACACATCAAAAATCATTGTTCACATATCATTAAATATAACTAAAATGTTTTAAATTGAAAATATTTAATAAAATTGAAGGCATCAGTAGTAACAGCAGTAACATCTTTAAAACTTGAGCAAATTTGGTTTTTACATATATAAACAATCAACAGAATATGAAAACTCTCACTCAAAAAAATTTCTTAGAAAAGAAAAATAGTTTAAAATTTTTTCTAACACTACTTCTAAAAAAAATTCTTCCCTCAAAAACTCAAAAAAAAAAAAAGATGATATCTCACTGGAACAATAAGTATATTCCTCAAAAAGTAAAAGCAAAAAAAAAAACAAAAAAAAAAAAAAAATTGGGGAAAAAAAGGAAGAAGACAAAGATGAACAACTGAGGAGATGTAATTAGATCAAAAAACGTACACTTAGAGTATTGGTAGAAAGAGACGTGTGTGAGGAGGTAAAAAGAAAAGAAGAAGTTAAGATTGAGATAGGAGAGAACGAGAGTAGTTTTAGGGTTTTAAATTAGACAATGACTTATTTATTTTTATTTTTTTGGATCAGATCGGATATTCAAGAATATTAAATATATCGATCCGTATTCGTATCTAGGAAGGGTACTATCTGAATTGATCCGATCTCCTTTTTTTAGATATCTTATCCGTTGGATATTTTCAGATTGAATTTGAACAGATATCTTACATATTCGGAGACTCAGATTTTTTTCTCACCCCTGGAAAGAGAGAGAGAATAGATTTGATTGCCATATATGAATTTTTAACATTATAAACAAGGATATACATCAGAGCTTGGTGGTCCAAATATTTGACACCATTTGGGTGGGGTTAAGAAATGGTTTAGTAGCAAAATAACTATTTTATTTTTAATGTTTTAATATATTTAGAAAAATACTTCTAACAATACCGTAATTGATGATTGTAGTCCAATATATTCAAACCAGAAATTTTATAAATTCTTATATTTGAAATCAAGGGATCTGAAAATGGGTATAATTTCAGATGATTTAAGCAAATGCAAACTATCATCAAACCTTTTGTTTGATTGATTTTAATTCTGATATCATTACAAAACAAATATTTGGTGGAAAAGGATTTTAAATATAATCTCATATTTGTAATTCCAAATGCCAAATACTCCGGTATTTCAATTTCAATTTCAATTTCAAAATATATGGGTCATTTTATATTTGTTTACTTTTCAATTAAGTCTTGAGATTGACAAATATCCGAATTCAAAACCATTCTCTTTCCAAAATCTGTGTCAAACAAAACCCCAGCACACGCTTTTCATCTCTCTCTCTCAAAATGAATTCCAAAACGCAGAATTTGTGACCTACTCACATTATTTCTTCTCCCTCAAATTCCTATATGGGTTTCTGAAATTCCCCAAATCGAAGTTGAATTTGAATTCGTTGGGTTTCAATGGGGAGAACAAGCAATGGAGGTGTTTCATATCCGCCTTTTCTGGTGAAATGCTATGAGATGGTGGAAGATGAATCCACCGATTCCATAATATCGTGGAGCGGAAATGATGACAGCTTCGTTATTTGGGATATGACTGTGTTCGAGCGTGAATTGCTTCCCAGATATTTCAAGCACAACAATTTCTCAAGCTTCATGAGACAGCTCAACATCTATGTGAGTCAGCCTAACCCTACTTCTTTCTTCTCTCTCTGGTTTCTTTGCTTTCTTCATTTTGGTTCCTGTCTTGCTTGTTGATTTTTGATTTAAATTGTAAGGAACTTGTTGCATCAGTGTAAGGTCATAATTCTGTATCTTATTTTTAAGGAGGTTTCTTCTGATGTATCAAAATTAGAGGTGGGCTTCTCCTAGAAATTTGAATTATACGACACATTAGATTACCTGTTTTTTCTTGAACAATGTGGAGTAAGATTGAACATTGTCCTATTTGAATTTACATTCCCATATGATGATTAAAGAGAGAGGTCAATTAGAACTTGGACATTGAATGCCGCGAAGAGGATCATGAGATGATGCTTAATTTGGGTATTTCATTTAATTTAATTTTTAGGGTTAAGTGCTTTGCAATGCACCAAACTTACACTTCTAGTAGGTGAGGTATGAAAAATATCCTATAAGAAGCATAAAGATGAACTCTTTCCATTGCTAGAACAAGATTACCTAGGGGTTCATGAGCTTTTTTATGGATTGGTACCTTTTGGAGAACCACTCTGCATGTGTTAGGGGAGTTACATTGAAATGTTTGAAAATTTGGACATGGCTAAGACGTATCGAATGCATGTCTTCAATTTTTAATTTGAAGGTTGTGTCCAACAACAGGGCACAACATTGCTCTATTGTAGAGGTGGTTGTGCAACGCTGAGTACCATGAACCATGGATGATTTGTCCAATGGTCTGTCTGCCTATATATATGGCATCTAATCTCCTTCCACCCCAACCTTTTGCCTGAATACACACACTTAAACCTACCAAGTCCCCTTAAAAGGGTCAAAAACACAAAAAAGGAGGGAACTCATCTTTACAGCAATACTCTAAAAGGTTTCAATTTTTGTAATTTGAATGTTTAGGATGAGAATTTGTGACCCACTTGATTTTTTTTCAATTTCTGGGAGATTGGGGGATTTCAAGAAAAAGGAAAAAAAAATTTAGTAGTTTCGGATATCAATAAAACTTTTCAAGTTTGTTACCATTGTCACTGCACTGCACATACTAGGCTCATAGGAGGACGTGGGGATGACAGTACGCAAAAAGCACTTGTCATGTTGCCCTGTGGAATATGGAACACAACCCAAGCAGCGTCGAATGCCTATAGGAATAAGAACAACATTTAGGGCTCCACCATGTCCACAAAATACGTATAGAGAATGAAACATACCGCAAGACTACATAAGACCTCCAATAAGGGAATCGCTAGATCCTTAAGGACTTTTAATGACAGAAAGCTCCTTGGTCCACTGGCCCAATAAGCCTAATGATACTATCCAAAAGACTAGAGACTTCTCCAGGGTAATGCACCTAGGATGGTGTAACACCTAGGTGCTTGGACAGCCAGCATGTTATAACAACTGCAAAGTACCCAAGTTGGTTATACATTGTAAAATACACTCTAGCCATGATATAACACCTGGATGCTTCCAGCTAGCCTAGTTTAGGAGGCAGGATATGAGAAGTTGGAAAGGCTTGGTTACAGAAGCATCATAATTTGGGAAGCCAACCTTGGATTCTTATGGATGCCTACAGGGATGTGGACTGGTGACTGGGTTAAGGTTTGGATTTGTGTACTGAACAAGTGCAGTGGACCCTTGAGGTGGCATTTAAAAGGAAGCACATGCTAGGAATCAGCTCACGCCTCCATGGCAAGTTACAGTGTTGTTAGATAGGGAGGCGAGAGCAAAAAGGAAGATGTGTACAGCAGCGAGGAGGTCTCAAATGTGCTTATAAACAAATAGCATAGCATTGTTCAGGAAGAAGTAGAGGATTGAAAAAGGGAGCTTTGTACGGATTTATTCTCAAAAATTAAATAAAAAAATTCCTAAAATATCATTGATAGAGAAAAAATTCGTAAAATGGCACACATATGTCGCGGGTTGAAGATGCGACATGATATGTCACGTTTTGAACATGCTATATATGCACGTGTTGGGTTGAAGACGCTCGCGTCTCACTAGTCCAACCTCTTCTTCCTTTTTTTTATTATTATTTTTTTATTTTACTTCAGAAGCATCCGATCAAGCTTGATGCATAGACCTAGCGGACGACCAATTCCCTTTCTATTTTTTATTTTTATTTTACTTCATATGCCCTTGAAGGATGCTTTCTGCACTTGCCATAGATTTAGCGTCTCACGGCGGCTGTCCAATTCACCAATACCGCAAACGTCGCCGTTGGACAAAAGCAAGTGCCGGGGAAGGGTGATCGGTCGACGGTGAGTATGTATCTGACATCCGATTACTGAGAAAGTGGCCGATAGTCTTCCGTCGACTTTTGCGTCGCTTCGACTTCCTCCCTTCACAAAGCCGCGACGATTCGCGGTTGCTCGAGATTCGGTCAACTCTGAAGTGCCCCGAAAGACCAGAGAAGAGAGAAGAGAGAAGAGTGAAGAGAGAAGAAGATAGAAAGGGAATAAGAGACCTCATGCTGGGGTAGAAGTCGAACATGTCACAGGTTGAAATGTCGCGTGTTCAAGACGCGACATACCATATCGTATCTTCAACCCGCGATATATGTATACCATTTTATGAATTTTTTCTCTATCAATGATGCTTTAGGAATTTTTTTATTTTTTTATTTTTGAGGATAAATCTGTTTAAAACTCTTAAAAAAGGTACAATTTGAAGGGGGCACCATGATAAATTTAATTGGTCTCTTGATGTATTTTCATATAGATTAGTAGATACCTTTGAATAATTGGTGTTCCCATTAGTAATTCTATGGAAAATAATGATGATGATGATGATGAAGAGTGGCATTCTAAAATTTGTTTAGAATGGCATTCTTAATTTTTTTTTTGGGGGGGGGGGATCTTTCTTTATCCTAAACTTAAAGCTGGATTTTTGAAAATAAAAGGAAAAATGTGAAAGAAAAAAAAATAATTATCCATTAGAGTCTTGTTTTCCTTTCACTATGTAAGCATTGGTTGGAATAGTAAATCTATTTGCTGTAATACTTTTAAGGTTAGATGATGATTGGTCATTTAGAAAAAGGAAATTAGGCCTTCATAAAGGAATCCTTAAGTAGTCTGGTAGGCAATGAAATTTAGTTTCACTACGTCAATGGGTTTTGTTAATAGATTTCAAAAGAAAATCACACATAGTTATATATAAAAATAGGTTAAATATCAGCCAAATAGATTTTTTTCATTAGCAGAAGTGGCGATAAAATGACCGGCTTGTACGGTTATACTAGGGGAGAGTGTAACAACTCAATATATGTTTTTTGTTTTACATGTGTGTGCCTAAAAGGCAAAAGAAGGATCGTCAATTTATGGAGTCAAGAATTAAGTGGTGGAACCTGAAAGAGGAAAATGTGACAACTTTTAGAGATAAGTTAATTCAAGTAGTGATTTGGTTTACCAATAATAATTCTTTATGATTGCACAATGATGTTGTAGTTGAAGAGAAAGTTTTATAGAATCGCAGTAAGATCTACATTATTGTATGATATCTAATATTATGACACTGTGTGTTGAGCTATTAAACAATAGTAAGAGTATAAAATGGTTATATCTGAAATGAGCATATTCATATAGATGTGTGATAAAACTAGAAAAAATTGAATTAAAAATAAAGAGATACATATTAAATTGAGAGTGAACTTAATTGTGGATAAGATGAGAAAATATCGTTTAAGGTGGTTTGAATATGTGTAACGAAGATCCAAAAACACATCAATTAGGAGGAGGGAGATCTTAAATATAGGAAATTTAGTAAAATATTGGGGTAAGTTGTTGAAAATATGGATATAAGTTATTCGTAAAAATATGAATATCAAAAGTTTAGTTTAAAAGATGACTTTAAACAGAAACAAGTGACATTTGTTTTTACTTCTTTCTTTTCATTATTTTTATTTTTTAAGTTTTATCTTCTCTATTTTTGCTTTCAAATCTTATTTTTATGTTATTTTATTTAATTTTGTTTATTTATTTTTCTCTCTCTTTTCTCTTACATTAGTTTCTCAAATGGTTGAGCCCAAAATTTGGGATTGAGGCTGAGTTTATTGTTTTGTTGTATGTCGTGGGTTTTGTTAGGCAAAGAAAGGAAGCATTTTTGTTGAGAAGAGGGAGCCAAAGACGACATAATATGATCTAATGCATTGTCTTAAGAGAGGAGTAGAATGACAAAATGGGACAATAACTAAAATCATGTTATCTTTTTTTGATTGGTGTCACAGTAGAGAAGTGTGGTATTAGTGTTTGGGGGAGAACAACATTAAACAGATAAAAGTGTATCTTATCTCGTTTCTTTCCTATTCTGGTGAGTGGTATATGGATCCCCATTGCACGTTTTTTGGTCTCTAGAGAACTCAAATAAAGGAGTACTTTGTGAGGCAGGACATGAGCTTACCAATTTAGAAGATAAAAATATTTTTGGCTAATTTGATATTTTTGAATTTATTTGTCTTGTAACTTTACTTTCTTTTGTTTAGGATTTTATTTTAGAGTTTTAGTTGGTTTTATGGGATTTTATTCGTATTTTATTTGTTGTTTGCATCTTTACTTGATGTCTCATTTTGAAGATTACTGAAAGCCGCCTCTTCTTAATGAAGACAAGGTTAGTCTGTTTGCATGTTGCCCACCTTAGATCCCACATGTTAGTGGGATGCTTTAAAGACCTGGTGAGCTCTACTCGTTTTTGGAAGCACTCTAAAGTAAATTTTGAGTCAGTTAATGCACCCAATGAAAGGGTTCTAAATCCTATTTTAGTCAGACTTTGATGATTTTGGAGAAACCAAAAGTTTTCTTCATCACAAAGGATACTTCTCTCTCTCTCTCGAGCATTTCCGCTCTCCCTCTCAGCTCTACTTCCTCTTCTGTGCTTCTAGTTCTTCCTTTTCTCTTCTTTCCTCCAACTACTCTCTTCTCTTGCTATGCCGTCACCAATCTCTCCTCAAGTCTCTTTCTTCTCTTTGGTTCCACACTAGGTCTCCCTACTTATGTCTTATTGATGTGGAAGTCCTTAGTAATAGTAGATGCTCTTTGTGCTGTAGATCTTGGGTGGATGGAAGGTTTAACAGTTGGTAGCAATGACAGGACTTGTGGAAATATCTCTTCTTCTTTTTGCTGATGGCACTATTATCTATTTCAGTAGTGAGTTGAAGGATCTTTGGTTTATCTGGTATGTTTTTCAGGAGCTTACCATTCACGTATTTAGGTCTTTTGCTTGGGGCCAAGTTCAAAAAGGGGAAGGTAGCCTAGGATGGTGTGGCAAGTAGATTCAGGAGGATGTCAGCTTGTTAGAAAATAGGTTACCACCACTCAAAACCTAGAAAGCTTACATAATCATGAGTTGTTTATTTAATATTCTGCCATATTTCATGTCTTTGTTTCCTCTTCCATGTGTACTGGTGAAAGGACTTGAAACACCCCCCAAGAAGGTTGTATGAGGGTAACATGGAAGATGGTTCTCGAAATCAAGTCTCTAGAATTGGGAGGTAGTGATGATGCTTGTTCAGCCAAGAGGTTCTAGAATACAATTGATAGTGACTTTCAGCCACGCTCTTTCTGGGAACTGGTTGTAGAAATTTATGACATATAGCACCAATTTGTGGAGGAATAACGATGTAGTTATACAACAACCTGAGCCTTAATCCCAAATTTTGGAGTCGGCCAATAACGATGTAGTTATCAAGGTTAGAATTGTAAGGAGTTTCTAGCGTCTTTTAAGGTGGGATTTTGGAAATCTTTTCGGAAAGGGTGGGTAGATTTCTACAAAGGTGCTTACAAAGTGGGTCAAAGGTTGGCTTGTGTTCTTTTGGCACAATGTTTGGTGTCATTCTGGTCTGTTAAAGTCATCACTCTTGCTACACACAAGGATCCTGTGGTAGGTGTTCTTATGTAGTTGAAGTGAGATGTTGAATTTCATCCTGTATCCAGACATTTGGGAGCAAGAAAGCCTTTCTTTTATTTCTATGAGTATCTTGGGGACGTGTTTGATTTGAGGTAAAAGATTTCTCCTTATGTCTCCTTGTTCCTCTTCGGGATTTTTATTCCTTATCTTGGAATGTTGTGTGGAATTCTAGAGCTCCTTTGAAGATTGCATTTTATTTTATGGAGACACAACTTGGGTAGGATTCTAGCACAAGAATACTTGCAATAAGAGGGATCGTGGTAGTTAAAAAACTTCCTGTTTGTAAGAGAGGTAGAAACTAGTAGTCTTTCTTTGTTCATTGTGACTAGACTAGGGTCATATGGAACTCAGCCTTTCCTTGCTTCAAATCCAGTGAATGCATAAAACATCTGTGGAGATACAAAATCCGGGGTCATATGGAAGACATGATAAAGAATCTCACATATAAAACAGAAATGTAAAAAAAAGGGGTGACTGGTATATGTAGCCTACAAGCATAAGTATTTGGGTTTAATGTGTTCATGTAATTTATATGCCTTTCAATCAAGACAGAAGAGCAAGTTATGACAGATGGATCCTTTCCATAATACAGGATTGAAAACCTGAGTTCTAGTGAAAGCAAGTGTGTGTGTATATATATATATATATATTCTTTTTCAACTAATTGTCACGTACATATGAAGTTAATTTATCCATCATTGCCAGGGTTTCAGAAAAATTGATTCAGATCGCTGGGAATTTGCTAATGATGGATTTATCAGAGGTCAAAAGCATTTAATGAAGAATATCACTAGGAGGAAGCAGCCCAATGGATCGTCTCAAAAGAGCTCAACTCTACCAGAGAGCCCTGTTATCGTCATTGAAGGGGAGGAAATATTGAAGCTGCCTGAAGAGGTAGAGGCTCTGAAGACTGACAAGAATGCTCTAATGCAGGAGTTGGTTAAACTTCAGCAGCACCAGGAAACCTCACACAAAAAAATGCTTCTCATGGGAGAACGTCTTAAAGGAATGGAAAAGAATCAACAACAAATGTTGTCATTAATAGTAATGGCCATGCAAAGCCCTGGCCTTTTGGTTCAGTTGCTGCAGCCCATGGAGGGTAAGTGGCACATGACAGAAGCAGGCAAAAATTTGCTGGAACAAGGTGATGAGAATGGAGATATATTAGCTACTGACAGAACAATAGTGAAGTACCAATCTTTGATGAATGAAAAACAGAGGCCTCTTCTCCCGCCAGTATTAGATTCAGAAAAATTTCCGGAATTTGAATTTTCTTCTGAGATGGTCAATGATCTTTTCAAGAATGTTGATTTTTCCAAAGGGCAATTGGATGAAAAGTTACTTTCACAAGACAACCATGTTCCATTAGTTCTACCCGATTTACCTGATGACTGGATGCTGCTGGATCAGCTTCTTATGTCTAGTCAGTTGCTGGAAAATTCCAAAGACGAGGAGCCAGAGGCTACAGAACCCCAGAAAACTCAGACGGACCTGGATTCAACACAAAATGGAAATCAGTTGGAGAAACTGCAAAATCCTGGACATCTGAATGAACACATGAAGTCACAAAACTTGAGGACCGATTGGATGCCTTCTGGAACTCAGCCAGACAATTCTGAGAATTTGGGACGTTTGACTGTGACTATTGGACCTAGAGATTCTGAAGCCAACTGCTAATATGAGACAGTAGAAGAAAAAAGGATTGTCGTTCTCTGGCTTGCTATTTGTAAGCACTTTATCACCATTTTATTATATAAAATGCTGCAGAGGATTATTAACCTCTACTGGATCTTGAATTCATCATCCGCCAGGCTGATGTGAGTTACTAAGTTCTCTTATTTCAAATGCATGCAGCTGTTTCTTCCATTTTTTAAGGTCATTATCTTACCAAGTGGAGTATATATATTGATTATAACAAAATTCTAATTGTTTTCTTGTTTGTTGACAGATCCAAGCTTGAAGCGTCATCTATTCCTTGTGTACAACAGCAAGACTAAGATGAATTTGTTTGAACCTTGTGCCCAGTTTATTATGGAGGTGATTTTTGGCTGCCTTATACATGTATTATTGCAGCAGTTATGACTAATCAATATTTCCGAAAGAGATATACATTATAGTCCATACTGTGACACATTGACATGAGGTTGGTTAATACAGGCTATCTACTTGTATCTCTCACACTAAATTTAATGATGTTGCCATGTTAATGAGCAGCTTAGGTTCATCTACCTGATAAGGGGGGGGGGGGGGGGAATACCCTGAAGAGTAAGGAAGAGTTTTCACAATGGAAACTGTCCCTAGATTCCAGGCCATTTCCCCGCATCACACTCTATATCGGATAAAAAGCCTTCGGAACTCTCGGTGGTGGCTTTGGAAGTAGAGATGGGCCCTTAAAAGCAATAAAAAAGATAACGAAGTTGCGGTAGAAAAAAGGATGCCTTCCCAGGGGAAAGGAAAAGCGTAGAATATAGAGAAGGATTGATATATATTTTAATTTCAAGTCCTAGTTTGGTGGAATATAATACCCCCGAACAACCCCCCCCCCCCCAAAAAAAAATCATGATAATGAAGGCAAGATAAAACATTTGAGGAAGGAAAAAAAAAGAGTAGATAAAGACCAACTGAAGATTACATTACATTGCCGGAATCACCATATGATTTATGACAAAAGCATCAAATTTAAAAGCAAGCCTACATAGAGAGAGGGAGAGAGAGAGAGAGAGAGAGAGAGAGAGAAGAAGCAAGCTACTAACAAGAACGAAAAATCAATGTTTGACAAGCTTAGCCAAGGCAAAAGCAGCAGCTGAGGCAATGGCTCCAATAATGGTGGTCAGGAAGGCGCTGGTGAAAGGCTTATTACCAGTGAAGTGTCCTTTAGCGTAGCCAAAGATGAACAAAGCAATCAAGGTTAAGACAACAGAAGCAACCACGGCCTCGCTGGCTCTAGGAATAAACATGTAGTGAATCAGACGAAGTAGCCCACCCTTCACGTATGCTATGGAGATTGTGAATGCACTCTGTACTGCTCTTCTTGGATCTGGCTTCTCCTATCCCAGCTCAAACCTGCATTTTCCACTTGCTTAGTACTCAGAAGAAGAAGAAGAAGAAGAACCAAAGTTATGGAAGGCCATCCGACAAAGGCCCAGCCCCAAAATGGTCTCAAGAGCCTGTAGTTGGCTAATTACCAGCAGAAAAATGGGGGAAGAGAAAAACTAATGAAATCTTCCCATGTAACGGGCTATAATTGTATTTATTTATAGTGAAAGATCCTCACTTTTCATAGTCAAATCGAACATTAAGTTGCACAGATAAGAAGTATTTTCTCACCACCCACGTCCCACTCAAAAAACTGAATAATCTCTAATTTTGTTTATGCCTTTTGGAAATTTCCCAATTTCGGGCTCTTTAAATTTTAATTTGGATTATGGGTTTTGACCTAATCTAACTTAATAAAAAAATTTTGGCCACCTAAGAGAGATTTTATCTACTAAAATCAATGATGATTTAATGTATTCTATACTGTTCTGGGTTTGCTGAAGTTAGTGAGAGAGAGAGAGGTAGAGAGAGAAATGAGAATGGCGTGTTCTATACTTTTCAGCCGAAACTTATACATACCCAAATAAATATTGAAATTAAAAAGAAATAAAAATAAAAATACTAGTTTTTTCTTCCAAGATGACAATTAATTCATAAGTCAGCACCTTGAACATTGTGAAGGTAGCAAAAATATTTTAACCATCATTCCCATAAGGCAGTGACTCTGGTAGGTAACCATCAGAGATTATTTTATTTTTAATCTCTCCATTTCATTTAAATTTAAATTTTAAAAATAAAAAGAATGTTAGAATTTATACCACAAAGTGATTTACTCTTGACTCCGGTGATTGAAATATAATTTTGAATATTTTCATGACAAGAGAGGGAGAGGGAGAGGGAGAGGGATTACTTCGTCATGAAATCAAGCCAAGCTTGAGGCTGCTTCCCCAAAGCATCGACAACGAGTGCATACTCGTGTGGTTCAATCGCATACTCCGCCAATATCTCGGCTACCTCCGCTGCCTCTGCAATTCCAATCAAGCAATTATATATCATCCATCAAACGGTTCAAATCAAATCATATCATCAAATAACTAATTGCACCGCACCTGTATCAGGAACATTGATGATCTCCTCTTGTTCTCTCATATAATGATCTGCTTCACTCTTCGCCGATAGATACCTGCACTTAACACCCGTACATATATTCAATTTTCAAATACCAAGGAAAAGGATAGAGCAAATATGCACACGATGGAAGAGGACGCATTGGCACTGGAGAGACCCGCGGCCAGAGCGAAGGGTACGGTGAAACCGTCGGAGACACCGATTATGATGTCACGGACGATTTCACAAGCAGTGAAGTGCTTTTCCTAGTGGTGATCTAGAAGCAGTCTCTCCTTCTCAGAAACGTTGTTGGTGTTGTTATTCATGTGCATATTATGATTGCTCAGATCTCTAGCCGTTTGAATAAACAGCAAGTACTGGGGAGGGAGAAAGAGAGAGAGAGAGATTCCAAATACATTTTTTTTGGAGGGGGGTGGATTTTTTTTTTTTGGGGGGGGGGGTGGAGGGCGTAGGGAAAGGGAAAAAAGTAAGGGTTTTGACACGGGCACGGGCGCAAGGTAGGCCCTTTATCCCTTGCTTTGTCTTTTCAATGGAATTTTTCTATGGGTGCGGTGGTTGCCAGACGTTATGGCTCCATCTCTCGCATGCCTTCCAAACTTTTCGTCCCCTTCATTGAATTAAGTAAAACATTAGTAATCAAAAAATGGAATTACTAAATACGACTATAATAAAACATTTTCTAATGATCCCGCCCCCGAACAGAAGTACCCACACAAGATTAATCAAGAAATTTGTCCACATTCAAATGAATGAAAGGTCGTGGGCAATTGAATGCAGGGAAGGATATAAAGAAGAGATTGGGTCATACTGAAGTGAATATCTTTTTGGGCCAGTAAGAGTGTGGTGAGAACGTGTTGGACACACGCCCTGGGCACCTGGACAGTGACCATTTTGGTTATAGTCAATTTATACGGCTGAAGACAAAAATGGAAACTAACGATCGGTTGTTGATTGTGGGTCATCTTGATATCAACCCTTCGTATACGAACGGTATCAGGTATATTCAGTGTGTGCCTATGGCTATAGAGCTGGTAAAAGCCATGGTGCTTCCGTAGTCGGAATCACTGTTTAATATGACGATTTCTAGCTCTAATGTTCTAATTTCTTATTACCTATTTGGCTGGTCACAATCTTTTAAAATTTAAACAAGAAAATTACCAAAACAATCGTATTATTTTACTCTTTGCATTAGGGTATGTTTATGAATTCCGGTTAGTCCTTAGATATGAGATTTTGTTTAAATAAAAGTAAATACTGCAACTATATTATTTCACTATCAGAAAACACAGTTTCAGTGATAGATTTTTTCATCGCTGATACTAAAATTTCCGTCGCTGAAAGTATCAGCGACGAAAAATCAATGACGGATTTTTCTGTCGCTGAAAGTCATCTCGCTAATTTTAGCGAAGGATCAGTAACAGATTTTTTAGAGACGAAATTTTTTCATCGTTAATTACCGACGGATTTTCCGTCACTAAAAAATCCGTCGCTACTTTTATTTTAGAATTTTCAAATTACCAACGGATTTTTACCAACATGCCCGACCCGACCGGCTTCCAACACCATCCGGAACTCGGCCCGCCCGCCTGCCTGCCCGCCCGCGCGTAAATGTGCTGCAAATGTTCTGAAAATATGCTCTCCCCCAGGTTCGAACCCGGGTGTGAGAAAGAACTTGAGAGTTTTAACCACCATGCCACCATTACATTTGTGTTATTAGTTTATTTGCTTTCTATTTTTATACTTTATTTGTAACTTTCAGTATTAAAAATATAATACTCTTATTTAATAAAAATATAAAATTTTATTTAATAAAAATATAAAATTTTATTTAATAAAAATACAAAATTATATTTAATAAAAATACAAAATTATATTTAATAAAAATAAAAATTATATTTAATAAAAAAAATAAAATTATATTTAATAAAAATAAAAATTATATTTAATAAAAACACATAATTATATTCAATAAAAATACAAAATTATATTTAATAAAAAAAAATTATATTTAATAAAAATACAAAATTATATTTAATAAAAACAAAAAATTATATTTAATAAAAAATAAAATTATATTTAATAAAAATAAAAATTATATTTAATAAAAACACATAATTATATTCAATAAAAATACAAAATTATATTTAATAAAAAAAAAATTATATTTAATAAAAATACAAAATTATATTTAATAAAAACAAAAAATTATATTTAATAAAAAAATAAAATTATATTTAATAATAATACAAAATTATATTTAATAAAAAAATAAAATTATATTTAATAAAAATAAAAATTTATATTTAATAAAAAATAAAATTATATTTAATAAAAATACAAAATTATATTTAATAAAAATAGAAATTATATTTAATAAAAAATAAAAATATATTTAATAAAAATACAAAATTATATTTAATAATAATAAAAAGTTATATTTAATAAAAAATAAAATTACATTTAATAAAAATACAAAATTATATTTAATAAAAATAGAAATTATTTTTAATAAAAAATAAAAATATATTTAATAAAAATACAAAATTATATTTAATAAAAATACAAAATTATATTTAATAAAAATATAAAATTATATTTAATAAAAACCAAAAATTATATTCAATAAAAAAAAAATTTCGGACCTATTAGCGACGGAATTTTTTCCGACGGAATTTTTTTGTCGCTAATAGGTCTGAATTTTTTTTTGTTTCAGCGACGGAATTTTTTCCGATGGAATTTTCCATCGCTAATTCTATCGCTAATTTTTCCGTCACTGTTCCGTCGTAATTTTGTTATTAATTAACGACGGATAACTATCCGTCGCTAATTTCTGTCGCTGAAACCATATTTTCTGATAGTGTTTCAACTATAATACTTTTGTATTGTATTTGATGGAGGTGGGTTTGCTTCATAGATAACTGTTCTACTGACACGAATGTGAGGTTAGATTGACGAGGAATCTTCAGGGTCCTCATCAATGATGAGACCTGCAAATACTGCCGAATGGTGTTCCAGCATGGGAGACTTTAACGCTTAAATTAGAAATAATAGTTTTGAGAGAATGGGAAGCAGAGTGAGAAGAGTTGTGAGTCGGCCTGGCCCGGTTCATTGCCGGTTCCTGAAACCGAGGGCCGGGCTGGCAACGGTTCTTAGGCCAGTTCGGTCCGGGCCGGGCCGGTTCTAAATTTTTTTTTACTGGAACCGGCCTGGTCTGGTGAACCGGAACCGATGTGCCGGTTTAGGCTGGGCCAGGCCTGGCTCTGGTCAGGAATTTTTTTTTGCTCTATTGTCTTTTTTTTGCTCTACCCTTTTTGGAGTTGGCGGGCTGGTTCCGTGCCGGTCCCTGGCCGGGCTGGTCCGGTTCCTGGTTCCAAAAAGGGTTGAATCGGCCTGATCCATTATAGTACCCAGGCCGGTTCGATTCGGGTTATTGTTCATCCCGGTTTGGTTCACGGGTCGGGTTTTTCTGGGCTGACTGGGCTTGTTTTCGGTCCCAAACCGGCTTGGTGACATCTCTAGTTGTGAGAGAGCCTTGTGTTGCCTTTTGTGTGAGGAGTGTAAAATTCCTGAGAACCTACATGGCTGGCTGCCATTGTTAAATATATATAACTTGTGTATATGGTAAGTCCTGTATGAGCCTATGAGTATAAAAACCTTAGTCTTCTTGTGAAGAGATTACTGAGAATTTTCTGAGATTGTAAGTACTGTAGTCAAAGATCTCCAAGAGATTTAGTATCCTATCGATTAAGAAAAGTGTAAGTTGTCATCGAGACTTCCTACCTTATCGGGAGTGACTACCGAGATATGTTTCCTTGCTAAGATAGATTTTCTTAGGAACAGAGAAGATTCATATCTGATTAAGGAAGATTTAAGTTTGTTAGAGATTTACTTCCTTAATGGATGATTTCAAGTTGTGCTCATCGTGTAATAGAATAAATCATGTTGTGTTAGTGGAACGCATCTGCCAAGGAGTGTATGACCAAGAGAGCATTCGATCGAGAGATTGCGAGCATGTTCAGTCATTTATGGGTGGTATGGCCTAATGGGTTCGAATAGTTCCGATCTTTTAGTAATGAGTTGTTGGACCATTTACCATCATTTTTTCCCCACTCCTAAGGCTAGTTCAAAGGTGTAGCATTAGGAGTAGAGTTGAGATCATGAAGTTGTGTAACTAGAAAAAATGTAGGGAGAAAATAGTTTTGGATAAGTGGAAGGGGTGCGAAAGTGGAACCAACATGGAAATAAAGCATTAATACAGTATATGTCATCTCGATATTCATGAATCTTCTGGGCCATGCTTCTTTTAAGTATTGTGGGATTGGTCCGAGTTACTGCGACTTCTACTTTTCGTCACTTTGCTTTCATCGATTGGAAAATTAAAGTTTTGGAATTGGAGAGAAAGGGAGAGAGAGAGAGAGAGAGAAAGAAATTACAATGGCAAAGGGTTCTAAGTCTCATGTTCATCCTGGTATTAACGATATCAAGAGCACAATATCCTGAGATAAGTTGAGTAAGGTTGGTGATGTTATGGATTTGGGGGATGATTATGTTTTTGAGACACTGACGGCGGAGGACAGGGCAAATAGACCACCTATAGGAGGTGTGCCGATGTATAGGTAGTGCGTGAAATATGGTCTTTGCTTTCCATATATGGGCCCTTTTGCTTGGGTTTTGACATGTTGGAATATTTTTCCAACATTGTAATCCTGAGTGTTTGGTGGTTGATTATGGTGGTAGCAAGTCTATTAAACTTTTGCTGGTTGAAATTTGATTTTGAGATTTTGTTTTCTATTTTGGTCTTGAAAAGGTGCCTTACTGGGGTCTTGTATTGACGATTGGTTTTTCCTACAAACCAGACTAGAGTCGGGGTGAAAATTCTTCTATAAGGAGATGACTAACAAAAATTGGATGCGAAAGTTTTTTTCATTGAATTTTTTAAAAGGGAGTTGATGCTAGTATTGCCCAACTTTAGGGAGGAGCCTTTTCTTGGTGCTGAAGAGCCTCGGTTCTTCCTATATTCTAGATTTGTGCGTTCAGTTGTAGGTTTTTGTTCTGCAAAGGATAAGTGTATTTGCCTAGAGTCTCTTTTGGATGAGCAAATGTTGTCTTTAGCCGATTTGCTATTAGGGGACAGGGGGAGATAGAAAGGCTCTTTTGGTTAGGAAAATGGGTATGAAGTTTGTTGATATTATCCCCTATGTTAAGTGGAAGGATCTCGCTGAAGTGACCATTGATAAACATATGAGGGCCAAGGCCAAAAAGGATGTAGGAGATGTAGGGAGCATGTTAGTGCAGAGTGCTTAGTCAAGTGATGCCCTCCCCATTTTAGTGTTGAGGAGGAAGAAAAGAAAGGTTTTGATGCTTCCGAGCCTAAGCGAGGGGGACGGTGAAATTGAGGGACAAGGTTTGCCGGATATGGCTAGGGTCCCCTTCAAGAAAGAGTTGGAGGCTTGGAATCAGAGGTGACATTTCCTTTGTCTTCAATGTTAGCCCTTGAGGAGATTAGGGAAGGAGAAACTGATGAGCGCTTTGTTAGAGATGGTGTTGAGATCTTGGAGGTGGATACCAAGAGGGGTACCCGAGATGAGGTCAAGGGGGCACCTCCCAAAAGTGCAGAAGAGGTTGGAGTTAGGCTGTCTTGTGCCTTTCCCGATGCCTTGTACATGTGGAAGGGCAAGAAAAAGGTGCTAGAGAGGACTACTCCCCTTCTTTCTATTTTTGTTAGGTGCTATAGTGATAGAAATGACCTTTGGGAGTGAGACAATGTGGCGGTTAGTGCTGGCAACCACTGTTACTTCTATCTATATGTGACAAAGGTGGAGAGGGTGGTCGAGTAGATGGATTACTAATGGCCTGAGCTAGAGCTTAATAATCAGTTATTGGAGTAGGGCAGGATGCCCTCATGTCCTTTGGACTCGGGGTATGAACTATTTTCCTGATATGTGTTTTATCTCTATTTCTCATTTGGTTTCATTTGACTAATGTGTTTTGTATAGACTATTGCTTTAGCTGAGTTTTAAAGGCTAAAGAGGGAGAGCCAGTCAAGCACTTGGAACACCATGCGGAAAAGTTTATAGGGAGATCTCCCTATTACATGATTTTCTGGTGTAAAGAGAAAAGGAGACATAGGAGGAGAGGGTAGCTAGAGCTACTCAAGACAACAAAAATGAGGAGATCAAGCGCCTTAGAATTGATCGGGGATTGGTGCTTTGACAATTTGAGGTGGCTTTGACGAAGTGTGAAAAATCGAAGGCCGAGGCAAAGGTATGCGAGGCACAGCTGCAAGCTACTAAGAAGCTAGCTTAAGCATGAGAGTAATTGCTTATTGCTACAGAACAGAAGATTATCAAGCTTGGGAAGACCATCGTAGAGACAATTGATAGCCATAGGCACGCTTAGCGTAAATTGTCTAAAAGATTGCAGTTTGCTGATGAGGTCATCCACCGAGCAAGATTAGAAGGGGCTAAGACTATGAGTGTTGAAAGTGCTAACTCTGGGTGTCAAGTTTGAGCCCTATTGATATTCATTCTGATGGTACCTCTCAGGAGATAGTCAGCGACGATGTTGATGCTGTGACCTTTCAGGCTAGTTTTAAGTCTTTATGTCAGAGGGCTCTTTCTCCCACTCCCCCTTCATTGTAGATTGTGAATTTGGTTGTTTTCTCTCGATTAATGTTAGACACTATATATTTCATGGTCAAATGAATTGATCCGGTTCCTTGATGTGCACTTGTTTTGATTGCACTTGTGCTGCCCGATAAACTGTATACCAGGAGTGTTAGAACTTCCGTAAGATGCTTGAATTGCTAGAATAGGGATCATACTTAGTTCGTACAACATGATCTTCATCGGCGTTTAGTCAAAATAGGTCAAGAGAAATTGAATGGCCTTGTACCGAGAGTGTTCTCATTAGTGTTGCACCAAGAGAGAGTTTGAGGGCATTGAGCCCAGAAAGTTTTTGTTGGTATTGTAAGAGCTTGAAGGCATTGTACTGAGAGAGTGTTCATTGGTGTCACGCCAAGAGAGAGTTTAAAGGTATTGTGCCAAGAGAGTGCTCATTAGCATTATGCCAAGAGAGAGTTTAGAGGCATTGGGCTGAGAGAGTATGTTACGCCCTGATCCTCGGATCGACCACGCAACAACCGCCGCGTAGTCTCGGTACACTGGCAGAATCTCTCCATATACCGAGATTCCGCAAGGCTATCAAATTTACAATAAATCATCAATAAGCATAAAACTCTTCAAAACAAGAAATCATATAAACAATATACATGCAAGAAGCCCATCCGGCTCATCCCTGAACGTACAAACACACCACATCGGCACACATCAGGGAGTGAGATCCTGTACATGCAATCATACATCAGCACACATTGGGGAGTGGGAACCTGTACATGCACGAGTACACATCAGCACACAACAGGGAGTGAAAACCTATACATGCACGCATGCGATGTGGCCATCCTAGCCACCCAAAATCTTCAACACAGATAAAGCATTTAACAAACAAGAAGTCCCAAAATATAGCCGTTGGATTTTACCAACACTTACCCGAAGAAAACAAGCTAGTATCGGTAAAATCTTAACGGTATGAGATGTACAGAACTTCACAAAATCAAAAGAAAGCATCGAAATTTAGATTTACAATCCAAATGTCCCAGTACAGATAAAAACAGTTTTCCATAAATAGAGCAATCAAAATAATAAAGTACAAATAAAAAATCGTCGGATTTTACCAATACCTATAAAAAAACTCAGCCAATATCAATAAAATCCGCACGATAGGGGATATACAGACTTTCCTTTCCATGGTTTGAGAGCTATAAATCTCCAAAAATCCTGCATGTGCCAAATACGTATACAATCCACAAAAATACTATGCAAGCTCCGTCGAGTAGTCTCCTAACTAAGTCTCCTCTGAAAAAGGTGGAGAGGGGGGGTGAGTATAGGGGAATACTCAGTGAGTGGAGTGCAATGGTGCAATTGTGTTCATAAACAAGGGGTGAATATAGAGCAGTCAAAGCATTACTCATAATTAGCAGTTCATATGCAAAAACATTTCAATAAATCACAATTTACAAAATATGCATCAATATCAATCATCTTTTTAGAAAATCCTTGGGTCCCATCGAAATCACTTCTGTCTTAGGGCGACCAAACTCAGACGAAAGCCCGCCAAGGGTTTTTCTATCCAATGTTTCAAAACAAACCCTATTCCTTGGCGTTGGCTCGTACCTCATCGGGGTGCAATCCAGATATAGCACGACTTCGACAGAGGGAGGGACGTCTAACTCCCCCGCACATCCAAACTCCAAACCATGCCACCCCATCGGATCGCTCCGTGGTGGGAATATGACTATAGTCATCTACGACACCCTTCATTTCTCAATCAATCCATTTCTTAACAAAGTGCCATGATTTCTAACAATTAATCCATAATCTCATGCCAAAGCAGTTCATAGAGCAATATCAAATAGTACATGGCACAAAAGCATTTATAAACACAATGGATGCATTCGTATTTCACAATCTAGTTCAGACAGCCCATAATCACAAAACAATTTACATAAATCATGTAAAATCCTTCAAAAATCATTTATAAAGCAATTTTAAAACATATTTCTCATTTACGAACACAATGAATCGTTTACTCACCTCTAGAGAGGGTATTCACTCTCAAATTCTCAATCAAATCTGAATAGACCCCTTTTTAAGTCCCCAAATGATTAACCTAATCAAACATTGCAATTATCGTCAATTAAAATCTCTATAACAAGGGTTTTCACATTTTCCTAACTTAATTCACCCTTAATTTCACATCCACGATTTCTAAATGCTGATTTCATCACCCGAAAATCATTTATATCTCTAATGAACTTTAATTATCAATATTTCCTAATTTTTCAAATTTTTTTCCAATTTCACATAAATATAACACTTTTCATGCATATTTCAATTTAAACTCTAAAGAAACCATTCAAATCAACTCAGTTCAATTCTGTCATTCCTTAGCATGCTTCTTCCATATCAAACAGCCTAATTTTATGAATTATGCAATACTTAACTTCACTAATTACATATTAAATATCAGAAAATCGCATCCTATACTAATCTAACATATACATATCTCATTACCCTAGATTTAACCTTAAATTTACTCAATTTATTGAGAGGATAAAAAATCTCTCACCTAGGGTTTCTCGGTTTGCAGTTCTAGCTTCCAGTCGCCATTGGTTTTAAGCTCAAACCTGTAACGATTTCAATTTGCAGCAATCGTTAGAATTAAACCTAACTACTAAGAATATTCAACCCTAGAATCAAAATCAGAAAATTTCTTCTTACCTATGCAGAGAAGGATTGACAGTCCCGCAGCCTAGGGTTTTCAAAGGATTCAATGGCCGCTGGTTTGGGTCGTCGACAGAGGGAAGTGCTCACAATGAGCACTGCGAGCGGGCAAAAGAGGAAGGAAATGGAAGTTCTGCCATCGCGCGCACGGGAGAGAGAATGAGAACTCTGTTCGTGCGCGGGAAGAGAGGGAGAAGAGAGCGATGCTCTCTGTCCGCATGGGTAAGGGAGAGAATAGAGGGAATAGAGAGCGGTCGACTGAGAGAATGAGGGACAGAATAAAAGAGAAAATAGAGGGAAGAAGGAGAGAGAGAGAAACAGAGGACGAGTGAGTGGTGGTGGTGGTGGTGGCGTAAAGAGGTGGACGGCGGCGGAAGAGAGTGGAGAGAGTGAGCGACGGCGAGGGAGAGAGTTTGAGAGACTGAGTGAGAGAGATGAAGGAGGGAGAGAGATTAGGGCTATTTGCCCTAATCGAATTTGGGGAGAGGGAGTGCAGCGTTTTGGTACAAAACGCTGCGTTTCCTTTCTCCTTTTTTTTAATATATATATAAATAAATTTATAAATAGATAATTAAATTGTTATATATATATCCACATTTAACTAAATATGAATTTCATAGAATTGAGGTTTACTACGATTCGCGGACACGGAAATTAAAATATACCAAAAATTTCAATTTTTAATACCCCAAAATCAAAAATCAATAAAATTTCAAAATTTTCTATTTTATTATAGAAATGTTTACAAAGTATTCGACATCGAGTTTTCAGTATTACAGAGTGCACATTGGTGTTGCGTCAAGTGAGAGTTTAGAAGCATTGTAACGAGAGTGCTCATTGGCATTGCGCCAAGAGAGAATTTGAAGCCATTGTGCCAAGACTACTCGTTAGCGTTGCACCAAGAGAAAGCTTGAAGGCATTGCACTGAGAATGCTCGTTGGCATTGCACCAAGAGAGAGTTTGAAGGCAATGCCTTGAGAATGCTAGTTGGTGTTGTGCCAAGAGAGAGTTTGAAGAAATTGCACTGAGAATGCTCATTGGCATTACGTCAAGAGAGAATTTGAAGGCATTGTATTGAGAATGCTCATCATTACGCCAAGAGAGAGTTTGAAGGCATTGTGCCAAGAATGAGGTGTGCTTGCTTGGTTCGATGTGTTGATGACATGCTTAGAGGCATGGAGCCGAGTGAGTCTATGTCTGCAAAACAAAATTGATAGACTTGGAGCTCATGGACATATGGGCATAAGCTCTTTGTCATTGTATTAGATAGGTAGTGACATACAAAGTAATGATGTTGTAGTTCAATAGGTTAGAAGACAAAAATTATCGACACTATTGAAAGTAGTAAAGATTACTAGTGGTAGATACGTAAGTTCTCGGCATTCTGGTCGGGTTGTCGAAACCCTCAAATTAATACTGATTTCCCCCAATGTAACAAACTGTAGCAATAGTGGTTACCAGGTCGAATCCCAAGGGAACTAATTAACTTAATCTCCTAGTTGATGTTTAAAAAAAATAAAATTGGGGGGGTTTTCAAATAAATTGCTAAAATAAAAATTACTGAATAAAAATTAATAACCTAAAAATAAGAAACAAGTCAACAATGCAAATTCTAAAATTTAAGGAAGAGAATCAATTCACAAAACTCCGATCCAAGGGTTCATATATTCGATTGTCTCATTGATCATTGGTTAAAATATTATTCTTGTGATTCAAGCATTTAACCTTAGATCTATTAGGATAGCCGTAATAAATCTTGTGTTTTCCCAATTTAATCGACCAAACCCAGCATCTAATTGAAACTTATCATTAACCGACTGGGCACGATAGCGTTCCATATCAATATAATGATAGCATTACGTTATGTGAAAACAGTTAAACCAAAATATAAATAATTGAGATAGCCACAATTACTCAATTTTGTTTCATTGATTCCCTAGGTCAATTGAATACCAGTAAAAGACCCATAACAAAATAACCTAGTTACTACTTGTACCATTCGTTCATGACAATTACGGATCACTGAATTCCTGGATAGCAAAGGAAAAACTAATATTGAATTAAATTGTCAGATTAACCAATATTAGGTTTCCCTAAAATTAAATCAAGAATCAACGAATACTTGAATAAAAGTAAGAAATTAAATTTAGAACATAACCTCACAATGAAGAACAATCGATTAAAATTCCCCTTGAATCAGAAATAAAAATTAGTCACACATGGTGGTAAGTATCATCATAAGAGAAATAAAAGAAAAATAAAAAATTCCTAATTAAGAAGGGAAGGAAAACTTGGTATGAATGAGCAGCTGTCCACCCTCTTGGAAACAAAGATGAACAGTAGTCTTCTTGAATGAGCCTCCTGTGAGAATTTCTTCCTGTGTGAAGAATGTAAAAGGAGGAGGAAGCCTGTGGAATAAAAATAAGGAAGGGGGCAACCTTGTGTTTGTGGAAAGTAAAACGAGGAGGCTGCCGTATGTGTGTGCTTTTGTTAAGAATATATATTGACATTTGTCCCTTTTTGCCCTACTTCTAATTTAACTAGGACTCTTCAAATTTAGGAGATTACAAAAGTTTACTCCTACTAAAAAAAGCAGATTTTACTAAAAATAAAAATACTACTAAAATGTTGAATTAAAATTCAAGCTCCTCCTCTTCAAAGCCCAATAAAAAATATCTTGACTCAATTAGCTCCAAAATTGCTTCAATAAGCCCAATTTGCTTCAAACCTTCAAATTCAACCTCCTAAAAATAAAATTCAATAAAAACAATCATTAGGGCATTAAACAATCAAATTCAAACCACGATAACAAAAATATAAATTCAATAAATTGCATGTTATCAAATTCCCCCACACCAAACCAATGTTTATCCTCAAGCATTCTCTATCCCAATGTCACACAACCATTCTCCTCTTCACTCCTTCCCCTCCTTCATTTCATCATCCAACAACCTCAAGCAGCACACATTGAAACATTCAAATCAAAACCACAATCCAGAGAGCAAGTAATCATAGCTTATATAACTTTAAAAGAAAATATATAGGCATCCCACTAGACTCAACAATATCATCAGAATTCAATGCAACAAGATCCGTTACCCTCACAAGGAAATCACTCTATGCACTCAAGTGTTTAAAGGGAATTTATCGATAACTCTCAAAATCAACGCATAGTATGCTATTACCATAAGCTTGCTTATTAATCTAATCTCCATCACTGAATACATGAATTTAAAACAAAAATCCGGAGGTCTTTATAAGGGTTGTAATGTGGCTAGGATAAGGGTAGGGAAAAGGTAAAAATGATGTGTAATGTATACCAAAGAAGCATATCAAAAATTTCAAAATATTCCTACTATCAACTCATCCCATAACATGAAGTACAATCAACCCAAGAAAAATGATTCAATCAAGACCTTATCATTCATCGATCATATTTCTGAATACTTTTCTCTTCTCTCTCGTTTTTTTTTTCTTCTTTTTTTTTTCTTTTCTGTTTTTTTTTTTTTTTTTTTTGAAGAGAGAACAATCGAATATCAATCTCAAGGAAGAACATGTAGTGCATATACAAATCTCATAAATCGAATGAATAAATTTCTAAAAATACTCCCCAACATAAAATTATCCCATTTCCTTTTGCAAATACCCATCCATTCAAACCCGAACATATGCTTCTTTGATATAAGGGCCAAAAAGAAGGTTAAGCGTAAAAAGAAGGCTGCGTGTCAATTTGTGAGGTTATAATCAAAGAAAAAGGGATAAAGGCTCAATTTGGTTCACTAGGGAATAAGTATGCAAGGGAAGGTCTTTTTTAAGATAGATAAAGTGTGTAAACCTAATTGCCCCCATCATATTAATGCACGAATTCATGAATGTGATCTTGAAAAGCATTGCAAAGCAAGTTCTAGAATAAACACACTATGATTGATGCACACTCATGAAAAAAATTAGAGCAAAAATGATTATATGCTCTCAAGACTCAAATGCTCGCAAAAGTGTGTAATATTGTATCGAATCTTGCACATTTGTATCTAATTCAATCGTCACAGTCAATAGGATGCTTAAAACAATTTTTATGCAAAATACAACTAATCACACTTGCCTCTTTCATGGATTCCAACTCAAATCAACAATGAATGCTAACTCAAAAATCATTTTCAGATGAAAATCAAAAGAGTATGGAATTTGAAAGAAAATAGAGAGATGACATGGATTCATGAATTCCTCCCCCACACCTAAATGCTGCATTGTCCTCAATGAAGCAAAAAATAATATGTTTAGGCACAATGCAAAAAGAAGTCACCACTAACACTATCCTAGCCCAAAAACTAGAAACAGAAAATGAAAATTCGTTATAGTAAAAGAGATATACCAACAACAAAAAAGAAAAAACTAACTCAAAAATGAAGACAATGAAATGAAATGCTAAAATTGAAGACAATGAAGAAGGGAGAGAGAGAACTCCCCTAAGGTGGTGACGGGAATGGGAGTTGAAATCCTACAAAATCCGCAAGGGCTTGAATGTTTTGCTCCATTTGAGAGATGTGTCGCTGCATGTCTTGCACTATTTGAGCTAAGGAAGGGGAGTGAGATGATCGTGCAGCATCGGAGGAACCTGCGCTTGTGCTCAGCAGAATAGAACTTGAGGTGTCCACCCAACTTCAGTGGAGCAGGAGGTAGTATGGATTTGCCCTTGGCCATGCGAGATCTTGATTTGGGTCTGCTCGAAGATGTTGGGAGCTCTTGGTCAGCAGATGGTGGTTCGGCAGGTGCAATTGGGAACTCTGCAGGTTCCTTTGGTGGTCCTGCAGTCGACTGAGGAGCATTGGATGAAGTTGCAGTCGACCGAGGAAGCATCACTCGCGGCTTCCTGTGTGAAGATTCAGTCCTGGGTAGCAGCATTCGAGATCTTTGAATTGGTTCTTGCTGCTGCGGAAGGTCTTCAGCGGTTGGAGGAGAGGACTGCATAGAGGAATTAACAGAGGGAGATGGTTGGTCATCTGAAGAAAGAGATATTGGCTCGCCACTAGGGTCTGCGATTTGCGCTCGTGAAGATGAACCTTCAATGGAAGATGAAGCACGTGCTCTAAGGCCATACCGATGCTCTGCCACCCTTTTCTTTCCCATGGAGGAATAAGAAATACAGAAACCGTTGCGTGAAGATTTGTGGAAGCTTGAGTTGGTTGGGGTTTTTTATCGAACAGGTTGTGTACAGAGAGTGGAAGAAAGTGGAATACGAAGAATAATAGGTTTCTGAAAATGGAACAAAGCAGTTAGATGCAATTTCGAAAGGGTTTCGAAAAATTTTAATCGAAAGGGAGTGAAGATGCAGAGGAATGAACCGAAAGCTTCGATCGAAAGAAGAACGAAAAGGGATTGAGCAAAGGTGATTATTGTTTTGATTCAAACGAAACAAAGGCTAGGGATTCGTTGCGATCGAATTTGGAGACCCAAATCGAGAATACCCAAAATGGGGAACGATTAGGGTTTCGGCCAAAGGAAGATTTGGGTTTCGATTGAGTGAGGATTTGAGTCTTCAATCAAAAGGAATAAAGGATGGTGAAGCAGCTATCGATTGATGATGATGGTTTTTGAACAAATTAGGGTTTCGGCAAAAAAAAATTTTATGAAGAAGATGACGGTGGTTTAGGGTTCTTCGAATGGGGTTTCGAAGGTTGATGATTCATGAGTGAAAGTTACAATTGATCGATTGAATGGAACGATTCAAGGTCGCAATTGATGGTGTGGGGGAAGCGATTGAAGGGGGCGATTTCAAAGGAGTCGTAGGAGAACCGAGAGAGATATTAGCGATAGGAAGGAAGTGTTCTCTCTCTGCTCCCATTCGACCTCCTCCTCTTTTTTTTTTTTTTTTTTTTTTTTTTTTTTTTAACCTCAATACCGCGTGATCATCTCTTACGGAAAGGAGTGCTTCTGCCCACTTTTGGATTAAACCTTCAGAATACCGCGTGATCATCTCCTGAGAGAAGGAGTGCTTCTGCCCGAATTTTGACACCCCATTCAGCAAACCGCGTGATCATCTCCTGAGAGAAGGAGTGCTTCTGGCTGAATTCTGAATATCACTCCATTTGAGACTTGGTTTTAGAAAAATGCTGGACAAATGCAAAAAAAAAATTAAGAGAAGAGATAAATAACACTTAAAATTAAATAAATCAAACTAATAGAAAATTAAATCAAACTCTTAAAAATTTTGGGTTGCCTCCCAACAAGCGCAATTATTTTAACGTCGTTATGCTCGACGGTCTTCATGATTGATTCAGCCGGACGAATAAATTGGAGACTGCAATGTAATGTCCAACATTGAAGAAATCTCCATGTCATCGTGAAATATCTTCAACCTATGCCCGTTCACTTTGAAAACCTTATTTGTGTCAAGGCTTTTGATTTCCACTGCACCATGAGAAAACACATTAGTGACAACAAATGGACCAATCCAACGAGAAGGCAACTTACCTGGCATGAGTTTGAGTCGAGAATTATATAGAAGCACTTTTTGCCCAATCGCAAATTGTTTCTTTAAGATCATACTATCGTGAAATAGTTTGGTTTTCTCTTTATAAATCCTCGAGTTCTCATAGGCTTCCAATCTCAACTCTTCAAGTTCTTGTAGTTGTAATTTTCTTAACTCACCGGCTTCATCTATCTTCATATTGCAACGTTTGATTGCTCAATACGCCTTATGCTCAATTTCCACCGGTAAATGACAGGATTTTCCAAAAACTAACCTATAAGGAGACATCCCTATTGGCGTTTTGAAAGCTGTTCGGTAAGCCCATAATGCATCATCTAGACGTAAACTCCAATCCTTTCGTCCCGGGTTGACCGTCTTCTCTAAAATGGATTTAACTTCACGGTTAGAAACTTCGGCTTGTCTATTTGTCTGAGGATGGTATGTCGTAGCGATCCGGTGATGTACCCCATATTTCTTCATTAATGCTTCGATTGCTCGATTACAAAAATGACTCCCTTGATCACTTATGATGGCTCTAGGAATCCCAAACCTGCTGAAAATATTAGTCATGATAAAACCTACAACAGACTTAGAATCGTCAGTCCTGGTGGCCTTTGCTTCCACCCATTTTGATACATAATCAACGGCCAAAAGAATGTAAGCATAACCACAAGACGAAGGGAATGGACCCATAAAATCAATACCCCATATATCAAATATTTCATAAACAAGAATGAGAGTTTGGGGCATCTCATTCCTATTAGACAAAGTTCCTGTCCTTTGGCATTTACACAATTTTTACAAAACAAATAAGCATCCTTAAACAAGGTCTCCCAATATAACCCACTATCTAAAACCTCCTTGCAGTTCTCCTTGGTCCAAAATGTCCCCCACAAGCATAGCTATGACAAAATGCTAAAATGGATCTATGTTCATTCTCTGGGACACATCTCCTAATTATTTGATCAGAACAAAATTTCCATAAATAAGGCTCATCTCACACATAATATTTTGCCTCATATCGAATTTTATCCTTCCTTGACTTACTAAGATCATTAGGCAAGATGTGTGTAACCAAATAATTCACAATATCTGCATACCAGGGGGTAATACCTTTCAAGTGAAATAGTTGTTCATCTAGAAAAATTTCAGAAATTGGTAGAGGATCTTCTTCCTTTACTAACCTGCTTAGATGATCAGCTACCGAATTTTCAGCTCCACTTCGATCCTTGATTTCCAAATCAAACTCTTGCAACAATAGAATCCACCGTATCAACCTGGGTTTTGACTCCTTTTTCGCCAAAAGATACTTCAAAGCTGCATGATCAGAATACACAACTACCTTAGAACCAAGTAAATAAGATCTGAATTTATCTAAAGCAAAAACAATGGCTAAGAGCTCCTTTTCAGTGGTAGTGTAGTTACATTGAGCAACATTCAATGTCCTTGAAGCGTAGTAAATGACGTGACTCTTCTTATCGATCCGTTGGCCAAGAACCGCTCCCACAACAAAATTGCTTGCATCGCACATGATCTCAAAAGGTAAATTCCAATCAGGTGGTTGAATGATTGGTGCAATAGTTAACAGGTTTTTAAGCTTGTCGAAGGCTTCCTTGCATTTTATCCCAAATTCGAAAGGTACATCTTTCTGAAGCAACTTGGATAATGGCAATGCAATCTTTGAAAAATCCTGAATAAACCTGCGATAAAAACCTGCATGTCCAAGAAAAGCACGAATTTCCCTAACATTTGTTGGGTAAGGTAAGCTCTTAATCAAGTCAACCTTTGCCTTATCTACTTCAATACCTCTAGAAGAAATCACATGTCCTAGCACTATGCCTTCCTTCACCATGAAATGACATTTTTCATAATTCAAAACCAAGTTCGTTTCCATGTATCTTTTCAGAATTTTGATCAAGTGCTCTAAACAACTATCAAACGAGTCACCGTAAACCGTGAAATCATCCATAAAGACCTCAATGCAATGCTCAATATATTTAGAAAAAATGCTTAACATACACCGTTGAAATGTACCTAGGGCATTGCATAGACCGAAAGGCATCCTTCTATAAGCAAACGTCCCAAATGGACATGTGAATGTAGTCTTCTCTTGATCTTCTTGTGCAATAACGATTTGATAATAACCTGAAAAACCATCAAGAAAACAAAAGAATGATTTTCCGGCTAATCTTTCTAACATTTGATCAATAAAGGGTAAAGGGAAGTGATCCTTTCTAGTGGCTAAATTGAGCTTCCTAAAATCAATGACCATTCGCCAACCATTTTGGACTCGCATGGGTACCAACTCATTGTCTTGATTTCTTACCACCGTGATCTCTGTTTTCTTTGGTACCACATGGATTGGACTCACCCACTTGCTGTCAGAAATTGGATAAATTATGCCTTCATCTAAAAGCTTGAGAATTTCCTTCATCACCACTTCTTTCATGATTGGATTCAGCTTTCTTTGTGATTCCCTTACTGGTTTAGTGTCCTCTTCCAAAAGGATTCAATGCATGCAAATTGAGGGACTAATACCCTTTATATCGGCTAAGGTCCAACCGATTGCTGTCTTGTGCTCTTTTAGAACTTGTAGAAGCCGATTTTCCTGCTCTTCCGTCAACTCTCTTGCTATAATAACGGGCAAGGTCTCTCTATCACCTAAGTACACATACTTAAGATGATCCGGCAAGGTCTTCAATTCCAATGTTGGAGCCTGCAAAACAGAAAGTAACATTTTCTTATGAGAAATAGGAAGTATGGTACTCGAATTCAAAGACCTTGGTTGTTGTTCCAATATTGACTCTGAATTTTCACAAGTCTCGACCGTCTCTTCCTTGGTATTGAATTGAATGTCCAATGCACGATTTGTGTCATTTTCTTCTTTAAAAAATTTCTGCACAATCGAATCAATGACATTAGCTCGAATGACATTCATTCGGGTACCTCATTGCTTCAAAAATATTGAATTTCACAATCTCGCCGTCAAACTCTACGGAGAGTGTACCCTCATCCACGTCAATCTTTGTTTTCGCCGTTCTCATGAACGGTCTTCCCAATAGTAGCGGTGCTGAATTTGTAATGGTGTCTTCGTCCATTTTCAAAATGTAAAAGTCTGCTGGAAAAATTAACTCGTTAACCTGCACCAAAA
Source organism: Dillenia turbinata (assembly GCA_037126225.1). Classification (NCBI taxonomy): domain Eukaryota; kingdom Viridiplantae; phylum Streptophyta; class Magnoliopsida; order Dilleniales; family Dilleniaceae; genus Dillenia; species Dillenia turbinata. Next base: position 13,639,320 of record JBAMMX010000011.1, read on the forward strand.
CATCTTCAACAACTCCTTCCGGATACACAACAGAACGGTCAGCCAATTGAATAATCACTTTAGTTTCCTTTAAAGGACCTAGATTTAGAGCAATATAGATAGAATATGGCATGACATTGATTGATGCTCCTAAATCTAGCATAGCACGTTCAAATTTTCTCAAACCAATAACACAGGGTAAAGTGAATATACCTGGATCCGAACATTTCTCGGGTAGGGATCTCTTGATGACAGCAGACACATTCTCCCCCACCCTTATTTTCTCATCACCTCTCATCTTCCTCTTGTTTGTGCATAGCTCCTTCAAAAACTTTGCATATTTGGGTATTTGCTTAATGGCATCCAACAAAGGTATGTTTATTTCTACCTTTTTGAAAGTTTCCCAAACCTCCTTTTCATAGTCTTCCTTCCTGGATCTTTCAAACCTGCTTGGGAAAGGTGGTTCAACATTGTTAGAACTCGTATGCAAAAGAGAATCGGAATTTACCTTGATTGGATTTTCATTGGCTACTTCAGCTTTTTCCTCTTCGTCTTTCTTTTCATTCCTCTTTTTGGGTGATGGCGGTTTGGATTGCACTTCTTTTCCACTCCTCAACACCATTGCACTAGCATTTTTCTTAGGGTTTACTACCGTTTGTGAAGGTAATTTCCCTGAATTTCGAGCCTCCAAATTGCTAATTGAAGTGGCCAGCTGTGTGATTTGATTTCCCAAGTCTTGAATACTAGCTCTCGTTTCCTGTTGAAATTGTTGGGTGCTAGTCACGAGAGCTTTCTCAATATCTTCTAGGGACATACCTGAATTAGATGATTGTGTCGGTGCTTGTGTTGGCCTATTGAATTGCTGAGGAGGGTATCTTGTCTGTCCTCCTATATTCCTGTAACTCAGGTTTGGATGATCTCTCCAACCGGGATTATAATGAGTAGAATATGGATCATACTTCCTTTGAGGTTGGCCAGGAAATCCTCCCACGGCATTTGCTTGATGAGTAGAATCTTCTTGCAGAGATGGACACATATCCGTAGGATGTCCAGGTATCGAGTATATGCCACAGACTTTGGTTGCATGTATTTGTCATACAGCCATCTGGGGAACCAAAGCAGTCAATTCAGAAATTTGATTTTCAAGGTGAGAATGACTTACCTCATTGACACGTTTCGTAACTCCATCCGTTCTCAACCCAAATTGTTGAGAATTTTTTGCCATGTTTGTGATCAATTGTCTGGCTTCTTCAGGCGTTTTATTTACCAAGGCTCCTCCGCTAGCCGCATCTACCATACTCCTATCCATGGGGAGAAGTCCTTCATAGAAATATTGTATCAAGAGCTGTTCCGATATTTGATGATGTGGACAGCTAGTGCAGAGTTGTTTGAACCTCTCAAAGTACTCATACAACGTCTCTCCGCTAATCTGTCTGATCCCACATATCTCCTTTCGAATGTTGGCAGCCCTAGATGCAGGGAAAAATTTTTCCAAAAATAATCTTTGCATCCCATTCCATGTATTGATCGAACCCGGAGGTAAATAGTACAACCAATCTTTTGCCTTTTCTTTTAGGGAAAAGGGAAAGGCTCTCAACTTAATCTGTTCCTCGGTCACACCTTGAGGTTTCATACTCGAACAAACAACGTGGAATTCCTTCAAATGTTTATGTGGGTCCTCACCTGGAAGACCACAAAAAATAGGAAGTAAATGAATCAAACCAGATTTAAGTTCGAAAGCTACCTCAAGATTTGGGTATTCGATACACAAGGGCTGTTGATTCAGATTGGGAGCAGCCAATTCCTTCAAGGTTCTCTCACGATCGGCCATCTTTTCCTCTTCTTCTTCAAAAATAGACCTGTCACAAATTGTCAAATCAATGTTAAAAATTAGCCTTCTACGTAACTTACCTTTCCTCTGTCTGGCCTCCTTTTTCAATCGGTGAGCAGTTTTCTCAATTTCGGGAATATATTCCAATTCACCTTCTTGAGAAGAACGGGTCATAAAATAAAAGAGGTCAGCAAAATAAATATAAAGAAAACACAACTAAGAAATTAAAATAGTTCCCCGGTAGCGGCGCCAAAATTTGGTCGGGTTGTCGAAGCCCTCAAATTAATACTGATTTCCCCCAATGCAACAAACTGTAGCAATAGTGGTTACCAGGTCGAATCCCAAGAGAACTAATTAACTTAATCTCCTAGTTGATGTTTAAAAAAAATAAAATTGGGGGAGGTTTTCAAATAAATTGCTAAAATAAAAATTACTGAATAAAAATTAATAACCTAAAAATAAGAAACAAGTCAACAATGCAAATTCTAAAATTTAAGGAAGAGAATCAATTCACAAAACTCCGATCCAAGGGTTCATATATTCGATTGTCTCATTGATCATTGGTTAAAATATTATTCTTGCGATTCAAGCATTTAACCTTAGATCTATTAGGATAACCATAATAAATCTTATGTTTTCCCAATTTAATCGACCAAACCCAGCATCTAATCGAAACTTATCATTAACCGACTGGGCACGATAGCGTTCCATATCAATATAATGATAGCCTTACGTTATGTGAAAACAGTTAAACCAAAATATAAATAATTGGGATAGCCACAGTTACTCAATTTTGTTTCATTGATTCCCTAGGTCAATTGAATACCTGTAAAAGACCCATAACAAAATAACCTAGTTACTACTTGTACCATTCGTTCATGACAATTACGGATCACTGAATTCCTGGATAGCAATGGAAAAACTAATATTAAATTAAATTGTCAGATTAACCAATATTAGGTTTCCCTAAAATTAAATCAAGAATCAACGAATACTTGAATAAAAGCAAGAAATTAAATTTAGAACATAACCTCACAATGAGGAACAATCGATTAAAATTCCCCTTGAATCAGAAATAAAAATTAGCCACACATGATGGTAAGTATCATCACAAGAGAAATAAAAGAAAAATAAAAAATTCCTAATTAAGAAGGGAAGGAAAACTTAAATGGTATGAATGAGCAGCCGTCCACCCTCTTGGAAACAAAGATGAACAGTAGTCTTCTTGAATGAGCCTCCTGTGAGAATTTCTTCCTGTGTGAAGAATGTAAAAGGAGGAGGAAGCCTGTGGAATAAAAATAAGGAAGGGGGTAGCCTTGTGTTTGTGGAAAGTAAAAGGAGGAGGCCGCCGTATTTGTGTGCTTTTGTTAAGAATATATATTGACATTTGTCCCTTTTTGCCCTACTTCTAATTTAACTAGGACTCTCCAAAATTTAGGAGATTACAAAAGTTCATTCCTACTAAAAAAACAGATTTTACTAAAAATAAAAATACTACTAAAATGTTGAATTAAAATTCAAGCTCATCCTCTTCAAAGCCCAATAAAAAATATCTTGACTCAATTAGCTCCAAAATTGATTCAATAAGCCCAATTTGCTTCAAACCTTCAAATTCAACCTCCTAAAAATAAAATTCAATAAAAACAATCATTAGGGCATTAAACAATCAAATTCAAACCATGATAACAAAAAAATAAATTCAATAAATTGCATGTTATCACATTCCATGTTCAGGGCATGGCTATACCATCCAAGTGATTGAGGCAATATGTTCTTAGGTGGATTACTGAGCGAATCTGATAGAGACCTTCCTAGTTCGGTGCAAGATTGCCTCTTGATTGAGTCTGCCCCCTGGCCTCCACCTTCTGGAGAACTAGGTCTCTTGGTTTGAATATTCTAGCTTCGACTCTCCTATTGTAGTATTGGGCCATTTGTTGCTTGTAGGACATCATTTGAGTGGATGCAGTGTCCCGTAGTTTTGGAAGGAGGTCAGCTGCTCTCATAGCAATGGCTTGTTTAAGTCCGGCTGGTATTGATTTACACGTAATGAGTGGATTTCGATTTCTATTGGGATGACAGTTTCGTATCCGCAGGTGAGGCTGAATAGAGTCTCCCCGGTAGCCTTGTGAGGCATAGTTTGATAGGCCTAGAGAATGCCATAAAGTTCTTCTACCCATAGGCCTATTGCTTCTTCTAGTGTGGTTTTGAGCCCCTGGAGGATTGTTCAGTTGGTGACCTTAACAAGATCGTTGGCTTGCAAGTAAGCGACAGAGATAAGGTAATGCTAGAGCTTATTACGAAATTCCTGAAAACTTTTGTTGTCAAACGGCTTGCCATTGTCAGTGATAAGGACGTCGATTAAGCTGAATCTCATGATAACTGATATCTATATGAAAGTTTACACCTTGCCAGTTGTGATTTGTGCCAACAACTCGGCTTCTACGCATTTAGTAAAATAACTATGCCCACAATGAGGAATTTTCGTTGTTCTATAGCTTGCAGGAATGGTCCCATAATATCTATCTTCCATTGTGTGAACGACCATGAGCTTGTGATCGGGTAGAATTCCAAAAAAGTTGGTGTAACACTAAGGATAATAGTTGGCACTTATCACACTTTTGACATAGGCCTTTGCATCGGCCTTTGAGGTGTAACCATTCCTTCTTCTTGGTATCATGGCGATTGAAAAGATAGTAAGACAGGTTGTGAAATATAGTAGTTAAGGAATTAGTCTGTTCCCATGGACGGTGCCAATTTGATAGAGGTAGGTTTGCTCCATTGATAACTGCTCTGATGACCTGAGTATGAGGTTGGATTGACGAGGAGTCTTTAGGGCCTTCATGAATGATGAGACTTGCAAATACCGTCGGAGGATGCTCCAGTGGGGAGGTTCTGATACTCAAGCTAGAAATATTGGTTTTAAGAGAATGAAAAACAAACTGAGAAAAGCTATGAGAGAGTCCTGTGTTACCTTTTGTATGAGGAGTATAAAGTTCATGAGAACATACCTGGCTAGCTGCTGTTGTTGAGTATATATAGTCTATGTGTATGGTAAGTTTTATGAGGAGAGATTAGGGGTGTAGAAATCATAGTTTCCCTGTGGAGAGATTGCTGAGAATTTTATGAGATTGTAGGGACTATAGTAAAAAATCTCAAAGTAATTTAGTATTTTATAAATTAAGGAAAGTTCAAGTTATTGTTGAGATTTTCTACCTCATTAGGAGTGATTACCGACACATGTTTTCTTGTTGAAAGAGATTTTTCTTGGAACAAAGAAGATTCATATCCGATTAAAGAAAATTTAAATTCGTTATAGATTTACTTTCTTAATGGATGGTTTCAAGTTGCACTCATCGTGTGATGGAATGAATTATGTTTGTGTTAATGGAACACATCTATTGAGGAGCGGAGTAACCGAGAAGTCTGGGTACCGAGAGCTTGGATGATCGAGGGGTCGAAAGGAGTGTGACCGAGAGAGCACTCAACCTAGAGATTGTAAGTATGTTCAGTCATCGATGGATGGTATGGTCTAATGGGCTCAGATAGTTTCAGTCTTGTGGTAATAAGCTGTTGAATTATGTACCATTGGCACTTATTCCTTTTTAGAGCACCGTTTTGATTTTGGTATTGGTAAGAAGCTTTTCCATTGGAGCGTTTTACCATTCCATACTGAAATATATGGTGTAAGCGTGAGTGCGTGCGGGTGTATCATAGGCACAGATGTCCTGTCTTGTCCTTTCAGCTCCTTTTTATAGCTATCATTTTCAAGTTGATGGTACATGGCCCAAATCATGTTGGGCCCCAAGTTAGGACCCCATTGGTGCTTGTTGATCACTCCCTTCTCGATAGCCAACTACTCAGCACCCCAGCTAAACGGTCTTAAGACCTCCTTAACGTTTGGTGAGAACTACTCAATCCACTAAGATAATATTCACTTCCCATGAATCACAGAAGGCAATCTTACGAAAACAGAAAGGAAATCTACAATTGTAGCCGATAAGAGAAAGAATCTCCATGGCGATCTGGAATTTTTAAATCGATAAGATTTTGCTATCTTTGAGCATCCTACATCATGATTCCCTAAAATCTCAAGAGTCTTGTAAGAAAACTAGATTTTTATCACCCTGCTTACACAAGACTCTTGCATGCAAAAGCTATATAAGCTCTAATGTGCCTACCATTTAGGTAAGTTCTCTCGTCCTACATATAGTACACAAAAGTATACAGAGCTCTGGCTCATTCTCTCTCAATATCAGTTTGACTCATTTCTGAGAAATGAAATAAGTGTGTAGTATAACGGTACCAAAAACTTGTTACGCGATTTAGGTATATCACGATTTCGGATAAATATACCTTAATTAAGTGTTGTGTATAGTGTAGAACAAGTGTCGATCTCACGAGAATATTTTATACTACTAAGTATGAATAACCCTAATCTAAGTTGAGCAAATCGAATCAAGGTGAAGATAATAAAGATAACGCAAATAGAATATGAAAACCCTAAATATTTAAAAACTCTAATATGATGAAAACTCTAGAACATCGTTTTAATTTATTTTTATCTTTTTACGTAGTCCAATCTCTTTAATCCCTAAGTTCATTGGTTAATGATTTATTATTAATGATGATAGATTTTCTTAGATTAGATTCACCCAATGGTCACGCAATGAATTCCTAATTCGACCAACCGAAATCCAATGACATGTAATTTCTATTAAGTCAAACTGCATTAAATTCTGTGAAAATCGATAAATTAAAGTTTTCCTTAATTCCCACACATGAAATTAATCCAATGATCATACTCATAATTTTATATAGATTTTATTATTTAGACCAATCTTGTGCAATTATATTGGTCATGCATGCACTCAATTTCAATTCATTCAAAACGCAGGACTAAACATTTCAAAACATTAAGAACAATAATAAAATCTCATCAAATAATAACTATATTAATAGAACTTAAGGGAAACAATCAAATCAAGCCATGTATTAATCAAAAAATAAAATCCATCGAGTTCTAAGAATAAGAAAATTAGCTAGACATTCAAAACAAAAACAAAAATAAAATAATGAACATTACAACCATTGTTTGCATGAGTATGGATGTCAAAGATGAATGCTATGGAGGCTGTGGCTGCTAGGGTTTGTAATGGGGGGAGGAATGAGAGAAAATTAGGGGAAAAAACGTGAAGAATGGGAGAGGAATGGATGCTGGTCAGCTGCCATAAGGGGATCAATATATAGGGGTGAAAACCCTAGGAGAAATTTAGTAATTTGGATTATTTTGGAAGTTTGGACTTTGGAAACTTTCTCTTGTTGCTTGATGATGATCTTTAAAATTTCAAATATTTGAAAATTTTCTTTCCTTTAATTTAGATAATTTCTGAAATTACTGGCAAGGTAATTCCGAAATTGTAGTCTCTTGTTTACTTTTTAATTTTCAGTTTCCATTCTCCAGCACTACAGTAATTTTGCCTCAATTTTTGGATGTCTTCTAGATTGACCTAGTCTTTGAGTTCTTCACAAGAATTGTCGGCTCGAAATCTTCTTTCCAACGCCATAAGAATCACCTCAATTGGACATCGAGGCAAAAAGTTATGCGCAAAATATTGAATGCTGTCTGTCTAATCCAAAAATAATAAGTTTGCTCCATTTTTCCTAAGTCAATGCCACGAAAATAAATCAATACAAATTCATAAAATGTGATTTAAATCAGTTCTAAAACACATAAATAAATACTAAAAAAATATAATTCAAGTGTACAAAAATATCATTATTAAATATCTCATCACTTGAATATTTACTTGTCCTCAAGCAAAAACGATTTCCTTCCAAAATCAATTCAATTTTTGCTAAGTCCCTAACCATGCGTATGACAAAGTTTAAATCGGAATTACAATCAAGACAATCAATAATTCATAGTATTTAATACTAGAAAAGTCATTACACCTCCTATAGTCTCTTCGAAATCAAGAATAATGTAAGATTTAAACACCCTCACAATCGATTCATTCAATAAAATGAAGAGTGATACTATTCAACTAATCAAAGCGCTCAATGTATGTAAGGGTATGTGTATCAATCAAATCAACATAACGAGATGATATTATCATAAATTTGCTCATATATCAAATTTTCCTGACTTAAATATGAAATCCAAACACTAATCAAAAGATCTTTTATTTGGTTGTAAGAGAGTTAGGGTAAAGGGTAGGATAATGGATAAAATGTAGGGTTAAAATGATTCACTACAAATATTAAAGTATCAAAACATGACATTCATTACATTATGGCAAGAGAATACTAATTCTAACTACAAATATGTAATGTGAAATATCATTTATTTAAAACAAAGAACAATGTAATCAACTTCCACTGTAAGAGTGAACAACATCAAGAAAGAAACATGCCCCTTTTTTCTCGATTTTTTCTTTTCCTTTTCTTCTTTCAATTGACAATTTTTTTTTCTTTTTTTTGTGTTGGTTTTTTTTTGAAAGTACATCGATGTGATAATATCTAAAATTATATGGGAAACTCAAAAAAAAAAAAAAATCATAATGCCTAAAAATAGAATGTCATGCTATCAACTATAAGTACATTTGTGAATTGGGTTCAAACTTTGGGGCTAAATAGAATGAGGGTCATGGGGGAGATTATGTGGGTAACATACGAAAGAAAAGATCTAAACTCAAATAGGTTTATAAGGGGTAAAATGTTAGGGATGGTATTTTTTGAAAACTAAACTTGTGTAAACCTAAGTGCCTTATTGATTTTGGTGCATGTAAGTCAAAACTGTGGTCTCAAAATGCATAACAGAGCAAATTCTAGAATGATCAACTCATGTGTGATATACGCTCAATAAAAAAAAGAATGAGAGCATGAATTTGCTCTTTAAGGTTCAAATCCTCATTTAGGTAAATTTAGTATTAAATCTTGTATGTTTATTTTTTAAATCAACCATAAGAATATAAATAGTTAATCATATATCAAATAAATACTAATACCAATCATCCTTCATGTAACCCAATCCAAAACAAATAACACGTAAGGATTAGAAAACTAAAAAAAAAAAATTCGTTGGCATGGAAGAATTCAACAAAAAATTTTTTTTAGAATGAAGCAAAACTTTAGAACTCAAAAAAATCAATAGCCTATGTATGTATATTCCCCCCACACTTAAGTTAAATATTGTCCTCAATGTGAAAAGTAAATAAAATAAAAGTAAAGAGAATAGAGAACTCCCCTGAAATGCAGTCTTCTCTTCGACTTCTATCCTCTCATGTGAAGGGTTTCTTATTCACCTATAAAATGCTATCAAAACTCAAATTTAAATTAAATCAACAAAAACAAATACTAAAGAAAATCATCAAAACATAGGGTTGCCTCCCAATAAGCGTCTTTTTTTATTGTCTTTGGCCAGACATTATCTTCTTGTTTCAACTCGGCTTATAGATCTTCATATTGTGACCATTCATGGTGTTTTGCCATGCTTTCGTCCTTCCCTTGTCAATTCGAGCATTCTCATATGCCTTAGGTATCTAATAAATCAGGATTTTATTGTTGAACTAATCTTATGCAATTATATGGGTCATGCATGCATTTGATCTCAAATCATATAAAATGTGGATCCAAACGTTTTGAAACATTAAGTTTAACAATAAAAACTTATCAATCAATAACAATGCCAATGAAACTTAAAGGAAAAAAATAAATCAACTCATGTAGTTAATTAAAAATAGAATTCATATAGTCCTAGGAAAAAAAATTAGCTAGATATTGAAAATAAAAACAAGAAGATAAAAAGAGACATTACAACCCTTATTTGCATGAGCATGGATGTAAAAGACGAATGCTATGGAGGCTATGGATGCTAGGGTTTGTAATTAGTAGAGGGAATGAGAAAAAAATAAAGGAAAATATGGGGAATGAATGGAGAAAAGAATGAGAATGAATGAATTTCATGGCTGCTACAATAAGGATAATATATAGGAGTAAAAACCCTAAAAAAAATTTAGTAACTTGGACTGTTTTGAAAGTTTAGATTTTGAATTTGATTTAGAAACTTTCTCTTGTTGTTTGATGATGATCTTTAACTTCTAAATATTTGAAAATTCTTTTTCCTTCAATTTGGATAATTTCTAAAATTATTAGCAATGTAATTCTGAAATTATAGCACCTTATTTTTTTTTTCATTCCAAGTTTCTGTTTTCTAACACTGTAGTAATTTCGACTCAGATTTTGGGCAACTTCTTGCCTGAATTAGCCTTTAAGGTCTTCACAAGAGTTGTAGGGCTTGAAGTCTTCTTTCCAATGATAAAGAATCACCTTTATCAGAATTCGAAAAAAAAAGTTAGGCCCAAAATATTGAATATTATCTGTCTAATCCAAAAATAGCAAGTTTGCTCTATTTTTTCTAAGTCAATGACCACGAAAATAAATCAATAAAAAATTATAAAATATGGTTCAAATCAATCCTAAAATACATAAATAAATGCTGAAAAAGATGTAATTCAAGTACACAAAAATATTGTTATTAGGTTAGACTCCACAGATGATGGCTTCGCTAACTCGAATGGGATGACTCAGCCATCTAACGATCTGGATTGATGAGACCTACAAAAATTGTCAGAGGGACGCTTAAGTTAGAGAGCGATTTTCAAGAGGAAAAGAAATAGACTGAAAGAAAGCTTTGTGAATTCTGTGCAGGTATCTTGTGTAACTAGCTGATTAATTTAACGATGTATATATAGTTATTTGGCACAAGAGACATATGCATGCTGGGCGTTAATGCTCTACTTTCCTTATAGAGGTGTCATGAGATTGCTTGGATCATGGTTAAATGATCCCAAAGGATCTCAAACACTTTTGATTAGAAAAGTTGGGATAGTTGTAGAGATTCCTTTCCACGATTGGAGGTTTCCCTTCCATTTATGGAAGATCCTGTCCATGTTTATGGGAGAAGTGAATATTTGCCTTAGTAAGCCAAATGTCGATTACCGAACACTAAGGAATTGTTGTGACCAAGCAGTTGTCTATCGATTAGAACTTGGCCAAAGTATACCAAGAGGGTATGGGTTGTGTCTACCCGTCTGGGAGATAAATTCCATATTGTTGACACACTTTGGTCGATATATCCCATAAGCTAGGGATTTGGAGGGACCAGAGACTCATGATAATGACAAGCCTTTAAACTTAACGGTTGGTTAATTAGGTGGATGCCAACTGAGTGAGTAATTAGGCTATTGTGAATCTTTTGATGCATTTGGGGCCAGTCTCAAGCCTGACATGGTCTGCGAAAAATTCGGCCATATATCTTCACTTTCCCCCACTCCTGTTGTTGCTTCAAAGAATGGACTTCATGAATATGGTGTAGTGGGGCCATTTTAGATCTTGCAAATCAATGAATTTAATGTGGCACGTGCCGCTTCGGTGACCGTGAACTATTTTTAGCACACATTTTGTAATGCACATCTCACGATTGGTTTTTTCACTACTGATTTTACTTTTGGATAGTTAACTTTCTTAGCGATTCAGCCTTCTGTGAAGATTTTCAGAGAGAAGATAGCTGAAGGCTCATTGTCTAAGTCTTCCTCTGGTATTGGAGACATCAGAAGCACTATGTCTGAAAAGGAATTGCATGACATCTAGAACGGAATGTTGTTAGGCAATAATTTTGTAATTGTATCGGCGATAGACGTTGATAGGGCCAATATGGCCTTGGGGAGCTAAGTCCCTATATACAGATAATCGGTGAAGTACGGTCTATAGGTGCCATATACAGGCCCTGTCGCTAGAGTTTTATTACGTTTGAATATTTTTTCCACCTTGTTGAACCCCAACGCTTGGCGTTTGGTGGTTGCAGCAATTTCTCTGATGAGTTATTGTCATTTGCGCTTTGATTTTGAGGTTTTAGTGTCTATGTTTTCATTGAAGCAGTGCAGAAAGAGGGGGTCTACCAAGGGTTGCTTTTGTCTGCAAACCCAGAAGGAGTGGGTTAGAGGTTCTTTTACAGCGAGGCCATCGACAAAAGTTGGATGTATATGTACTTCTTTATCAGGTTCTAAACGGAGGAGTTGATGCTGGAGCTTTCGGTGCCTGATGCTAACTTGCTTGTTGGGTTGAAATCTTGCCAGTCTTTCCACAATTTTGGCTTTATCGGATCTGTGGGTGAATTTTGTCAGACTTCTCAAAGAAGCATTTGGGTCGACTGTCTCCTAGAGAACAAGATGTTGCTACTTGCAAGTCTTCTGCTCGGGGAAAAGAGGGGAATTGAGAAGCCCCAGTTACTCGAGAAGAAGAAGAAGAAGAAACTCATAGATTTTTACATTCGTTCACAGAGGAGGACTTGAAAGAGGTTACCAACGTTCGTCAGATAAGGGCAAAAGCAAAGGGATCCCCTGGGGAAGCTGAGAGCTCATCGAGGGTTCATTCACCTGATTCAACTCCACTTGCCTTATTAAGGGTCAAAAGGAGGCGAGTGCAACTACAGGAGTCATCCGATGAGGAGACTGATGAGAGCCCAGGAGAGAGGTCTCCCGTTATTCAAGGACTTACTCGATCGACTGTTGACGATTCGGTGGAGGCTAGTGGTAGTGAGCTCAAAGGCGAACATTTTGTTGGTGGAACCGATAGGGTTATCCGGTGAGAGAGCCAACAAAAGGAGGAGAAGCCGAAGATGCTATGGCCAAGGGAATGGGAACAACTGAGGGGACCAAAGGTCATGCTCCAAGAGGTACAGGGAAGACATATATGTGCCAATAATAATCTAAGTCGAGGACAATTGTCACAACTATGTAGATGTTGTTGAGGGTGAGGGAATAGCCAATTAGCTAGACTTTTATCATTTGAAGTTGGAGTTGAATAAGCTTTCACTTAAGCAGGGCAACGAGGTGTTGTTCTCTAGAGCACTGATGGTATTTTTCTTCTCCCAATGTTTGTTTGCTTTTTTTTTCTTTAACTCACTGACTTGTGCTTATTTGTTCAGACTATAGTCCTAATGAAATTCTAGAAGTAGAGGAGGGAGTAGACATTAAGCCATATGAGGTGCCGTACAGACCAGAAGGTGACAGATGTGGCTCGATTGGAGAAAGCCCTTTCCCAGAAGGAAAGAGAGCTGGAGAAGGAGAGGTCTTCTGCAGCCGTTCTACATGCCCATAATGAGGTAATGGGCTAGCTAAGGACCGAGGGAGATGCAGCACTCTAATGATATGAAGAGTTGGAGGTGGAAGCCAAAGTCCATGAGGCATCCCTACGGCTGCAAGGAGGCTGGCCGATATGCGTGACCAATCCCTTCAAGCTGTTAAGCGAAGGATATCTGAATTGGGGACTACCATTACAAGGTACTTGAATCAACACATATATACTTGGCGCAACCTATTGGAAAGGCTCCATTGTATTATGGAAATCATTCGTCAAGCAGGGTTGGCATGCACCATGTCCCCAGACACTACGGATGTTACTTCTGAACTTGAGTCTACTACTACTCCTGTAAAGCCCAATGTACCTCTTGCCCTTTGATCAGGGTTTCTATTTTCTTTTGTAGTTCTTCCCTTTTATAGCTTTGTATGCATCAATGAAATACTCCTCTATTCTTATTATAACTTATGCTTCGTATCAATAATATTGCTTCTTAAATAAAATGTTACTAGGGACATGTCCCTAACTGGTGACATGTTTGTTTGATGGTGAGGTCTTTTAGGACAAGCCATAGGTGTCTAATGGAGAGATAGGTCCAACCTGATAGTGGGCATCACTTTAGTAGAGTTTGCTCGTTTGACAAATCGAACGATGTTTGCAAGTTTGGGATTTGAATTCAATGATAGGCTCTGCTTAGGAGGACTAGGTGATACATGCTCATTAGGGGAGATAGATCCCCAATGGTAGGCTTTTCTTGGGAGGACTGGGCGATATTAGCTCATTCGAGTAGATAGATTCCAAGGATAGGCTCCATTCGGGAGGATTGGATGATACTAGCCCATTTGGGGAGATAGATCCTAGTGATAGGCTCTGTTTGGGAGGATTGAGAGATATTAGCCCATTCGAAAAGATAGATCCCAAAGATAGGCTCTGTTCACGAGGACTGGGAGATACTAGCCCATTCGGGGAGATAGGTAGGCTCCATCGGGAGGACTGGGCGATATTAGCCCGTTTGGGGAGATAAATCCCAAAACGATAGGCTCCACTCTGGAGGACTGGGTGATACTATCCCGTTCGAAGAGATAGATCATCGTTCAGGAGGATTAGGCAATACTAGCTCATTTGGGGAGATAAATCCCAATGATAAGCTCTATTAGTTTGATAAGAGGGGTCCCGCGACATATGCACGATGCGATCAGTTTATAAAGAAAGACAAAACACCTCACTAAAAAGAGAACAATAATTAATAGATCAAGTGCTAAGACTAGGCATCACTAACCACCCATCAAAGGGTACCACAAAAGCAATCGTAAAGAAAGAAAGGCTTAGAGCTTACTTAGGAGAAAGTGCTGGGGGTTTCAGATCATAGGGTAGTGTCCCAATATCGTCAGGGGTCCTGAATTTGACCGTCATGTGTTTTGTACTTGACAATGCTTCAAGAGCATTTAAATCGGGTCATCCTAAGATTATATTGTAAAGCGAGGGGAGTTTAACCACATTGAATGTGGTCAAGGCCGTCATGTGGTTGGATGGAGTTCCAAGGGTCACTAGCAGTGAGATGATGCCTTAATGGTATATCCATTCGCTTGAGAGTCCCTTAATGGGTCTAGCATGAGGCTGCAAGTGTGCTGGCGTAAAACCCATCTATTGGAAGACGTTCCAGTAGAGGAGGTTCTAGCTAGCTCCTTGATCGACAAAAATTCTCCTGACTTCCTATTGTCCAATCTTGGCCATAATGATGAGGGAATCGTGTCGTTCTGGATCGACCCCCACTAAATCATCGTCACTGAAACCAATCATGGGACTCTTACTTTTGGGGGGCTTATTCGTACAGGTGGCAAGGACCTTTTTGAACGTGGACCCGGATGGCTCTGTCTTCTAAAAGATTAGGGCTACCAGGAACCTTTCCTTGTTTGTTCATGTGTACACTCGATTGCATCGATGTAGTGCTTGTAGAACATGGACCGGGAGGTAAGGTTACGAGGGGTCGTATCCACCTTGTACTTAGAGGATCACTCTATTTGGTCAGTTGAGAGCTTCTCCTGGGGCTGGCTAGCTGACTCGCTCATTCTCTTACTTTGGATTGTGCGAGTTCTGAGGAGGGAAGTCCTCCCTCTTTGGTGGCCACAATCTCGATGGAAGTGGCAATACTGAATCTTGTCCTTTTTTAAGATCATCCTCCATGGGATGAGGGGGCTACCAGATGTAAGACTTGTTCCGAATCTAGAGGAGCACTTGGCTAGGGGTCTTGTTTAGAGGGGTGTAACTAGTGAAACTTTATTGCTGTGGGGCCCTTGGCAAGCCTTCTTAGGTGGGGAACGTCGAGGTGATCGGCTATACTTTTTCTGAGCTAATCGGTTGTGTCACTTGTCAAAGGATTCAGTATCTTTTGTCACGATATATTCCTCTGCATAGGTGTAGAACTCTTGGATAGAGGATGGGGGATTCTTAGTAATGGATGTCTTCATTCTGGGTGGTCATAATCCTCTAAGTAGCTCTGTTAGCGCGATGGAGTGATCTAGGTCGGAGACCTTCATCCTCTCGGCTCTGAACTTCTCAAAGAAGTTTCTCAGTGGCTCATTATCTCTCTGTCATAACAAGAAGAGGGATGTAGACTTCTTTTTGGCCCCCTACTAATGATAAAATGCATCTCGAACTACTGCCAGAGTTGGAGAAACTTTTGACGCTAAATAGAGGAAGTGAATTAATCGATGTCAGTGCAATGCTCTTCTGAATTGTCGGGAAGTGCTTGCACATAGTGGTGTCTAACATGTCTCTCGAGATTATCACGGTGATGAAGTGGGCGACAAGGTCCTTGGGATTAGTGGTGTTGTCATACCTCTTCAAAAGGGGGAGAAGCACGTTATGAGGCATTGATTCAAAAAAGATCTTGGAGTCAATGGCGAGAGATCGACAGGATACCGAGCTCTTCGACCTACTTTCTTAGGTCATCTGGATCGAGTCGGGTTGTCATTGAGGGCTCTCGATGTTCTCTGGGCTCGAGTCTCCATGTACACTTGTGACTCGATCTGTGAGAGGATGATTGAGCTCTTGGTTGAATGGTGTGGCTAAGTTCTTCTAGTTGCTTATTCATGATTTGTATTCTAGATTCTAACCTTTCTACTTAGGGTCGAGTGGCACTTTTAAGGGAAATAGAGCAACGAGTGATGCTAGATGGCTTTGGTAGCCGACTGGAGGTTAGGCCTCGAGTGGATCAGCAATAATGGAAACTTTTGCCAAGTTGTTTACCATGTGTTGTGTGGTGTTTGTTGGAGTAGCAATGTGTCCCTTCATCAAGAACGTGGCTTTGGAAGCAGCTTTGTTTATTCTCCGGGGAGGTAATCCCTCTTGACAAAGTGAAGTGGTGTGGGACAAGTTTCTTTCCAGTCTATTCCCATGGATGACGCTAATCTGTTAGAGGTAGGTTAAGCTTTACAGATGATGACTCTGCTAACTCAAACGGGATGACTTGATTGTCTGACGATTTCGATCAATGAGACTTATAAAAGACCGTCGAAGGGTGCTCTAGCGGAGAAGATTCCGACACTCAAGTTAGAAAGCGGTTTTCAAGAGGAAAAGAAACAGATTGAAAGAAAGCCTTGTGAGTTCTGTGCAAGTATCTTGCACACCTGGCTGATTAACTTAGTCATATATATATAGTTACTTGGCACAAGAGACATATGCATGCGGGGCATTAAACTCCTAGTTTCCTTATGGAAGTGTTGTGAGATTGTGAGGATCATGGTGAAAAGATCCCAAAGGTTCTCAAACACTTTTGATTAGGAAAGTCTGGATAGTTGCGAAGATTCCTTTCCACGATTGGAGGTTTCCCTTCTATTTACGGAAGATCCTATTTGTATTTGTGTGAGAAGTGAATATTTGCCTTAGTAGGCTGAATAACAATCATTGAACAGTAAGGAAATGTTGTTGCGGAGCAGTCATCTATCAATCAGAGCTTGATCGAAGTATACCAAGAGGATATGACCCGTGTCTACTTGTCTAGGAGATAAACCCCACATTGTCGACGCACTTCGGTCGATATGTCCCGTAGGTTAGGGATTCGGAGGGACTAAAGTCTCATAATAATGACAAGCCTTTAAGCTGAATGGTTGGTCAATTAGGTGGATGCCAACTGAGTGAATGATTGGGCTACCATGAATCGTTCGATGCATTCCTGGTCTCGAGCTCGACACGGTTTAGGTTGTTTCAATCATGTATCATCTTAGATAAATCAAATAAATCCAACTAATAACAACCAAAAACCTAACTCTTTAAAAAATAAAAAATAAAATTTGAGGTTATTAGTGAAATCTAACTCTAATTAATCACAAATTCATAGTATATGAGAGAAAGTATTTAAATTATTTGAATATGACTCTAATATTATATTTAAAAAAAAAAGTTGAAAATGACTCTGTTACCATTTTAAAAATAAGAAAAAATACTCTCATTTGTTCATGTACAATGACAACAAGATCATATGAGGTAAAATTTTTAACAAGTATTTTTAGTATTTTTCAATCCTTGAACCGAATAAACTACAAATGTTGGATTGATATGCCCTAGAGGGGCATTTTGGTAATTGTGAGGGGTTAATGGGATAACTCCCACTAACTCATAACTACCATAAAATTACTCTATCTTAATTCTCTCCACAATTAACGTATCACAATTAGGGAAGGAGACAAACTCTCTCTGATGGCCCTTTTGAGTTGATAAGCTATTTTAGGGTTTTTGAAGAATGGCTTGAGAGAAAACAACTATTCTCTAGAGTGAGAATAAGATGAGTGATTGAGAAATTTTCGCGTTGAAAAATTTTTATCATTGTAACGGTTGCTAGACTGAGGGTTGCGGCGTTGTGATATTGCAGTGGTGGTTCGATTAACATTGTGATGACCATCGTGACCGCGAGATCCGATTGAGAGACATTCGGTTTGATCGATTATTGAAGATTCTATATGTCGAGATATTTACTCTAAACCCGATCCCTATTTTATTTTCTGAAAATTATTTGTATGCTTCCGCTGTGTATGAAACTCATAAAAAATCCAACAATTGGTATCAGAGCGATCGTTGGATTAATTAAAAATAATTTTCGGAATTAAATTTTTCGGGTATAAAAATATATAGTATAAAATTTGGGGTTCGGATCACGAATGAGTTTCGTGAATCCGATTATACCACTGTGTTACCCATATCATGTAGATCACAAAAATAATTTTTTTATAATTTTCTAAGTACGTTTAGGTCAAAAAAATTCCGGTTAAAACTTTCGGCCGTGAATAGTGACCGAACCATTCAACCCTAGATTTGTCGAGATTTATGGCAAATCGATGCATGAAAATGGTAGATTTGTGTTCCTCTTTTTATGATATACGTTTTGACATATACATTGCATATTATTATTACCGGAAAGTAGGGTTTCAAAATTGACCGCGAAGGGTTGGAATTTTGGACTCAAAATACGCCGAGATTAGAGCATAATTATTCTAAAAATTGAGTCAAGGATGGTTGGAATAAATGGAATTAGAGATTGCTAAAAAATCCGGTGAAATCGGGCTCGGAAATGAGGTTTTTCAGCAACCGGGTCGAAAGACTCAGTTGCAGAAATTCGGCGAACAAGAAGACACCTAGGCCCGCGAGCGCATGAAGACACGCGCGCATAGGCGCGTGCCAGCGAAATAAAATGGCGCATACTGTTCACGCTGGATGAGGCTCGTGAATAGTGTCGTTCCGCGTGCTGTAGCAAAAAATGTATGAAAATTCAAAAAAAATGCAACTGTTGGTGTTGAACTCGCGACCTAGAGCACTGAAATATTCGCCTTTGGCACTAGACTACAACACATGGCTACACCATTAATTGATCACATTTTAGATATGTATTTTTCCTGAAATTTATGACACGCTTCATGCTTTGAGACAAAGATCACGCACGTTGAGATACGTGACCGATGCATTACATGTCTGGTATATGTGTCAACATGTAGGTGGCGCGCGTAGGTGCCTAGTAACATTTTGCCAGCACGTGGTGACCCATGAGATCTCCGACGGTGCGTTAGGTCGTTTCGTATTTATTTATTTATTTATTATTATTATTATTATTTTCAAATGTCTCACATCTTTATTTGTGATTTTTTTATGGGTTTTTATGATTCGAATTCTAATCCGAATGGATGCAATCTTGGATTGTAGTGTATGGTATCCGTTAATTCAAACGCTCGTTTTGGGGTCTGTACTCGAATCATTTGGGTCTTGTTGATTATAGGGTGCACAAAATGTGTGAATAAGCATCATAAATCACTAAAATCTCTATGAGTGCTTAAAAAATTATCGTATTAGATCTTTATAAGCGGGATAAAATTGAATGGTGATAATTACGAGATTTTTCATCAGTAGATTCTGTTTATCCTCAAGGAGCAAGATATAACTAAAATTCTGAGGCATGAGATGGTGTACTCTGCGGAGGGTACCACACCTCAGAGAGACGAGATTAGGAGGCATTACATGCATGAAAGAGGAAGGATGATCGAGTTAGGCAATCCTCCTGAGTAGCATGCACGATGATGTGATCCCAGTCTACGAGTGATGTCCTATGGTTATGTCGGTTTGGCTCACCCTAAAGAGAGTATTGTGATACTCTTATAGATCCTGAGATGAGGATGCTGACTTATAAGTTTAATAACTTATAAGGAAATGGTTGATCATATGACAATGCAACATTTGATAAAAATGTTGAGTATGATCACCGAGTTGGGGAATATGAACGAACCTATTTCAGATGTGTTTTCTAGTATTGGATGCGATCCAGTTCTTTACCTGATTCATGAGAAACCATAAAAAACCTATTTCACATATGACAAAAATATTTATACTTTCACTAATATGAATAAGCACTCGAATAGGTACAATGAGTTCGAGTAAGAGCATCTGGAGGCGAATAGGCCATACTCGGGTCATGCTTACGCAATAGAGTCGAGCAAGGACTTCTATGACACCAAATACAAATGGCATAAGCATGAGTATTAGACTCGAGGTTCAAGTAAGAAGAAACCATTCGAGAAAACTGACAACAAAGAATTAAAGTGCAAGAAGGAGTTGGATAAGACCAAGGTGTAGTGCTACATTTGTAGTAGACTTGGTCATTTCGCTCATAAGTGTGACGAGCGAAAATTATCTCTTTCTTCTTTACGTGGTTTTAGATACTCACTATTTTCTTTCCTTCGTGGATTGTAAATACGGGAGCAACTGACCACGTAGCTCGAGACAGGAGCACACATATATAGTTCCGTTGAGTGAGTTCTCAAGTAGGAGGATTTACGTAGGGAACGGAGCGTTTCATTGACATCAGAGGGAATTGCATTTGCAAGTTAGAGTTACAAAGTTGCTAAACTCTGTATGTCATTTATACTCCAGATATTTGACGGAACTTAATCTCAACCTAGAATATGCTCTATTAATTTTGAAATTTTATAGTTTCCATTTATTATGACAATTCTTTAATTGGTTCTGGTTTGGTCCGTGAGGGACTATGTGTGCTGGAAATAATTCCCTTCAATGGTGTTTCTTATTATCCCCTTAGCATGAGAGAGGATGAACCGGTTGGCAGTGAGTGGTCTATAGGACCCGCTAACCAGTCTTTCCTAGATGGCAAAGTTACAAGAAAAACCATTCGATGATACAATGAGAGTTGGAACTCCATTATAGTCGGTTCACTCCGACAACTGTGGCCTTATGAACGTGAGAATCCGAAATGAAGTTGGATATTCTATTACGTTCATAGACAATTACACGCATTTCGGTTACGTCTATCTGATCTCACACAAATTCGAGGCATTGAGATGTTTCATGAGATTTATTAGCGAAGTTGATAATCAGTTAGACTTGAGAGTGTAGACTCTCAGAACCGATTACGAGCACGAGTATTTGTCTGAAGAGCTCTATTTCAAGAAGGGTATTACGAGACAACTGACTATTCCTTGCTACTCAGTGAAGTAGAGTAGTCGAGGGAGAAATAGGACTTTGTTTGAGACGGTGAGGTCGATGATGGTGCAAGTCAATTTGCTCGTTTCCCATTGGGAAGATGCGTTATTGGCTACAGTCTACGTCCTCATTCATATTCTATTGAAGTCCGCAGTCAGTACCCCATATAAGCTTTGGACAGGGAGGCAGCCTGACATTAGCCATTTGAGATTATGGGGTTGTGCCGCGTATGTTCACTGTTTCTCGCATTTACATAGCGAGTTAGGCCTGCGAGAAAATATTTTTATGAGATACTTAGAACACTCCAAGGGGAACGTATTCTAGATGAGCATACGGACGGCACTTTCACTGAGATTGAGTCTCATGATGTCGAGTTTCTTGAAAATGATTTTTCTATGAGAGGTGAAATCAATTGGGACTTTACCTTCTATGAGATGGGTGAGCCTAGTGACTTAGCTAATCCCAGCGACAGGACTCGAGAATCTATTACGGATCTTGGTCTTAGTGGGAGCGATCTATCTAGATGTGAATATGTTTCCCCTCCTCATAAGAGTAGTTGAGGACACATACCTAACCGTCGCTTTCCGATTGAGAGAGAAACTTTCAGTATGACTCTTGAGGATTACGAGAAATCTTAAATGGTCCTAAAGGCCCTTCAGGGTTCTATGAGAGACCATTGGTTAAAGGCCATGAATGAGAAAAGTAGTTGATGAGAATCAACGCTCATCAACGGGATCTAGGATCTAGTTGATTTACTTGAGGGTAGTAAGGCTGCTGAGAACGAGTAGGTTCTCAAGATCAAGAGAAAGGCCGACAGATCGGTGGAGAGGTATAAGGCCTGTCTGATAACCAGGGGTTACTCAGACTAAGTGTGAGATTATCTCGATCCGTTTACTTTTAGCGATTGCCATGGACATGACATGGATCTGAAGTGAGACCAGATGGACGTTGTGACTACCTTCCTGAGTGGGAATTTGGATGAGGAGATCTACAAGGAACAACCATTTGGCTTTATTCTTGTAGATTATGATGATAAGGTCCATTGACTTCGGAAGTCGACACACGACCTTATCATCAATCCAGACAGTGATACTTAAGATTTCACGATAATATGATATCTCACGGTTTCGTGATAATCGAGGAGGATCATTGCGTATACCTTATACGTTCTCATGATTCTTTTATGATCATGTCATTGTGTGAAAATGACATTCTGTTGACTGGGAACAGCAGAGAGTATCTAATGACCACGATGATATGGACATTGTCAAGTCTTGATATGAAGGACATGGGTGAGACTCAATTCTTTCTCAAAGTTAAGATCTAGAGGGATCATTCGAGACATGTGTTGACTCTTTCACATGAGCCCATATCAAGGGAGTTCTCGAGCGTTTTGAGAAAAATGATTGCAACCCTATAAATACTCTAATCGCCAAAAGGTTAAAAGCTAATTCTTGACATATGTCCTATGACTCAAGAAAGGGTAAGGTAGATGAGTAAAATCCCTTATTCTAGTGCGCTGAGTAGTCTGATGTACACAATATTACGTACATGATTAGACACTTGCTTTGCAGTCAGTATGGTAATTAGGTATCGATTGAATCCTAGAAGGGATTACTGGAAAGCAGTAAAAGGATTCCGAGATATCTCGAGAGAATTACAAACCTTTTCTTGTGTTACGGAGGAGGTGATTTGCATCTTGTTGGGTATTCAGATACAAACTGGGTTGGTGATCTGAATGTATGAAAATTGATATTAGCTTTTGCTGTCTTGGTGTAGCAAGAAGCAAAGCTATGTATATCTATCCATGATATAGGCCGAGCTTATGGTACACTCAGCGACAGTTCAGAAGAGTGTTTGGCTCTGAAAATTTTTGGATCACTTAGGGGTTGTGGCAGATAGTGGGAGATCAATGAATGATTTATTGAGAAAATCAAGCCGTCATTGACCACACCTGAGACCCTAAGTATCATAGTAAGACCAAACACATTAATACCTAATACCACGTTATGAGAGATATCACCAAGAAGAGTGAAGTGACAAATTAAGTACATTACTATACAGTATGTTGGCTGATTCCTTCAATAAACCTATTGTGAGAAATTCCTGTATGAGATATAAGAATCATTGGGTTTGTGTGTATATTGACATTTGTTATCTTATATTAATACTTATTGTGTTGTATATATATGATATGTGTGCATAATTGAGTCACGAGTTTATTTATTACACTATTTTATTGTCATATATTTTGTGATATATTGTGATAAATGATATATCAGGCAGGCGTGGTCGACTCTCTCACACGAGTGACCACCTCCAGCTCTGAGTGAGCAGATATGAGACCGTTTCTAATTATAAGAGACTCTGAGAGTGGCTCTACTAAAACATAAGTTGCCCTTATACGTGTTCAGAATGAGGTCATATGCGATATGACCAACATGGATGTACCCACATCCATGTTGCTGTAAGTATTTAGGTTTGAGATCTCAGATATCACTTGTGACTAGTGATATTGTCCCTGAGACACTCTCTCTGAGATTTCTGGATAAAATCTTATGTGTAGACTGGGTCTCATATCTATACAGTGTTAGAAAAATCTAACATATACCCTTTGAGAGATGAGGGAATAACATTGTGGCATACGTTTCATATCGTATGTGATATGACAATCAGGGATAGTAGGAGTATTATTTGAGACATTGACATGATTTAGATCTCTGTTCCCACTGTGTGAGACTCGAGATCCATTGGGTGGGATCTCTTGTATTCTTATCATTTTCGGCTGTTTCTAGAAATCTTGACTCAGTATTGCTATTTTAGTCTGTTTACCGATGACCCGGAAGATTAATTGAGGTCTGAGGGACAGATCGAAGAAAACAACTGAATTGAGGCTAATAGATTCGAGTTTGGGAAAAGGAAGACCAATTGACATTACATCATTGTATTGTATTCACCGGTTAGCCTATTATGCCTGTTCACGTTGGGATGTAAACATAATAGTGGATACACAGTCGAACGTTTATTGGGGATTACTTTCGATAAGGAAAGTAGTTCGATGGATGTAATTAGTCTTAGATTTGGGGTGCAGCGAGTTATTTTTGGTATTAACGATAGTTTCTCGATCATCCCAACAGATGCATTGAGTGATCTTTGCTTGCAGGTGTATTCGTCGGTCGCACGACATCTAATCTAATATGAAAGTCTAGCAGGGTGATGAGAAAAATCGCATGAGTTGTGATTTTGTGACGAATACAAAATAACCTCATATGTAAGTGGGAGATGTTTGATTGATATGCTCTAAAGGGGTATTTTGGTAATTGTGAGGGTTTAGTGGGATAACTCCCACTAACCCATAATTGTCATAAAATTACTTTCCTTTAATTCTCTCCACAATTAACGTATACAATTAGAGAAGAAGACTAACTCTCTCCAATGGCTCTTTTGAGTTGAGAAGCCATTCTAGGGTTTTTGAAGAATGACTTGAGAGAAAACAAAAATTGTCTATAGTGAGAATAAGATAAGGGATCAAAAAATTTTTGCGTAAGAAAATTTTTCTCGTCGTAACAATCGTCGGACTGAGGGTTGTAGTGTCGTGATATTACAGTGATGGTTCGATTAACATCATGATTACCATTCTAGTCGTAAGATCTGATCGAGAGACGTTTGACTTGATTGATTATTAAAGATTTTACACATTAAAAAATTTATTCTAAATCCGATTCCTATTTTATTTTTTGAGAATTATTTGTATGCTTACGCTCAACACGATACTCATAGAAAAATCCAACAACAAATGTCAAAGCAATGTTATTGTCTCAGAAAAGTCTCGGGCGATATTGTAATACCGCATGAGAGAGAACGAACATGGCCCTTCTTTGGTCATTTGCTGCTACAGTCACATCTTACTGTCAGCTACATAACTAATATTTTAAAAACATAATTTACTACCAAAAAATGTCTAGTTTTTAAAAAATGAAAAAAAAAAATTGCACAGTATGTTTATTGCAAAAGATATTTAGGTCAACCAGAAATACTATGCGATTGGTGCATTAGTCTACGGTCCCTCTCCGTAGAAGTTGCATTTTCATATATATATATATACATATATATATTTAAAAAAAAAAGACGCTGTAGTTAGTTTTATCCAACATGGATTTTTCTTAGTTTTTCTTTTTTTTTTTTGAGAAAAATATGAAATATCCCAGATATCAAATATAAATAACCACCTAAATTTTTAAAGAATATAAAAATTTCCATTTAATTATAAAAAATTATAATTTTAATAATTCCTTAGAGGATCTTTTGAAATTTATAGAAAAATATAATATGTGATTATAATAAAAAATAATTCATTTATTTAGTTATTAATTATTGTTTTTACAATTTTAACTCACCCTCGCTCTCAATAATTTTGATCAGACAATTCAAAACTTTTCTTCACTATTTTTTATCTCTATTCCGCTACTCCCTCATCATTTTCCTCACCAAAACCGCTATTTTCCAGAGAGAGAAAGAGATACGGTTGCTTAATCTTCAACACCAAAACTTCTTTTCAATCACTTAAAGCCCTCGGCTTTTCACATCTTCGTTTACCCCAAAACCAAAAATTTCGGAAAAAGTATTTCTCATGCAAGCCGCCTGCAATCAAAGTCTCAATCACTGAAGCAATTGAACGGCGTGAGGAGTGAGTTTAGTAATGTTGATCAAAGGTTCGGAAAAGTGCAGACATCAAAAAAGAGATTGTAGCCGGTGTACGTTGGTTTAGAGAATAAATCGAGATTTTATTTAAAAAATTTAAGTTTGAATCTTGGATAAAATAAATCATATTAGAGAGAGTTCTATCCCTCAGAAAGATTTTAGCGATTTGATTTAGAATAATCAAAGTACAATTTTAAAAATTGAACGATGAATCAAATTCAAGACTGGGAAAAACAAAAAAAAAAGAGATTGTTTCGAATGTGCTGAGAGACACAAGTATTCTCTCTCTCTATCTCTCTCTCTTGTCGTGTGGTGGTTACAAAATGGATTGTCTATTCCATTATAGAAAAATAATGTCTTATGACTCTCATAACAATGATATTTAGGAAAATAGATTTTTTCTTTTTTAAATTTTAAAATGTTATGATTTAATTGCTTCTTAATTTAATATTATTAATCACATTATAACACTCAATCTATTAATTTAACCGTTACATCTCCATCTCATACTAGTGGATGGATGTGTTATTTATTTATTAGAAAATAATTTTTTTTAAAGACTTAGTTTAATTACTACCTAATTTAATGTTATTTATTGTTGGAGTCCATTTTTACTCCACAGATACCTGTTCTTCTGACTCGAGTAGGGAGCCGATGATGGTGGTATTTGTCAGTTCTTCACGGATGAGAAACCTACAAAAACCCTACCGGGACTGGTTCGGCGGGGGGACCCTGACGTTCAAGTCAGTATGAGTGATGAAATAAAGATTAATAATAGTCGTAGATATCATATCTCCGATTATATATAGAGTAAAATACGAAAACATACCTCTGATCGTATAAGATTGAACATGAAACCCTATTTTTGTCGGTATATGTAAATGAGTATGAAACCCCCCTGAATGACATATAGAATTGGATATAGAACCCCTCTGAACGATGAATAGAACTGCCTCTCTTTCGTGTGTAAATACTGAGTTCCCTCGAGAGTTGTCTATACTATGTATTTAGAGCCTTCAAGAGATGTAGAAAATCTTAGATTTTTTTTTTGTTTGAAATCTTTCAAGATGGTTAGGATTGTAATTAGAGATTTCTGAAAAATTTAGATTTCCTCAAGATTTAGAAAAATTTAGAACTTAAAAAAAATTCCTTTTCTTTATGAGAGTCCACAAAAATTATGATTTTGTAGAAATATACAAAAATTTGATCTTGATGGTGATTGTCTTCCTTATCGGATAATCATGTATGATTTTGGAGATCTATTAAATATGATACCATCATTTGTCCCCACTCCTAATTGCATTTTGAAGAAATGATATTAGGAGTAGAGTGACTTGTAAGAGGCCTCCTAGAAGACCGAAAGGTCAAGAGATCAGTAGGACAATAGACTGAGAGATCAAATGATCGAGAGATCGAATCATCAAGTGATCGTGTGATGAGAGATCGACAGATCGATAGGTTGAGTGATCGTGAGATCCAGAGGTCGAATGATCGAGTGATTTCAAGACCGACAGGTCGAATGATTGGGAGACCGATAGGTCGAATTATCGAGAAATTATAAGACTGACAAGTTGAACGATCGAGAGAATATCAGACCGACAGATCGAACGATCGAGAGAAAAATAGACTAATAGGTCGAATGATCAAACGATTGGGAGATTGATATGTCAAATGATCGAACGATTGGGAGATCGGTAGGTTGAACTATCGAGAGTTACGAGACCGACATGTCGAACGATCGAGAGAATACTAGATCGACAAGTCGGACGATTGAGAGAATATTAGACCGACAAGTCGGATGATCGAGAGAATGTTAGATCGAAGCATCATAGCTCATTCGGAGAATTAGATCTCATCGGTAGATCGGGATGACATGGACTCGTTTAGCGAGTTCCGTCACTTATTGATAACACATTCGAACGATAAGATTTGGGTGATTTAGGCCCACCGTACGATAGGAAACTTTTAGATGGAGGAGCCATATCCACTCGTTCGAGGAGTTCCATCCCTTATTGATGACACGTTCGAACGATATGATCTGGGCGATTTAGATCCGTCGTACGATAGGAAACTTTTAGATAGAGGGGCCGTGTCCACCCGTTTGTGGAATTCCATAGCTTATTGATGACACGTTCGAAAAATAAAATTTGGGCGATTTAGGTTCGACATACGATAGGAAACTTTTAGATGGAGGGGTCATGTCCACCCGTTTGGGGAGTTTCATCCCTTATTGATGACAGGTTCGAACGATAGGATTTTGGCGATTCAAACTCGCCGTATGATAGGAAACTTTTTGATAGAGGGGCTGTGTCTATCCGTTTGGAAAGTTCCATCCCTTATTAATGATACATTCGAACGATAGGATCTGGGCGACTTAGACCCGCCGTATGATAGGAAATTTTTAGATGGAGGGGCTGTATCCACCCGTTCGGGGAGTTCTATCCCTTATTGATGACACGCTCGAACGATAGAATTTGGATGACTTAAACCCGCCATACGATAGGAAACTTTTAGATAGAGGGGTAGTGTCAACCCGTTCGGAGAGTTCCATCCCTTATTGATGACACGTTTGAACAATAGAATCTGGATAATTCAGACCCACCGTACAATAGGAAACTTTTAGATAGATGGACTGTATCCATCCGTTCGGGGAGTTCTTTCTCTTATTGATGAAAAGTTCGAACGATAGGATCTGGACGATTTAGACCACCATACGATAAGAAACTTTTAGATAGATGGGTCATGTCCCCCCATTCGGGGAGTTCCATCCCTTATTAATGACACGTTTAAATGATAGGATCTAGACGATTCAGCCCCGCCATATGATAGGAAACTTTTAGATAGATGGGTCATGTCCACCCGTTCGGGGAGTTTCATCCCTTATTGATGGCACGTTCGAACGATAGACTGGGCGATATTTGCCCATATAGGGAGATACTGATGGGTCGATTGATCAAAGGATGGAGAAGCGATTAGGAGACCAACAAGTTGAGGGATCGAGAGATCGACTGATTTACAAATCAAGTGATCGAGAGATTAACATCACCAGGTTGAGTAGTCAGGGGATTGGGAGATTGAGATACTGAGATGTTTGAGCGATCGAGAGATTAAGATATGGAGAGGTCAACAGATCGAGTAATCAGCAGATCAGATGATCAAAAGGTTGAGAAACCGCTAGGTCGATGGATCTATTAAGCGAGTGACTGAGATATCGACGGATCGATAGGTCAAGTGATCAACGAATCAAGTGATTGGAAGGTTGAGATACCGACGAGTCGATAGATTCATAAAGCGAGAAATTGAGAGATCGACAGATCAAACGATTGGGAGACTAACAAGTCGAACGATAAAGAAATCGACAGGTCGAGAGACCGACAGGTCTAGAGACCAACAGGTCTGACGATTCGAATGGCTAGGAAGTTGAGAGACTGTCAAGAGATTGAGAGGCCAACAGGCCAAACAGTGGAAAGACTTACAAGTTGAACAATCAAGGGCGACATAGGCCCGTTAGGGAGATAGATCCCGTCGGTTGAGTTAGGGTGATAGAGACCCGTTCGGGGAGATAGATATTTTCGATAGAGTTTGGGCGATAAAGACCCATTCGGGAAAATAGATCCATTCAATTGAGTTAGGGTGACTGAGGTCCTTTGGAAAAATAGATCCCTTCGGTTGGATAGGACGACTGAGGTCTTTCGGGGAAATAGATCCCTTCGATTGTTCAGAACGATTGAGACCCTTCGGGGTGATAGATCTTTTCGATAGATCGGGACGACATAGGCCCGTTCGTTCGATAATATACCATAAGACAGATAGTCAACAAATTATCCACACGAAATTGAGAGAATGAGGGCGAGAGAATAACCTAACAAGGGGTACCCTCGACTATCTCGTCCTGATTGTCACATAGTTGAATGAACTTTGTCAAGAAGAAGTGAAACCAGATTTGAAATTTCTACGATCGGTCAGTCAATCGTTCTCACAGACGGCCCTAATCTGTTGGAGTCAATTTTTACTTCACAGATACCTGCTCTTCTGACTCGAGCAGGAAGCCGATGACGGTAGTGTTCATCAACTCTTCACAGATGAGAAACTTACAAAAACCTCACCGGGGTTGGCCCGGCGGGGGGATTCCGACGCTCAAGTTGGTATAAGTGATGAAATAAAGAATGATAGTATTCATAGATACTTCCAATTGTATATATAGTAGAATATGAAAATATACCTCTGATCATATAAGATTGAGCATGAAACTATACCTTTGTCGGTGTATGTAAATGAGTATGAAACCTCTTTCTGAATGACATATAGAATTTGGTATGGAATCCCCTCTGAATGACATATAGAATTAGGTATGGAACCTCTCTGAATGATGAATAGAACTACCCCTTTTTTGTGTGTAAAAACTGAGTCTCCTCTGAGAGTTATCTATGCTCTATATTTATAACCTTCCAAAGGTGTAGAAAACCCTAGTTTCTTTTTGTTTGAAATCTTTCAAGATGGTTAGAATTGTAATTAGAGATTTCTGAAAGATTTAGACTTTCTCAAGATTTAGAAAAGTTTAGAACTTTAGAAAAATTCTTTTTCTTTATAAGAGTCCATGAAAATTATGATTCTACAGAAATATAGAAAGATTTGATCTTACTAGTGATTGTCTTCCTTATCGGATAACCATGTATGATTTTGAAGACCTATTAAATAGGGTACCATCATTAACCATACTATAGCACTCACCAATTAAATCAACCATTCCATTTCCACGATATATTGATGGATGAGTGAGACATTTATTTATTTAAATCTAAAAAAAATCAATATTAGGGCGGAGAAAGAGAGTAATAAATAAATAAACTAGAAAGAGATATTATAGAATACCAAACTTTCATCGATTCATATTTTTGAGAATACCATTTGATCGGATACTTATGGGAGTTTATTTCACATCCATCAAAGAATGTTTAAGAGATATTTCGTTTAATTCCCATATTTCATTCTCAGTCACCTTTGTATCAATTTAGATTGTTATTAAATATCGGGTATTTTATTAATTTGATTCAATAGGTTTGTATAACTTTTTTATATCTGTTTCTTGATTTTTCAATATAGTATTAGAAAAAAGGTTTATATTACACTTTAATATTTATTTCTCGGTTTCATTAGAGTTTAATTATTTTATTGAATTATTGTATTTGAGTAAAACATTTTCGTATTCTATTCTTATATATGTGTTTTTGTTCTATTCATATATATGTCTCTTTATGTGTATGGTTTTATTGTGAATAAATTTTCATTTATTTTCCTCTTAATAAGAAATCATGTTATTGAAATTTACAAATTTTTGGATTTTTATTAGATATCGCGTATTTTGTTAATTTGCTCAAATAGGTTCATATGACTTTTTGATATTTGTTTTCTGATTTCTCAATAGATAAAAGGGTTTATATTACTCTTTAATATTTGTTTCTAGATTTTCATTAAAATTACATTATTTTATTGAATTATTGTATATGAGTAGAAAATTTTTGTATTCTATTCTTTTGTGTTTTTGTCTTTTTTTATATATATTTCTTTATATATGTATGGTTTTTTTTTGTAAATAAATTTCTGTTTGTCATTCTTTCAAGAAATCATCTTATTGAAAATCGTAAATTTTATTATTTTTAATACAAACTAATTATGTTTTTATTTATTAATTTCTCAATATAAATTTATTAAGTTATGAATATAAATAATTTATAACAATCTGATAATATTAATACACCACACGTGTGGTGGAAACAAAAAGAGTAGGTGCCTTATGAAGAGTTCCATTTCAGTGATAAAAATAAAAAATTATTAATCAATAAAAATCAAATTTATATCACAATTATATAAGTCATCATTTTTTTTTAACTCTTATCATTCTTTTATTTAACTTATCACTTATATTATGTGATAGAGAATTTTACCCACAATGTAAACGCGAACATATTACCTGATTATTATTATTATTATTAAGCAAGCAATAGGGTAAGATGAGTTCACCGCCTAGGAACCGAAGTTTTTGCTGTGTCCGGTAAAGCATGCAACTCCCGACATTTTCTCAAAATGCGATTGAAAATGTTATGAACTAGAAACCTCTAACAAGAAGTTTAGTACACCAGCATTACTACAAATCATACAGAGTATGAACAAACTTTCATCAAACATTTACCCATGGTACATAAGAAAATGTAGCCACAAACAGATTAGCAACTGGGGAGACGGACCACATTCCAGGCTCCCCAGCTGAAATCAACTCCACAGCAGCAGGCTTCGTCCTCCATAGAGCTGCTGAGCTGAAATCACTTGGGATTTCTTAGAACTATAATAACAGAGTCACCGCGTAGAAACATCTTGCTGATGAACCTGTCCTTGTTAACAGGATGAGCTTTCTTCTTTCCTTTGCCAGTTTTTGGTACCTGCAACAGTAGCAAGGACTGTTATCATCAACGCAAGGTATATAGATCAAAATAAATAAATTTGTTTATATGATGAAAACAACCTCAGTCCACATCTCCCTAACATTTTCAAGAACCATGTTACAGTGCCGATCAAAAGCTCGCACACGACCAAGAAGCTTCTTATTGTTCCGACAG
Organism: Dillenia turbinata; assembly: GCA_037126225.1. Classification (NCBI taxonomy): domain Eukaryota; kingdom Viridiplantae; phylum Streptophyta; class Magnoliopsida; order Dilleniales; family Dilleniaceae; genus Dillenia; species Dillenia turbinata. Next base: position 13,671,564 of record JBAMMX010000011.1, read on the forward strand.
TTAATAAGAACCTGAATATTCATGAGAAATTGATAGCGTCAAAGCACATCACAAGCACAAAAAACTAAAACTCAACTTGTCAACCTGCGAGCTGAAAGGTGGATGGTTGGGTAAAATGATTACCTGTGTGTTGTTTTTTACACTCATCATCAAAACAGAAAGTGGTCCTGTATTGAATTCCTCTTCCTCATTCTTTGTTCCCTGCAGCAGAGACGCTTCAATTAGAAATGCACGAGTAGAAAATATCAGCACCAAAGCTCTGATATCTTTGAAAGCTACTAGGACTAACAATGTGGATTCATGGTCAAAGAAAATGCAGCTAAAGATTGCAAAAATACAAACAGAGACAACTTAAAGGAAAAACAACACAAGAAAAACCCGCAAAAGGGCCTCATAAAGGGGGGAAAAAAGGCAGCCCCTAAAACGATAACTTAGCCCTGTAACTGCACCTGCAACCTTTTCTAATAAGTTAATAAAGTAAAACAAGATGCTAAAAAATGGGCCCAAGATTTCTAGCAGATTAACATCCCTTCCAGTATAGTACAAGTATTAAAGGGCTGCAAACAAACACAACCCTCTAATCACCAGCTCAGCTCTAGGCTCATTTGTTTAGTAAGCTCATTTTAGAGGCTAGATAAGTTTTCAAGCCAGCTTGAATTCATCAAGCTCAGGTTGTTTGGTTTGTGAGCCAGCTCAATTATAGGCTAGCAGGCCAGTTTGATTAAGTTGCCCATAGACTCGTCGTACAACGCATTTAGGAAAATGCTGGGATTATGCAATGTTTAACCTAGATCTGTAAATCTTTTCGTTTTTTCAACTTCCTTAAAAGCTGTCTCACCCACAGATCTGACCGTTGCAATCAATCTTCAGTTTCCAATTTGGCTGCTGTGTACCGAGGTCCAGGTTGGAAGCTGCATTTCACCACCGCTCATAGCCTCTCTCTCTTAATACTACCCAATGAAGTGAGAAGGATTTCTATATTTGGTACTACTGTGCTTAAAGCTTAGCTGGTGTACTTTGGCCATCAAGGGGCAGATTATGTCATGGGTTTCCATTAAGTGCATTTGATTTGCCATGTTTGATAGTAATTTGCATTTAAATTAGCTTGAAACTCAAATTTTGTATCTGAATCCAACAATGGTTTAAGTAGCAAGAATGAAGATAGATAAATCAGATTGGTGTTTCTTATCAAGCTTGAGCTTAATTAATTTGGCAAGCCAAGCAAGTCAAGCTCAATCATAGGGCTTTCCCAAGAAGCCAAGATCAAGCTTGAATATTGGAGCTTGACTCAAATTCCAACTCAATTAATCCTGACCAAGCACAGTTCAAGCATTCCAAAGCTCAGCTTTGCTTGGCTTATTTGCAATGGTAATATATTGTAACAATAAACTAACAACAATATGCAATTAAAAACATTTAACACAGAAAGCAGAGCTACAAACACATACTGTAAACAACACCCAATTAGGAGAGAGAAAAAACAAAGAAGTAAAAACATGGTATTTATGGAAAGAAAAGCAGGGGAAGTGAAGGTAGGCATATCGAATAGTTAGAGCTGAGACATACATCTTCCTCCATCGGCCGACTGCAAAGAAAAACAAGTAAACAAAAGGAACATCAGCTTCTGGGTAAACCAAATTATCAAAACATCAACACATCCACAAAAATAGGACATGCTTTTACAAAAATTGATAGGTAATAACAAAGTGAACAAATGAAAACCTCATATTGAGAAACACAGCTTTTTATCTTTTCCAAGAGCTTTTGCTCACGTCTCACTGCAACAAAAGGTATAAAAAAAATAAAAACGCATTAACATGCTAAACCATAGACTAAAGTTAAAATCATAACAATAGGCAACAAAACCACATGACATATGACATTAAAAGACTGCTTTTGAAATTTTTTAGTGGCTTCCACTTGGGATGGCCACAACATTGGGCTTTTCAAGCACTGAAACAGATACCTGAACAGGAGGATATACCATATAATGATACCATATGATGGCCAAAACTCTTCAAACATATATTGTACCTTTTTAACTTCAAAATACACACATTAAAATCTAGTCTATTACTGTTTTACATTGGCCCATAGATGAGCAACTAATACATAAAATTATTCATTATTGATTTTATCAATTGACCAACTTGAGTTCAATTCATGGAGGCTCGATGAATGAGGATATAAGGAGCAAAAAAGATCCAGTGGGTCAGAAATCCATTGAAAGAAGATGTTACTCGAGCTTCTTCAGCTCAGGTCTCCATAAATTTCCAGATGGAACATATTAGAAGAATGAAGGTTATCTTCTTAATCATCACTAGAGGCCATATAAAGATTCAACCTTGGGATACTCTAGATGCTAAAATCTGACTCAAGCCATTGACATCCCCAAATGTAGAGACAACTTTAATACCCTTTACAAATCAAAGAATGGAAAAAAGAAGGGCAGGAAAAAGATGTTTTTTGAGATAGGAAAAAATAATAGCTTTCATTTCTAACTGCCTGTGGAAAGACCAGCTTTATAAGCCACTATAAAAGTTCTGGTGAATAAAAATGGTTTAAATTCTAGTTCACAAGACCTTCATTGAAGGGCACAAGCATCAAAAGCCCTAGCTGAATATAGTAGGTTTGCCTCTACAAGAAAGAGAAAGGCATTCAATATCAATATACTCATACAATGACAACTTTACACTCATTTACATAGAATTGTCGCAGTGACATTTAATCCTTCAATTCAGTTTAATTTTTCCCTTCAAAGAACGAATGTTAAATAAAATAATAACACAAGAGAATGCTGTGGTCTATGCACCACATGGACCTGAGAAATAGGACATGCTTATAACAAAAATAACAAAAACTTAACATAAAATTTACACTGTATTTTGTTACAAAGAAGTACGTAACAGAATGCATCCAAAGGTCATGCCTGTCAGACAATAGTCCAAGCAACATAGGTCATGGTCCTATCCGTCCTATCATACATCCTAAGCCAGCTTTAAGAGGCTGTGAAGTTCAAAATCTAGTATTTGACTGCTCTCCTAAAGTAAGGATCATTACATTCTAAAATAGAGTTTCGCGCCTTTACATTTAGATCATGTCCCCTTATGAAGCAGGCAGCATCATAACTACAAAACAAGTGCAACAGATTTTACCAGGAACCTTCTTATACTCTGGTTGCAAATCCAACAATCTCCCTTGGGTGTTAGCCCACATGGTTATTGTGAAAAATAACACAATTAAAACGTAAAAAAGAAAGAAAAAGAAAATAAACAACTCAAATAATCAGCAAAATTAAGCATACAAGATGCACAAAAGATCTCACTGAAGGCTCTTCAGTTCAGGTCTCCAAAACTTTTCCGCATGGAACATCTTGGACGAACGAAAGTTTTTAATTTCTGTCATCCTTAGAGACAAAAGGAAGATCTTTCAATGCACTTCTCATTTACATAAAGGGCTACATAAATTGAAACGCTAAGAAAAACACAATTAAAATCATTTTGAAAACCCCATTAATAATTTTGCCAAAAAATCTAAATTATAGAAAACCCAGAAACAGAACAAATCGGTTTTAGGGTTTCAATTACTCTACATATCTAGACAAAAGCATAAACAAGGGAATTAAAAAAGTAAACATGTCTCTTCAGTTCAGGTCTCCATAATTCTTCCGCATGAAATTTCTCAGAAGAACGAAAGTTATGATTTTGATCATCATCAGAGACACAAAAAACGAAACTCTAATTTCATCGCAGAATATACAAAAACACAGAAAAGAGCAGCATTACCCGAGGAAAACAATAGGATATGAAAGAAAATCAAAATTTTCGGCAGGAATTGAGCTCGGGAGAGAGATCTAAAAATTGAGAAGAAACTCAAACCTTGTGGTGGCGGTGAATAGCATCAATCAGACGACATCGACGGAATAGCTTTCCGTTTTATAGACAACAGAAACCCTAGCTCTTTGAGTGAACTAGGGTTTTTACTGTAGAGGAAGACTAGAGTCACGGTAACGTCTGTGTTTGTGACCAACATAACTATTCTGCACCCTTCATTTTTCCAGATGTGATCGTGTTCGTCCGTCCCCTTTTTATCATATAACCGTTTAGTCTGGGAAAAGTGCAATTTGGGTCTCCCTTTTGGGTCAAATACAAAATAGTCCTTAAACTTTTCTTTTTCACAAACAGCACCCTTCACTTTTAAAAATTTAGTTCTTCCTTGTGGGATCCATTAAATTTGTTGTTAAATGTCGAGAAAAATAGGTTTTAATCAAAATTATGAGATAATTAAAATTAATTAGGATAATTAATTAGGTTTTTGAAATATGTAGAAAAATTGATAAAATTGAAATTGAACTAGACAAATTAATTTGCAACTCAGACAAGTTGACCTTTACATCAAAAGTATCAAAAATTTGAAATTTGATTAAGTATAGGATATTTCAAATCGACCAAGTATTAGACAAGTTGACTTGAAGAATTCAGGTCTTAAAAGTCCTAACTCTGCACATAACCAAGTTTACTTGCCCAACGGATAAGTCGACCATAACCTATAATAGGATGAACTTAAGTCGAATTAATTATTAAAATAAGTCGACCTATCAAATTCATGACTCAGAATCCTAAGTCTACATTCTAACAAGTCAACTCACTAGAATTACAAGTCGACTTGAGTAATGGATTTCAAAAATTTTCTAAATATAGGGAATCACAAGTCGACCTGAAACATTTGATGATTGACCTCCAAAATCATAGTCACAGAAGTATATTTTGAAACTTAACCAAGTTGACCCATCATTAGTACAAGTCGATCTGATCTAGTAACAAAAAGGAACTTGAGTCGACCCATCAAGAAGTCAAGTTGACTTATATAATCAAACTCTCAGAAAGTCTTATTTGTAACATAATCAAGTCGACGTAGGGTTAGAATCAGTCGACCCGTTCCTCGTGTAAAAAAGAACATAAGTTGATCTAGCCATAAGACAAATCGACCCAAACAATGGAGATCTCAAAAACTAGTGTCTGAAACATATGTTAGCCAACGTAAGAATAGAACAAGTTAACCTAAACTTGTATTGTGTCGACCTAACAAAATTATGAGTGGACTCGCACTTACACAAGCCGACTCACAACCAAAGCAAATCAACTTATCTCACATACAAATGTTAGTGAGTCGACCTAAGCACTCATCAAGTATATCTAAGCAATTCAAGAATATAGATAGAAGTCAAACTGATCCTATGCTGAATCGACCCAGAGATCTCAAAATTCAAAGATAAGTCAACTCAAAGCTCCATCAGGTCAATTGGATGTAAGTAATATTCATGTATTTAGAAAAACTGTTTCGAATTAAATGAAAAGCACAACTATCTCACCAACATCTGTGATGCATTCAATGAACTCTAACGGTTAATTCACAATCATGGATATAAATACAACTATAAGATAAAGAGCTAAGGTATCTTGAATGCATTGTTAGAACAAGTTGAATAGCTCAAGTCATACTCAACCTTGATTGCTTTCTTCGTTGTACTTTCATGATTATATTTGAGGGTTGTGGGCTTTATTTTGTAATATATTTACACTCATTCTCAGTTGTAAAAGATCAAAAGAGTGTGCTTCTTGATCTTAGATATGAATCTATTGATAAGAAACTTGTGTGGGTTTGCTTGCTCCTGGGAAAGGCAAGTGTGAGTGTTTGGGTAGAGCACTTATAAGATTAGCTAGATCCTGTGAAGCTAGTTGTGTAAAATATTCTTGAATAATAGATTCGAAAATGCAGGTGAAATCTGAAAGTAGATGTACACCAAGAAGATGGATCCACTATAAATTGTGTGTCCTCTGTTTCTCTCTCTTCTATTTCCTATACTTCTTTATTCATAGATTAATTTCCTTTTAAATTTTAGAAAAACCAAAATTTTGAATAACCTATTTACCATCCTTTAGGTTATCACATTTTGTGTCTATAAGTGGTATTAGAGCAGGTTTTCTGGAAAGAGTTCAACAACCTCAGAAATGAAGATAAAAAAATGATACTAAATGGAGATAGTGTTCCATTTAAAGCTTGCTAAACTAATACAACACCCTTCTTCAATGATAACAACTGTAGCTATTGGAAGTAAAGAATGAGAAATTTTATAATGGACTAGCTTGTGGGATCAAACAACTTGGGACTCCACAATTTCATAATGGCAACAACTACAACTACTTCGATGCATGACAAAGTCATGCAAAGCTAAAGTGACGACAATTGAAGAATCTAAGAACTTGGAGACTCTCACAATGGACCAGCTTGTGGGATCCCTCACAACCCGTAAAATGAAGATGAATTCAAAGGGAGCTGGGAGTGAAGAAAGAGGAAAATCAATAGCTTTCAAAGCTGAAAGTGACAAAGAGAGCTCTAGTAATGATAATGATGATGAAGACATGGTCCTCCTGACTAGAAAATTCAAGAAATTCATGATGAAGAAGAAAAATAGAGAAAGAAAATAATTTAAAAGGCCAAAAAGAAAAGAGGAGATAAGGTGTTATGAATGCAAAAAGTGTAAATATATCAAGGCTGACTGTTCGATGCTTAAAAGGATTGAGAAAAAGGAAAAGAAGGGAAAGAAGAAAGCTCTAGCAACATGGAGTAATGTGAACAGTAGCTTGAGCAAAGATGAACATGAAAAAGAATAGGCAAATCTTTACTTTGAAAGATGATCTGGATAATGAGGTAACATCTTCCTCCAACTATTTTTCTGATTCTGATGATGAGTTATCCATAGATGAAATGCATGAAACTTTAATGGAAGCTCTTAGAGACCTTAAGAAAATAAATAAGAAGAATAGTGCTTTGAAGAAACAAATAGGTGAAATAGAGGAGGGGAGTAGTTGAAAAAAAATAAAAATTGAGGAACTTAAAAGGACAAACAATATCTTAGAATAAGAAAAGAACTGCTTGCATATAGAACTAGAAAACAAGAAGAATAAAGTAAACGAATTACAAGCTAAGGTTGAAATTGCAAGGAGTAAAAATCGAATTACTAGTAAGAATAACAATGAGAACTTAGAAGAGATATTAAATCAAGAAGAAGAAAGAAATAAAAGATTAAGTTCTTTATTGTACAAATTTGCACAAGGGCAAGAGAAATTAGGTTTGATGTTAGGAGCCCAAAGGACTATTTATGATAAGGCAGGTTTAGAATTTAATCCCGCCATAACTCGAAAGAAACTCTATGGTTTCTTTGCTTCTAGTTCAAAGAACATCAATCGAAACACTAGATGCCATCATTGCATGAAGTTAGGACACAATGCACATCATTGTAACCTTAGAGAGAAAATTAGCACAAACCAAAATAAAAGAACTGTAGTTCATATTAAATGCTCACATTGCCACAAAGTTGGACATAGTATGGACACATATTGGTTTAGAAACATGACATCTAGGAGAATAACTGTCACACCCCGAACCGGGAATCGTGAACAGCTGCCCGTTGCCCTGGATGCCGGCTGTATTTTTACAAAAAATTAGGCAGAACCTCCCCATAAATCGGAGGTCTCCCATGTATAAATAAACCTGTATACCTGTATAATTTAAAATCATCCTGTAAATTAAACAAATGGCCATCTCGGCCTTTCCAAAACCAACAAATCCCACAACCGACATCCAGAACAACGCAAGGCTAAATAAATTACCAATAGTCCTAGCCACAGACCTCTACTGTCATGCCCAACTAGAGCATGAGCAGCAGCCACACCGAACGGACCTAAATTTATACAAATATATTACAAATTCCCGAGTTAACACTTTAAATATTTACAAATGTCTCAATGCAAGTGAAATATGAGAGATTCGCAAACAAAAGTCCAAAAATTATACAGTCATCCCATAATATGTACATGGCCAACTACGGACCTCAATATCAAGACCATGCATGGTCGATATAGAGTACGAAATTCATATTTTCAATTAAAACTTAAATCTCACCGTCGTAAATACTAAATCCACCAACAAACTATCAAACCCTCTAGAGCCAAATGCGTCGCCCTAGCACTATAATCCTGTCTGGGGAGGGAAAGAGGAGGGGTGAGTACTCAGGGAAGAATACTCAGTGAGTGACTGGGTCAATGTAATCGTCTAATATGGGGTGTGAAACTGGAGTGTCAAAGCATAAGTATACAAATCATATTTCAAATTTTTATGCTTTTCATTTCAACAATATATCATTAGCACACATTATCAAATCAAATATGCATCCAAAGCACTGTCACTAAAATCATAGAGCTGCCAACCGAAAGTGTCCTGACAGAGGTCTACCTCGACCTATGATAGGCACACTAGGGGTGTTATATGCAAATTTATTTAAAGTGCTCTCTACCCTGGCGTTGGCGACGGACCTCGTCCAGGTGCTAGACTTGGATAGCATCCAAATCCTCCCCCTTTTGGGTTCAACCTGGCTAGTACCGTGTCGTAAATATAATCTCGATAACTCGGGGGATACCCCAGACTTAGGCATATCCGGACGCCACCCAAGCGCCTCTCATGGTGTCTTTCGTAGCTACGGAACAATACATACCAAAGCCCTCAAGGGCAAAATCAATATCATATCAAACATGTGCCGTAAATCAGGTTCACAAACCAAATGCAACATATAGCATAAAATGACACATTATACATTTCAACCATATGGATGCATATTTTCATAATTCAACCAAATTTTTGGACACTCCATCGGTTCACAAAAAGTCAGTTCCAAAACCAGTCAAAACATTTCAAGCACATGATAAATCATGCCCATTTATCAAAGTGTTGTAAAATAGGGTTGACGTATTAAACGAAAACATTGAAATAAATCCCACTCACTGTATACGGGAGGGTCAATCACTCCCTACAATGCACAACAAGTGTCGAAACTGTGCTCCCCTCGATCGGTCTCCAAGTAAGTCACTACAATTATAACACATCACATATGTCATGAATTGAAAAATTACTAAGTTAGTTAGCATTTTAACTAACCCTGTATCTAGGCCAAAACTAGGGCATGCTAAATATTCTCTCAAATACGCGCATTTCATCTTCCTCTTTCTCCATCACCAACAACAACTTCCATGTTCCATAGATTCATTCCTCATAGTATCATCACCAAGCATACATGCCTCTCATTCCAACCTTTGATTATACAAAACAGTTTGCATACAAACATATTTATTCTTTATCAAATTTTCTCTTTCAACATACAAATATAATACGTATACATTGATCATACATATACTTGAACATATTTCTCACACCTCGACCTCAATTATATCCATGCACATTCACTATTTCACCACAAAAATTCACACACTTTCTACCATTCTCCTTGGCCTTTAAGGTGATTTTAGTACACAATAACATCCCATTATACTCAACCAACAACACCATACTTTTCATCCCATATACACTTGCATATACTCACAATTCAATCAAATGAAATCTTACTCGATCCTCGATTGACCTTTCCTAATACAAAATCATAATTATGTCATCAATTTCTATTTTCTCTAATTTTTGTACAAATCTCAATTCTTCAATTCATGAATACACTCTAATGTCATCAATTGCATTTCATTTATAAATAAGTAACACATTGAATGTCAAGTCTAATGCAATCCAAAAGATCATTCAAGATCGAAAATAACCATGAAATAATAAATCTTCTCCCAAGATAGAAATTCTTTGAAAAATCATAAACTTTCTGATTCTCATCCAAATGTTTCAAAGTATATATTATTTTCAACGTAAGGAAGTCTATTTTCATAATACATGGATTGTATTTGAATTACTTATATGCAAAACAACCTATAATGTAAAAGAGTGCATCAATCCTTAAGCTTAAATCCCAAATTTCCAACTATTCTCATGCATACATTAAATTAAACTTCAAGAGAACTATTCTAATTAACTCCACATGATTCTATCATCCGGAACAACCCAATTCGTATAAAATCCTCTATTGAACCTATACAATTACGTATAATGTCAGATAACGCATTCAAATCTAATCTAATATACATCCTAACATATACAATGCATTCTTACTCTAATTTACCCTAAATTCATCCAATGTATCGAACAAAAATTTGTATTTTACCTCACCTAAGATTTCTCAGTTTATAGACCTAGCTTCTAGTCGCCAGTGTATTCAAACTCAAACTTGTAACGATTTCAATTTGCAGCAATCGTTAGAATTTAACCTAACTACTAAGAATATTCAAACCCTAGAATCAAAATTAGAAAACCTATGCTTACCTCTGCAGAACTGCGATCTAGGGTTTCCAGAATTCTACTGTCTGCGGCCTAGGGTTTCGAACAGAGGCTGTCACAATAGGGTTGCAGGAAGACCTCTAGGGAGAAAGAGCAGAGCTCGTGAGTGTGCGAGCAAAAGAGGGAGAGAGCATGAACTCTGTCGCGCGCAGAAGAAAAGAGGGAGAAGAGAGCGACGCTCTCTGTCTGCGCGGGTAAGGGAGAGAACAGAGGAAATAGTAAGGGAGAGAGAGAGAAAATGAGAGGATGGTGGCGAAGAAAGGTGGCGCGACGGTGACAGCCACTTGCAGTGGAGAGAGAGACGAGGCCGAGAATGATTCACGAGAGGTAGAGAGAGAATGCGAAGGAGAGAGTGAAACAGAAGGAGGGATAGAGACAGGGTGAGCGGAGGCGATCGGTTGAGGCGGAGGAGCGGTGGTGGTGCTCAACAACGGAGGAGAAGGAGGCAAAGAACGCGAAGAGATTCGTGAGGGAGTGAGAGACGAAGAGAGAGAGAGCGAATGAGGGAGAAATAGAGAGGGAGAAAGTGGCGGCGATAGTGGTTGGCACGGCGGTGGGGTAGGTTGCGGTGAGGGAGGCGGCGGAAGGCGAAAGAGAAGGAATCGCCGCGGGAGGAAGGTGAAGAGTCGATTTGGAGAGAGAGAGAGTAGAGAGAATGAGAAGAATTAGGGCTATTAGCCCTAATTCAAACTTCCTTTTTTTTTTTTAATTATTATTATTATTATTATTATTATTATTATTATTATTAAAACAAATTTATAAATAAATAAATGAGTGAATGACTAAATTGATAAATGAATATATATATATTTATATTCGCTTTAGACTTCAAATCGCGGGTACGACATCTAAAATTTACAAAAAATTAAATTTAAAAACCCCAAAATCGAAAATCAATATAAATAAAAATTTTTCTCTACTTATATAAACTGAGAAATATTTTATATATATTTCATGAACAGTATATTAGTACGGACACCGCTGGTCAGTGTTACAACAACAATGAAATGGGTGCCAAAGGAACTAGCTAGAAACTTACCCAAGAAAATTTGGGTATAAAGGCTAATGTTTGATTATTTATTTTGCAGACTTGTCTCAAAGCTAAAGATTTTGGAAATACATGGTTTTTTGAATAGTGGATGCTCTCGATACATGACGAGAGATTCCTCAAAGTTCAATAGCTTAGAAGAGAAGAAAAGAGGTAAGGTGGTCTTTAGAGACAACTCAAAGGGGAAGATAATTGGTATAACAAACATAGGTATGTTTTTTACACAAATTGAGCATATTCTCCTATTTAAGGGTTTAAAACATAATTTAGTTAGTATTAGTAAAAAATGTGATAAAGATTATATTGCTATGTTTGATTGTGAATGTTGTAAAGTGATAGATAATCTAAGCGAGGAAGTAAAATTTAAGGGCAATAGGTAAGGAAATATTTATGTTATTAACTTAGATAATATAAGTGAACAAGATGAAGCATGCTTAATGGGCTTAGGAAATGATGATGTATGGTTGTGGTATAGGAGATTAGGACATACAAGTATGGATCTAATATCTAAATTAGTTAGAAAAGTATTATTAAGGGCATACCAAAGCTAAAATATAAAAAGAATAAACCTTGTAATAGTTGCATGAAGTGAAAGCATGTTCAATTATCATTTAAATCCAAAAATATAGCCTTCACAACTAAGCCATTAGAATTGCTACACATGGATTTATTTGAACCAACTAGGATACAAAATTTAGGAGGAAAACACTATAGTTTTATAATCATTGATGATTACTTTAAATACACATAGGTAATATTTCTAACTATGTAAAAAAATTCCAAATGAAAAATGATGCACAATTAATAGCATTAGGAGTAATCAATGAAAAGAATTCGAGAATTGAGCACTACAGGAATTTTGTGATAAAAATGGAATTGATCACAACTTCTTGGCACCTAGGACACCACAACAAAATGGTATTGTGGAAAGGAAAAATAAAATTCTAGAGGAAATGGCTAGGATCATGCTCTGTGAGCATAATTTACTGAAATACTTTTGAATAGAAGCTAAAGAGATAGTGTAACACCAACACTGCGGTGTCCGTACTAGTGTCTTATTCATGAAATATATAAAATATTCCTTAATTATTTATATAGAGAAAAATTTTTATTTATCTTGATTTTCGATTTTGAGGTGTTAAATTAGAATCTTTGGTATATTCTAAATGCCGTATCTGTGATTTATAGTGTAAAATGAGTATAAAAATATATATATGAATATTTGTTCATTTATTAATTTATTTATTTACTCATGTAACTATTTATAAAATTTATTAAAAAAAAAGAGGAATTAGGGTTAGAAAACCCTAACTCTTCTCTCTCTCCCTCATTTCGACTTTCCATCTTCCGCCGCCGCCCTCCCTCACCCGCATCCTCTCCCTCCGCCACACACAACCGCACACCACCGCCACTCTCTCTCTACCTCCCCCTCGGTTCTCCCTCTTTGTTCCTCTCTCTATCTCTCGCCGTTTCTCCCTCTTTCTCTCGATCTCTCCCTCTCGCGATCTCTCTTCCGTCGTTCTCCCTCTCTCGATCGATTACTCCTCTGCTGCACATCGCCACCACCCATGGCCGCCACCGCTCACCATCTCTGTTTCACTCTCCCTCTCTACCTTTCTCTCTCGACCGCTCTCTCTTAGTCTCCCTCTATCACACTCTCTGTTTTCTCTCAAACTCTGTCGTGTTCTCTCTCTCAACCTTTGTCGCGCTCTCTCTCTTAGTTCTCTCTCTCACTAGCGAAATAATTTTTCACCCTCTTTCGACTGTCTCCACCATACGCAACCGCAGAGCTCTCTTCTTCTCTCTCACGCGCAAATAGTTTTCCCTCTCCCTCCTTTGCTCGCTCGCGCATTGCTCACTGTGAGCTCTTCTGCAACTCTCTCTCAGTCCCAAACTAGTGCTTTTGGAGAAACCCTAGGCTGTGACAAAACCTCATCCTCTGTGCAGGTAACTGATTCCTAATCCTAGCTTAGGGTTTTGATTATTCTAAGTAATTAGGCCTAATTGATAAATCTTGTTTCGGTTAGGAAGCACTGTAGATTTTGGAGTGGATTGAGGAGACATTCGGACGAAAGTCGTGAACTGTGAATACCTTAGGTGAGGGAAATTTCAAATCCTTTCGATAATTGAATGAATTTAGGGTTAAATTAGGGTGAGAAGTCTTCTATATGCCTAGAATGTATGTTAGATCTGAATAAGATGCATTTCTGAAATTTTATATACGATCATTAAGGCTAAGTATAGAATTGAATATGAATTTGGTTGTTTGATACAAAAGAAGCATGTTAAAGGATAATGGGATCGAGTTGAGTTGATTTGAATGGTTTCCTTTAGAGTTTAATTTGACATATGTATGAAAATAGTCAGAATTTGGGATTTGAGTTTAAGGATCGATGCAGCCTTTCTCATTATAAGTTGTCCTGCATATAGGCAATCTAAATACGATCTTCGTGTTATGAAACTAGATTTTTACACCTTGAAAATGACATATGGTTTGAAACGTTTGGATGAGAATCGAAAAGTTTATGATTTTTCAAATATTTTCTATCTTGTAGAAGATTTATTTATTTTAGGCTTGCTTCCGACTTTGACAGTTCTTTGGGATTGAATTTGACTTGACTTTGATTTTGTTGATTATTTATAAATGAAATGTGCTGAATTTTAGTGCTAAAGTGGTGTTATATATGTGTGTTTGTTGGTTGAGATGAAGATGAAAGATGCGCAGAATGTTAGAGTGAGAATGATGTATAAATATATATGTCTATTGATTTAAATGGAAAAGAAGAAAGGTATATAGTGTGCAGAAATTTTCTTACACTAATAGTGATTGAAAAGAGACCATTTACATGTTAATTGTGATGTGTATGATGGAGAAAAGGAGTAAGAATGGGTGCAGAACTTTTCTGCACTAGAAATGAATGTAAAAAGATCATTTTATGCAAATTTTTGGAATAAATTGTGAGAAAGGAGAAAGGAAGTTGTGCAGATTTTTGGTAGTAAATTGGGATTGTATGTATGTACAATTTATGCCAAAGGTGTGAAGAATATGTGTATGTGCATGTATGAGAAATGTATGTGTGTGTATTGGTGTTGAAGAAGAGATTTGAATAAAGGTATATGAGTATGAGTGTATGTGTGAACCTTGGCCATGAGGATGGATTTTGTTAATATGATTTGTGAGTTGAAAACGATGTTTCCGAATGCAAAGCTTATGTAAAGAATAGATATGTATACTTGTATAGTTGTTATATGTGTGTTGTGAAGGTATGTCGAAGGAGAGAAGTTTGTAAGAATTTGGAGTGTAAATGTGTGCATTTACTTTGACTGAGAACATTGAAGAGATTTGGAAATGGAGGGTTACGTAAATTTTGAGTTGTATATGTATGAATGATGATCTTGATGGTTGAAAATGATATTGTGTTGGTTAAATTTTGTACCTTTGGAAGGGTGTGATTGGAGTTGTTAGTTTTGGTGATTTAAAAAAGGGGATGGTTTATATGAGACATTGAGAGTCTAGTTAAAATGTATAGACTTCAATTCTATATAAAAGAATTGTTAAAATAAAATGTAACATTGAATATTTCAATGTTATGACATTTTTATGTGTTATATGTGTCAATAATGTAGTGATATATTGGTTGATCGTTCGAGGTGGACTCTTTCTGTCGTTGTGGAGCACTTTAGGGAGTGACGTACCCTCCCGTATACTGTGAGTGAGACTCTAATCTCTGACAAAAAATAATGAAATTTGATTTTTACCGTGTTTTTAACAAAACATGCTTTCGATATGCAATGATTCGACATGTGATATTAAATCTCAAATCTATTTTGTGATTATTGGAGTGTCGTAAACTTATGTTTTCTATGACTATGCATCCATGTTTGAAATGAAACAAAATTGTGCCATTACTTGAAAATTTGATAAGTTTCCTTTTCTACCGTTGCATTGGTATGCTAATTTGAAATTATTTGATGAAATGTATTGGCACGCGGATTTGAAATGCTTTAATAAACTATGTGGGTTGGATGCCTACTAGTTTTGTGATGATATGATGTGATAATATGATGAGATGATATGACTTGATTGATTCCGTAGCTACGAAGGGCGTTTGTAGTGGCACTGGGATGCCCGGATACGCCTCTGCAAGAGGTATCTGCAAACGTCACATATATATACGATAGGCGTGTCTGGTTGAACCCACATCGGGGGATGACGTGTGTCCATCACCGTCTAGCACTGGGCGGGGTCCTATTGATGAGTCTGAGTAAGCCATTGGCGGCTAAGCTCACGGCCAACATTGGGGTAGAGAGCGACTTTTGCACACTTTGCATAATAAAACTCCCGATGCGCCTGTCTTTGGTCTTAGTTGACCTTTGCCAGGATCCTTTTGTCTTGCTTTATAATATACTTGATTTTAAATGGATGCATATATGTATGATATCGTGTGATCGATTAAATGATTTCATTTTACTAAACATACCATGTTTTATTGCAAATTGTGAATTATTGTTTACGGATAACGTTGTTTGACACTCCAATGGTTCACCTACACTATTTGTGCTTGATATTAATCCCCTCACTCACTGGGTATCTTCCTTGATACTCACCCCTCTTCTTTCCTCTCTCAGATAGGATTATTGTGTTAGAGTGACACTTCAGACTCTAGAGGTTGTGGTGGATCCGGTATTCATGACGGTGAGGTCTAAGATTAAGCTAAAATTTGAATTCCGCACTTTATTTCGACCTTGCTAGGTCTTGATATTGAGGTCCGTAGTTGGCCGTGTACATATTATGGGACGATTGTATAACTTATGGACATTTATTTGCGAAACTCTCATATTTCACTTGTATTGAGGCATTTGTAAGCATTTAAAATGTAACTTGGGAATTTGTTGTATAATTTATATAAAATTTAGACCCGCTCGGTGTGGCAGCTGCTCATGCTCTAGTTGGGCATGACAGTAGAGGTCTGTGGCTAGGACTGCTAGTACTTATATTAGCCTTGCGTTGTTCTGGTTGTCTGTTGTGGATTGGTTGACAGGATTTGAATGTGATGATTGTTGTGAGGTCAGGATGACTATTTATTTTTTTGACAGGATGGATATCCATTATACAGGTTTATTTGTACATGGGAAACCTCTGAATTATGGTGAGGTTCTGCCCGATTTTCTATAAAAATGTAGTCGACATCCAAGACAACGGGCAGCTGCTCACGACCCCGGTTTGGGGCGTGACATATAGCTTGTTATATTCTCAATACAACATTGATTAAGCCAATCCTTAAGAAAACCTGCCATGGGCTATATAAGGGTAGGAAACCAAATATAGGGTACTTCCATGTCTTTGGTTACAAATGTTATGTATTGAATAATGGAAAAGACAACTTTGGCAAGATTGATGCCAAAAGTGATGAAGACATCTTTCTAGTAAGGCATATAGAATATAGCAAGAGAATAATGATGGTAGAAAAGTCAATCTATTTGCAATTTGTTGAGAGTGATCCTTTGAGTAAAAGAAGTTTTGATTATAAAGTTCAAGAGCTAAAACAAATAATAGATCAAAAGTCAATGGAAAATGAAAAAATTAAGAAAGAAATCCCAGAAAAAAAAAGTAGAAGAAGTGTAGAGAAATCTAGTGCCTTATGATGAACAAGTAGTAAAGTTCCCTACTGTACGAAAAAGTGTCAATGTATAAAACATAATTGGAGACGTAGAAGCTGGAGTTAGAACTAGATTAGCAACACAAAATCTATGTGAATATGTAGCTTTTATCCCTCAAATTGAACTTAAAAATGTTGATGAAGTTTTGAGTGATGAAAATTGGATTTTAACAATGCAAGAAGAGTTAACCAATTTGAGAGAAATGAAGTGTAGGAGTTAGTTCCCAGGCTAAGAGATCAATCCGTAATAGGAACAAAATGAGTGTTTAGGAATAAGCTAGATGAGCATTTCACAATTATTAGGAACAAAGCAAGATTAATAGCTCAAACGTATAGTTAAAAAGAGAGAATTGATTATGATGAAAACCTATGCACTTGTAGTTTGATTAAAAGCTATTAGAATGTTTCTTGCTTTTACCTATTTCATAAGCTTTAAATTATATCAAATAAATAATAAGAGTGCATTCTTGAATGGTATGATAAATTAAATAGTCTATGTGCCCATTTGGCAGGGTTTTTTTTTTTCTCAACTTGTCTTCTCCTGATAAAGAGAAAACCTGTCGAACAAAATTTCTTCTCCTTAAAAATAATTTTTTTAATGAAAAAAATAGAAAAAGTAGTTTTTAAGGAGAATCCTGAGAGGAATTTTTTAATGTTCCAACTTTTTGAGAATCATATTTTTTTATTTCACTTATATTCTCACTTGAATAATGTAAACTTTTAAATGTATCCATGATCATAAATGCTATGACTTGGGTGGGTTTAATTAATTATTTTATAAATTCTAAATATGTTCATAAATATATTTTTATTTTACTTATATGATTTGGGTATTCATAAATTTATGATTTAGGTGGGTTTAAATATTTTTTTAATAAATTTCAATCATATTCCTAAATTTCAAATTTGTTTATTTTTTTATTTCATTTATATGACTTGGGTATTCATAAATATATGACAAGAGTGAGTTTAAATATTTTTTTTTTAGTTTTTTATATTATATAAAAATGATTTTATATTTATAAATTTTTGATTTTAATAGTTTTAAAAAATAATTAATTTATTTTTATTTTAATTATTAGTATTATACTTTTTATGTTTAAAATGTAGATATATGAATTTCAATCAATCGATAGTAAGGAGAAAAAATTATACTTTATGTGTATACCATTTATGGTAATTTCATTAAAAATAGAGTTTATAAAAGTTTTTTATCAAATAGTTTATTTATGTGGATGACATAGTGTTTGGAGTAACCAATAAGGAACATTGCTAAGAATTTGCTAAGTTTATACAAGCTGAGTTTGAAATGAGTATGACAGGTGAATTAAACTATTTTTTAGACTTGCAAATAAAACAAACACAAAAGGAGATATTTATAAATCAATCTAAGTTCACCAAGGAATTAATCAAGAATTCGAATTTAGTGAGATTAAAGAATATGTCATACATATGAGCACCTTAATTAAGCTAGACAAAGATGAGAAAGGGAAAGAGGTGTGTCAAAAGCTGCATAGAAGCATGATTGCTTCCCTATTATACTTGACTATATCCATACTAGACATTTTATATAGTATATGCTTGTGTGGTAGGCTTTAATCTAATCCCAAGGAAGCACATTTAGCTACAGTCAAGAGAATTTTGTGATATTTAAAGGACTCATGCAATCTAGAATTGTGGTATGATAGGAACTCTTCATTTGACCTGCAAGGATACTCGGATGCAGATTTTGCATGTTGTGGATTAGATAGAAGGAAAATAAGTGGCACTTGCTAATTATATTGAAATTATATTAGTGTCATGGTCCTCTAGAAAACAAAATAGTATTATTACATCAACCACAAAAGCAGAGTATATGGCTATAGGGCAATGTTGTGCTCAAATTCTATGGATCAAGTATCAACTTGAGGATTATAGTTTAATTATAGAAATCATTCCCATTAAAATAGATAATACTAGTACTATAAATTTAACAGAAATCCAGTTCATCACTCTAGAACTAAATAAATTGAGGTTAGACATCATTTCATTAGAGACCATACGCTTAAAAATGATATAATTCTAGAATATGTTGAAATTGAAGAGTAAATTATAGATATTTTTACTAAACCATTAGATAAAGAGAGATTTTGCAATCTAAGAAGAGAATTGGGTATGATGGAATAGATTCTCAAGTTTAAAATGTCTAAACTTGAATGAAATGTATGTTTGAAACATTTAGGTTAATTGTTAATGAAATTGTAAAAAAATTTCAAAAGTTTGACATAAGTTATGCAACTTGCTAGAGGAATGAGTCTACTTATAGACAAGATAAGTTGACCTACAGCTTGAATTTTAGAAAAAAATTAAATGTATAAGTCGACTTACTAGGTGTGTAAGTCGACTGGATATGATGAGTCTCAACTCATGTACAACGTAGATCAACCGTGTATGTGTGCATTTATAAAAGACAATTCGACTTATATGATATATAAGTTGACTTGTAAATGATAGGACTTAGAACTGAATACTGAAAAATAATCAAGTCGACCTGTTGATACTACAAGTCGACTTATTAATCATAAGATTAGAAAGATTTCTAAAAAATAACTAAGTTGACTTATAGGAAGCATAAGTCAACCTATCGTGTAAAGCTTGCTAGATGTAAGTTGACTTATTCAAAGTATAAGTTGACTTATGAATTCTAGGACATAGAAAAAGTTTTAAAAAAATAACTAAGTCGACTTGGCTCTTCAACAAGTTGACCTGATTAATTTCAGAACAGAGTTTCACTTTGGTAAGTCGATTTGCAGTCAATGTGAGTTAACCTGTTGGAACAAACAAGTCGACTTATACCTCCCACGAGTTGACCTCATAGCTCACGAATCAAAATAAATCCCTAAAATAAAATCCAATATCCAAATTGTCTCACATGTTAATCCGAAACTGACCTGAAATTGAATATATGTTTAATTCAAGGTCAACCCCTCACAATCTTTCCCAAAATTTGAACCCTAAAACCAAATACCTAAATATCTTTTCTTTCTCTCTCTCCCTCTTACGCATGAACCCTAAATTCTCTCTTTCTCACCCTCGATGGTTTTTAATCTCAAATCTACATCTCTTTTGACATTACATGCACTTCCTAACTTACTCTCACTCTTTCTCTTGCACAAAATCCTAACCCTAGCTCTCTGTTGCACTCTCGACACATCTTCTCTCTTTGGGCAAAAACTTTATTCATTCGACAAAATCTTCATCAAGTAAAGAACACAAATGGCTTTGAAGGTGAAAGTGCTGGTGATAGCAATCATTTGTTTACACTTGAATTATATTGTTTTAGTATTTATTTATGATTTTTAGGACTATTTTAGACTTTATTTTATGATATTATGCTAATTAAATTTGTGGGTTTGTTTTTGGGGTAATATTGGGGTTATTTAGAGAAATCTAGACTAAACAGATAATAGATAGTATTTTACACATAACTTTGTGCTCTGATGTCCGATTGAGATGATTCTTATTGGGTTGGAAACTAGACTTCAAGGCCAACAAATCTTATGAGAGTCTAGAAGTTAATTTAGGCTAGAAGATGTACAAAAATTTGGATGAATTTTGGTGCAGTACTGGAAATCAAGATAAAGATGAAGTTTTCAAATCTTGGGAAAGTAAGAAGATAATTTCTATCACAATAGCAAGTTTTCAAGTCAAAGTGAAAAATCCAAGTTTCTTAGAAACTCACAAATTCTTATTGATCTAAGTTTTTAGGCCTATAAATTTGAGGTATCCCTTACACACCTAGACACAACTTTCTCCATATACATTTTAGGGTTTTATTTTTTTGATTTTCTTTAGTATGTTTAGCTAATTTTCTTATTCCTATAACTCGATGGATTCTAATTTTTGATTAATAATATGGTTTGAATTTATTTCTTTTTCTTAAGATTTATTAGTATGATTATTATTTGATAAAATTTTATTGTTAATCTTAATGCTTCGAATGTATAGATACTTACGTTTTGACAATTTGAGATTGAATGTATGCAGACCAATATAATTGCAAGAGATTAGTCCAATACAATAAGATCTATATAGGGTTATGAGATCG
The DNA here is from genome assembly GCA_037126225.1 of Dillenia turbinata. Lineage (NCBI taxonomy): Eukaryota > Viridiplantae > Streptophyta > Magnoliopsida > Dilleniales > Dilleniaceae > Dillenia > Dillenia turbinata. Next base: position 13,692,643 of record JBAMMX010000011.1, read on the forward strand.
ACAGATGATTAATTCTGTATGTGGGGTTTTAGGGAAAATATTAGATTACAGATATTTCATAAAATTTAAAGCAAATCAATTTAATCAAAATAGTATGACCATTGGGTTTTGATTAGTTGAATTAGGGATTCATTACATGACCAATGGGTAAATCTAATATAGAAAAATTTGTCATCATTAACAATGATTCTTTAGTTAATAAACTTAAGAGAATTAAAATGATTCAGCTATGTAAAAGATTAAAAACAGATTAAATTGATGTCCTAGATTTTTATTCATTGATTCAAGTCTTTTAATATTTTTATAATTTTTAATATCTTTATAATTAAGATTTGATTTGTTCAATTTTGACAGAGTAGTTTATAGTTGGTAATACAAATATTGTCATAGGAACGACATTTGCTCACACTACAACAACACTTGACTAAGATATATTTGCTTGAAATTATGATATCAAAATCGCATATCAAGTTTTTGGCGCCATTATGGGAGATATCTTTATATATCACTCAGAGTTAATCTTGTTTGATATTGAACATTATCTTCTTTAGATTTCTTGTTTATTTGTTATTTTTTTCATGCTCTTGTTAAATAGGTATTATAGTTTTTAGGGTTTTTTGAGTCCATACGGAATTCTAAGGTTTTTATAGTTTTTCTGCGGTTTGAAAATTGACTTAGGAATTAGGGTTAAGTGACTACTTTTTCCAAAGGATTTTTGCATGCTGAACAAAATCTATAGCTTTACTATGGACACCACTCTATCTTTACCAAATTCCATTATTTTCATTGGTTTTTCTATTTTTTTTTCATTTTTTTTTATTTCTAGGGTTTTTGGATTATTTTTTTGGGAGTCTTTTTGCTTATTTTTTCGTTTTCTTGTGATTTATTATTTTAAATAGGTAATATATATTTTCTTTAGTAGTTCTTGTAGACTATTTTGAAGATTGAATTTTAGGCTATTTTTGGTATTGATATAGTGCATGCTGCGATCGAAGAGTCTTGATCTAGCTGAGTTTAATCCTAAGACAGAGAGAACTTTAAGATCCATTTGTAAAAAAGCTAGTGAAGTCAAGGAATAAGTAATGGCTTAGGACAACAGAGTTATGAGGGAGTATTCGATGCCTAGATTTTAAGATATTCAGACTAATATTGCATGACTTGTAGTGAAAGTGAATAATTTTGAACTTAATTGGCATGGTGCAGGCAAAATAGTTTGATAAAGAAGCTTTTAAAGATTCAAATAGCCACTTAAAAAACTTTCTGGAGATTAGTGACACAATCAATTTGAGGGGAGTCAGCCATGAAGTAATAAGGCTAAGGTTGTTTCCTTTTTCTCTTAGGGGAAAGATAAAGATATTGCTTCACTCATTCACTACTAATCATTTTACAAATTGGGAGAATCTGTCTCAAGTATTCTTAACTAAATATTTTTCACCTGGTAAGATGGCTAAATTACGTAATGTTATTACTAGTTTTAGACACTTTGAGGATGAATCTTTATATAATGCTCGAGAGTGTTTTAGGAATTTGATTAGAAGATACCCACATCATGGTATACCTGATTAATTAATTTTGCAAACTTTTTATGGTGATCTTTTTCATTCTGTCAAAATTACCATTGATACTACGACTGGGGGTACATTTATGAGTAAGTCATATCATGAAGCATGTGTATTACTTAACAATATAGACTCTAATTAGTATGATTAGTCTAATGAATATAAGATTCCTAGACAAAAAGCTGGAGTGCATGAGGTCGAATATCTTACCATGTTTAATGCAAAAATGGACTCCACAATTAATGCTATGAAAACTAATCAAATCAATGTTGTGACTAATTAGGTTTATTCTTGTGAATCACATGGAGATTTTATTCATGTGGTTTTTGAGTGTCCGTAGGTATAGCAAGCAAAATTTTCAAACTTTGTTTGGCTATAGAATAATCCTTACTCCAACACATATAATCTTGGGTGGAGAAATCATCCAAATTTCACATGGAGTCAAGGAGCACTACCAAGACCAAATAATCCACCATGCTTTACCTTAGGAAATCCATAACTATGGGAGAACAAGATATCATGGGAAATGACAATTGAACGCTTGGTAACAATAACATGTGAAAGGATTGAGAGTTTTGCAATAGCGACCAATGAAGGATTTGAATGTTTGGCAATAATAACTAATGAAAGGTTTGAGAGGTTTGAAAATAAAATTGATCAATTGACTAATGTTTTTATTCTCTTGTAATAGGTAGATTGCCAAGTGACACTTCTCAAAGAGTAGGTTAACGCATTCTTATTGAGGAGCGGGAAAGAATTGCAGGAGGTGCCAAATCCATCCAACAAACAAGAGAAAAAACAAGAGGCCAACGAAGAGATCCAACAACCTACAAATGAGAAGGTTAAGGTACCACATTCTAAATATGGAAGTACTTTAGTTTGAGTGAATATAAGCCCCCTATCCTTTTTCCTGGGCATCTTTTATGTGCAAATATAGAATTTGAAATTTTTTTTAAAAATTTTAAGAAATTACATATTGACATTCATCTTTTAGATACTATCAGAAAAATACCAAGTTATAGGAAATTCCTCAAGGAAGTGATCATTAACAAGAAAAAGCTGGATGAGGTTTTAACCATCATGCTTACAGAGGAGTGCTTTATGATTATATAAAGAAAGCTACTATCGAAACTTAAGGGTCCGAGGAGTTTCTTTATTCTTTGTACTATTAGCCAAATTGATTTTTCTAAAATTTTATGTGATCTTGGTGCTAGTGTGAATATCATATTTTATTTTATGCTCTTTAAGTTAGGATTAAAGGAATATTGACCAACTAATATTTCTTTACAATTAGCTGATAAAAGTATAAAGTATCCAAGAGACATTATTGAGAATATACTAGTTAAAGTTGATAAATTTATTTTTCCTATTGATTTTTTTATCTTGGATATGGATGATGATGAAGGTACTTCTTTGACTCTAATTCAACCTTTTCTTGCCATTGCACTAGGCCTGATAGATATTTATGTTGGGAAGTTAATTTTGCGAGTTAATAATAAAAAATTGAGTTCAACGTTTTTCATTCCAAAAGAAAATTTGATAAACAAGATGTTTTTAAAGTGGATTGCATTGATAGGATTACTAAACATGATCATGATTTTAATGTCTTTTATTTTAATAATCCTCTTGAAAATTGTATTATTAATTCATTGCATATGAATCATAACTTCCTCGACAATGAATATGCTGATGCATGTGCTATTTTTGGTATGAATTTAGGTGAATTTCAAGCAAAAATGAGCATTAATACAAAAAAGGAAAGGAAGTTGTAGTTAAAAGGGCAAAATGAGGCATATGAGAATGTAATAATTTATAAGGAAAGGACAAAAACATGACACAATGCAATGAATGAGTATTGTGCGAAGATCTATGAGGACGAGGGGAAAAGAATTTGCTACTGCATGTTCATCAACTTTATTCAGGAGAGTTTTTTATTCTCTTTTATTTTAGTGTTTCATTTTGCACATTGTGGATAATGTTTGGTTTAAGTGTGGGGGAGCATAGGCTAATTTTTTTTCTTTGTTGAATTTAGATTTAGATTTAGATTTTCCATATTTTTATCTGAAAAAAACTTAAAAATTTTGAAAAGATTTTTTTTTGTGAGTTTTTACTGAATTTTTTCCATATTAACAAAATTTTCTCGAATTTTCTAATTCTTGTGGGTTACTTGATTTGAATTGGGTTATATGAAAAATGATTGTTATTAGTAGTTATTTAGTATATGATTAGCTATTCATCTTTTTATGGTTGATTTGAAAGATAGACATGTAAAATTTAACACCAAATTTACCTAAATGAGAAATTGAGCCTTAAAGAGCTATTTGTTGCTTTCATTTTTCTTGTTAAGTGTATATCACACATAGTTTGGTCAATCTAGAATTTATTTTGTTATACATTTTGATACCATATTTTTGATTTTCATGCATCAAAATGATTTAGACACCTAGGTTCATACACTTTTCACTTTCGAAAAATACCGTTCCTAACATTTTATATCCCTTAGTTAATCCATTTGAGTCTAAACTTTTTCTTTCTTAAATTATCCATATAATTTATCCTATGACCTATTTTTTCTAACTCCAGATTTTATGTCACACCTTGACCCTCGGATCAAGTAGGCAACAATCATCACATTGCCCCAAAATATAGGTAAACCAACTCGAACACTAAGGTATCGCAAGGCATTCATCGATTTCCATCAATTTTTCAAAATAATTCAATAAATCAAAATAAGTTAACATGCATTCATCACACAACCAAAGTATTAGCCCGGTCCGTCCTTGTTTAAAACATGCATGCATGAGGCTATCTCGACCATTCAAATCCAAATACATGCACAATGCCAACCCAGCAATTCCAATCAAATCCATAGAAAATAAAACAAATTTCAACTCAAGGGATCCAAACCAACTCAATTAAAGACAATTCATAAATAAATTTTCAGTTAATTAAATAGGTCCTCAATATATGCATTCAAAACCAAACGAAATTTAAAATCCAAAATCAGCAAAGATAGTTTTCAAAATAGTTCTCCAAAAATAGTTACAACCAATGCCTTCACAAGAGTTCACTAATACCTCAAAATATAATAAAAAAAAACTGATACCTGAAGAGATTCTTAAAATATCTTCGGTTCGACTCAAGACAAGACTATGTCCAAACTAAGCGTCCTCTATAAAAATGAAGTGAATGGAATGAGTATAAACAATACTTAGCGAGTAGTATAACATATTATATAATAAATGAGGGGTGTGTGTGGATATGCTAAATAATATTTCCAAATTCTTTTTCTTTGAAATAAAAAACATCAATGATCATCATGAAAGTCAAGGTTTTCAATTAAATCCTTTCATCATAATGAGATAAAATTTTTATAAATCCAACATATTTCACATTTTTCCAAACAAGGAATAACCAAAATCATTTTTCCCGACAAAAGTCTACCACGACCTGGGGCAGGACCGCCAAGCGTTTGTTTTTTGTAATTCAACTTCTCAAATACCCCCATCCTTAGCGTTGGACGTAGTGTTTCATTGGTAGTGCAACCAACTATCCCACAATCTTATTTATAACATTTAGCCATAGAGGCCCCGCATGTGCTCGGCAACCTCCCATGGTTTACTAATCCCACTATGTCACCTTGTCGGATCACACCATAGAGGAAAATGCCTAGACATTTAATAGGCGTTTAGACTCTCACCCCAAGCTAATCATATACATCATTTCATGAATTTCACAAATCTATTTCATATACCAAATTTAATTCAATAATTTCACGAGTCAAGTCATTCTCAATACATTATATAAAACATGACACATTATTCACTTATAACAAATTGGATGTATAAGTATATCAAATTTATATATAGAGACATTCCATATGCACAAAGTATTTCAAACTCATTTAAAAATCATTTTAAAAAAATCAAGTAAAACATTTTACTCATTTAGAGTATAACATATAATCTACTCACTTTTTAGGAGGCTCAACACTTCCAATCTACAATCCAAAGCTAAGTAAATTCCTCTCGAACTTTCAATTGTCTTAACCTAAAATAATAGACACAAATTTATCACTGAATCACAAACTAACACTAGGATAAATCAATATTCTCCGCATAACCCAAACTCTAATTTTCTAAAATTCACCAATCCATTAGCTAATTTCATCAAACCACATAATCAATTTAGGGAAATAATTTCCCTTTCAAAATTTCCCCAAATTTTAACATTATATATACCTAAGGTCTAAACCCCTTTATTCTTTCAATCTCAACATAAAGTGTATATACAAGTAAAATATACTTAAATTTAAGATTAAGGTAGGAAAATTATCTTATTTGAGCCACCAATTTTGCCTCTTAATCACATCACCTTCAAACCCTAGATTTTCTTCTCTATAAAACCTCAAATCTCAACATAAATTCCAAACTTATGCAAGAATGATTCAAATCCAAATTTAAAAAAGAGTATTACCTCTATTTCTTTCACCAATTTCACCTCTTGTTGAGACACTCCAAAACTCTAGGTTTTTCTCTCTTTAGAAAATCCACTTCTCTCACTAAACCCAACCTCCAATGGTTTTGTTGGGAATTTTAGGAGCTTCACTACATGGGTTTTTGCTTGAGCTTGGTTGTTCTTGAAGAGAGTATAAAGAGAGGAAGAGAGAGAGAGAGAGAGAGAGAGAGAGAGAGAGAGTGCCAAGAGGGAGAGAAAATAAGAAAGTGTGTATGTGTGTGTGGGGTTCTTGGGTGAAGCTGGGGAAGAAAAGAGAAGGAAGAAGATGGGGGAAAAAAAAAAAGAAAGTGTGGGTAGTGGTGGGCCTGCCACATCTTTTGTTGTTGTTTTTTTTTTTATTTTTTTTATTTTTCTCTTTCCTTTTTTATGTCTTTGTTAGTGTTATATTTTAAAGGCAAATTTATTAATATACTTATAGTTGATAGCATGACATTACATTTTTAGGCATTATTACTTTTTTTTTTTATGTTGGAGTTTTATGTATGTTTTTAGGCATTATTATGATGAGCTACAAAAAAAAAAGTGAAAAAAAACAGCCAAATTTGAAAAAAAAAAAAAGATAGTGCTGGTTAGAAAAAAAAAAAACAAACAAAAAAAGGAAAAAAAGAAAAAAAGAAAGAAAAAGTTGAGACAAAGCATTTAATTATTGTATATTATTCACTTTTATAGTACAGTTTCATTACATATTCTTTGTTTGGAAAGACATGATACATTACATATTCAAACATGGGGTGCTAATCCATGTTTTGGGATTAGAGTGATATTTTCTATGCTTTGATGTAAAGAATGCCACATCTTGATACTTGAGTTATTTTAGTGGATTATTTTAATCCAACATATGTGCCTATTTATTCTACCCTTAGCCCTTGACCAATTACAACCAAAATAAAAGATCTTTTGATTGGTGTATGGGTTTCATATATTTGAGTGGTAAAGATTTGATACATTAGTAAATCTATGGTAATACCATCTCATATGTTGATTTAAATGATACTCATATCCCTTCTATAAAATTGAATACATTGAATAGTTGAATCTTAGTTTTCTTTATTATATTGAGTGAACTAATTGTGAGGGTAGACAAATTTTGCATTGTTTTTTATTTCAATGAGACTATAAGAGATGCAATAGCTGTTTTAGTATTGAATACTATGAAGTATTGGTTATTTTGATTGTAATTCTGGTTTGAACTTGTCATATGTATGATTAGAATCTTGGGAAAGTCGAATTGGTTTTGCAAAAATTGTTCTTGCTTAAAGACAAGTAAATATTCAAGTGTTAGAGTATTTGAAAACAATCATTTGTATGAACTTGAATTATATTATTTTAATCTTTATTTATAATTTTAAAGATTATTTTAGACTCACTAATTAAATTCATGGATTTTATTTTTAGGTAAAATTGCGCTTATTTAAAGAAATTCAGATCGGACAAATAATAGTTAGTATTTTAAACATAACTCTCTGCTCCGATGTCTAATTGAGGTGATTCTTGTTGAGTTGGAAACTAGACTTCAAGACCTACAAATTTTGTTAAGAGTTCAGAAGTTAATTCAGGTTAGAAAAAATTCAAAAATTTGGATGAATTTGTTATATTGCTAAAAATTAAGATAAGGATGAAGTTTTCAAATTTTGGGAAAGCATGAAGTTAATTTCTATCACAACAACAAATTTCCAAGTCAAAGTGAAAAACCCAAGTTTCTTAAAAACTCACGAATTCTTGTTGATTTAGGGTTTTAGGTCTATAAATAGGAGGGATCCTCTACACACCTAGACATGACTTTCTTCACACAGATTTTAGGGTTTTATTTTCTTGATTTTCTTTAGTATGTTTAGCTAATTTTTTTGTTCTTAGAATTTGATGGATTTTGTTCTTTGATTAATAAAATGGCTTGAATTTATTTCTTTTTTTTAACTATTTATTGGTATGATTATTATTTGATGAGATTTTATTGTTAATTTTAATACTTCGAACGTATATGTACCTACATTTTGATGATTTGATTGAATGTATGCATGATCAATATAATTATAAGAGATTAATCCTATATAATAAAATCCATATAGGGTTATAAGATTGATGGATGATTAATTCTCTGTGTGGGGATTTAGGAAAAACCTTAGATTATAGATATTCTATAGAAACTAAAGCAATTCGATTTAATCAAAATTGTATAATCATTGGATTTTGGTTAGTAGAGTTAGGGATTCATTTTATGACCATTGAGTGAATCTAATTTAAGAAAATCTGTCATCATCAACAATGATTTGTTAATCATTAAATTTAAAGGAATTGAAAAGATTCAGCCATGTAAAAGATTAAAAACAAATGAAATTAACATTTTAGGGTTTTTATTCATTGATTCAAGTCTTTTAATATTTTCATAATTTTTAATATCTTTATAATTGAGATTTGATTTATCTAACTTTGAGAGTATAGTTTATAGTTAGTAATACAGAATATTCTTGTGGAAGACACTTACCGCACTACATACAACATCTGACTATGGTATACTTGCCTAAAATCGTGATATCAAAATCATATATCAGCTGGTGAAATTTGATGAAAGTGAGTTTCCTTCCATCAACAAAAATAAGTCTTTTTTCTTAAACTTCTTTAAAGGAAAGTTGAACCTAGGAAGGCTAATTGATTGGAAATTTTTGAAAAAAATTAAATTCCCTTATGAAGAGCATCTTAGTCTCATTTTACCAAATTCTTTGCTCAATCTAACTGACAAGTATATGAAAACCTACTTAGGAAATTCTACAATAATGTAGAAGTAATAAAGGATACCGGAAAATATCTTTTGGAGACATACTATCATTTCTCCACAGGGTTGGGAATCTTGCACATTTAAGACTTTTATCGAAGGCAAACAAATAATGGTCACCCCTAGAGTGTGATGTATGATGTGTAATGTGGAGTGGATGCCAATAATTACATGTGAGGAACACATAAAAAGGGACCAAGTTGAGTGTGCTAGAATAGTTTTCAAGAATACGGATTTAAAGGAATTAAAGGAGCTTAACACAAATGCTAAGAATTTGGGTATCCAAGAGTGAATCCTTCACTTCATCATTACACATGTACTTAAACCAAGAGGAGGAAACCATACAACCATTATCAAGGAAGATCTTTGGTTAATGACATGTATCATAGATGGAAAGAACCCTGTCCTTCACTTTTTAGTCCCCTACTTCATGATTGCTATGGCAAAAATCAAATTCCTCAAACCTTTCTTACTACTTAATTTTGGACATTTTGGTCGATAATAGACTAGACTTATAGAAGGAAGTTAGCACTAGATTAATGTTGAAGAATGGCATTGGTTAATCTTCTTTAAAAAAGCCAAGTGGAATTAGAAGGATGGAGTCTGGAAAAGGAAATATGAGGAAGAGCAAATTGGAGAATCAAAGAAGAGAAAAAGAGAAAAATGATAGCAATAATTTTATACACTTGAATTATATTATTTTAGACTTTATTTATGAATTTTAGGACACTTTTATATCTTATTTTATGGTTTTACACTGATTTAATTCATGGATTTTGATTTAGGAAATATTGGGCTTACTTTCGAAATTCGGACGGATGATTAGAAGTTAGTTTTTTGGCCTTATCTCTCTATTTCGACATCAGATTGAGATGATTCTTGTTGGGTTGAAAACTAGACTTCAAGGCCTACAATCTTGTAAAGAGTTCATAGGTCAATTTAGGTAGAAGCTTATTTAAAAATTGGGCAGAAGTTACTAATACAGTGTTAAAAAGTTAATGCCATGCTGAAAAAGGAAAATTGAGCATATTAAGGAGAGAATTTCGGGATTCAATTTCTAATTACTTCAGGAGTCTCCAAATTCAAGGAAGAGGAAGTTTTCAAGTTTTGAAAAAGAAAGAGATTCCTGTTACACAACAACCGCAAGTTTCAAAATCAAACATAAAACCCTAGTTTCCAAAAAGGTCACAACTACTAATTTTTTTTTTTTTTTTAGGGTTTTTAGTTCTATAAATACAACACCCCCTAGGGTAGACAGAAGATTCATTCAACTAATTCCTTCATCATTCCATGACTTTGGAACCCTAGCAGCCACCTTCCACCTCTTTCATCATGTGTAAAAGGGTTGTAATATTTTCTTTGATTTTCTTGTTTTTCTTTTTAATGTCTAGCTAATTTCTTTTATTTTTAGAACTTGATGAATTTTGTTTTTGATTAATTATATGACCTGATTTATTTCTTTGCCTTAAGATTTATTTGCATGATTATTATTTGATAAGATTTTATTATTAATTATAATGTTTTAAAATGTTTATCCCTGCATTTTATATGATTTAAGATTGAATGTATGCATGATCAATATAATTGGATAAGATTGGTCTAAAATAATAAAATCCATATGAGATTATGAGATCGACTGAAGAAGATTAATTTTATGTGTATGGACTTAGGGAAAACCCTAGAATACAGATTTTTTATAAAACTTAATGTAGTTTGATTTAATCAAAATTGTATAACTATTGAGTTTTGATTAGTCAAATTAGGGATTACATTGTATGACCATTGGGTGAATTTAATTTAGAAGAAATCTGCCATCATTAATAATTATTCATTAGCCAATAAATTTAAGGGATTTGAAAAGATTCGGCCAGGTAAAAAATTAAATATGGAGTACTATAACGAAAACAACTTCCACCATTCATCTACAATTTGAAATAAAATAAATGAAATGTAAAGAATAAAAGATAACAGAAAAAGAAAAACAAAGATTTCACACTTTACTTATCAGGTCTACTAGTTTTAAGTGTTGACTTGGCAAATGAAGATCCAAAAGTTTGTTTCCCTTCTCAAAACATGGCGATTGAACCGCTAACTTCCCTATGACAACCACTAAGCCTTAAATAATTTTAGGCATGTGGTAGAAACTATCCTTCTTATATTGGAAAGTAGGGTTCAACCTATATCTGTATACAAATTTTTCTTTAACATTTATCCCACATTGCATTAATAAAATCAATATATGACTAGTACAAGTTTATATATATATATATTTTTGAACAGCTCTTGAATGCCTTTCATTACCCTAGACATTCCTTCATACCAATATTCCAAAGAAGGCTTCTCATTATAATCACAAATATGCAATAAATGCAATATAGGACCTATGATATTTACAATGATGAAACTGTTATTCCAAATTGTTTTTATCCAAAATAAGTTGTGTCACTTTCTTCCCTTTATCATGTTTGAGTTCACTTTTAAAATTTTAGCTCATTATCATAGCCTCCAAGTGCTCTTTTTGACTATGAATACTTTTTAATGCAATAAAGATGGTGCCAAATCTATTTTTAGCACGGCGATAATTTCTCTCTAGTTAGGTTTATGTTTAAGCCAACTAATCACCCACTTTCGATTATAAACAAATTTAGACACCTAAGAAGCAAGACTTGTCAAAGAGTTCACAAGATTTATTTCTCCAGTATCCTTTAATATCAAATTAAGACAATAGGCTGCACAAGAAGACCAATTAATAGTTGGATATTTCTTTGAGAGCAATTTTCTAGTAGCCTTATAGAAACTAGCATTGTCAATAACTACATGAACAGTATTACCTGTACCAACCATTTCAATAATCTCTGAAAACATATTACAAACATTTTTCGCATTTGTTTCGATATCAAAAGTATCAAGTGATTTGATAAATGATATTTATTCTAGACAATAAACTAAGAAGTTAATTAAACTTCTCTATCTATTATCCTTGCACCCATCACCCTTTATAGTATAACCCGTTTTAACCTACTTACCACAAAAGTTATCAATGATCAACTCTAAAATAAAACCTACAGGGGGTGAATAGGTTGTATGGTACTTTTTCAATGGTTTGAAGGATTTTCAGTTTACTAAAAATGGATTTGATATGAAGGAGTTAAAGAATGAAGAAAAAAAGAGCCCACACAATTTTGTAGTGGTTCCACCAAACTCGATGCACACCACTTCCAGACTCCACCTGGATTTTACTATTTACTCTGAAATAATATAACAAACTTGCGTCCAGGAACAAGTTAAACCTTTACAGTGTTTTCTCCGAAAAATACCACCTAACCTCTCACAAATTGTTTCTTTCTCTAAACTCCACGCTAAGAAATCTTTATTGGTCTTTTGAACTTTTAGTACATGAGGAGATGAAGTGTTACAATGATTGAAGCTGCAAGTTCATACGTAACAAATATGAATCTCATAAAAAGATTTTTATAGAAGAAATAAAAATAGAGTGTGTCATTTGAAGCTCAGAGCGTATGAAGTAAGAAAAACAAAGTTTATTGTTTGAAGCTCAGAGTGTATAAGATGTGCACATTGTTTAGCACTTGGTTTTCTCTCAGCACTTTGTTTTGTTTCAATACTTTATATATTTCTCTCTCTTCTCTTCTGAGTATTTATCTAGAGATATTGAAAGAGTCACTGTGGTTGGTTTAATTTTGAATTCTCTTCATTAATGCTTCAACCACCGCATTCAAACTCCTTATTTAATGCTCTCAACTATTTCTCTCTTCATCTAATGGAAATGTTTTCTTTTTTTCTTTTCTATGTATTTCTCTAGATAATCAATAAAGAGCTTGCTTTTGCTGCACAAGATAACTGTTAGAGCTCAAACATATTTTTTTAAAGATTTTTCACTGACAACCTATTTTTCAAACATTTTAAGCAAGCTTAGCTTGAGTGACTTCTGATTAATTCTATGTATGCCAAAGTCCAAGCATCAGTTGATTAAATTATCAGTCGATCAGGTTTAGAGAGTTATAAGCAAGTGTCGAGTAGATTTACTTATTAATCGAGTCTTTTGTGCTGACTGCTAAGTTACTTAACTATTCAATGTCAATGACTAACTCAAATTATCAAACAATTATAAGAGATACATGTGCATGCACTCATCAAACCATATGAGTTATGCATTGGCAATTAGCATTTGTTAGGCAATTAAAATAAAGCTATAAATCTCATATACAAGGTGAAATGTTTAGACTTTATGTGTTTGGTCAATTTATTTAAAGGACGGTCGATTGTTCATATTCTAAAAGCTGGGTCAATCTAATAGGTTAATGAAACGATTAATCATTGGAGTTCCTAAAAGCTAGGTCAGTCGAATGGAGAAGAGAATCAATCGGCTAGTTATGCCATCGGTTGAATGTGAAGGAAAGATAGTCGATTTTTTGGCCATTCAATCTAATGGGGGAGAGGAACGGTTAGTTGACTAAGCAAAGCTTGCTTATGTAGTCGAATAGAAAAGATGGGCAACCAGCTGGTCATGCTGTCAGTCGAATAAAAGGAGGGACAATCAACCAACTATGCTTAGATGGTTAAATAAAAGGATAGACAACCGGTTGGACAAAAGGGGTATGGCAAAATGGGCAACCAGCTGAGAGAATGGGCAGCCAACTGAGTTCTTGCTCAGTTAAATGAATAAAAGGAGCAACCAGTTGGCTTCATTGCTTAGTTAGCCGAGTCCTTGCATGGTTGGCCATGCAAGCAGAGGACAGTCAATTGGCAGCCTTGTCAGTCTGCCATGCAATGGGTCAATTGATTGAATTCCATTATCAGTCAACTGTGCACCATTGCATATTGCACACTGATCAATAGAGTGATTTACTTGGTCGACTAAATGACTCTTCTTATGTGTTTAGTTAGTTTTCATGCAATGCAGATTTGCCAAGACTAATATGATTGACTGATATTCATTAAGATACAATGCACTCTCATTTTGCTCATTATCAAAACCTAAAAATGCCAACAAACTCAACTTGCTTCTTTTCATCATTCAAAAGCATTACTCACAAAGCACGACAAGAAGATGACTTATAACCATGGCCCATGCTAGCTACTTTAGCCATTGCTTGCACAAGATAAGGAGACTTTGCTGTATTAATTGAAATGCAGACATTATAGAACCATAGAGCTAATGCCATGTCCATATCATACCATCTCTTTTTATTTTGCCAACATGCTTAGATGGTAGGTTGTGAATAATCCATTGCTTTTCCTTTCATATACCTTTCTATACTAGAATTTTTTTTTTCTTCTTCCCACTACCTTCATTACTCACAAAAATTTTGGCTTTAGGACATGAAATTTCTTGGATCTCATATGTTTCAAATTCATAGGCATTGTTTACGAATGTATTAGCCAAGTTTCTTTTTTTCTCCTTTGCTTTTTGAGCAATTTCATCCAATAATCTTTTCATGTGGCACCTTCTTGCATGCATCAACCTCTCTTGATTCCCCAACAAGATGTTTCTTTATATGATGTATCCTGCCACCATTTGAAATAATGTTGCAAAAAGCACAAGTAAGGCAAATTTTCCCTCTTGAATTAGTCCCTTTAATCACATGTCTCCAAGTTAAATCCTTCTTCCAATGAGAATTTTGGTAAGGGATAAAGACATTTGTTTTATAGCATCCATTGATGGTTTGCAGGAAAATTATTAATCAAATTGTCGATTGCAAGTATTGCAGTAGCTTTGTTTTTGAAAAAATGGAAGTAAAGCTTTGAGGGTTAGAAAAGAGAGACGATGGCGGAGCGGAAGGAAAGAGCAGGAAAGGAAACAAAAGATCAAATAGTGAAAAAAATGGTTGGTATGGAAAGAGTCATAATTTTTTTTTCTTTAGATTAGTTTGAACCACTAATCTATTTTACCTATTTTGACTGATTTTAAACAATTTTAACTATATTTGATTTTATCCGATTTAACAGTAAAAATCAAACCGGATCATAGAACGGTTTTCGGTCAGACCAACCGAACCGGCTGGTCTGGTCCGATCTTAAAAACATTGGCTATCATTGAATAAGTAACCTTTTGCTAATATCTCAGAATAACAAAATATGCCATATTTATTTAGGTAGTTAGACTTTTGAGTCCAGTCTAAGGTTCACTTAGTTATTTGGCCTCTTTGATATAATTCGGGGTAGATTGCCCAATATTTCAAAATGAACCGAAACTCAATAGTTCTAGTTTAGTACAAAAGAGAATCGGAACTGAAATGGGGATGATGATTATGGTTTTGGTTACAAAACTAGATATTGATTCTTGTTCTAGAACCAGATGGCTTCTATTCTTTATATTTGTTTGATTATAGTTTTTTACGCTTTTTGCATAAATTTTTATTATTTTTGATAATTTTCGTAGCTTTTTTATGATTCTTTTATAATTTAATTCTTGGTCTTGATTCAATGGTTCTTTAAAGGTTTCAATTTCAAAAATCAAGAATTCAAATCAAACCATTATCTTGAAAATTTTAGTTTTAGAACATCATTGAAACTATTTTAAAAATTCTGGTTCGACTTTTTAAGTTTTGATTATGATATGGTTTTGATTCAGAACCAAAATCTCAAACGTATCTAATTCCATGAATACATTTCAATTAAATTCTTGTAGTACTCTAATTTAATGCTCTTTTCTCATAATTTGCCATGTTGAAGGTAGTTGATGAAAAACAATGTATGATTATAGGAAAACAGAATGTGATACTAGGAAGAGTTATGGTAAAGATTGCTCAAAACTCGCCAATTAAGCCACCTATTATGACTCAATCTCCAAAAGTTGGGGACTGTCAACTTCATTTTCAAATATAGTTCTAGATACCCAATGCTTGAAAGGATGAATAAACTTAGAGGAGATTGGTCTAAGTCCAAAAAGTGAGTGTAATATCCAGGAACAACAACAAGCCGGAAAAGCAAATGAATTACTTTGTATTTATGAAGGAAAATATTACAAAGAATAAGTGGGCCAAATGCCCAAGTAAAGATGGATTAATGCACTATACAAAAGTGATTGAGAGAGGAGGGACAATGTCCAGAACATAAGAGATTGAGAGACAAATGGAGAGGATATTTCATCTAGAGAGAAGATTATTTGTAGCTCTTTAATTCTACTCCAGAATATAAGAAATTGAGAGAAAAGTGAAGAGGACCTTCCAACTAGAGAGAAGATTGTTCTGTAGTTTTTTAATCCTTCAAACATCTTTCTCCATACTTAATTCTTCTCCATGCCTTTACAATGCTCTCTAATCACTCAGTACATTTTCAGTTCTTTTCTATGACTCTTAATGTTCAAATGAGAAGAGAAGACATAGATTTATAAGGAAAAGTGGCCAACTAGATAATAGAGAGGGAGAGGGAGAGGGAGAGAACTAGCTGTTGGATATCTATTGGATAGCTTTCCAATGACTAGTTTTTTTCTAACTATTGAAGTATTTCTATCCAATCTACCCTTGCTTGATTGGGCCACTTCTTAGGCTGAGCGTAGGTTGATTTTGGGCTCCCTTGACACATGTTTAGGTTATGCTAGAGACAATGCAGCTAGAAACTTCGATAGATTGGGCCCAAAGTGTTTTAGATATTTTCATGGCTGTTCTGGGCTTCTCCTTAGCTATGTTTTGAACTTTTCTTTGGCTCATTTTGGGCCTTGTAATGCTTGCACAATGCTACAAATGCATCCCAATGGTTTAAATGCTTAACATTGAATTAATAAGCTATTGGTGTCTAGGAATCTAGGTGGCCAGAATAGGGCCTAGGTTCTGGCCAGATTGGGCCAAAACCCAAAGCATTCCTAGGCCTAATATTCTAGGCATTTCTAGGTCAGTTTGCTATTTTTTCTTGGGTCTTGATTTAGGCTCTCTCTTGGACTAAGATTGGGCTTTCAGTTGTCCTTGAGCTTGGACCTTGAAGAGTTTAAGTATGTTGAACATGATGTCTGCAGGACCTTCCAGACTTGAGTAATGATTGGGTCTCTTGTGTCTGGACACATCTTGCCAATTTATCTCTGATTCCCAACACTCCCCCCGCAAGCTTGGTGAGAAGATCCCTTAAAGCAAAAACTTGAAAAAAAGGTTTTCATCTTCCTTGTTCAAAATTCTGGATACTCCCAAATTTATTGGTTCTCCTCCCTTTGCTCTGAGCTTTCCTTCCCGTTGGATTAATGTTGGAGATTGCTTGATTGATGTGGAGAAAGCTAAAAATCTACGAATGTTCTTCAATCTGAAAAGTGAAACCTATCTTCTACCAATATCACATCTTTTGATGTGTATATTTGGTTAGTCATAAAAACATATATTCCATTTCAAAAAACTTTAAGCAAGGATCGATCTTAGATTATGAATTAAGCCTTGACATGTTTGTGCTACTTTGGAATGCCTTCAAGAACTGCTATACTTGATTGCTCTTGAGAATTTTTGCTAGATTGGACAGAACCTTCTAGAACCAGCAAGTGCTGGATTCTTCTTAAAGATTTGAGTAGCATAATGGGACTTCCAGTAGCCAATTTCTACCACCGCATTTTTTTGGCCATATGTGGGGGAAAGATTGGCCCCGCTTTTCTAACTACTTGCTGCACGCTTTCATTACCATTGGTTGTGCCTTGTTGGAAGCGTGAAAGTAAGAGGGATTGAAACTTAGGCTACTCCAAAGAGACAGAGCTTTTCTAGAGGACCTTTGAGAATCGATATGAATGCCACCTTCATCCAATATTGATGGTCATTTTAGGTAAGTTATAACCTACTGTTCTTGGCATTCAGATGCTCATAAAAATACAAAGAATAGAACTATTCTAATACCATGATTAAAAATAGAGCATGATTGTAGCAAAATAGAGTGTAATGTTAGGAAGAGTCCCAGGGAAGATTGCTCTAAGCTCTCCAATCAGGCCACCTATTATAACTCAATCTCCAAAAGTGGGAGATTGTCAACCTCATTTTCAAATATGATTCTAGATACCCAAGGCTTGAAAGCATGAAGGAACTTATAGGAGATTGCTCTAAGTCCAAAAAAGGAGTGTGATATCCACGAACAATAGCAAGTGGAAGAACAAATGAATTTCTTTGTATTTATGAAGGAAAACATTACAAAGAATAAGTGCGCCAAATGCCCAAGTAAAGAGGGACTAATGCCCTATAAAAAAGTGATTAAGAGAGAAGAGGGACAATGCCCAAAACCTGAGAGATAGAGATATGAATGGAGAGGACATTCCAACTAGAGAGAATATTATTCGCTAGCTTTTTGATCCTACTCTAGAACATGAGAGATTGAGAGGGAAGTGAAAAGGCCATTCCAATTAAAGAGAAGATTGTTCTCTAGTTCTTTGATCTTTAAAACATCTTTCTCCATACTCAATTCTTCTCCATGCCTTTACAATACTCTCTAATCACTCAATACATTTTCAATTCTTCTTTATGACTCTTAATGCTTCAAATGAGAAGAGAAGACACATATTTATAAGGAAAAGTGGCCAATTAGCTAGTAGAGAGGGAGAGGGAGAGAATTAGCCATTGAAAGCTATTAGACTTCTCCTTGGCATGTTTTGGATTTCTTTGTCTCATTTGGGCTTTGTAATGCTTGCACAATATTGGAATACATTCCAATGCTTAAAATGCAAAACATTGAATTGTTGAACCATTAGTGTCTAGGAATCCAAGTGGTCGGAACAGGGCCTGGATTCTGGCCAGATTGGGCTAAAATCGAGAGTATTCCTGGGCTTGATATTCTAGCCACTTTTGGGCCAGATTGCTGCTTCTTCTTGGACCGTGACTTGGGCTCTCTCTTGGGTTAAGGTTGAGCCTTCAATTGAGCTTGATCCTGGACCTTAGAGAGCTTGAGCTAGGTTAAACAAGATATGTGTAGTACCTCTAAGACTTGGGCTATGATTAGAGTGTCGGGCAAGCATTTTGCCAATTTTGCTCTGATTTCCAATAGTTGTGGGCAAGAAATGGCAACAAAGTGGAGTAAATAGAATGACAAATGTTTACAGAGGAGACGACCTTACTTGATTTAAATAAACTCTTATTTTCTATGGTGATCATTCTCAAATTCAAATTTTGTTATTTGCAGCAAAAGATAAAAGGTGTGACGTTCATTTTTGACATCGCTATAAGTTTCCAAATGATCAAAAAAATATAAAATTTACAAATGAATCCCACAAGACTTTATGACATCCACTTACTTTACTTCTCGACCATTATTTCATTTAATCAATTCTATAGAAGAGAATTTTAAGAGTAGTATAGTGACTCGAATTCTATTTGATCCAGCTCGATAAGTCTACATTATGTATTTGTTATATTTTAGATTAGGTCTTATTTTTGCGCACATATGTGTAGAGCCCATTAGGGTTTGGTTGCTATGCATTTAGTTACTATTCATTTGGCAATTCTCTTTATATATGTGTGTGTGGGGTTTATCTTTGTAGTGTTTAGTAGGTTCTCCTTTTGGGGAGATCGGTGGTGCATAATATTCTCTTTGTGATCTCCATATATTTTGTATTTCCGATTTCACATAGTGGAATTATGTTTTCTTTCTCCCCATCAACGTAGGTATATTGGCTGAATCACATAAATTTTATCTTTACCAATTTGTATGATTTTGTATTAACTTTGTTGATTGTTTATTATTTTTTGATCATAACAAGTGATATCTGAGTAAGGTTTTTCAACAATATCAATCACATAATTGGTTTCACCCATTTTGGTAAGGGTAGAAATATTGTTGGGGGAGTTGATAATAATATTCACTCTTTTGGAGGCTTTGTTGAAGACATTCAGTAAGGTGGAGATTTGTTATTTGTACTGAATTGAGTCAAAACTTTATTTGTGATTTCCCTTTTCTTTTTGGTGGGAAGTTCTGTTAATCTAAATTGGAGTTTTGCATTTGTAACTCGTGTCAAAATTGAGATTGTTATAGTATGTTGAACCAAACTCTATTTGATCCCGCGGTAAGTTCATGGTATCTACATATTATATTTTGGGTTAAGGTTTTGTTTTTGCTCACGTATATAATGTGCATATTATATTTTGATTGTTGTGCATTTAATTGCTATTAATTTGACAATTCTCTTTATACTTGTATGTGGGTGTGCGTGTGTATACAAATGTATGTGTGTGTGTGTGTGTGTGTGTGTGTGGCAACTCTTTAAGGCTTACCATGTTCTCCTTTTTGAGAGATTTGCTTTTAGGGTGTTGGGAAATATTCTCTTTATGATCTTCACATAATTTATATCTCCTGTTTGATATTGTAGAATTATGTTTTTTTTTCTCCGCCTAGAGATATTGGCATGTTAGCCGAATCAATATATATATATATATATATATCTTTATAAAATAATTACATATTTTATTTTAATTTTTTCACACAGAAATTCAATTGAATTTCATATTTTGATTTTTGATTCCAAATATGTGAGTTTATTTATAAATTAAGTTCACAATTTAGCTGATTCTAAATGATTGCGTTAACAAAAACCTTTTAAACACATGTTAAGTGGCTCCCAGGTGGCTTAACATCATAATGTGATCTATATGCACGAATTAACTTGTAAGACACAAACAACGCCTCCGTTTGCTGAGTATGAATCCTCTCACTACAAGCATCTGGTACCTTTGAGAGCAGTAGAGGAGGTTAAGCAAATAAAAACCCTAAGGCCTGCTATTACAAAACCTCATAACATTTCTGAACCCACTTATACACATAGTGTATAATTTTTTTCTTGCTATAATTACCATCAGTATAAGTAGAGATGAGACATAAATAAATGGTAGAAAAGAATAAACCAATCAATCTACATAACTCGTGAGAGACTTCTTTAAGCTAAAAATTTTCACAATCTGACGTAGCATTTGCATATTTAGTGAGAGTTAATTTCTCATTCTGATGTACCACTATGATGTGCCTCCAAAACCAACACCTAATTGGTCTATTGACCGGGTATTGGTACCTCTTAAATAAAATTTCAGGTTCGAGTATTGTGTATAGCAAAAACATATGATAGAAGAGTTTTTCACGTAAGGATCCAAACTGACTTGAACCAAATTTTGTCAGGACCAATGTGGCTTCCGGATACCTTGTACAAAAAAATGATGTGCCTCCAATTGAATTTCCTGTAGCCAAATTCAAGCAACTGAGAATTAATTTTATTTAGCAAAACATAATTATGATAATCTAGAAAGTAAATTATGAACTCTATATACAACGATAAAGAGACAAAGGTATTGTTCAATCAAAAAATAGCTAGAGAAGGAATATGACCGTTACAAGAGACATTTTAGAAATCTCACTGCTTAACCTTCCCCTTGCCTCTAATGCCGATGAGACTGGCACAAAGAGAGAGGGCTTTTTGCCGAGGAAGCCGATCATCTTCACCGGAGTACCAAGCGAGTCAAAGGAAACAATGGGGAGGAGAAGCTGGTTTTGCATCAATGCTACAAGGACTCACTTCTAGGGACTAACAACTCACCAGAAGTTCCAGAAGCTATGATTCTTGCTGATTCATATGAAGTTTCTGATGATGAGAAGAAGGTAGATGAGGTTTATGCTAACTTGTCGATTCCCGCTGTTCTTGTTTCCAATGAGCATTCATATTTTCTCTAACATTAGTGGCATTTGTCGGTGATAGTTAAACTTTGGAGTAAGATGGTTGGGTTTCATTTCTTAAGCAATCGCATTCTATCACTATGGAAGATTGAGGGGGAGCTTGAATTAATTGACATAGGTGATGGTTTTACCTCACGAAGCTCTCCAATCAATCGGATTTTTATCGGGTGATAACCAAGATCCCTAGTTCATCCAAGATCACTATTTGGTTATGATGAAATGGCAACCATGTTCTGTTCCTTCAAAATTGGCGATTCGAAGGATGATAGTTTGGGTTCATCTTCCTAGATTGCCGATTGAGTAATTCAATGAGGAAGTGCTATACTACATTAGAAAACAACCACGCTATCCTCTACAGATTAACTTCAACACAACGATTGCTTCCCATGGCAAATATGATTGGATTTGAGTAGAGATAGATCTGTCGAAGTCTTTGGTTTCCTAAGTCTAGATTCGGAAGCAGGTTCAGTGTGTAAAATATGCAAGGCTTTATTCGATTTGCTTTGGCTATGGTTGAGTAGGTTTAAGATGGGTGTGAAGAGTCTCCCAACTCTAGTAACTCTTTAGTTATAGTGGCCTCTAGTTCTAGTCCCTCTATTTACTTGGAAGACAGAGTTCCTGCATCAAAGGTTGGGTTTGGTCCATGGATACAAGTTTGTCGTAAGCCAAGGAGGGTCGAAGGTCACTCGGTCGACCTTACAACTCCGACCAGTAACAATTTGCATAATTGTTATGATTGATTAAAGGCATTAGAGGACGGTGAGGACTCTGCGGCTTCTCCTAACAAAGACGGTGAAACATGCACAGGCCTTCACAATAGTGGGCTGTCATCATGGGCCTAAGCCTATGGACTTTGGACATGGGAATCATAAAGGAAAGGGAGTGGCTCCAGGCTCGCTGATAGTGGCTCAATCTTGGCCTACGAGCATTCCAAAACACACATACTTTGGGTCTTGGATTGGCTCATCTTCCTCTAGGCCTACTCTTACTTCTTCATGTATTGGTTCTTCCAGAGCCACAAGTCAAGCTTCTGTCCCTAAACTCAATGCCACTGCCACAATCTCTGGCCAAACTTTATTATCAAGACCCCTTGATTGCTTCTCTCCACCAGCATGGGTACTATGACATCGTAGGACTCCACCCTTTAACTAGTGATGACAAAAATCCTCTCTTATAAAGCATTCTTAAGCTCGACTGACCTCCCCGGATGCTCCTCTTGGTGTGGTGTAGCCCCCAGTGCCAATGCAAGTGGATAGGTCCTCGGCTCTAACAAGATTCATGATCTTGGTGATCTCTCTGTAGTTGCTGGAGTTCTAAAAGAGGCCTTGTAGGCTGCCGGAGTTTATATTGATCCTAGTATGCCCTTATCTACTTTAGATCTCGGTTGTTGGTGGAGGTGGTTTCTACCCCTCCTTGTGTGGTGGATGTTGGTACGATGACTGTTGATGAGGGCTTTTAAGCCCCATTGTTTCCTTTTCTTATTTTTTTTCATGATTTTAAATCATCACTTGCTTGCTTGGAATGTATGAGAGGTTTATAATCCTCAGTTTCGTTGTGCGGCCAAGGAATTACTCAAACGACATTGCCCAGATATGGCTTGTTTGACTGAAAATAAGCATAGTTTGCAGTGGCTCCCGAGATTTCTTAAGCTTTTTGGGTATGAATGGGAATTTGCTATCATGGCTTTTGGTTTTTAGGGTGGTCTGTGGTTGATTTGGAAATCAGCTTGTATTGAGGTCACTATGACTTATAGTTTGGATTAGTTAATTCATTGTCGAGTTCTATCAGATGGTGTTATCTGGTTTATTTCTTATGTGTATATCCAACCCTGTTGGGTTAAGAAGTTTGAGGCCTGATAGGATCTCTATGTCTTAGCATCTAACATTAACAACACATAATTTGTTTTAGAGGATTTTAGTGATATTGCAGGTTAGTTTAAAACAAGTAATAGGAGTGCCAGAGTTATGACTCAGACTCATTAGTTTTCGGATTGGGGACGTCAGCATATCCTTCATGATCTTGGTGTTATAAGGAGTCTGTTTACCTGGGTTTGCAAACAAAATGGTTTTGTTATTCTCCTGGATTGAATATTGGGTAACTCATAGAGTTGTATCATGTTTTCGAAAGTAAGAATGGTTAACTTGGCTTGCTTTCATGGGGATCATCATCTCATTCTCCTTCTTACTTGCATGATCTCTCTGCCTCCCCGAGCGCATTGTCTTTTTTGTTTTGGGGCAACTTGGTTTCGTTATGGGGTGATGACAGTCAATCTTGTTGAGATCGATTGAGTCTGCCATTATAGCTTTTAAGCTTTGGAATAATTAGGGTTTTTGACAACATTTTTAGTAGAAAGCATCATCTCTAGGCCAAGTTGAGTGGTATTCCAGTTTCCCCACGTTATAATCATTTGGTTTCTTTGTGATGGCTTGAAAGTCGTTTATTGGAGGAATATCGAGTCCTTGATATGGAGGAAACCTTCTGGCATCAAAAATATCAGATTCCTTGTTTTTTCATGGTGATCGAAATACTCGGTTTTATCTTTAGTCTCCTCTTATTTGTCAGAATCATAGTTGAATTTTCCAACTGAAGATTAATAGGGAATGGTGTTTAGATCAACAACTAAGGAGTATGCAACTTCCTATTTTAAGGATTTCCTTGTCAGAGATTCTTCTTGAAGTGGGTCTAGTGGGTCTACTAGTTGGCAACAGATAATTGATGTTGAGGATCAGGTTCATCTGAATCATTCTATTAAGTTATCTAAGATTTGAGCCACGATATTTTCTATAAAGGGGCTTATGGTATCCAAATCTTGGTCAACTAAAAGTTATGGGACATCATCCACTCACTCTATATTAGTTTATTAGGGAGGCTTTTCGGGATGGTTTCTTTTCTCTAGGGTTTCTTCAGGCACATATTGTTCTTATTCTGAAGACGACTTATCTGTGTTCGAGCCTACTAGTCCATTTAATACTAGATATGAGGTTCTTGCCAATTGTTATTTCTTCGACTTCATCCTATCATGCAAAAGGAGGTAGGCCCTTTTCAAAGTAGCTTTCTTCTGAGTCAAAATTTGTTGGATAATACTATTATCACTTAGGGAATTGTTAATTCCATTATACTTCATGTGGGACTCGTTGGAGAATGGTTCTAAAAATTGATCTTTTATGGGCCTATAACAATGTTAGTTGGGCTTTTCTGAATCAAAATTTATAGGACTTCCAAGTTTGCTACCACTCATGCTCAATTTGTGTTGATTTGGAATGGGAAAATGTTATCTTTACTACTAGCAAAGGTCTAAGACAAGGAGACTTGTCCCCCTATCTCTTTATCTTGGTTATGGAGAAGGTTTCTTATATGATTTGGACTTAGGGTAAGTGAGGGTGACTAGACTCCTATTCGTACCTCTCACATAAGCCTCATTATTTCTCATTTGTTTTTGTGGATTATGGAGGCTAACCCCATATCATGACTTCAATTTTGGGTTATCTTTGGGGATTTTTTGTTTTTAGAGTAGCGGGTTGGTCCTAAATTCTCATAAGTCTAAACAGTTTGTTTCTCTTTGAGCTTTATTATCGCCTAAGAGTTGTCTAGCTTCTTAGTGTTAGTTCTATCCGACAGAGGATTTAGGGATATATTTAGAAGTACCTATAACTCATAGCCGAACAAATAGGTCTCGGTATCACTATTTGGTGGAACGAGTTCAACAAAAGATTCTTGGTTGGAAGTCAAAGACATTGAGTGTTGTTGGGCGGAAAATGTTAATCAAAGTGGTCACCTCTTTGTTTCCTTCTTATGCCATGCAATTAACTTGGTTACTTGAATCGGTTTGTGTTTAGCTTAATAGGCTATTTCTTTGGGGTGATACCAAAGAGTCCCAACAAGTTCATGCGATTCAATGGGACTTAGTGTGTCAACCTAAGGATTTTGGTGAATTGGGGATTCGTAAGTCTCGGGATACTTACCATTATGTTCTTTTGAAGTTGGGTCGGAGGATCTTGTTAGTGGACCCAAACCTATGGTGTGAGGTTCTCCATAAGAAAGACCTCTATCAGGGGGATTTTCTTCGCTGTAGTTGGCCCTCCGATTGCTCGTCATTTTGTGGTGGTCTTTTATGGATTCGTGGCTCTCTTAAGGGAAGGTTGTGGTGGCAAGTGGAGAGTGGGATGTATATACAATTTTGGTAGGATACTTAGGTTAGTGCAAGCCCTTTGTTGCATAGGGTTTCCTAGAGACCTTTTAGATTCTCCTACTAATTTGTGGGTGAGTCGGTTTATTCTTCCAATCAGCAATCAGATGTTTCTGGTCTCACTGCTCTTCTTCTAGAATCTATCATAGAGGAGGTTCGAGCTGTATTGATTCCCTATGATCCCAAATCCCAAGATCTAGTGTGTTGGACGAACGATTCTTTAGGGGCTTTGTAACACCGAAAATCCGGTTTTAGAAATTTTGTAAATATCTTTATAATATAATGGAAAATTTTAAATTTTATTGATTTTCGATTTTGGGGTATTAAATTTGAATTTTAGGTATATTTAAAACATCCGTGTTTTCGATTCGAAGTATATCCTATTTTGATGAAATTGGAACTTTAAATCTAAAGTGAAAAAAAAAGAGGGGGGAAGAGTGGAGCGCAACGTTTTAAGGCGAAACCCTGAGTCCCCAAAATTTAGATTAGGGTTAGAAACCCTAATCCCCTTTCTCATTCTTCTCTCCTTCTTCGCTCTCTTTCTTGACCCTGTCTCTCTCCTTCCACCGCGAATAGTCGAGCTCTCCCTCTCCCACCACTCTCTGCAGCTCATCGGTGACTCCACCGACCTCCACCATCACCTAGCCACTCTTCTCGTCTCTCTCGTGTCTCTCTCTCGATTCGCACTCTCTCTTTCTTTCTCGAGTTCTCTCTCACTCTCTGCCACACACTGTCTCTCTCCTTCTCTATCGTCTTTCTCTACCTCCCATGATCGACGTCTTCCTCCGACTGTCACCATCGCACGCAACCGCTCGCCTCCCTCTCTTTCTCTCTCTTTCCTGTGCGCGACAGCCCCTCTGTCTCTCTCTTCCTCGCGCGAGCACTGTTGCTCAGCTGCCGCTGCAACCCCCTTCTGTGACTTCGCAAAAGCTTCAAGCTGGCAGTAGTAGCACTCTGTCAGAAACCCTAGGCCGCGACTTGCGATTCCTTCTCTGCGCAGGTAAGGATGATTCTCTGAACAGTAGCCCTAGGGTTTTGATTCTTTCGGTGATTTAGCCTAACGGGTAGAATTTGTTTCGGTTTGGAAATATTGCAGGTCTTGGATTGAACTAAAGTTAGGGTTGCGAACTGCGAAAACCCTAGGTGAGGAAATTTTTAATCGCTTCGATATTCGAATGAATTCTTGCTGAATTTAGGGTGAGAAGACTTGTAATATGCATGAAAATATTAAGGTTGTACAAAATTAAGGAAGATTAATAAACCCTAAAAATAATTGAAAATTGGAAATTGATGTTAAAATTGTGATTGTGGATTTAGGAAAATCAATTGACGATCGGAGTAAAATTTTATTGGATTGAATTATGGAAATAGAGAGTGGATACCCTCCCTGTAGGTGAGTGGATGGTTATGTATCATATGAATGAGTAAATGATTTTAAATATGATTTACAAATTTGATTTCGAAATAAATTTTGCAATGAATTTATAAGGTTTTGTGATTGTGGTGAGACTGAAATGAATTTTGTGATAAATTCATGACTTGTGAGTTGAATGATGATTTATTTGCACCATGTTACGATTGAATACTCATATGAATTGTGACTTGTTGCTCTATTTTATACATTGAGAATGAATTGATTATGAAATTGAATGTGGTAACATAGTGCTGGAAAAAGACTATAGTTTGAATCTTGCCACTGACCTGGCTAGCGGGGTGGCGTGGTTAAGGCTAACTTGTGATTAAATTAGAGGCTTTGAGGTGGCGGGTTGGAGAGCCACTTAAGTCGTCCGAATGACGTGGTGGTATCCCGCGAAAAAATTTCCGGGCCAACGCCGAAAGGAAAGGGGATTTTTATGCAAAAATCGTAGAAAAACCTTTGACGAATCCTGCCAATGGCCATTCGTAGGATAATATTTTCGGCACACTCCAAAATTATGAAAAAATGAATTTGGACTGATTGATTTGATTATATGAGTCATGGTGGTTTGATATGAATGATTTTATGTAAATAAATTTCTTTATTGCATCAAATTATATTTGATACATGTATTTGGCATCCCCACCCTCACCCTTCATTTATATGCTGCATACCATTGCACTCCACTCACTGGGTATTTAAAATACTCACCCCTATTTTAAATCATTTTCAGAGAACGTGTAGGGAGACGACGTCCACTATTGCGGATTAGAGGATTATTTTTGTTGATTTTGGGTAGGTATGAATTATGTAGTTATTTTGGGAGTAGTAGATCGTTAGTCTAGGGAAAGGAAGTTCTGTACATTTCATATCATGCGGATTTTACTAATACTGGTTGAATTCTTTTGGCAAGTATTGGTAAAATCTGATGACTATGATTTGGGATTTCATTTGTTTTGATTGGATTATATTTATAGATTTTGATATTTTATTTCAGATTTATAAATTATGAAATGCTTGAGAACTCTGGATTGGCTGAGATGGCCATACTACATGTATGTATATACAGGATCCCCTCCCCAAATGTATGCCGATATATGCTTGCAAATATAGGGATGGGTCGGATGGGCTACTTGCATGTGTATTGTTTATATAATTTATTATTTTTATAGGTTTTATGTTTTGAAAGATTTATTGTACAATTGGAATGCTTTGCGCTATCCCGGTATATGGGAAGGTCATGCCCGTATGCCAAGATAACGCGGCAGTTGTTACGTGCTCGATGGGAGAGTCGAGGCGTGACAGGCTTTCTCAATATGGTCAGCGTACTATACATTCCGTTGTCTAGAGGATTTCGTTTCTCCTTCTACTATTTCATGGAGGTGGGTTTGGTCGTTAAATGTTAGAAATGGGTTAAATTTCTAGTGTGGCTTACCTCCCATGGTACATTGATAACCAACAATATTCAACCAAAAGTACTCAGTTCCTTCATGGGCTAACTAACGATCAACTTTGTCCTCTCTATAGTGAGCTTCTTGAAACATGTATCCATTTATTTTGGGACTATGTTCTTGTTTACCAAGTTTGTGCTTAGATTTTTCATATATCCTCCCTTTCTAGGCTGATATTGGGGAGTCTGCCAAAGAAGAATTGGTTGGTTCGTAACTGCTAGCTACACACTCTCCACATGGGTTTTTCACGATCTATCTTCTTTCCCTACATGCTACGGGCCATTTGAAAAGCTCGGTGTAGAGTTTTGTTGGAGGGTCTTCATTTCTCTCTAAATGTTGTTGCTACTGTCACCTCCAACTATACTTGGGATGGTTGGCTGGTGATTGTTGGTGGGTCTCAGCCCGCTCCCCACTCGGGTTTCTGGATTCGATAGTCCTCCCTCCTCCAGGATTTTATAAGCTGAATACGGATGGGTATTCAATCTTGTGTAGTCGGTGTTGGGGGCCTTCTCCATGATTAGTATGGCTTATGAGTCCATGGCTTTATAGTGAATTTAGAGGTGACAGATCCCTTTACTGTGGAGCTACGTACAATGAGAGATAGGCTTCTTCTATTGCTTAGCATAAAGTTCTTCCCTATCATCTTTGAGATCGATTCTATTGAATTCGTGTCGGCTCTCTCCCTCGTTTTCATGTTCTTCAAGAATGTCAATGATACACGATTTTGGTATATCACAATTTCGGACAAATATATCCTAATCGAGTGTTATGTATAGTGTGTTCAAGTATTGTTCCCACAAGAATATTTTATACTACCAAATATGGATAAATCTAATTTAATTTAGACAGATCGAATCAAAGTTGTGTAGGTAATAAAGAAAATTAAAATATAATATAAAAACCCTAATTTGTCAAAAACCCTAATGTGATGGAAATCCTAAAATATCGTTTTCATCTATTTTTATTTTTTATACGATTGAATCTTTTCAATCCCTAAATTTATTGGTTAATGAATTATTAATAATGAAGATAGATTTTCTAAAATTAGATTCACGTAATGATCATGCAATGAATCTCTAATTTGACTAATCAAAATCCAATAGTTATGCAATCTTGATTAATCAAACTATGTTACGTTTTATGGACAATCTGTAATTTAGAGTTTTCTCTAAATCTTTACACATGAAATTAATCAAATGGTCATACTCATAATCTCATATGGATTTTATTGTTCAGACTAATCTTATGTAATTATATTGGTCATGCATGTATTCAATTTCAAATAATCAAAAGATTGTGTCTTATAACGTTTGAAACATTAAGATCAAAAATAAAATTTTATCAAACAATAATCATTTCAATAAAAGTCAAGAGAAAGAAATAAATCAAGCTATGTAATTAATTAAAAATAAATTTCATTAAATCTTAGAAGCAAAATATTTAGCTAGACATTGAAAAGATAAATAAGAAAATAAAAGAAAATATTATAACCCTTATTTGCACGAGTATGGATTTGGAAGACATGAGGAGGCGGTTGTTAGCATTTGTAATTGGTGAAGGGACAAAAGAAGCTAAAGAAGGAGGCATGAATGAAGTGTGGGAGGCATGGAATGAATGAGTGGCGTGGCTGCTAAATTTATAGGACTAAATAAATCTTAAAAAATTAGAAGTTATGAGATTTTTGAAAACTAAGGTTTTGTGTTTATGTTAGAAACTTACTGTTTTTGTTGGATATGGATTTCTTGTTTTTCCAAAACTTTAAAAATTCTCTTTTATTGAATTTGGTGACTTATGAAATAATTGGCAATTGCATTATGAAATTCTCTCATTTATATGCTCAAATTCCGTTTTCAGCACTTTGACGTTTCAACATTGCAATAGTAATTTCGGCTCAATCTTTGGACATACTCCTGTCTGAATCAGTTTATGAGGTCTTCATAAGATTTGTAGAGCTCAAAGTTTTCTTTCTAACGTATGAGAATCACTTCAATTGGATATCGGGATAAAAAGTTATGCTCAAAAAACTGATTGCTACTCATCTAATCCAAGAATATAAAGTAAACCCAAAGTTTCCTAAATTATTAATAATGAAATTAAATCAGTATAATATCATGAAATATGATTCAAAATAATCTTAAAATTCATAAATAAATATTAAAAAAACAATTTAAATATATAAAAATATTACTATCAATTAACAATTTATTGATCACATTGTGGTCCATCAGGTGTTTTTTTGTTCCGTGAGAGGGTAATAGTTATACTGATAATAGTTATACTGATGTACTTCCTAAATTAAAGTCGTCGATCTTTCCTGGGTTTCATTAGTTCTGCTTTCCTCCTCTTGAGGTGTATTGTTCCTTGATGGATGACATCCGGAATATGACTTCTTTTAGAAGTTATCCTTCTCCGCTCGTGTTTGTCATCTGATAAAGTTGCATTGGGAAGATATATTCTTTCTTTAAAAAATTTCCGACGAAAGAGAAAAAAGATTCAGCATAACTGAAAATTAATTTTATTTAACAAAATTAACTAAAGTAATAATTACGGTCTTTTAAACAAAAATGGAGAGAATAGTATTGGAATAATAGCCGGCCTAATTTTGCAAAGAACCAAGTTGAAGACCGAAAATATTGCAAAAAAATATGGTTCATGAATTAATTTGGCAGTTGGTCTAGGTATAAAAAATAATTTTACATTTTTTTTTCTTATTTAGAAATGTATTTGTTGATGAAATGACATTAAAAGATAATTTATAATAAGTTTTGAAATTAAATAGTGGAAGACTGCACGATCGATTAGATAAGAGTTGTCTTTGACAATTTTTTTTTAAAAAAGATTTTTTTGGGAAAAATTAAGAAATTAAGAAAGTACATTTCTAAACAAATGATAATGACTAGAAAGTAAATTATGATAAAGTTGCATTAGGAAGATATAGTCATTCATCAAAAATTTCAAGAAAAAAGATTTAGCAAAACTAATAATTAATTTTGTTTAAAAAAAAAAAACTAGAAAAAATAATAATTGTGGTCGTCCAAGCAAAAGTGGTGAGAAGAGTATTGAAATACTAACCCAACATATGTGTTAGTTTAGTAGCTAAATCATTAGATTTTATGTAGAGAATTCGAATTCAAGTCTCGAATGAAACAAATCAAGTTGGAGAGAATTCTACTTTCAGAGTGATTTCAATAACTCGATCCGGAATAGTTGAAATAAAACTCGGAAGCCAAGTAATAGACTAAGTCCAGGACCCCAAAAAAAAAAAAAAAAAAGAGGATTGAAATACTAGCCGGCCCAATCTCGCTAAGAGCCGAATTGAACAAGGAAAGTAATACAAAAAAGGACAGTTCGTAGATTAATTTGGCAATTGGCCTAGATTGAAAAGAATAATTTTAAATTTTTTCTTATTAAAAATGTACCAGCACATATGTTAAAAGAGAAAAGACATTAAAAGATAATTTATGAAAAATTTTGAAATTAATAATAGGAGATTACGCGATCAATAGGATACATTGCAGTTTATCAAATAAAAAAATAAAAATCTTTTTAAATAAAAAAAAAAGAAATTGAGAAAAGAAGGATATAGAAATAATGGACAGCCCAATCTCGCTAAGAACCAAGTTAATAAAATTTTTAATTAACAAAAATAATAGTTATGTCTTTTAAGTAAAGGTGGAGAGAAGGGTATTGAAATAATAGACAACCCAATCTTGCTAAGAACCCAAGTTGAGCACCGAAGGTTCCGAAAAGCAAGGTAGTTCACGAATTACTTTGAAACGGTTCAAACAATAATTTTACATTTTTTTTTTCTTATTAGAAATGTACTTGTTGATGGAGGCATGTTTGTTAAAAGACAAAATACATTAAAGGATAATTTATGAAAATTTTTGAGATTAAAAAGTGGGAGACTGCACGATGAATTGGATACTGTTGCACTTGCCGTTTATCAAATTATAAAAAAATAAAAAAAGAATTTTTTTAATAAAAAAATAAAAAATTAAGAAAGTAAGTTTCCCAACAAGTGTTAATGTTGATAACATAGAAAGTAAATTATGAAAAAGTTGCATTGGGAAGATGTACTCAATCTTCAAAATTTTCCTATAAAAGAGAAAAAAAGATTCAACAAATTGTAGACTTAATTTTATTTTGCAAAACTAGCAAAAGTAATAAATAGTGTCTTTTAAGTTGGTGGTTTGAAATCCAGACTGGAGTACGAATCGGTTATACCAAAGGGTTGATGGGTCACTGGATTAAGTCAATCGAATTGGATGAAAAAATCGGATGATATTATTATGACGTCATAAATAAATAAAATTTATAATATATTAATAATTTAAAAAATCTATATATTTAATCATAAATTTTTATCAAATCATATTCAAAATATAAAATATTGATAAGATCAATTTTTGTATTTTCTCCATTAAAAAAAAAGAAATGAAAAAGAAAAACGGTGTGGTGAGATGGCTTGGTGGTTAGGATCACTCATTCAAAAAGGCAAAAAGGCAAAAAAAAACCTGAATTGGTGGGTTTAATTCGATTTTCGATCTAATTTGGATTTTGATAAGTTTTAATTGATTTTTTTTTTTTTAAATCTGGCTTTATTAGGTAATTCGGACAAGCTGTTGGTCCGATTCCTCAACAAAAAGGAAAAAAATCCAAGTTGGTCGGTTCAATTTGACTTCCGATTCAACTCAGTTTTTGATTAGTTTTGATCGATTTTTTTAAAATTTAGCTTTGTTAGATAATCCAAATTGGCTATTGATTTGGTTTTTGATTGAATCAATCAAACTGACTGATCCGATCTAGATTTTAAAATACTATTTTAAGCAAAGGTGGAGATAAGGGTATTGAAATAATAGTGCGCCCAAATCTGGCTAAGCACCAAACTGAACACCGAAGGTATTGCAAAAGAAGAAGGTTCATGGATTAATTTGACAATTTGTCAGAGAATAATTATACAATTTTTGTTAGAAATGTACTTATCGATGCGGGCACATGAGTTTAAAGGGAAAAGACATTAAAGGACAATTTATGAAAAGTTTTGCGATTAGATAGCGGGAGACTGCACAATCAATGGGATACGGTTGTCATTTATCAAATTAAAAACGTTATGATTTTTTTGAAATAAAAAATTAAGAAATTAAGTAAGTAAATTTCCAAACAAGAGATAATGATCTATAGAAAGTAAATTATGATAAAGTTGCATTGAGAAGATATACTCAATCTTGAAAAAATTTCTATAAAAGAGAAAAAAGATTCAGCAAAGATGAGAATAAATTTTATTTAGCAAAACTAACAAAAGTAATAATTATGATCGATTAGATACAGCTGTCATTGATCAAATTAAAAAATTAAAAGTTTTCTTTTCTTAGAAAAATAAGAAATTAAGAAAGTAGATTTCCCATCAAATGATAATGATGATAATATAGAAAGTAAATTATGATATAAAGTTGCATTAGGAAGATATACTCATTCTTCAAAATTTTCTTATAAAAGAGAAAAAGATTCATCAAACATCCTCTATTCAAAGCATGCAGGAAAAAACAAAAGAGTCACTAGGAAAAGGGGAGAGAAAGAGAGGGGTGGAGAGAAAGATGGAGTTTCCAAAAGCCGTAATTTTTTTATTGGTTGCATCTCTTGTGTTGTTTTATAATGCATCTGCAAATCATTATGGCATCAAGAGGGTTAGCCCAAGTGGGATAAGCCTTGAAGAGTCATCATCTGATCCAAACCATGGAGACAATGGCTTCAGGAGACTGATTCCAAGTGATTCAAGCTCACATATCAACAGGCTTGTACCCAGCGGGCCAAACCATGAGCAGCCACCACCATCACCTGATTCAAGCCGTGTATACAATGGCATCAAGAGATTGATCCCAAGTGACTCAAGCTCACATATCAACAGGCTTGTACCGAGTGGGCCAAACCATGAGGAGCCACCACCATCACCTGATTCAAGCCGTGTATACAATGGCATTAAGCGACTGATCCCAAGTGATTCAAGCTCACATATCAACAGGCTTGTACCCAGTGGACCAAGCCATGAGGAGCCACCACCATCACCTGATTCAAGCCGTGTATACAATAGCATCAAGAGACTGATCCCAAGTGATTCAAGCTCACATATCAACAGGCTTGTACCCAGCGGACCAAGCCATGAGGAGCCCCCACCATCACCTGATTCAAGCCGTGTATACAATGGCATCAAGAGATTGATCCCAAGTGACTCAAGCTCATATATCAACAGGCTTGTACCGAGTGGGCCAAACCATGAGGAGCCACCACCATCCCCTGATTCAAGCCGTGTATACAATGGCATCAAGAGACTGATCCCAAGTGATTCAAGATCAGATATCAAGAGGCTTGTACCCAGTGGGCCGAGCCATGAGGAGTCGCCGCCATCACCTGATTCAAGCCGTGTATACAATGGCATCAAGAGACTGATCCCAAGTGATTCAAGATCAGATATCAAGAGGCTTGTACCGAGTGGGCCAAGCCATGAGGAGTCGCCGCCATCACCTGATTCAAGCCATGATAAGATACCCTTGTTACCTTAAGCACATGCACAATAGGAGGGGAAAACGACTGAAATATTACTGTAAAACGTTTACACCTTTTTAAGTAAACAAATAATTTTTTTCCTCCCCTAAAATGTCAGTTGGTGTAACATATAAGCCCCTCCAATCGAAATCCGGATAAAGAAAGGAAGAAGGCTAAAAGATAATATATTAATTTAAAACAAAAAAATATTATATAATTCTCTTTGCTTTTAGACAACTTTTACTGTCCTCTCTCTTTCTCTCTCTATAAAAATGGACAAAGAAATGAAAATCCTTACAAGAAAATATTTGTGAACGGAGAAAATTTCTCCTAATTCAATTATACAAGGAAAACAATAATTTTTATCAGAGTAAATTTTAATCTCACATTGTTACTTTTGTATCGTATGTAATGGATATGAACTGAACCGACATGCACTAGTGTCTAATCACCCACTTAGATAAATATCTATAAATATTTATAAATATCGGACTTGAACCTAAAAATCTGAGTTGAACCTAAAAATCTCATAGTTGTGACTTCTATTTGGAAAATAAAGTTAAAAGCCTTCTGAGTGATTTCTGGAAGTGTACTCAAAATCCAACAACAACGTGGGCGAGTGGGTGTGAGGGAGAGAGTTTTGAAAAACCTGCACATACAACAAAGTGCTAGCAATGTTTGATTCTGAGCAAATGAAATCACGGTGAATTGAAGTCAGTATAAATATTTCTGCTCTAGCAAAGTTCCTAAGATACAGAATATTTCGAGCAACCATTTTTGTACATACACAAATTAGGATGAAAAATGAAAAAAGAAAGAAAAAACATGAAATGAAGGCTTTCTTTGCTGTTTTCTTTTAAATCTATTTGTACAATTTTGACAATTATAAGGTGCCAAAATCTACAGGCTTGGAAAGAGGAAAAGTCTGCTACACAGTCATGTGGTTTCCGCTATTATTTGACTGCATGTATGAGAAGAAAAATAGGCCTAATCCAAAGAAACGCTCCATTGCAATACCTACATCAACAAAAAAGGTCATGGAATGTTCCCATCTACAATTCAATTGAATAACGTAGAACTCCCCAACATTTAAACACTAGATGGTTGTAATATCCCAGCTTGCAAAAGTGAGGCCACATACCATTGCTGAAGAGCAAGAACTTAGTCACTGACACATGTTGAAACATGATCAAGGGAGAAACTCCAGAGTTTAGACATGACCCATTTTGCTTTCTAAGCATTCCAATTCCAATCGATGGCTCCTAGTCTACCAAAGTTACTGGTTTTGAGCTTATGGATTTGGGAAGTTTTGTCTTTAAAAAGAACAATGGAGAATCTAACTTGGATAATTACGATAGAGAATCCAATATTTCTCCTTTGACAGCTCTTAATAAGTTTAAGATCAACTACTTGTCGTCAGGGCTATGACCACCCAATATTAGTAGACTATTTCTGTTATCAAAATCTTAGGAAAACAGAGATGGAAGCAGAAATATGCAAGGAATCTTTATCAAAAAAACAACCAAAAATATGTACCTGTTGCTGAATTTCTCAAGGGCATCGGAAGCATAGAGTCTCATTAGCCTTCTCTAAAACCATATAAAGCTCCCTCTCTCTATAGACCCGAGCAATAACCCAACCATTTTTTTTTTTTTTTTGCTCTGATGCATATTTCTAATTCCTTTTCATGATTTGGATCCACTCACTTTGCTCTGCCTTTTCCTAGATCAACCTTTTCCCTAAGCTTACTCATAG
The DNA here is from genome assembly GCA_037126225.1 of Dillenia turbinata. NCBI lineage: Eukaryota > Viridiplantae > Streptophyta > Magnoliopsida > Dilleniales > Dilleniaceae > Dillenia > Dillenia turbinata. Next base: position 13,729,472 of record JBAMMX010000011.1, read on the forward strand.
AGAAAGCAAAGATTTATGTGAAACAAAAACAAAGAAAAGAAAGAGGTCAAATGACGACTGAAAGGTCATAAAAGAAGTTAAAAGAGTACCTAATAGTTATCCTAAGAAATCAACAAGAAACCTTCCTTGAAAGGCCTCTAAAATTGCATGCCATTAGACGACTTTCCTGAATGATAGTCTAGTCATTCACTAAAATTGCAAGCCATCAGTCGACTATCCTGAAGATCAGTCAACACATTCATTAAAATTGCATGCCATCAGTTGACTATCATGAAGATCAGTCAACACATTCATTAAAATTGCATGCCATCAGTCCACTATCATGAAGATCAGTTGACTCATTCATTGAAATGCTAAAGATCAGTCGACTCATTCATTGAAATGATAAAGATTAGTTGACTTAATACAAAATTAGTCGACTGTTAGTCGACTGTCCTTAAGATCAGTCGACTTTAAACACAATCAATCGACTATCCTAAGCTTTGTTTAAGAAGTAGTCGACTTACCTATAGAATTAGTGTAACACTGGACAAATCCGGATTTGTAAATATATATATATATACTCTAAATGTCATTATTTGAAAATTCTTACATTATGTAAAATTTTAGAAGAGTAGTTAATTTTAAATATATGTGTGAATTTTTGTTCATTGGGTTATTCAGGAGCTCCTCTAGATATTTGGTGGATAGACTTTAAATTTTTAGCTTACCGATCATTAGACTCCAGATCACCAGAACTATCGGTTATTTGAGACTTTGGTGATCGATACTTGGTGGAATTTAAATATTTGATATTCAGCAGAGTTTTAGTATTCGGTTAGATAGTTTTTTAGATTTTGATTTCTTTATCGGTAGTTGGAGGTGACCATTTATTATTTTATAAATGAAAATCCTATCGGAATATTTTTAAATAATGGTCTGTCAGTAATAAGTTCTTAAATTCTTATTGGTCATCTAGCCACCAGTTGGTGTTGAAACTCCCGTCGGTGTTGTGAGAATCCATCGATTGCATGCATGCCATTGGTTCTTCCTTTCATATGAACAGTCCATATGCCCTTCAATCCTCTTTTATTTGACCAAACACATTTCTCTCATTGGGGACCGAACAACATATTTTTCTCATCGGCTCACCCATTCGGTACTTGAATTTGCACTCCCAATTCTCTACTGTTCGGTATATATACACACACATATTTAATACAAATTGACTCCCATTGGCACAATGAACTTGTCCCATCGGTTGACCGAACAACCAGCAACTCCATTGGGCACATTTTCAGCCATGCCCTCCATTTTATTGAGCATTTGAATGTAATTCCACTTGATTTGCAAATTCCTCCATCTCCCCATACCGAGTAGTAGCCAATTTCTTCATCTCCACTCACCGAACAACCTTCAATTCTTGCAATTTGTTGACCGGACAGCATGCAGCCTTTGCACAATGAGACTTAGAATTTGCCTTACGTCATTTGCCGATGTGGAGAAATGAACCCAAGCACCACTATCTCTCATTGACACTTTGTCTTTCTCTTTGAGTAATTATTGCTAGAAAATTCAACTTGCTCCCACCGGTTTCAGGTTGCCCATTTGCTTCTCCTCATTACTGAAAACCCATCGGTCAATACTGAGAGCCCATCGGTCAATGCATTCTCCTTATGCACCTTTTATTTTCCTTGCAAATTTAAGTTTTGTGGCATCAAGAAAACTTGATCACTATTCACTTTCTCTCTCTCTGTGTAAATAATATTTCAAATATTTAAATTCATTGGGTTGAGTTTTCAAATTTCAAAAAAGGGTATGATGCACACTTGTGTAAGTTGAAAAGAGAATGAGGATAAATAAGTAAATAGGGGAAATGAGTTGTAAACAAAGAGGAGAGTTGAGACTCTAGAACTTACGAATGTCACATTTCAACTTTCCTCTTACTTTTCTCTCTCTACTCATACACTACCCCAATCTCTCTTCTTATTTCTAGCAAAGATCAATTAAAATATCATAAAACTCACACTTTAAAGACTCAAAAAATTCATAACCCAGTTTCTAAAAGTTAGATCTTGTGAGAAATTTAAGATTTTCTAGTGAGAGAAAACCTAGAGTTTGATCGTGACTCGGCTTGAGGCGAAATCGGAGACCGAAATTTAGGTAATATTTTTAATCTTAGTTTGAGTTTATTTTTCCTCTTTCATGACTTTGGAGTTATGTTAAAATTTGATAAAATAAATTTGGTGGATCTTGAATCACCATAAATGAGGGAAAGATTGGGTATTGAATATTAGGGTTTTGAGTTTACTTGAAAGGATTGATATTGATGATGGTGGGTATTTGATTATATCTCTTAGAAGTTGGCGAAAACTAAGCAAAGCAGGACGTTCGCTGCAGAGACGTCTGGGAGTGACTATCGTCTCTAGTACTTTGAGTGATTACATACTTGCATTTAAATAAGATAAATATTTTCAATAGATTTTTTTTAAATGATTTGCAATGGATTTTCTAAATGATGTTGAAACTTGATTTTACATGCTTTAGTGTGTGTGAAATATCTCAAAGAATGATTTTGAAATTCCTATGCATCCTAGTGTTTTGATTGAATACATGTGCCATGTTGATTATTGATATTGAGCATATTATGATTCTGGTTATTGATGAACAATTATTTATTTGATGGTACATGAAATAGATAATTAAAATTTCATGAAATGGTACACGGTATGGTTACTAGAGGAAGAGCCTGAACCTCAAAAAATGACTAGTCATTTCCCGTCATGGTGCGACTCGACGGGATGACGTGGTGGGGTTATTCTTGATAGACATGGTATATGGCAGATCGCGACGGCACATTCATTGTAATACCAAAAATCCGGTGTTTTAAATATTTTTATAATATAAAGGAAAATTTTTAAATTTTATTGATTTTCGATTTTGGGGTATTAAATTTGAATTTTTGGTATATTTAAAATATCCGTGTTCCGATTCAAAGTACCACCTATCTTGAGGAAAATTTGGATATAATACCGAAAAAAAATTCAATTCTTTGATTTTTTTTTTCCATCTCACTAATTTTCAAGTGTTGAAAATTTTCCCATGTTGATTATTTACATAATACCAAATTATTTGGTAAGTGGATAAATGTAATGTAAGTTATATGATTAACAAAAGTGTGAAGTAGCTTGGTGGTGCCTTATTTTTTTGGACAAATGTGAGGTCATGGGATCGAATCCAAGTTAAGGCAAATGGAGGAAGCAAATTCAATTCATGGAGGGTGAAGCCGAGAGGGTAAGTCGATTGAGAAGAGAGAGAGAGTAAATTAAAAAAAAATGAGAGAGAGAAATTGATTCACTATTTAAGTGAATCGATTCTTAGTGTACAGAGCACGCTTTCTGTGAGTGGTGCATAGGGAATCGAATGGGGATGATGGGGAATCGACTTCCTTTGGCTGTAGAGCAGGTTCTATGATTTGAGGTGCATAAATCGAATCAAGTGATGAATCGATTTGTGTGGTAGCCAAAAAGTAGAAGGAAGTCGATTCATGAAGAAACAAATCGATTTGTGAGGTGAAGGTAAAAGAATAGAAGTCAATTCATCAGTGAGAAGGAGTCGATTTCCTTGTGCTGCAGTCATGGCTTTTGAGACCTGAGTGAGGTTAATCGATTCATGCAATTAGTGAATCGATTCATCTAGGCAATTGTGAATCGATTTGCATAAATCATGAATCGACTTGACCTCTTCAACTCACAGGCACATGAATCGACTTGAGGAAGGGGAAATCGACTTGTGCATTAGTGGAATTATGAAATGACTAAAATACCCCTCTAAAACTCAATTAACATCTCAAGGCTTGAGGGCAAAATAGTAATTTTACCTCCAAAATTTATGAAAAGTGACGGGAACCTTTCATTTACTCCATTTTTGTTCTTACTTTCGAACAGAGCTCTCTCTCTCTCGACTCTCTCTCTCTCTTTACATTTAATCTCTCCCGCCAAATCTTCATTCTCTCTCTAGAAAAAATTTATACCCTCATTAAATCACTCTATGGACTTCCAAAGTTTCAATTAAACTCAAGAAATGGAATATTAGACGGAGAAAATTTCAGATTTCACGAAGGGAGAAATTTAGGGTTTTTGAAACCCAACCCCAAAACTCAATCCGACTCCAATATTGAGGTAATTTCTCTTTCCTAAATTTGGGTTTAGTTTTTTTAATGCTATATTGTGATTTATTATGGAAATATTAGAGATTTTTGTTAGGGAATCGAAGCCCTAGAATAGACGTAGAGTGAAATTTGGGGAAAAATGAAAATGAAGATTTTATATATATGTAAATGAGATGTAAATAGTGAGAATGGAACCATAAACATAGATTTTTGGATTTGGAAAAAAATTTAGACTTTGTACAAAAATTTGGAAAAATTTATAAACCCTAGAAATATTGATAAATTGGCATTGTCATTGTGATTATTGGTTAGTAATGCCAATTGGAAATTGAAAAAGGAATTTCATTGGACTTGAATTGAAAATTGGGAGTGGACACCCTTCAAAGAGGTAAGTGGATAGTTATGTATCATATGAATGAGTAAATGATTTCAAATATGATTTATAAATTGAGTTTTGAAATGAATTTGTAAATGGAATTGAAATTGCTTTGTGATTATGATATGCCTAAAATGAAATTGTGAAATGACCATGACTCTAAACATGATTATTAAATTGTTTGTACCATGTTACTTTGGGATACTCATGTGAATTGTGAAATATTGCTCTACTTTATATTTGAGCATGCATTGATTGATAAAAATGAGTTTGGTAACATGGTGCTCGGAAAAAGGACTGCAGTTTGAGTCTTGCCACAGACCGGTTTGTTGGGGTGGCGTGGCTAAGACTGTTTGGTATTTAGCTTGGTGAGAGGCGAGATAGAGAGCCTCCTCAGGCTGCCGGATAACGTGGTAGCACCCCACGGAGTTTCGGGCCAATACCAAGGTGGAGGGGATTTTATGAAAATTATGAAAATCCTCTTGGCGGGTCCTGCCAATGGCCATTGGCAGGATAATATTTTCGGTAAACCCCAGAATTGTGGAAAAATGAGATTTGACTGATTGAGTTGATTTTTTGAGTCATGGTGGATTGATATGAATAATTTTATGAGAATGAATTTCACTATGGCATTCAATGATAATTGTTACATAAATTTGGCATTACCACCCTTGCCCCTTATTTATATGATACAAGTCACTGCACTCCACTCACTGGGTATTTTAAAATACTCACCCCCTCCTTTAAATCCTTTTCAGAGGATGCATAGACTTTGGCGAGTACTGGCTGATTCCGAGATATTTTGGTGATCCATGATAAGTATTGGTGGTGGATGCTATTTTTTTTAAGTTTGATATAATATCACCCGTGGAAGGAAGCTATTGTACTATTCTTTAGAAATTTGGATTTAATTGATACTTGTCGTATATTTTTTTGGGACAAGTATTGGTGGAATCCAAACTTGGTTTATGTGGAAAGTGTTCAATTTGGTTTAAACTTATTTTTTGCAAAGCTTATTGTTCTTAATTGGGATATTTGGACTTTCATTGGGATTTGTTGATTTATTTTTGAGATTGTGACTTTGTGAAACTCTGAAATGGCTAGAAAGGCCACATTGCATGCATGCATGTACAAGATTCCCTCCCTAAATGTGTGTCGATGCATGCTCGTGTGTACAGGGATGGACCGGATGGGTTCTTTGCGTGCAAGTTGTTATATGATTTATTGGTTTGATGAATTTATTGTTTTGGAAGATATATTGAAAAATTTAAATGCATTGTGTTATTCCGGTATATGGGGAGGTCATGCCCGTATGTCAGGATAACGCGGTGGTTGTAACTTGCTCGACGGGAAAGTCAGGGCATAACATTCATAGTCGAATAACATATTGCTTGAAGGGTGTGAGATAGTTGGTTGCACCCCCAACGAAATGCTATGGCCAATGCCAAGGAGTGAGGTATTTGTAAACTAAAATTATTAAAACTCTTGGCGGTTCCCCCATGGGTCGTGGTAGACTTTTGTTGGAAATAATGACTTTGGCTGCCTCGTGTTTGGAAATGTGAAATAATTGGATACATATGAGATTGAATCATGATAATTGGAAAATTATTTCATTATTGAATGATCTTGTGACTGATATGATGGTTTGAAATATATATTTGATATATCCAACACACAAGATCTTATTTTTGTTCAACATGTATAGCACTCACTGAGTATTCTCATACTCACCCTTCTTTATCCATTTTTACAGAGGAATGTTAGTTATTCCACAAAGTTATTTAGAGCCAGAATTTTTGGGAAGACCTCTGCCAGAGACACTTTTTGGTATATATTTTACTATTGTCTTTGAGGTTTCGATAAATTAACCCATTGAGGGTATTTTGTATAAAAATCTATCTGAATATTTTTTAAACTCTATAATCAATTTTGATCGATTTTGGCTGTGTAAACCTTTATCAGGAATCCTTAATTTCCTTTTTATGAAATTTTTTTGGAAATTATTGCTGATTTTGTTTTCTATCCCTAGAGGTGGAATTGTGCTCTGGTTAGTTGATAGCATTTAATGGTCGGGATTACCTATAGCTTTAGTTGATATTTTGAATGTCTTGCAATGACTTGGAATTCGGGGTGAGATTCACACGTGTTCAAGGTATTATGGCAGTTGTCGCGTGTTTGGATCTATGGGTCGGGGCGTGACAATCAATTGACTGAACCTTATACAAGTTGACTCTTTGAGTATTTCAATCGACCATATACATGCATATCACTTAGATCAGTCGATATAACTTGAATCAATTGACTGTAACATACACATAGTCAACTATAGTTTTAATTCAGTCGATTATTCAAACTATTTCGCACATACATACATGGTTAACAATCGAATCAAGCATACATTAATTCGACTGAACTTACTTTGCTTTATGCATTTAGGGCAAGGACAGTCGATTCAAGTAGATTTTTGTCGACTGAACTTTTGAATCAACAGCATCAGTTGACTTATTCATTTATTTAGTCAATAGTTAGTGTCTACTCTTTAAACCCGGTTGACTTAAAATTTAAATCAGTTGACACATGAATTTAGTACACTTTGACAAAATAGACTTAACCAGAAATCACTCAACTTAATTCTATCAACTTAAGTTTTTAAAGAATCAAGTCATTAGTGAGGAAAATAAGTTCGACACTGGAGCTAATGTTCATTTTATATAGAAAAAGTAAAAGAAAGTTTTCTTATTAGTTGTACAGGTCAACGGTTGAAAGCATTCAATGAAAAGTTTGAAAGCATTAAATGTGGCAGATAGACCATTAATAAAAAATGTTCAAATTTGAATCTACCACAACAACTCTTAACAACTCTCAATAAATCCATAAAGAAGAGAAGAAGAAATGAAAGAGAGCGAATTGAATGTCTTGAACTCTAAACTTAAGACATACTCTATTTTTCTTCTATAAACTAATTCTTTTGTAAATTCCTTTCTTCTGTAAATTCCTTTTGTAAGATTCAAATCTATTACATCGAAAGATATAGCTTTATTTGTTATAACATTCATTTTCCTCTTGTACTAAAAGTTTAAAGAATAGAGAGGGTTTTCTCGTCTGGGGTTGGAAGAGAGAGAGAGAACCTAAGAGAGGTTGGGCTAGGTAGTGTTTTGAAAGAAAATATTGTAAAGATTTAATTTATACCTGAAAACAAATTTATCGTACTATTTTGGAGTAAATAATGAAAATCTATGAGGTGTTAGGAAGTGGATGTACACTTGTCTGATAAAACTACTATTAAAAATTTGTGTGCTTTGTTTTTTTTTTTTTTAACACTTTCCTTCAATTCCTAAATTTCATTTATGTCTTCCACAAACCGCAAAACTTCCAAAATTCTCGAAAAATTGTTAAACAACATATTCATCCCCTTTAGGTTGTATTTCACTCAGGATAGGTGGCTGGCGATTCCTAGAGGCTCTGAACTCCATCTCCGCTTCGGGGTTTTAGATTCGATGGTTCCCCTCTAGGTTTTTATTAGCTGAATATAGATGGGTCCTTAGGTATTCATTCTCGTGTGGCCAATGCCAGGGGTCTTCTCTATAATAAGTATGGTTTATGAGTCCGCGGCTTTATGATGAATTTGAAGGTGGTAGATCCCTTTAATATGGAGCTATGTGCTGTTAGAGATGGGCTTCTTTTGGTACTTTACATAAGGTTCTTCCCAATCATCCTTGAGATTGATTTCGCTAAGTTCATGTTGGCTCTCACCTCGGATGTGGCTCCCCCCCATCCAGTTTTTCATGTTCTCTGGGAATGCCAACAGCTTATTCATCACACCCTGGCCCATTAGGTACTTTGTGTTCTGTAAGAGAGTAATAGTTGTGCAGATGTCCTTGTTCGTTAGTCTCTTCTAGGTTTCATGAGTTCTACTCTTCTCCTCATAAGGTATATCATTCCTTAATGCGTAATATCCAGAGTATGACTTCTTTTAGAAGTTAGTATTCCCCGCTCTTATTTGACACAAAAATAAAGAATTGGTAAATTATAATAAAGTTGTATCGGGAAGATATCCTCACTTTTTAAAAAATTTCCTACAAAAGAGAAAAATGAATCTATACAACTGGAAATTAATTTTATTTAACAAAACTAACAAAAGTAATAATCTCAATCTTTTAAACAAAAATGGAGAGAATGGTATTGGAACAATCGTCGGCTAAATTTCACAAAAAACCAAGTTAAACACCGAAAGTATTACAAAAGAAGACAGTTCACGGATTAATTTGGCAATTGGCTAGATTCAAAGAATAATTTTACATTTTTCTCTTATTAGAAATGTAGTTGGTCAGTTAGTTTTAGCTCAATTAGCATCTTCTTTCTTCTCCCATTGTAATCATTGTTTTAAAACTCGGATCGGACCGGCCTGTCTGACTGGGAATCGGTCTGGGTTACTCACCAAAACCGGACTTTCAAAAAACCGGTCAAGATCCCTCTTGAACCAATAGAACCAGGTTGAACCGGCCCGGTCCAACCCTGGTTTTTTAATCCAAAAAAATTCTTGACAAAATCACATGAATCCATGCTCGAACCTGTGACCAAGAAGGGGAGAAAATGCCACACAACCACTACACCTGAAGTTGCTTAATGCTTGAAGATTTTAACATTTATATTTATTTATGATTTTATGATGACATTATCCAGGTTTTTTGTCTGATCTGATCGAGTTAACCCAGTGCCATTGACCTTTCGGTGTGACAGGTTCGTATTCCGATCCGGGTTTTAAAACACTAGTTGTAATAGAGTTAGGTTCGAGTCTATAAAAAAATGTAATTGTTGAGGAAAAGACATTAAAAGATAATTTATGATAAATTTTGAAATTAAATAATGGGAGATTGAGCGAACAATTAGACACAGTTGTCGTTTATCAAATTAAAAAAAAGGAAAGATTTATTTTTGAAAGAAAAAAATTGGGAAATTAAGAAAATACATTTCTAAACAAATGATAATGATGATAATATACAAAGTAAATTATGATATAGTTGCAGTGGGAAGATATACTCATTCGTTAAAAATTTTCTATAAAAGAGAAAAAGGATTCAGAAATTGAGAATTAATTTTATATAGCAAAACTAACAAAAGTAATAATTAGTGTCCTTTCAGCAAAGGTGGAGAGAAGGGTATTGGAATAATATCCGGCCCAGTCTCGCTGAGAACCAAGTTCAACACCGAAGCGATTGCAAAAGAAGATAGTTCACGGATTAATTTGACAATTGGTTTAGGTCCAAAGAATAATTTTGCATTTTTTTTTATTAAAAATGTATTTATTGTTGTAAACACTGCATTATAAGAGAAAAGACATTAAAAGATAATTTATGATAAATTTTGAGATTAAATAGTGGGAGACTCCATGATCAATCGAATATAGTTGTTGTTTATCAAATTTTTTAAAAAAAAATTAAGAATTTTGTTGAAATAAAAAAAAAGAAACCAAGAAAGTAGATTTCTATGATTATATAGAAAGTAAATTATAATACTCAATCTTCAAAAATTTCCTGTAAAAGAGAAAAAAGATTCAGAAAAACTGAGAATTAATTTTGTTTACCAAAACTAGCAAAAGTAATAATTACTTTTTTTGTTTTTTAAAATAAAGCAAAGGTGGAAAGAAAGGGTATTGAGATAATTGTCAGCTCAGTCTTGCTATGAACCAAATTGAACACCGAAGGTCATGCAAAAGAAGATAGCTCATAGATTAATAGATTGACAGAATAATTTTATACTTTTTCTTATTAGAAATATACCTGTTGATGCAGGCAGATATTTTAAAATAGAAAAGATATTAAAAGATAATTTTTTATTTTTAGATTAAATAGTTAGAGATTGCGTGATTAATAAGTTGCATTAGGAAGATGTGCATATTCTTCAAAATTTTCTTATAAAAGAGAAAAAGATTCATCAAACATATCTATTTAAAGCATGCAGGACAAAACAAAAGAGTTACTAGGAAGAGGAGAGCCAAAGAGGGGTGGAGAGAGATGACTTTCCAAAAGCCGTAAATTTTTTCTTGGTTGCATCTCTTGGGTTGTTTTATAATATAATTGCAAATCATTATGGCATCAAGAGGGTTAGCCCAAGTGGGATAAGCCATGAAGATTCTGTAACAACTGTAGATGCAAGAACAGCAACAGATGAGCCACCTGATTGAGCTACCTAAGAAGCTGTAACAACTACAGAAACAAGTCTACCTAAGCAAGCACAAATGAGTTACCTAAGACGCAAGAACTACCTAACCAACTACAGATAATGAATGAAGTGAAGAGTGTAACAAATAAAGAAATTTAGCTTCAGTTAGTTAGGCATAAGTCAGTTAGTTAGTTGCTCAGTTGGTTCCAAAAGGGAATGTACATATAGAACTATAATAGGCAGTCGACAACCGGAAAATGAAAAGTTGTCTTCTTCTCTCATTCATCCTTCTGTCTCTCTTGGTAACTCTCTATCTCTCTCTCTTTCCTTCTTTCCTTCTTATTTTCTCTCTATCTCTCTCTTTGTCCCTTCTGTTACATTACACTCCCGTCCCACTTATAGTTTCATCAGCGGTTCCACCATTTCCATCTCACATTTCCTATCAAAGTTCATAACAGATTTAGTATCAGAGCTATTGAACCTCGGCAAGAAGCAGAAAAACATGGCAGAGGGAACTCGATTTAAAGCCATAGATGAACAGCTCAAGAAACAGGAGACAAAAATGCAAGAAAACTACCAAAAGTTGGGAAAAAAAATTGGATGAGCAATCCTTGAAATTGGAAGAATAGTCACAAAAACTAGAATCCTACATGGCCATGATGGATGCAAAGGTATATCGCCATTCTTAAGCTGTTAAACAAGGAAAAATCAGGAGAACCAGATAATGACATAATTTGTCAATCCCCCATTTTACCTACACCATCTGATGGAAGATTGAGAATAGAACATGGATCTCACATGACCAAGAAAGAACCAGCGGTGCATGAAATATCACCAAACCCTTCTCGAGTAGAATTGCTGATGTTCACAGGAGAGAACCCCAGAAATTGGCTGAGGAAATGCAGAAAATATTTTGTTGTTTATCAGATACCCAAGCATGTATGGGTAGATACAATTGAAATGTATTTTGATGGTAAAGCTGAAATTTGGTTCCATGGTGTAAAATTAACTAGGCCAGAAGCAGCAGAGGAGGATGGTACGACAGAAGCTACAGAAGGCAATGCGAAGCTGAGTGACGAAGTATTTGAGGTACCTCTGTGTGCTTTCTCTAGTTCATTGAGTAGAAAAACTATAACTTTACATGGCACTATCAATGGAATAGCTATTTCAATACTAGTTGATACGGGTAGCTCTAACAGTTTTGTAAACAAACTGGTGGTGGAAGAGCTAAATTTGTAGGCTGAAGGGGCTAAACCTTTACATGCTTTATTAGCATATGGGAGTCAAGTGAGTAGTTTTAACTAAGTTAGAGGGGTTAAATGGAGAATACAAGGATATCATTTTTCATTTAACTTACGAGTCATTTAATTGGGAGGATGGGACATTATCTTGAGGGAAGACTGTGTCACGCCTCGATCCTCAGATCGACCACGCGACAGCTGCCGCATTACCTCGGTACAAGGACAGAACCTCCTCATATACCGAGACTCCGCAAGGTTACAAAACAATACAACAATCCTTCCCAATACATAATCCAGCAAAAATAAGGAAAAATCATATAACTATACACATGCAAGGAGTCCATCCGGCTCATCCCTGTACATACAAGCATACATCAGCACACATCGGGGAGTGGGTTCCTATACATGCAAGCATACATCAGCACACACACATGGCCTACTCGGCCAATCCAAATCACATGCATGCATCCGGCCATCCCAGCCTTTCCAAGATCAAATAAAGTCCAAATGTCCCATTTAAACAATAAGTTTTTACCAAAAATGGAATTTAAAAGGAAATAAACAAGTTCCAAACAAACTCCAACACAAACTATGTAAGGATTCCATCAATACTTGCTCCTATATATGAAACAAGTATCGATTTAATCCTTACCAAAAGAATTATACAAGTCTTCCTTTCCATGGATTTCAAAATCAAACCAAAATAATCCTTACGTCACTATATACCTACACAAGTCAGCTGGTAATCCTTCTCAAGCTCCGATTGCTGCACAAACCTAAGCTTCCTCTGAAAAATGTTAAAGAGAGGGGTGAGTATTGGGAAATACTCAGTGAGTGGAGTGCAATGGTATGATTGTGTGATAAATGAGGGGTGAATGTGGGAGAGTCAAAGTATATCTCATAAACATCACTTTATATATACAAAAGCATTTTCAGTAAATCAAGATAATTCACAAACTATGCATCTACATCAATTATTTTTCTAGAAAATCCTGGAGTCCCATCGAAAACACTTCCGTCCTAGGTTTGGCCGAACCTAGAAAGAAGCCCGCCAAGGGGTTTTCCATTTCAGTATTTCAAAACACTATCCCCTTCCTTGGCGTTGGCTTATACCTCAACGGGGTGCAATCTGGATAGTACGACGTGGCAGAGAAGAGGCCGCGTCTATCTCCCTCGCAATAAAACTCCACCCACGTCACCCCGTCGTGTCGTTCCGTGGAGAGAATGACTATAGCCATTACACTCGTGCACCATCATTTCACAAACATGCCATTTCACAATCGTGTGCCATCATTTCCAACAAATAATCATCAATCTCATATCATAGCAATTTATAAAGCAATATCAAATAACATATGGCACACATGCATTTATAAACACGGTGGATGCATTCATGCTTCATAATTCAGTTCAGACATCCCACAATCACAAAACAATGTATATAAAACATATAAAAATCTTTCAAAAATCATTTTCAAAAGAATTAAAATAGTTTTGCTCATTTATAACACAAAGGACCATCCACTCACCTCTAGGGAGGGTACTCACTCCCTATTTCCACAATTAATCCAAAATCGACTCCTTTCGAGTATCCAAAAGGTCAACCTAGACCAATCGACACAAATAATCATCAATTAAGGCTCCATTAAAGGGTTTTCAAATTTTTCCCTATTTAAAATAGCCTTAATTAACACAATCACATTTCTAAACTCTCGTTTCATCAATCTAGGATTATTTTCCTAATCAATGATTTTAATTTTCAATATTCCTTAATTTTATCAATTTTCTCCCGAATTTACATAACCCTAATTTAATTCATGTCAATTTCAATTCAAATCCCAAGGAAAGCTATACAAATCAATCAAACAAAGCTCTACTACTATCCAAGACATTTTATCATGCTACGCAGTCTAGTTTATATCAAATTCTAGATTTAAACTTAATAATTTCATACAAAATTTTAGGAAATTACATTTCCTTCGAATCTAACACATTTTCAGAATATATCTACACGTATTCTCAACCTCAATTCACTAAAAATAGTTTAAATATTGAAGAGATTGAAATTTCTCTCACCTAGGGTTTTTCGCAGTTCGTAACCCTCATCGAATACCTTTCTCAGTTCATTCTGAGACCTGCAAAGCTTCCAATTTGAAGTAAATTTTAGTAATCTGAAGTTATTTACTAAGAAAATTTAAAACCCTAGAGCTAGGGTTAGGAATCAGACCTTACCTATGCAGGGAAAGAATCACAGTTGCAGTTAGGGTTTGCAGATGTCCATTGAGCACTGATCTAGGACAGGTTGCCGAAGAGGGATGCTCGCATAGAGCATCGCGCGAGCGAGGGAGAGAATGCGAGGTCTCTGTCGTGCGAGAGTGAGAGAGACAGGGGAGTTCTGTCGCACGAGAGAAGAAATAGAGAGAGAGAAACAGAGAAAGGGAGATGATGGAGATCTCTCTTGCGGCGGTCGGAGATGGAGAGTTGAAGAGAGTGCGATGGAGACAGAGAGAGTGATAGAGAGACTGAGAGATGGTGTGAGAGACTGAGATAGAGAGACTGAGAGACTGAGAGATGGAGAACCGTCGCTTGCGGTGGTCGGAGCGTGGCTGTGCGCGGCGGAGGAGAGGCAAATCTGACAGATGAGAGAAGAGTCGCGAGAGGGAGAGTGAGCAGAGGGTGAGAGAGAGACATCGATTAGGGCTAAAAGCCCTAATCAATTTAGGGAAATGGGGACACAGCGTTTCGAGTTGAAACGCTGCGTCTCCCTTCCTTCTCTCTCTGTTTTTTTTTTTATAATTAATTATAAATATAAATATATATATTTTTATACTCTCATCATATTGAAGTTCTAAATTTACCAAAAATAGAATGTACTATAAATTTGCAACTCGGCATTTTAATTATACCAAAAGTTCCAATTTAATTTTCTCAAAATCGAAAATCAATAAAATTCAAAATTTTCTATTTTATTATAGAAATGTTTACAAAATATCTAGCATCGGTTTTTTGGTATTACAACTCTTAACCCCCTAAAAACAAATTTCATCCTCGAAATTTCAAAATACGATTCATAAATCAAAGAGCTGAGGATGTTGCTTCCACATTAATTCTTCAGTCTCCCAAGTCTGTTCCTCAACTTGATTGCTTCTCCACAATACTTTGACCATAGGAATCTGTTTGCTCCTCAACTGTTTGAGTTGTCCATCAATGATTTTCACCGGTTGTACCTTGAAACTCAAATTCTCATTCAATTCAATTGGAGATGCTTCCAATATGTGTGAGGGATCTGGTAAGTATTTCTTCAACATGAAAACGTGAAAAATATCATGGATCCTCTGCAACTCCAACGGTAACTCTAGCCGATATGCCACTTGTCCAATCCTTTCAAGGATTTTGAAGGGACCAATATAACAAGGGCTTAGCTTTCCTCGTTTCTGAAAAAAGATCACGTCATTCCAAGGAGATATCTTCAAAAACACCCTATCTCCTTCTTCAAACTCCAAAAGTCTTCTTCTCTTGTCGGCATAGCTCTTCTGTCGATCTTGAGCCACCTTCATTCTTTCTAAAATCAATTTCACCTTCTCTTTAGTGGCCTCGATCATTTCTACACTCTCAATTTTTCTCTCTCCAACCTCGTCCCAACACAATGGGGTACGACATTTCCTTCCATAAAGGGTTTCATAGGGAGGCATCCCTATGCTAGCTTGATAACTGTTGTTGTATGCAAATTCAATCAACAGAAGGTGTCTATCTCAACTGTCTTGAAAATCCATAACAAATACCCTAAACATGTCTTCCAATGTCTGAATTGTGCGTTCCGATTGTCCATCGGTTTGAGGATGAAAAGTAGTGCTGAATTTCAACTTAGTCCCTAAGGACTCTTGCAGCTTTGGCCAGAATCGAGAAGTGAACCGAGGATCACGATCCGATACAATGGACACTGGTACTCCGTGAAGTCGTACAATCTCATCAATGTACAACATTGCCAATCTTTCCAAGGAATAAGTGTTCTGGATCGGCAAGAAGTGAGCCGATTTGGTGAGACGGTTTACAATCACCCAAATGGCATCGTGACGGCTCGGAGTACATGGCAAACCCACCACGAAATCCATAGTGATATGGTTCTATTTTCATTTGGGAATCGGTAATGGTTGAAGTGTTCCTACCGGTTTCTGATGTTTGACCTTGATTTGTTGGCATACCAGACACTTTGCCATAAATTCGGCTATCTCTCTCTTCATCTCGGACCACCAATACGATTCATTGATGGTTCAGTACATTTTGGTATTTTCCGGATGCATAGCATAGGCCGAGGAATGCGTCTCTTCGAGTATAGCCTTCCGAAGATCTTCATTTTTCGGAATACATGTTCTTTTCCCAAACACTATGATTTCATCATCCCGAATCCGGAATTCACCACTTTCCCCTTTCTGGATTTTCTCAAAAATAGCCTTCAATTCATCATCGGTAGCCTGAAGCTCCCGAATGCGATCCACCAACGTGGGTCTCACCACAAACTTGGCTAATAAAGCACCTTGATCATCTTTAGCCAATTCGACTCCAAGTGCTCGGAGTCCAACTAAACAAGAGAGGTAAGAACTCCCTTGGGATGCCGTAGATGAGGATTTGCAGCTTAAAGCATCAGCTACAACATTCGCCTTCCCGGAGTGATAACCAATCACCAAGTCATAGTCCTTGATCAGCTCTAACCACCTTCTTTGTCTCAAATTGAGCTCCTTCTGAGTGAGCAAGTATTTGAGACTCTTGTGATCTGTAAAGATCTTGCAAGTAAACCCATATAAATAATGCCGCCATATCTTTAGAGTAAACACAATAGCAGCTAACTCCAAATCATGTGTAGGGTAGTTCATTTCGTGCTTCTTTAGTTGGCGAGAAGTATAAGCAATCACCTTATCACATTGCATCAGCACACACCCTAATCTTTGCTTGCTAGCATCACTGTACACCACATAATCACCACCGCCACTAGTAGGAAGAGCAAGGATAGGAGCGGAGGTCAACTTTCGCTTAAGCTCTTGAAAATTACCCTCGCACTTTTCATCCCATTCGAACTTGACTCCCTTCCGAGTCAAATTTGTCATTGGAGCTACTATCTTCGAGAATCCTTCTATGAATCTCCAAATAAATCAAGAAACAATGAATCTTGAATTAAAAAGGTAAGAAATTAAGTTAAGCACATGACCTCACAATGAAGACAATCGAATGAAAATTCCCCTTAAATCAGAAAAATAAACTAACCATTTATGGTGGTGAGTCTTCAACAAAATAAAAAGAAAAAGAAAAAAAAATGTTCTAGGGGAGAAGAGGAATGTTGCAGTCGCCAGCCCCTTGAGAATAAATTTGTGTGAATTGTGAATATGTAGCAGCCTTCCCTTGATACCCTAATGAGGAAATTTAGCCTTCCTTTTTTTTTTTTGTTTCCTAGTCAAAAGGGAATCTTTTTTCAAAATAATAAGGACTCCTCTAATTTAGGAAAATAAAAATTAACTCCTAAAACAATTTTACCTAAAGTAAAATTCTACTAAAATTAACAAAAACTAAAAATCAAGTTTCTTCTTTTCTTCATAGGCCCAATATGATGTCTTACTTCATTTAGCTCCAAATTGCCTCTTTAATCCCACTTTGATCCAAATCTTCCAATTCCAATTACCTAAAAAAAAAAATTAATAAAACCAACCATTAGAGCACTAAACGCTCCAAAATCAAATCATAATAATAACAATAAATTCAACAATTTTCACATTATCAAATTCCCACACAACACACCAATGCTTGTCCTCAAGCATTCACTATACCAATGTCTCTCAACTATTCTCCTTTTCACTCCTTCCCCTCATTCATTTCATCATCCAACAGCCCCAAGGAGCACACATAGAAACATTCAAGTCAAAACAACAATCTAGGGAACAAGTGATCATAGTTTCATAACTTTAAAAGAAAACATAGGCATCCCATCAAACTCAATAATCTTATCTGAGTTCAATATACCAAGATCCAATACTCTCACAAGGAATTCACTCTATGCCCTCAAAGTGTTTAAGGGAATTTATCAATACTCTCAAAATCAAAACATAACATGATATTACCATAAGTTTGCTTATTTATCAAATCTCCACCACTAATTATATGAATTCAAAACAAAAATCCGTTGGTCTTTACAAGGGTTGTAACTTGGCTTGGGTAAAGGTAGGGTAAAAGGTAAATATGATATGTAATGCATACCAAAAAAGCATGTCAAAGATTACAAAACATTCCTACTATCAAACTCATTCCATAACATGAAATACAATCAAGTCAAAGAAAAATATCTTAAGTAAGATCATCTCATTCCTCGATCCAAATTTCTGAGCTTTTTTTTTCAAATTCCCTCATCTCATTTTTCTGGGAATTTTTTTTTCTTTTTTTCTTTTTTGAAAAACAATCGAATAACAATATCGAGGACGAATATGTAGTGCATACACAAATTGCCTAGATCATATGAATAAATTTCTAAAAACAATCCCCAAAATAAAATTATCCCATTTCCTTTTACAAATAACCACCCATTCAAACTCTAATCACAAGCTTCTTTGATATGAGAACCAAAAAGAAGGTTAAGTGCAAAGGAAGGCTATATGTCAATTGATGAGATTATAAACAAATAAAAAGGGATAACGGCTCAATTTGGTTCACTACGGGGATGAATATGCACGGGAATGTCTTTTTAAGAGAGCTAAAATGTGTAAACCTAATTGCCACAATCATATTAATGCATGAACTCATAGATGTGGTCTCAAAATGTATAGCAAAGCAAGTTCTAGAATAAACATACTGTGATTGATAAACACTCATGAAGAAAAAATTGGAGCAAATATGATGGTAAGTTCTTAAGGCTCAAAATCTCATAAAAGTGTGCAATGTTGTATCAAATGTTAAACATCTTCATCTAATTCAATCATCAAAGTCAATGAGACACTTAAAACATTTTTATCCAAAAATAACTAATCACACTTGTCTCATTTATGCGTTTCAACTCAAATCAACAATATATACCAACTCAAAATTTATTTTCAGACGAAAATCGAAAGAATACGAAGTTCCAAGGAAAATATAAGAAATAACATGGAAGCATAAAATCCGTCCCCACACCTAAATTTTACATTGTTCTCAATGTATACAAAAGGTAAGAAATGAGAAAAGAAACTAGCATGCAACTCAAAAAAACTAGCACAATTTTAAACTTGCAGCAAGTCTCAGAAAATCACCCAATGCAATATATTAAAATAGGACAATAAAAAGAAAGAAAACTCCCCTATGGTGATGGTGAGGTCGCGGAGGGTTTTGACAAGGTTGAACCGCGAAGATAAAGATGAGAGTTCTTAAAACCGCATGATCATATGGTAAAGAGAGAGTACTTCTGCTAAAAATTTTTATATTCCTCTTCTAAAAACCGCGTGATTATCTGGTAATGCAAAGACTACTGCTGTCCAAATTTTCGACTCCCCTTCTAAAAACTACATGATCATCTCTTAGTGCAAAGACTACTTATATCCAAATTTCTGACTTGCTCTATCCAGGTCTTTGCTTGGGAAATCACTGGATACATGCAAAAATTGAAAGAAGAGATAAGTGATACTAGTCAAATACCCAAAATTAAATAAGAAAATACAATAAACTAAATCAAATTCAAGAAAGATATTGGGTTACCTCCCAACAAGTGCAATTGTTTAACGTCTTTATGCTCGATGTTTTTTATTTGTTTCTCTTCAAGGAAGCTTCAACTTTAACTTGGGAGTCTTATATAACTTCCCTTTCAAATCTAATTGTGTATTCGATTCAAAATTAATAACACGTTCTTTTTTACAACTTTTCTACACAATTAAATCAACTATATTAGCAAAACAAATTGATTGACACTCATTTGGATACTTCATAGGATCAAAAATAATAAATTTAATAATTTTACCGTTGAATTTGACGGAGAGAGTACCCTCATCCACATCTATTTTTGTCTTTGATGTCTTCATAAATGGTCTTCCTAATAGAAGTGGAGCTGAATCTATGGTAGTGTCTCTTTCTATTTTCAATATGTAAAAATCTGTTGAAAATATTAACTCATTAACCTACACCAAAACATTTTCAACAATCCATTCTGGGTAAACATAGGAATGGTTAGCCAACTGAATAATAACCCTAGTTTCTTTTAAGAGACCCAATTTTAGAGCACTATAAATTGTGTAAGGCATGATATTAAATAGGTGCTCCTAAATCTAGTATGGCATGCTCAATTTTTGTCTTACCTATAACACAAGATAAAGTGAACATACCTAGATCCGCATATTTTTCGGGTAAAGTTCCTTTGATCACATCAGACATATTTTCACCCATTTCATCACCTCTTAATTTCTTAACTTCCTTCTCTGAATTCTCCAACCTATTAGGAAAAACTAGTAAATTTCACTAAAAGTGTTAGGCAAAGAGGATTCGGATGTTACCTTGATTGAATTTTCATGCATGCGTTCATCTTCCTTGTCCACATCCTTCCCTTCATCCACTTTCTTACATGGTGTAGAGCTCGAACAAACTATATCTTCCACTACTCAATGTTATTGCACTAACGTTCTCATTGGGATTCACCGTCATTTGTAAAGGTAAGTTTCCTAGAATTCAAGCCTCCAAATTGCTAAATGAAGTTGCTAATTGAGTGATTTGATTTCTCAAGTCTTGTATGATCGCTCTCGTTTATTGTTGAAATTGTTGAGTATTAGTTGCGAGAGCCTTAACTATATCTTCCAAAGACAGACTAGAATTTGAGGGTTGTGTTGATATGGGCGTTGGTCTGTTGAAATGATGAGGTAGATATCTCATATGTCTTCCTTGGTTCCCATAGTTCAGATTTGGATGATCTCTCCATCCAGGGTTGTAATGAGTGGAATAGGGATCGTACTTTCTGTGAGGTTGATCAAGAAATCCTCCTATGGCATTTGCTTGATGAGTAAGATCTTCTTGTGGAGATGAACACATATCCATAGAATGTCCGGGAATTGAGCATATGCCACAAACCTTAACTACCTATGATTGCCCTGCAGCCAATTGATGGACCAAAGCAGTTAGTTCAAAATTTTGATTTTCAAGATTCGAGTGACTTACCTCAAGAGTTGGATACCCAACGCCCAAGGGTTGTTGGTTCAAAATTGGTGCAGATAACTCTTTCAAAACTCTTTCATGAATTTTCATCTTTTCCTTCTCTTCAAAATTCAACAAACAAGTGAAAAACCCAAGGAAAGAAATTAATGTAGTTCCTCGAAAATGGCACCAAAATTTTGACGGGTTGTCAAAGCCCTCAAAATTAATATTGATTCTCTGATATGATAAATTTATAGCAATAGTAGTACCAGGTCGAATTGCAAGAGAATTAAATTGATTTAATTTCTTAGTTAAGTGTTAAAAATAAAAATGAGGGGTTTGTAAAATAAATTCCTAAATTAAAAAAAAAACAACTAAAAAAAATAAGAACAAATTAACAATGAAAATAATAAATATTAAAAGAAAATCAATCTACCAAAATTCTGATCCAAGGGTTCACCACATTCAATTGTTCACTGATCATAGGTTAAAAATATTTATCTTGCAATTCAAGCATTTAACCTTCGATTTATTAGAATAGTCGTAATAAATCTTGTGTTTTCCTAAATTAATTGACCAAACACAGCATCCAATCAAAACTTATCATTAATCGATTGGCCACGATAGCGTTCCATATCAATACAATGATAAAATTAAATTTTATGAAAACAGTTAAACCAAAATACAAATAATTGGGATAACTGCAATTATTCAATTTTATTCCATCGATTCCCTAGGTTAAATATAAATATCGATAAAAGACTTATAAATCAAAATAATCTAATTGCTACTTGTACAATTCATTCATGATAATTACGGATCACTAAAATGCTAGATAGCAATAGAAAACTTAATATTAAATTAAATTGTCAGATTAACCAATACCAATATTTCATGTAAATAAATCAAGAACCAATGAATACTTGAATTAAAAGGGCAATAAATTAAGTTAAGCACATAACCTCACAATGAAGACAATCGAATAAAAATTTTCCTTGAATCAGAAAAATAAACTAACCACTCATGGTGGTGAGTTTTTAACAAAAGAAAAATAAAAAGAAAAGAAAAATGTTCTAGGCGAGAAGAGGAATGTTGCAGCCGCCAGCCCCTTGAGAATGAATTTGTGTGAATTGTGAATATGCAGCAGCCGTCCCTTGATGCCCTAATGAGAAAATTCAACCTTCCTTTTTTTTTTTTTATTTCCTAGTCAAAAGGGAATCATTTTCCAAAATAATAAGGACTCCTCCAATTTAGGAAAATAAAAATTAACTCCTAAAACAATTTTACCTAAAGTAAAATTCTACTAAAATTAACAAAACCTAAAAATCAAGTTTCTTCTTTTCTTCATAGACCCAATATGATGTCTTGCTTCATTTAACTCCAAATTGCCTTTTTAAGCCCACTTTGATCCAAATCTTCCAATTCCAATTACCTAAAAATAAAAATCAATAAAACCAATCATTAGAGCACTAAACAATCCAAAATCAAACCATGATAATAACAATAAATTCAACAACTTGCACATTATCATTATTCTTGGTTCAAAAAATAAAGGTATGTCTAGTGAAGAAAAATAAAAAGATTTGTTCGAAATGATGGATAGGGCAAAGGCAAAGCTAGAAGTTTAAGGGGAAGAGGTAGAGGCAGAGGTGAATTTAAAGAAAGGGAGAGGAAGAATAGAGAAAAAGATTTAGTTAAAAAAGTGTTTTATTTGTGACAAATTAGGACATCTAACAAAAATTGCTACCACAAAGGAAAACCACAATGCTTTAATTGCAAAATATTTGGCCACCTTTAGAAAGATTGTAGAGTAAATGTTAATCAACTAGTTAAGATAACAGAAGATGTGATGCAGAAGATAATATGTTTAATACATGTCAAAATGAAATAGAAAAAAGGGATGATCATTGGTTTGTTAATAGTACTTGTAGTATTGATATGACAACTGAAGGAAGTATCTTTTGTGAATTAGATACAAGCTTCTATCCAAGAGTGAAAATTGACAATGGAGAATATATGAATGCAGAAGGAGTTAGTACAGCTACTATTCAAACCAAACGTGGAGTTAAAGAAGATTCATGAAATTCTCTATGTATCTGATGCTAATGCTAGTTTGCCGAGTCTTTGTTGGTTCCTTAAGCATGGTTATTCTCTTCATTTTTAGGATACCTATTGTATAATTTATGATAGAAATTCTTCTTAAGATATTCTTGCTAAAGTGAAAACAAACAAGCGATATTTTCTTCTCAATTTTAAATATCTAGCAGAGAAGTCCATGAAGGCTTGTTGGGGAGATGATAGTTGGTTGTGGCATTACAAATTTGACCATTTGAATTGTCAAAACCTAAAGATGATGCAATAAAACACATGGTACATGGTCTCCTAAATATTCATGATAAAATTGAAGTTTGTGAAGGGTGTGCACTTGGCAAGCAACATAGGCAATCATTTCCTAAAGGAGTGGCATGGAGAGAAAAGAAAAAGCTTGGACTTGTGCATATGGATGTGAGTGGACCAATGAAGGCACCTCCACAAAATAAAAATCGGTATTTTCTTTTGTTTATTGATAACTATATCAGGATGACTTGGGTTTATTTCATGAGAAATAAATCTGAACTATTCAGTATTTTCAAAAAATTTAAGAATCTTGTTGAGAACCAAAGTGGTAAGAAAATAAGCATGTTAAGAAGCAATAGAGGAAAAGAGTGTAATTCAAAAGAGTTTCAATAATTTTGTGAAAACTAGCAATGGTTTATACACCACAGTAGAATGGTGTATCTAAGAGGAAGAAACAAATAGTAATGGAGATGGCTAAATCTTTGTTATTTTAAAAAAAAAATTCTAAACAAGTTTTGGGCTGAAATTGCTAATATAGCTATGTATTTAATCAATTGGTGTTGAACAAGTACATTGAAGAGAGGACACCATTTGAAGTTTGGAGTGATTGTAAACCTTTGGTTAGTCATCTCAAAAAGTGGACAGAGCCTAATGAGGTTAGTCAGAGATGTTTTTGATTTTTTTTTGGGTATAGTTTGAGTCTTAAAAGGAATACTATGATCATAAGTAGAGATGTGGTATTTGATGAAGATAAGGAGAAGAATTGGGAAGAAGAATCAGAAGAGATAAAAAATGAGCGAAAGATGATTTTACTACAAAAACCAATAGAGAATGAAGATGAAAAAGATGTAGTCAGACTAGAAATATTTACAAGTTCTCCTGACTCAAGCTCTTTAACATCAATGGAGAATGAAGATGAAAAAGATAGACTAGAAATAATTACAAGTTCTCCTGACTCAAGCTCTTTAACATCTAGCTCAACTCTAATTAAGATGAGGAGATTGAGTGATATATTAAAGATACAATTTGTGCATTGTTGAAGCAAAAAGCTTTAAAGATGCCATGAGAGAAGAAGACCAAAGAAAAGAAATGGAAGAGGAGATTAAAGCCATTGAAGAAAGTACATTAAGTAGGAGTGGTAGAGTTAATGCACTTTCTTATTTTTTTAGAAAGTAAGAGAGTTCAGGAGTCTCAAGAAAGGAGAGTCTAAAAGTCACAAGATAAGAGAGTAAGAACCATATGTTGAAAGAGTTAATTTATGTAGAATCAAAATGTCATATGAACTTCTAAATAAATGCGTGTATTATTTAAAAATAAAAGTATGGGGAAGAAGAAATGATTGAGCATTTGAAAAAAAAATATTCTCCTTGGTCCATGTTCTTGCAACAATGAGGAGTAAGGTTTTTCAACAATATTCAATCACATAATTGATTTCACCCTTTTTGTAAAGGTCAAGGTGGAGGTTTTTTTCTTTAGTTCTATAGAAATATTGTTGGGGAGTTGATATTAATATTCACTATTTTGGAGGCTTTGTGGAAGACTTTAAGTAAGGTGGACATTTGTTTTTTGTATTGGATTAATCAAAACTTGATTTGTGATTTACCATTTCTATTTGGTAGGAAGTTTTGTTAATCTAAGTTGGAGTTTTGTATTTATAATTCATGTCAAAGCGAAGATTGTTATAATACGTTGAACCAAATTCAAGTTGATCTGATGATAAGTTCGTAATATGTACCGCTTATATTTTGGGTTAAGGTTTTATTTTTGCTCATATATATGAGGTGTCTTTGTTGGAGGTGGGCCAAACTCTACAGATACTGGCTCCGCTAACTCGAGCTAACTGGATAGTCAACAATCGATCTTTATGCAAATGACCTACAAAAGTCTGCCAGAAGGAGTTCTGATGGGGGAGACTTCGATACTCAAGTCAAAAAGCAGTTTTTTTTTTTAAAAAAGAAATAGACTGAAAGAAAGAGTTCGGGGTGCCCTTGTATGTACTACCTGAGTCAGAAGTGAAAAAGGGACTTACTTGGGTGGTCGGGCTGGCGATGTCTATATAGCCTCCTCTCGGGAGAGTCATGTGTCCTCGAGGTGTTAAAACCCTAATTTCCTAATGGAAGCATCCTGAGATTACGAGGATCACCACGAGAGATTCTTAAATATATAAAAAAACCAATATTGAGACAATCTAAATCACAAAAGATCATTTTCCTTATCAAAAGCAGTAAAAAATTCCCCTTCCTATTATGGGAGATTAAATCTGTGCTTCAAGGGGGGACAAATGTTGTATCTAATCGAGTAGGATTAGGAAGCACCGAGCAGATTTGAGAGCCAATTAGGCTATTAT
This sequence comes from Dillenia turbinata, assembly GCA_037126225.1. Taxonomy (NCBI): domain Eukaryota; kingdom Viridiplantae; phylum Streptophyta; class Magnoliopsida; order Dilleniales; family Dilleniaceae; genus Dillenia; species Dillenia turbinata. Next base: position 13,755,211 of record JBAMMX010000011.1, read on the forward strand.
TGAGAGGATGGACCATGTCTATCCGGCTAGGGGATAAACCACATATTGACAACACGCTTCTGGCTGGACTATGCTTAATGGGTCGTGGACTCAAAAGGTTCTAAACCTTGCAATTATGGGCTTTCAGTTCATGTTTCATCACTTACCCCTAACTCCTGGTGTCATTTCGTAGAAAAGGCTTCAGGAATAGCATCAAATGGAAAAGATTTTGAGGAATCCTAAGTGCTCTGTATTAAATGCGGCACGTGTTACTTTGGTTTCCATGAAGCATCTCCGACATGATTTATAAGATGCGGTCTTCAGTTGTTTCGTGCACAATTGTGTTTGCTTTTTGGTGGTTTTCTTCTTTTCATCGAAAAGGCGATTTGTAGATCACTTCTTTTGAAACGCCTAATTGACTCCTAGGGGAAGAAATGTGTAGCAAATTGTGAAAAAGTAGATCATCCTGTGCATACCCAAGTATCAATGACATTAGAAGCCTTATGATGAGGGAGGACCTTCAAAGTGTTCAGAATAATAGGGCTAACAGGCGTCAAGCACCTACGTCTCGATATATAAACAGTGTGTCAAATATGGCTTGAAGGTGCCATACACGGGCGATTTAGCCTAGGTCTAGCTTGGTTGGATCATTTTTCCAATGTTTTTGATTCCCGGCGCTTGGTGTTTAGTGAAGGCTGTGACATTGCTATTAAATTTTTGTTGTCTTCGCTTTGACTTTGAAATTTTGGCATCAGTATTCTCCCTTAAGAGATGTGCTCATGGAGGGCCTACCGAAGGGTGGTTTTTTTGCAAACCAGACCAGAGTCTAATTGGGAATTTCTTTACAAAGAGACAATTGACAAGAGCTGGATGCATAAATACTTTTTCATTGAATTCTTGAATAAAGATTTTATGTCTGTGTTGCCTGATGCCAGTGGTGAGCACCTCCTAGGGTTAAAGACCCCAGAGTCTTTCCGTCATTCGTAGTTTGTTCATTTGGTTGGAGGTTTCCGCAAAGCCAAAGATTGACGCATTTGCGTGGAGGTCCTTCTAGATAATGAAATGTTGGCTTCGACGAATTTATTGCTAGGAAAAGAGAGAAAGATTAAAAGACCTCTCCTTGAGGAGAAGAATGAGAAGAGTCTTGTGGATATCCTTGCCACCCTTGGGGAAGGGGATTTCGAGGAGTTTATGTCAAACAAGCGGATGAGGCTCGAGTCAAAAAGAGGGGCTATAAAGGTAGATAGCACACCTGTGTCGAGCTCAATAATGCTCCTATTTTGACCCTGTATAGAGGAAAAGGAGGACTCAACGATCAAGCTCATCGAGCGAAGCCATGAGAGGGAGTGAGGTGCAAGGGACTTTGAGTGGATTGAGGACCATCAGAGTTGAAGGTCCTAGACCTAAAGCTCGAGGAGATGTGGAGGTCAAGTCAGGGCCTTCGGAAGATGTCGAGGCCGCCAATGAGGATGCTATGATGATAGGAGTTGGACCGTTGATGAGGAAGTCAAAGGTAAGAAGAAGGGGAGAATGAAAGAGTGATGCTTTCTGTCACGCCCTAAACCGGGATCGTGAACAGCCGCCCGTTGCCCTGGATGTCGGCTGTATTTTTACAGAAAATCGGGCAGAACCTCCCCATAAATCGGAGGTCTCTCATGTACAATTTCACCTGTATATCAACATTCATCCTGTAAAATAAACAAATGGTCATCCCGGTCTCTCCAAAATCAACCAATTCCCACAGCCAACATTCAGAAAAATGCAAGGCTATAAAATTTCTAGCAGACCTAACCACGGACCACTACTGTCATGCCCAACTAGAGCATGAGCAACCACTACACTGAGTGGACCTAAAATTTTATATAATATACAATAGTTTTTCCTAAGTAACATTTAAATACGTACGATCACCTCAATACAAATGAAATATGAGAGTTTCGTAAATAAATATACATAAATTATACAGTCATCCCAAAATAAGTACACGGCCAACTACGGACCTCAACAAGATCTCTCAGGGTCGAAAATATAATATGAAATTTAAATCTCAGCTTAAACTTAAACCTCACCATCCCGAATAACCAAATCCGTCAAAATCTCTAAACTCTGAAGTGTCACTCCGGCGTAACAATAATCACGTCTGGGGAGGGAAAGAGGAGGGGTGAGTACTCAAGGAAGAATACTCAGTGAGTGAGGGGATTAATCTCAAGTACTAATAGTGTAGGTGAAAATTGGAGTGTCAAATAATATCATACATAACCAATAATTTCAAGTTTTTGCAATAAATCATAATATGTTCGATAAAATGAACTCTTTTAATCATTCACACGATATCACACATATATGCATCCATTTAAAATCAAGTATAATATAGAGCAAGCCGAAAGAATCCTGGCAAGGGTCAACCATGACCAAGGACAGGCGCATCGGGGGTTTTATTATGCAAAGTGTTTCAAAAGTAGCTCTCTACCCGACGTTGGCATGTACAAGCAACTCCTAGTGCTAGACCGCCTATTCTGACGGACCTCCCCTTTCAGTTCAACTGGACCTATACGGAACATCACAATCATGTATAAGCAACTCCCGGTGCTAGATCGCCTATGCTGACAGACCTCCCCAATACATGGTTCAACCGGGCCCATACATATCACAAACACGACGTTTGTGGATACCTCTGGCCAAAGCGTATCTGGGCAACCGGTGCCTCTACAAACGCCCTTCGTAGCTACGGAATCAATCAAGAACATCTGTCCCCCACCGGGACTCAATCATATCATATCAACACAAAACTAGTGGGCATCCAACCCACATAGTTCATCAAAACGATTCAAATCCTTGTGCCAATACATTTCATCAAAATCATTTCAAATCAACAATCGATGTAATGGTAGAATAGAAAACATTCAAGTTCTCAAATCATAGCACAATTTCATTTCATTCAAACATGGATACATAGTCATAGAGATCGACACTCCAATAATCACAAAACAGATTTGAAATTCAATTCCATACGTCAAAACAATGCATATCGAAAGCATGTTTTATTAAAAACACAATAAAAATCAAGTTTCACTATTTCATGCAAGAGATTAGGGTCCCACTCACATGCCAGGGAGGGTAATCACTCTCTATTTCCAAAATAAATTCGAATTTGAATTCTCGAGTCTCCAACAAGATTAACCTAATCAAATTATCACAATAATCATCAAATTTCCAATAATTCTTAGGGTTTATCATTTTCCCTAAGTTTGTACAAACCTAATTCTCCAATTTATGAATAAACTCCAATGTCATCAGTTTTCATTTCATCTATAAGTAAATAACCAAATCAAAATCAGCTAAATTCAAACCTAAAATCGTTCAAAATCGAAAACAAGTCTAAATACATAAATTCCCTACAAGTTAGAAAAATCTTTGAAAATTCATACACTTTTCAATTCTCATCCGATTTCTTCAAACCATATCTCATTTTAAAGGTATTGAAACCTATTTTCATAATATAGAGATTATATTTGACTTACCTATATGCAACACCAACTATAATGTAAAACAACGCATCAATCCTTAGGCTTAAATCCAAATTTTGACTGTTTTCATGCATTCGTCAAATTAAACTCTAAGAGAACTATTCTAATCAACTCAACATAATTCCATCATCTGGAACAGCCCAATTCATATAAAATTTCTATAATTAACCTAAATAATTACATATAATGTCACACAAAGTATTATAATCGAATCTAACATACATCCTACACATATACAACACTTTTTATCCTAATTTACCCTAAATGTCGAATGAGTTAGAAATCCCTCACCTAAGGTTTTCTCGGATCGCAGACCTAACTTCAGAATTCCCTCCGTTCAGTTCAAAACCTGCAGTATTCCCAATCCAAAACAAATTCTAGCGGTTAAACTAAATCAGTTAAGAGAATCAAATTCTAGGGCTATTGAGAGACCAACTCTTACCTGTGCAGTGAATAAGGCGTTGTCATAGCCTAGGGTTTCTGAAGGTCTCCTACACATGTCCGTTTAGGGTTTCAGTAAAGGTCGAATCAGTGCTCACTGCGAGCATTGTGCGAGCAAGCCAAGGAGGAAGAGAGTGTGAGAGAGAGGACTGTGAGACAGAGGGAGAGAGAAACTGTGAGATCGAGAGAAGACTGAGAGAGAGACTGAGGGTCAGAAGGGACGAATTGGAGGGAGATAGACAGAGGGAGGGGGATTCGTGAGAGATGGAGGGAAAGAGAGCATGACAGTGAGGAGGAAACAAAGTCGAGAGAGATAGAGAGGGAAAAGGAGAGAGAAAACCAAGAGGGAGATGAAGAGAGAGATGATCGGTGGGGTGGTGGTGCATGCGGTGGCTGTTGCGGTGCGCGGAGGGAGAGAGATTTGAGAAGAGAGGGAGATCGGGAGACCGCGAGAGAGGGAGTAGAGAGAGAGAGCAGCGGGAGAGAGAGAGACGAAGAGACTGTGAGAGAGATAGACAGAGAGATGGCACGAGACTGAGAGGTGGCGACCTGCGGTGGTTCGCGGTGGTGGAGGAAGAAGGCGGTAGCGGCGATGAGTCGGGTGAGGGGGAGATTGAATCGCGAGACCGCGAGGGATAGAGAGGGAAAGAGAGCGATAGAGAGTGAGATCGAGGGGGAGGTGGAGAGAAGTGATCAGTGGTTGCAGTGGCCATGGGTGGTGGTGAAGGCGGACGGTCGCAGCGGCAGCGGCGGAGGAGGAAGCCGCAGAAGTCGAAGGGGCGTGCGGGAGAAGAAGAGGGAGAGGGAAGGAGAAGAATTAGGGCTTTTAGCCCTAATTCGATTTTTTGATTTATTATTATTATTATTATTATTATTATTATTTGGATAAATTTGGAAATAAATAATTGAGAAAATAAATAATTTAATAAATGAAAAGAAAAATATATTTATATATATTTATATATACTTTATTATTCTATTTTAATAATTGAATATACCAAAGGTTTGAAATAAAACCCCAAAAATCAAAAATCAATGCAATTTAATTTTTTTTTTATATATAAACGAAGGAATATTTTATATATATTCCATGAACAGTATACTTGTACGAACACCGCAGTGTCAGTGTTACATTTTCTAACCCCTTAAAAATAAGTTTCGTCCTCGAAACTAAAAGAAAGCTAAACGGTGAACAAATGGGGGTACTATTTTCTTATTGCCACCTCGGGTTCCCAAGTCTCCTCTTCGATTTGGTCACTCCTCCACAAGAATCTGACCAATTAAACTTCTTTACTCCGCAGCTTTCTGACATGCTAATCTAGAATAGCCACGAGCTGAACTGGAGGACTGAGGTCCTCTTGCAACTCAACAGGTGGAGGCTCAAGTACATGAGAAGGATCAGCTAAGTACTTCCTAAGTACTGAGACATGAAAGACGTCGTGAATACGGGAGAGTTCATTTGGCAGTTTCAAATCTGTATGCCACAGTTCCGACCCTCTCAAGGATATGGAAAGGTCCAATATACCTAGCGCTCAGTTTGCCCCGCTACCTAAATCGAATCACCCTTTTCCAGGGCGATATACTTAGGAAAACCATATCATCCACCTCCTATCAGCATAGACTTCCTATCAGTCTTGAGCGACCTTCATCTGCTCACGAATGACCTTAATCTTATCTTTTGTTTCCTCAATCAACTCAACAATGTTGAGTTGCCTTTCACCTAACTCATCCTAGCATAACAGAGCACGTCATTTCGTCTCATACTATGCCTCACACGGCATACCAATGCTGGCTTGTTAGCTATTATTATATACAAACTCTACCAGTGGGAGATGCGGATCCCAGCTACTCCGAAAATCCCTAACACATGCTCTCAGCATGTGCTTTAGGAGTGGTATGCAATGCTAAAGCTCAATCTAGTACTCAATGTTCCCTATAATCTGGATCAAAATCTAGAAGTGAATCTGGAGTCTCTGTCCAATGCTATTGACATTGGTACCCCATGAAGTCTGATAATCGTGTCAATATAGAGGCTTACTATTACCTCTAAGGAATAATCAGCACGAATCGGAATGAAATGTACAGACTTAGTGAGTCTATCGACGATCACCCAAATGGCATCATGCCGTGCTGAAGTCCGCGGCAAACCCATCACAAAATCCATTGTGACGTGTTCCTACTCCCATTCGGGAATGGGAAAAGGCTGCAAAGCGCCTGTGGGTCACTGATGATTGGCCATCATCTACTGACAAACCAGGCATCAAGCAACGAACTCTCTCTTTATACCAGACTACTAATAACTATCTCGGATAGTTAGGTACATTTTTGTACCTCTCAAATGCATAACGCAAATGGAGGAACGAGCTTCCTCTAGAATATCTCAACGAAGATTCACTATTAGCGAGAGTGCAAACCCGCTATCAATATACCACTAGTCCGTTATCACAGACTCGAAACTCTTTGTCATCATCTCTACAGATCTATCAAGAATATCTTGGAGCTCCTCATTTGCTCCCTAAATCTCTCTAATGCGGTCGAGCAAGGTCGGCCTCATTTCAAATCAAGCTAGTAATGTTGCTCGATCATCACTAACCAAACTAACTCCTAATATACGGGGTCCCATCAAACAAGAGAGATAAGCACTCTCTATACACTGAATTTTCTGACCAATTGCTCATCAAGAGGAGTGATAACTAGTAGTTCCTCATTTAGCGATGATAACAGTCTATCCAACTGTCGAGCAAAATAATACTCTCACGTAAGAATAATTTGAACCAGTGTCAATAAGAACACGGGCATCGACTCTGAATACTTTCATGGTACCCATGATGCGAGAAATTGAAAGAGATTCGATTTAGGATGCGCAAAAGATATATGTATATATATATATCAAGTAGTCAAGCCTCTAAGGCTTTAACCAGTCATAACCGTACATATCATCATGAGATGCATGGTTTCAAAAGATGATCATAATAGTTAAGCTTCTAGAGCTTTAACTAGTCAAGACGGTATATACCTGTCATGATATACATGATTTCAAAAAGGAGAGTATCTATAAACTCCTAAATAATAGAATCCGTGGAAGTATCACCCATCACATCTGGGTTCACCTAAGCGTCCTCCTGTGTCATACCAGATACGCGGGCCTATGCCCTCGGCTGCTATCATGAGGAGTTTAGTGCAATGTTGTTCCCGGCTGTAGTCCGTGGAGCGGTGTGTACTGAGTGTGCAGGTGCTCCATGCTGACCTGTCCATGGTCCACCCATGTGTGTCTGTGACACCTGACCTCTGAAACCTAGGTTAGGACAAGAGCTACAAATATGTCCTTGCTTCCCATTAGAAACATCTAAGGGGAGCTCCGCAAGCTCCAAAATGGCATCAGCCGCAGTCGCGGCAGATATGATGGTGTAGTGTTGTGGAATAACTAGAGGCACTAGAGGCCTGTACTCTAAAACTCTAGGGACGTGGTCCCTGTCCAACTATGTTGATGTAAAGTAAGATGAGCTTCCCTAAAAGTTAGAAGTCCTACCCCACTTCAAGCTCTGGCTCGTCTGGGTCTCAACCCTCTATGGTCCTACTAGGACTCCATAAAATATCTGTGGTTGAACTCCCTCAAGAAGTCCTCCTACCACAGTGAGTCGATAGCCTTGTCACAAATAGCCTCCCACCAAGTGAGGGCATCACCGTTGAGCAGTCTCTCAACAACTGTCAATCTGAGCTCCTCTGACAATCCCACATCAGTAAGGATCCTGCGAATCCTACAGATCCAGTGCTTCGCCACTACAACATCACTAGATCCTGAAAAGTCTGTGTATCTGAGCTGTCGTAACTCTGTCACCAACTGAGTAAACTCATGGATTCGCCTCAAAGTAACCGATGTCTCATCGGTTGGACTAGAAATGGAAGAACCGGTCACTGGAGGAGGAATCGGTGTCGTAGAAGCAAGTATGGCTGCAGGTGCGGTCGCTGGAGTCTATGGTAGAGGTGGTGGCATCTACACCCGATATCTACTGTGCCACTCCTGCCACTGTCTCAAGGCGTCGAGTGGCGGTGGATGAATCTCAACCGTAACAACCGGTGGAGGTGCTGAGGGTGGCACTAGTGAAGGTGCGTGAGTAGAGGAAGCATCCTCTGGTACTCGTGAAGTCTCGAGTGCCACAAGTGCATCAGACACTAAGGGACTCTCTAGTGGTGCACCGCGCCTACTACATCTAGGCGGCATAGTTCTGCATAAATCCCCCTAAAAAGAATTTGAGTTATGAATCAAGGCATTCGAATCCAATGGGAGGTGTACCACTCATACACCTGCATAAATGCATCAAATGATGGTGATAGAACCGTAACTATAATAGCTGGCTGAGAGAGTGCTAGAAGGGTACACCTGAAGAGGAAACATCCTCAAGTATTCTAGATGTCTCAGGTACAAATCTAGTACCTCGTCTAGTAATCATAACCTTACAAAGGAAGAACTTAAATCAGATATGATTCAAAGATTAGGGTTAGTTGCGAAATAACTAATCCCCTAAAATGAATAGAGTTACCGGTTTAAAAACCGATGGAAATGATATGCTAGGTTAGATATGCACCGTATCTAACCCCCTAAAAAGAATAACTCATATGCCTAAAACCATTGTACTCGGATCTCATGACTGTAATGAAACTCTCATATGCATTGAAAACTTTTAAATCATACTTGGGATTATTTTCCAAAACTCTTTTATAAAACACAGCTCTCAACCTAGAGCTCTGATACCAACCGAACTGTCACGCCCTGAACCAGGATCGTGAATAGCCGCCCGTTGCCCTGGATGCCGGCTGTATTTTTATAGAAAATCAGGCAAAACCTCCCCATAAATCGGAAGTCTCCCATATATAATTTCACCTGTATATCAACATTCATCCTGTAAAATAAACAAATGGTCATCCCGGCCTCTCCAAAATCAACCAATTCCCACAGCCAACATTCAGAACAACGCAAGGCTATAAAATTTCTAGCAGACCTAACCACAGACTTCTACTGTCATGCCCAACTAGAGCATGAGCAGCCGCTACACTGAGTGGACCTAAAATTTTATATAATATACAATACTTTTTCCCAAATAACATTCAAATACGTACAATCGCCTCAATGCAAATGAAATATGAGAGTTTCACAAATAAATATACATAAATTATACAGTCATCCCAAAATAAGTACACGGCCAACTACGGACCTCAACAAGACCTCGCAGGGTCGAAAATATAATACGAAATTTAAATCTCAGCTTAAACTTAAATCTCACCGTCCCGAATAACCAAATCCGTCAAAATCTCTAAACTCTGAAGTGTCACTCCGGCGCAACAATAATCCTGTCTGGGGAGGGAAAGAGGAGGGTTGAGTACTCGGGGAAGAATACTCAGTGAGTGAGGGGATTAATCTCAAGTACTAATAGTGTAGGTGAAAATTGGAGTGTCAAATAATATCATACATAACCAATAATTTTAAGTTTTTGCAATAAATCATGATATGTTCGATAAAATGAACTCTTTTAATCATTCACACGATATCACACATATATGCATCCATTTAAAATCAAGTATAACATAGAGCAAGCCGAAAGAATCCTGGCAAGAGTCAACCATGACCAAGGACAGGCGTATCGGGGGTTTTATTATGTAAAGTGTTTCAAAAGTACCTCTCTACCCCGACGTTGGCACGTACAATCAACTCCCAGTGCTAGACCGCCTATTCTGACGGACCTCCCCTTTCGGTTCAACTGGGCCCATACGGAACATCACAATCATGTACAAGTAACTCCCGGTGCTAGACCGCCTATGCTGACAGACCTCCCCAATACATGGTTCAACCGGGCCCATACATATCACAAACACTACGTTTGTGGATGCCTCTGGCCAAAGCGTATCCGGGCAACCCGTGCCTCTACAAACGCCCTTCGTAGCTACGGAATCAATCAAGAACATCCGTCCCCCACCGGGACTCAATCACATCATATCAACACAAAACTAGTGGGCATCCAACCCACATAGTTCATCAAAACGATTCAAATCCTTGTGCCAATACATTTCATCAAAATCATTTCAAATCAATAATCGATGCAATGGTAGAATAGAAAACATTCAAGTTCTCAAATCATGACACAATTTCATTTCATTCAAACATGGATACATAGTCATAGAGATCATAAGTTTACGACACTCCAATAATCACAAAACAGATTTGAAATTCAGTTCCATACGTCAAGACAATGCATATCGAAAGCATGTTTTATTAAAAACACGATAAAAATCAAGTTTTACTATTTCATGCAAGAGATTAGGGTCCCACTCACATGCTAGGGAGGGTAATCACTCCCTATTTTCAAAATAAATTCGAATTTGACGTCTCGAGTCTCCAACAAGATCAACCTAATCAAATTATCACAATAATCATCAAATTTCCAATTATTCTTAGGGTTTATCATTTTCCCTATGTTTGTACAAACCTTAATTCTTCAATTTATGAATAAACTCCAATGTCATCAGTTTTCATTCCATCTATAAGTAAATAACCAAATTCATACACTTTTCAATTCTCATCCGATTTCTTCAAACCATATCTCATTTTAAAGGTATTGAATCCTATTTTCATAATATAGAGATTGTATTTGACTTACCTATATGCAACACCAACTATAATGTCAAACAACACATCAATCCTTAGGCTCAAATCCCAAATTTTGACTGTTTTCATGCATTCGTCAAATTAAACTCTAAGAGAACTATTCTAATCAACTCAACATAATTCTATCATCCGGAACAGCCCAATTCATATAAAATTTCTATAATTAACCTAAATAATTACATATAATGTCACACAAAGCATTGTAATCAAATCTAACATACATCCTACACATATACAACACTTTTTATCCTAATTTACCCTTAATGCATCCCAATAAATCGAATGAATTAGAAATCCCTCACCTAAGGTTTTCTCGGATCGCAGACCTAACTTCAGAATTCCCTCCGTTCAGTTCAAAACCTGCAGTATTCCCAATCCAAAACAAATTCTAGCGGTTAAACTAAATCACTTAAGAGAATCAAATTTTAGGGCTATTGAGAGACCAACTTTTACCTGTGCAGTGAATGAGGCGTCATCATAGCCTAGGGTTTCTGAAGGTCTCCTACACATGTCCATTTAGGGTTTCAGTAAAGGTCGAATCAGTGTTCACTGCAAGCATTGTGCAAGCAAGCCAAGGAGGAAGAGAGTGTGAGAGAGAGGACTGTGAGACAGAGGGAGAGAGAAACTGTGAGATCGAGAGAAGACTGAGAGAGAGACTGAGGGTCAGAAGGGACGAATTGGAGGGAGATAGACAGAGGGAGGGGGATTCATGAGAGATGGAGGGAAAGAGAGCGCGACAGTAAGGAGGAAACAAAGTCACGAGAGATAGAGAGGGAAAGGGAGAGAGAAAACTGAGAGGGAGATGAAGAGAGAGATGATCGGTGGGGGTGGTGGTGCATGCGGTGGCTGTTGCGGTGCGGCAGAGGGAGAGAGATTTGAGAAGAGAGGGAGATCGGGAGACCGTGAGAGAGGGAGTAAAGAGAGAGAGCAGTGGGAAAGAGAGAGACGAAGAGACTGTGAGGGAGAGATAGACAGAGAGATGGCATGAGACTGAGAGGTGGCGACCTGCGGTGGTTCGCGGTGGCGGAGGAAGAAGGCGGCGGCGGCAATGAGTCGGGTGAGGGGGAGATTGAATCGCGAGACCGCGAGGGACAGAGAGTGAAAGAGAGCGATAGAGAGTGAGACCGAGGGGGAGGCGGAGAGAAGTGATCAGTGGTTGCGGGTGGCCGTGGGTGGTGGTGAAGGCGGACGGTCGTAGCGGCGGCGGTGGAGGAGGAAGCCGCGGAAGTCGAAGGGGCTTGAGGGAGAACAAGAGTGAGAGGGAAGGAGAAGAATTAGGGCTTTTAGCCCTAATTCGATTTTTTGATTTTTATTATTATTATTATTATTATTTGGATAGATTTGGAAATAAATAATTGAGGAAATAAATAATTTAATAAATGAAAAGAAAAATATATTTATATATATTTATATATTTTTTATTATTCTATTTTAATAATTGAATATACCAAAGGTTTGAATTAAAACCCCAAAAATTGAAAATCAATGCAATTTAAATTTTTTTTTATATATAAACGGAGGAATATTTTATATATATTCCATGAACAGTATACTTGTACGAACACCGCAGTGTCAGTGTTACACTTTCTCTCCCAGAAAACTCCATAGAAGCAGCCAGGAAGCTAGGGAGTGTACCTTTACCCACAATAGAGGTTCTCGATCTAAGGTCTTTTTCACCTGTTCCTCTAATGTCGATCAAGCAGAAGGTGTCCGGGAGGGTTGCCCTTGAGCCTTTTTATTCTTATTTTGTCCTTTGATGGTCGATGTGGGTTGCGGGAATGCAGGACCATTACTATCAGCACCGGCGACCATCATTATAGCAATGTTGATGGTATTGAGGTAAGGAAGATTGCGGAATGGGTGGATTTTCACCGTTCTGATCTGTCTCTCGAGCAGGGTGACGAGTCTAATACGTCCTTGGGTCTCACAGTATGACTGCTTTAGAACACACTATTATCTTTTATCCCTTATCCTAGTTTTAAGAACCTTCTTGCCTTTTGCAAACTATTATCTTGGAAAAATTTTGAAGGTTGAGGAGGGAGCAGACCATAGATTATCTGTGGCACTGAGCCGACGAGTTGGGTGTAGAAGTGTCTCGATTGTGAGGTGTTCTACTCAAAAAGAGAAAGAGGTTAAGGAAGAGAGAAGGTCCATGGTTGCTCTGGATGCTCGAGACGAGGAGATAAAGTGGCTATGCATTGAGCAAGATACAACACTTCAGTAGTGCAAGGTCATTTCCAAGAAGTACCAAGAGTTGGAGGCAGAGCCCAGGGAGCGTGAGATATGTTTACATACCGCATAGAGGCTAGCCGAGATGACTTGTCAAGCCCTAGAGGGCGTTCAGCAGAAGATTCTAGAGCCGAGGGAGGCTGCCATGAGCACTATCGATCAGTATGCGTCACCTGGCATAGGTGGGGTGAAAGACTATGATGTGATAAGGAGATTATCAAACGTGCAAGGATCTCAGAGGCTATGCCCTTAGACATGGCGAGGGCTAGTCTTGAAGTGCCCGACAATGAGCTTTCAATTACTCTTGTGAGCAGTTTCCCTAAGAGTCACAAACGAGGATGTTGCAGTCGACGCACCTCAAGCACCTGAAATAGATTTAGGGCTTTCATATGTTCCATCTTAATCTCTCCCTTAGTTGTATTTTTTATTTTTTTTTATCTTTGTACTCACCCAGACAAGTTAATGAAAGAGTTTGATTGTTTCCCTTCTGGCTAGTCATCTAGTGGGAATTGTGTCCCAAGTTGTCAATGTGTGTGCTCAGTAGAGTAGGTCATATCTACCTGACGGGGAGACATATCCTTTACTGTTCGTACATTCGTTCGATGGAGTGTGTTGTACCTACCCAGTAGGGAGACACGTCCCTTATTGTCGGTATATTTGTTTGATAGAGTAGGCTATAGCTACCTCGTAGGAAGACACGTACCTTATTGTTCTTACATTCATTTGATAGAGTGGACTATAGCCACCCGATGACAAGGAGATATGTCTCTTATTGTTGGTATATTCGTTCAATAAAGCAAGCTATACCTACCTGTCAGGGAGACACATCCCCAATTGTCAGTACATTCGTTCGATAGAGGAGGCTATGCCTACCCAGCAGGGAGACACATCCCTTATTATCGATACATTTATTCGATAGAGTGGGCTATACTTACCCAGTAGGGAGAGACATCCCTTATTGTCAATACATTCATTCGATAAAGTTGGTTGTACCTACCCGGTAGGGAGACACGTCCCTTATTGTTAGTATATTCATTCGATTGAACGGGTGTATCTACTCAGCAAGGAGACACATCCCTTATTGTCAAGACATTCGTTTCGATAGAACGGGCTGTATCAACCCAGCAAGGAGACACGTCCCTTATTGTTAGTACATTCGTTTAATAGAGCGGGGTCGATGATGAGTGTTCGATATGATCCATATACCAATAGAGATCAACAAACCAATCCATGATGAATAAAGTAATCATAATGGAATCGACAGGACAAGCAGTAGGGTGCTAAACCAATAATTCTATGATAGGAGTTATGAGGGAGAAAGAGTTTGAGTTACTTGAGAAAGTTCACCGGGGATTCCGTGTCGCAGGGCAGGTACCCAATACCTATTGAGGTCCTAAACTTGACCTTCATATGCTTTGTGCTCGACAATGTTTTCAAAGCATTTAGGTCGGGATGGCCTAGAAAAACATTATAAAGTGAGGGCAGCTTAACCACATTGAACATCGTAGTGGAAGTGGCATGGCCAGGGGAGACCCGAGAGTTACTGGGAGAGAAATGATCCCTTTGGGATATATCCACTCGCCTGAGAGCCCTTTAATGGGACCAACATGCAGTTGCAGATATGCCTAAATGAAGCCCATTTGTTAAAAGGCATTCAATAGAGAAGATTACAACCAACCCTCTAGTCTATGAAGATTCTCCTTCCTTCGTATTACCCGATTTTGGTGGAAACGACAAGGGAATCATGTCAGTTTAGGTCGACCCCTACCAAATCATCATTACTAAAGTTGATTATTGGTCTCTTTTTCTTAGGCTACTTCTTGGTGCGTGTTGCCAGGACTTCCTTGGACATGGAGCTCGATGACTCGGCCTTGTGGAAAATTGAGGCCACTATTTGTCCGACCCCATTCGATTGTGCATTCCCTTGGTCATGCAACATCATTAAGACATGGACTGGAAGGTAGGGGAACTGAAGGATCATACTCGTTTTGTACTTGGAGTATCACCCTATCTAGTCTATTGCGGGCATTTATTGGAGTCGATCACTTATCTTGATCATTTTCATGTCTCACAATGTGTGGACCTTGGGGGGAGGCCTTCCCTCTCTGCATTTATGAATCTCTGGAGGCGACCGCTCCAGATAATAAACTCGAGCTCGTCCTTGAGTTTCTTGCATTTATCGATAAAATGGTCATAATCCTTATAGAAGTGACAATATCGTGTCTTGTCCTTCTTTGAGTAGTCTTCCGTGGATCGTGGGGACCACCTAACATAAGGCTTGTTCAGGATCCGAAGCAGAACTTGACCAAGTGATTCATTCAGAGGGGTATAAGTGATGCTTATTCCCAATCTGGAGGAGGTCCTTATCGGGTTCTCTTAAGGGATGGCCATTGGGGCGATCGGCTATGTTCATTCTAAGTTAGTCGGTTTCATCATTTGTCGAACACCTCTACGTCTTCTACAATGATATACTTTTTTCTGCACAGGCATAAAACTCTTGAATGGTGGACAGGGGATTTTTTGTGATGAATGTTTTCATTCTCGACGACCATAATCCAGTGAGCAACCCGGCTAACCCGATAGAGTGGTCTAAACTTGAGACCTTCATTATCTCTATCTTGAAATTGTTAAGAAAGTCTCTCAAAGGTTCATTGTCTCATTGGCACAAGGAGAGGAGAGATGTGGACTTTCTCTTGGCTCCCCTATTGATCACAAAGTGCGTCTCGAACTATTATCAGAGTTGGGAGAAACTCTTGATGCTGAATGGGGAGAGCAAGTTAAACTAAGTCAGGGTGTTGCCCTTCAAGATTGTGGGGAAGTGTTTACACATGACCGCATCAGTCATGTCCTTTAAGACCATCACAGTTACAAAGTGGGCCATGTGGTCTCGAGAATCGGTAGTACTATCGTATCTCTCCATAGTAGGGAGAAGCACACGCAGGACATCGGTTCGATAGAAACCTTAGAGTCAAATGGCGAAAGGCCAACAGCATGCTGGACGGGCTCGTTTCTCCTCATGTTTGCATGCCTGAGTTCGTCTGCAACAAATTCCTCAATTGCACCCTTAGTTCGTCCAAATGGTATCGAGAGGTCACTGAAGGCTCTCAATATTCTTTGGGCTCAAGTGTTCGATAATGCATTTGGCCCGACCTATATGAGGAAGATTGTACTTTTGATCTAATAAGATGGCTGAGTTTTTTCAATTGTTTACTCATACCCCGTAGTTTGGACTCAAGTCTTGTCATCTCAGGCCGGGTGACCTTCTCCGGAGAGGTTGCAGCAGGGGGAAAGAGTGGTTGGTCTAACTGTGCAATCGGTGATTGAGTTTCTGGTTGGTCGAGAGTGGCAGGAAGCCCGACGTGTCCCTTAGTAAAATTATCATGTGCTACGGGTTAGACAACATTTGTAGGGGTAGTGGTATGTCCTTCCATTGTGGCTGCTGCTTTGGATGTGATTCTAGTCTTTCTCTTAAGAGGTATAACTTTTTGAGGGGAATAAAGCATGAGGCAAACTTCTGCCTCTCAAGCCTGTTTTCACGGACGGCGCCAAATAATTGGAGGTGGGTCAAACTCCACAGATGCCGACTCTGCTAATTCAAGCTAACTAGATAGTTGATTGTCAATCTTTATGTAAATGACCTGCAAAAGACCGATGGGATTTCATCAGGGGAGATTCCGACACTCAAATCAGAGAGCGGTTTTAGAAAAAGAAAAAAACAGACTAAAAGAAAGATTTTGGGGTTCCTTTGTATATATTACCTGAGTCAAAAGAAAAAAGGGACTTACCTAGGTGGTCAGGCTAGTGATGTTTATATAGCCTCCTCTTAGGAGAGTCATGTGTCCTCAAGGTGTTAAGACTTTAGTTTTCTTATGGAAACATCCTAAGATTTTGGGGATTGCCGCGAGAAATTTCTAAAGATTTAAGATACCATTATTCGAGGCAATCCAAATCACAAAAGATCTTTTTCCTGATCAGGAGCAATCAAAAGTTCCCTTTCCTATTACGGGAGATTTACTCTGTGCTTCAAGGGGAACATATGTTGTCTCTAACCGAGCAGATTTGAGAGCGGATTATGTTGTCATCAAGAGGATAGACCGTGTCTACCCGACTGGAGGGATAAACCCCATATTGACAAGTATGATTCGGCACAACCGAAAATTAATTTTATTTAACAAAACTAACTAAAGTAATAATTACTGTCTTTTAAACAAAGATAATAATAGCTGGTCTAATTTCGCAAAGAACCAAGTTGAACACTGAAAGTATTGTGAAAGAAGATGGTTCATGGATTAAATTGGCAATTGTTCTAGGTTTAAAAAATAATTTTATATTATTTTTTATTAAAAATGTATTTATTGATGCAAACACGTGTGTTAAAAGGAAAAGACTTTAAAAGATAATTTGTTGGATCATTGATCCAATATTAGGCTTATATATTAAAATAATTATGTATTGCATACTGTCAAACCCATAAATTAACCTCATATAAAAGTGATCTGACAAATTTGGAAATTCGGTAATTTGGATTTAAGTATCTCAGAAGATATGAAAACAAATTAATGTGTAGATACCAATAGACATTTACTATTTATGATAGGTTAAATAAGAAATATTTAAAAGTGATTTAAGGACAACTGTCATAAGCTGCCTATGACGCCATTCCCAAGTCTTTGCTTGGTCCCCCGAAGATATGCCGGGTATTCACTCGTCAATTATAGTCCATAAGTTGATAGTCAATGCCAGCTATCATCCTGTTAAACAAAAGAAGAGCGTGTTTAGTCTGGAACGCCAACGTGCCATACAAAAAGAAGTCCAGAGTTCTTGACAGCCGGATGCATTTGTGAGGTCAAACGCCCCAAATGGCTAGTTAATGTGGCCTTGGTGAAAAAAACAATGGCAAATGGAGAATATGTGTGGATTTTATTGACCTATGTCCAAAGGACAGTTACCCATTCCCCAACATTGACAAGCTGGTAAATAACTTCTCGGGTCACTAACTCTTAAATTTCATGGATAGCTATTCTAGTTATAATCAAATACATATGGCACCAAAAGATAAGGAGAAAACAAGATTTATTACCGAGTTTGGCACATACTGCTACAGGGTCATGCCGTTTAGCTTGAAAAATACTGGAGTCACTTTCCAACGACTAATCAACAAGGTTTTTAAGGACCAATTTGGCAGAAACGTGGAAGCATACATCGACGATATGCTCGTCAAAAGCACCAGTTTGGAAGCCGATGTTTCTGACCTCGAAGAGACTTTTTAGACATTGGAGTGCTATAACATGTGACTGAACCTAACAAAGTGCACTTTCAGAATCGCATCCGAAAAGTCTTAAGTTTTATGATCACCAAGCATGGAATCAAGACAAACCCCAAGAATATACAAGCTATACGGGACATGTCACCCCCACAAATGTTGAAGGAGATATAACACCTCACAAGTAGAATATCAGCCTTAAGTCAATTCATGTCGAAGGTGGAAGAAAAGTACAAACACTTCTTTGATGCTTTGAAGAAATCCCAAAAGTTCATTTGGACAATGAAATTCCAAACAGCCTTCGGGCAACTCAAGGAATATCTCATGTCACCCTATTGGTCTCTCATCCCGTCCTTGGTGGGAAACTATACCTATACCTCTCTATCTCTAATCGAGTATTTTGCTCTATTCTTGTGAGATAGGAGTATGTCGTCCAGAAATCTGTCTACTACATCAGCCGAATACTTTAGGAATCCGAAACTAACTATCGACCAATAAAAAAGATAGTTATGCTCTAGTCATCTTAGCTAGGCATCTTAGACCGTACTTCTAAGCCCACACGATCGTAGTATTCACCGATTAACCATTAAAGTAGATCCTTCAAAGAAGGGACACCTCCGATCATCTCATCAAATGGAGCATAGAGTTGGGAGAATTTGACATTCAATATCAGCCGAAACTAGCCCTCAAAGGTCAGGCCTTGAAAATATTCATCCTCGAATGCACCTTTCCAATTCCAGCTGAGCATGAGCCTACCGGTTGCCAAGAAGAGTGGTCATTACTTGATTGGACACTGCATATCGATGGGTCATCAAACTCCTTAGGGAGTGGTGCTGAACTCATACCGATGGGTCCGAATGATTTCATAGTAGAATATATCATTCGTTTCGACTTTGGAGCCACTAATAATCAAGCCAAGTATGAAGCTCTACTGATGGGACTCTGAATCGTAATATCTCTATGGGCCCAAAGCATTCGAGTGTTTACCAACAACCATTTGGTCATTAGGCAAATCGAGAGGGTTTATGAAACTAAGGACCCGACCATGGCCAAGTACTTGAACAAGCTACGTGAAATGATAAGTAAGATGGATAAAGTTGACATACAACAAATTCAAAGATTAGAGAACGTGTGGCCTAATACACTCTCTAAACTAGTCAATTCAGACTCTGTCGTCACTAGCTGAACGGTTTATATCGAGAGTCTACCATGTCCTAGCACTGATGAGCCTGAGAGAATCCTTGCAATAAATCAGCCCCCGAGCTTGAAGGATCCCATAGAAGCTTATCTGAAGCATAACGAATTGTCAGACTCATAGTTAGAAGTAACAAAACTAAAATGAAAGGTCTCTCATTACGTAGTCATTAATAGGGATCTGTATCAGAAATCCTTCACTCACCCATACTTGAGATGTCTGACCCCCGAGAAAGTAGATTATGTCCTCTAAGAGATCCATGAAGGGATATATGACAACCACTTAAGCACACGAAATCTAGTCAATAAGGCCCTATACCAAGGGTACTACTAGCCGACTATTAAGGCTGACTCTAACGACTACATTAATAGGTGCGACAAATACCAACACTTCTCTACGAAGCCCTTATTACCTTCTACTAAGCTCAGTCCTATAACAAATCCTTGGCATTCGCTCAATGGGGGATGAATATTCTTGGACCGTTCCCACCAGCTATTGGACAATGAAAGTTCCTTATAGTAGCTATTGATTATTTCACTAAGTGGGTGGAGACCAAACCATTAGCTCAAATAATGGCTACAAAAGCTCAATTGTTCGTATAAACCCATATCATCACCAAATTCGGTATACCCCACATCCTCATCATTGACAGCGGAAAGCAGTTTGATAATAAAAGCTTCCAAGAGTTTAGCAACAAACTGGATATTCAGTACCGATTTACGTTGGTTCCCCATCCACAAACCAATGGACTCACTGAGATAATGAACAAAACGATCTTACATGAGCTGAAAACAACATTGGATGAGGCTAAGGGACGATGGGTAGATGAACTTTATAGTATGCTCTGGGCATACCGTACTATACCTCGAAGCGTAACAGGTGAGACACCATTCAGCCTAACATATGGGTGTAAAGCTATCGTACCCATAGAGATAAGGATTCATTCACTCTGGATAGACAAATAACATGAGACATAGAACGAATCAATTTTGCGAAAGCGATTAGATTTGCTTCCAGAGTTCAAGAATCCATGTCGCTCGGATGGTTGTGTATCAACAGCAACTAGCTCAATATCATAACTAATAGGTTAGAAGCGGAACGTTCAGACCAGGCGATCTAGTCCTGAGAAAAGTGGAGGCTACTAGTCAACCTCAGCGGGGGGCAAGCTCGCGCCTAACTGGAAAGGTCCTTATAAAATATGCTTAGTAGTTCGCCCAAGGACTTATTGCCTTAATAATCTAGTCGGCTCAGTTGTGCCCAGAATATGGAATGTAGAAAACTTACGCATCTACTAATATTAGGCCTTGTTGCCTCCTTTGATTAGACGAGTCTCCCACCGAGTAAGATCTTTATGCCTTTTCACTCTGTTCTCGAGTTTACCGATCGATTGATCCCTAATAAACAAAATATGTCATCAATAAGGGACATGACTCTCAAATGGGTAGACGCGGCCTTCCTATCGATTGATCCCTAATAAACGAAATATGTCGTCAATAAGGGACGACTTCCAGACGGGTAAACACGGTCCATCCTATCAGTTGATTCTTAACGAATGAAACATGCCATAAATAAGGGATATGACTCCCAATCAAATAGACACGACTCATCCTATTGATTGGTTCCTAACAAACATAATAAGTAATACATCTCCTAGTTGCATAGGCACAACCCAACCTATCGATTGAACTCTCTATCGAGCATCCTACCGATCACAATATATCGACTAAGGGAAATATCTCCCGGCTGGGTACAACCTATCCTATCGGATAAATGTGCGAATAAGAAAGAATTTTCCCTCAACAAGCAAGCATAACAATGGGTAATCGGTGCCTTTATTAGGACACCGTAGAATATTTTCACTCACGAATAGCACTCGATTAGACCAGCTTGACAAGGAAACTCAAAGGAATACAACACACCCACCGAATGATCATCTCGCCGATTAAGTCACTTATTCGGGTACTCAAGTCCTATTGGTGAAAATTATTAGCAAAGATAAAGATTAACAGGTAAGTAAAATAAAACTCTTCTTTTATTTCAATATGTTAAACATATATCCTAAGTATATAGACAAATACAATACACAAGTCCTTGAATCGGACCGAGTTACATAAAAAAAAATACATGAGGAATCTACAACATTGTTATTGGACAAGAAGACTGCATAACTATTGCTGATCAGTGTTATTTGAGATAACAAATATCAAAGACCCTTACTGACCAACGCCGATAAGGAGTTTGAAAGAGTATGAGATGGCTAAAAGAGACTGTGAGGATGCATCAGGTTTCAAATCCTCTGCAATGCCCAATCTCTCACCACTTCTTGACTCCTCTCATTACCCGACTAGAGGATACCAAGTAAATACCCCCAGTCGTCTACTGGCTATACATCGAATGATGATCTTGACCTTGAGAAGAGAGCTTCCATCATGGAATATTTCGTCCTCCTCATGGTCAACAACCCTGATGAGAGCCCTGATGGTTTCCACCATGACGTTCGAACATTGAATGGCATGACGGAACCTCGCATTAGCAACCCCATTTTTTATGGAGTCTCGCATCGGCATAAACATTCTAAATTGCAGAGCCTTATGGCTCAAAACCCATTATCGGAAAACCTCTCAAGAGAACAGGCTCTCTACAAAAGGATCTCACCAAATCAAAAGTTTACAAAATCTCTCTAAAGCAATGTTGGGTTAGATGATCCCTATTTATAGTCGAAGAGGCATAATCTTGGGCAAACATAAAAATTCAATGAGAAATGTGCACAATAAATATAAAGCTTTTAATTCTTCAACTTCCCATGAAACATTTATTCTGAAGCCATTTACTCAAAATGTTGCTCGTACCAACCTCTTAACTTACTCATTGTAACATGTTCTTCAAAACGACACAAGGAATAATGGGCAAATGATGATATAGAGCTGAAAGCCCTATAGTGCTCTAGAGAGTCATAGTGAAACGCGTCGTTGCACGAGAGACTTCCAGTCCTCTCGGTATGCCTCAAGCGGACTCTCCTATAGGTTGCCACCTCATCGACACCTTAATCCATTCGGTACCTTGTGTTTATAACCGAAAAAATGTAATATTTAACTAAGATTCATATCTAAGTTCATTTCCTAATTGGTAGCCAGGGAAGCTTCCTAGATAAGGAAAGAGATCTTTAAAATCTAACCGATAAAGAAGGAGTCTTCTCAACCTATTGGACTTTCCAAGTGATAAAGATCTTAAAGCTTTTGCGAATATTTGGTTTCGAGATCTCAGGATATCCTCATAAGAAAACTAGAGTTGAAACATTCCGAATGCATACATCTCATAGGAGGCCAATCTATAAAGACACTCTGTATGCCACCTGTCAGGTACGCTCTCTGATAACTCCACACAGGACACACAAACCTACACATGGCTTCATTCTCTACCCTTTCTCTCTCCCTCTCTTGCTCAGTCTGTTTCATTCCTTTCGAAAACCGCTCTTTTGACTTGAGTTTTAAAGCCTATCCCATTAGAGCACCCTCTAGTAGTGTTTTACAAGTTTTACTTCATCAGTTAAGAGCAGTGATTGAACCTCCCACTCTGGTCAAAGAAGGTGGTACTTGTGGAGACACAACCCAACTCTAACAGAAATCTACATACAAACATGGGGATATGGAAAAAGGAAAGAGGTGGGTCATCGACTTGCCAATCCATAAAATGGTACAAAAAGTGGGGGAAAAAAAAGGCTTTCTCTCTTGGGAAATGTACATATAACTTCAGGATGAGAATGGGGATATGGAAAAAAGGGAAAAGGTTGGTCATCTAGGAAAAGGTTTGTCATCTACTAGCTAATCCATCAAATGGTACAAAAAATTTTTTAAAAAAAAAAGCTCTCTCTCTCTCTCTCTCTCTCTCTCTCTCTTTCTCTGGAAATGTACATACAACTTGGGGATGGGAATGGAGATATGGAAAAAGGAAAAAGATGGGTCATCCACATGCCAATTCCATCAAATGGTACAAAAAATAAAAATAAAAAAATCTCTCTCTCTCTCTCTCTCTCTAGAAAAGAGTAGAGGTTTGGGAATATTCTACGTCAATTTCAAGTGCTTCTTATACAAATTTTTTATTTTTAAACGGGTCAAGCCCACTAATGTCCTGACTCGACCCGTAATTGAAATAAGCTTAAATATGGGCCAAAACTTGGCCCGACTCTAAAATAAATCAAGCTCAGCCCTTTAAAATAGGCTGAGTCTGGGCCAACCCAGCCCAATTGCCAATCTTGTCATCATTCTTCTTGTGTCATGAGCCCTCGTAACACCTGAGCACATCCCATAGGCTGCTGATTAATCAAGTGGTATGGAGCTCGTAATTGTTGAATTACAATTCAACCATACCAAATTACTTAAAAAAAATCAATCATTATAAAACTTATATCTATCAATATTTATAAAAATCATAAGAATTCCCGGTTTAGTATCGCTCGTATTTGATCATGGGTTGATTAAGTTTGGGCTCATTTTGCTCTTTTTAGCAACAAATTTAGAATCTGGTATTTCATTAAAAATTTAGTCCACCTTAGAAACATATTAACTCAAACAAATCAAATCTTATTTCAAAAGTGAGTTACAACAATAATTTTTAAAATTCAATCTCTAAATTAGATCAAATTTCTTTAATTTATTTAATATTTCTTTTTATATTTGATCTAAATTTATATTAATTTACATGAATTCAAAATTCTTGTTATTGCTTTGATCATTCAAGCCACTGCACAAATTGATTGATCAGTTACTCAACTAACCTAACTAATTTAACTAATCAATCGTTACAGTTGGAACTAACTATCGAATCAACTGGGACAGTTTTGGTTGTTGGGATACTAACAGTTAGATTTGAAATTCTCTCATCTAACCATTACAATATCCTTCCTCTTTGAATATTTCCTTATTCTCAAGGCTAAAAATGAGATAAATTGGGCTTTTATAAAACTCACATCCTCCTATGTTGATTTTTTTGGACCCAGATTTATCCACCTGATTAAACACTACATGACTAGCTTATTATTTCTCAAAATCACTTGTCTTCTCATAACTTCTTCTGGTTCAACTATAATTTGTTTGTCAGCATTGGTCCTTGTGACAACCAAGAATGGAGATTGAATTGGTTGTCTTCGATTGGTTTTAATTTTTTTAATCTAACTTCACTTATATTCAAAATAATCCTATAATTATTCTAAATATATACAGTGAAAAATAAAAATAAAGATAAAGATAAAGAATATAGAAGCAATCCCAATTTTATAGTGGTTCGACCTTATGTCTACGTCCACTCTTCCGGCTAACAAGTTGGAGTCTAACAATCTGCTAGTTTTCCACTATGATGATGAGAAGTTACAAGATACAACTCAAGACTATTGAATTTAGATCTTCTTTAACTTGAAGATATCTTCATCTGATAGAAAAAGAATCACAACATTCACCAAACTATCTCACACAATTCATTGCACAACATAATTTGACTGTTCAAGTAGCCATCTTCCAGCATAAATATCTCACTCCAAAAATATCAAAATAGCTCTATAAAAGTTGCTGAATGATCTCTGTATATCAAACCTTAAATTCCAGAAAAGATCCACTCAAAACTAACCACCATCGTGAAAATATATAAACCCAAAGTTGTCTTCCTAACAACTTCTACAATAATAAGAGTGATAACTTCTTAATTTGTAGTACAAAAATCTCTCCTGATTTCTTAAGATTTTTTATCTGTTGAAATTCAAATTTGAAATTTGAATTTCACTCTTAACATTTATAAATTTTGACTTAAATTTTCAGACTTTAAAAACTTGTTATAAAAGGACAAAATCATAACCCAAAAATTAGTAATTTTCTTGCAAAATATCCTAATTTGTAGGCTGAATTTTTTCTTTATTTCTTGAGATTTTCTGACAATTGAAATTCAAATTTAAAGTTTGAATTTCAATCTTGACATTTTTAAACTTTGACTTGAATTTTTCTGATCGTTGAAACTTGTAGAAAATTCAAAAAGCTTACTAAAAACTTGCTTCTAGAAAATTTTTCTGCTTGCAAAAGTCAAGTGACCAGCCAACTTCTCATTTATTTTTCTCTGACTTTTTCTTGAGATTTTAATACTATAAATACTTGAATTTGTAACCTTATATACCTTCTTTGATATGCAATTTTTGAATTTGAAAAAAAAAAATTTGATTGTACAAAGAGATATAATAACTTGAACATGTGCAAATGATTATCCTTTCATACTTGAAAAACTTGTCCAAGTCTCTGGACTTTGAATTTGATCATTTAAAATTTGATCATTAGCTGTTGAATCATTGAAATGTGTATATAAATATATTTTTAGACTAAATGTAGTACCTAACCAACACTTAGATTATTGGGTTGAACCTTTGATAAATACGAAGAATTTTTGTCAATATAATAGTCTCTATGGTCCAATATAACTCGCCTCTATAGTATCTGCTATAGCAACTTCTAAATAACTTTTATGAGAATTTTCAATCGAAACTTAATTTGTATATTTAATAAAAATATTAGAGCAATATGAAAAATTTTATTATTATCAAAACCCAAATGGGATAATAATTTCTCTAACAGTCAGACCCCACCAAAGGCAAAGTAGGTATAGTTTCTTGAGCAATACCAATCTTCTTCTTAAGAAGTTAAACATGGAATGCAGGGTGAATTTTTTAACTCTATGACAACTGTAATCTATAAGCTACATTACCCACTTTAGCTATTATTGGAAATGGGCCAACTTTGAAAAGAGTTTAAATTGCCTTCTAAGCTCTATAGATTACTGTCTATAGGATTCAACTTAAGGTAAACCAGATCGCCTACCTCAGATTCTCTTTCAGACCGATTCTAATTATCCTTAATCTTCGTTCTATTCTAAGGCTTACCTAAATGGTCATACAAAATTTGTAACATAGCTTGTCTGCTTTAGACAAAGCTTATAGCTAGTGGTGTAGCAGAATATAGATAGGGACCCATTGGAATAGATTTAAGATTGTACACATATAATGCTTCAAAAGGAGACATTGTAGCTTGAGTGAAAACTAGTATTATACCACCATTCTACCAAATTAAGTCATTGATACTAGAGTCTGGGTTTGTCAGAAGTTAAGCATCTTAGGTAATATTATAAGCATTGATTCAACCTCTTACGTAGAACATCCATTTGAGAGTGATAGGCACTACTGAACTCTAATTGGGTGCACACCAACCTCTTTTAGAAGCCCATGTAGCTTGAACACACAGTCCACAAACAACTGAGCCACCTGCATTGTAGTGTAAGGATGTTATAAGACTATAAAATGGTTTAATTTAGTAAATCTATCAATGATTACCAAGATAGTATTGTGTTCTTGAGACTCTAATAGTCCTTCAACAAAACCTATACTAATATGAGACCAAACTTGTGAAGGAATGAGTAGGGGTTGATGTAGTCTAGGGAAAGACACATTTTCATATTTGTTTCTCCGACACACCTCATATTATTGTACAAACTTGATGATGGTTGCTTTCATTAAAAGCCAATAGAATGAGCCTTTACCCTTTAAAAGGTGTCATTTTGTCCTAAATATCACCCCATAGCAAAGCTATGCATTTGTTATACACTGTGGTCCTTAATTAAGAGCCACCGCCTACATATATTTTCCTTTTGAACTTGAGAATTCCATCCGAAAACTAAAAATTTGTCTTGTAATCAGGTTCAAGTGTTAGTTGTGTTATAATGTGTGACATTCATTATCCCTTTCATAGCTTTGAATAACCTCTCTTAAACACTATGGTTGGACCATACATTTAGCCATCAACATTTTTTTTTATGCTTATCTGTTAGAAACTCCTTTATTGATAATGTATCAACTACCTTTTTTTCTATCCCATTTTTGTACTGTATCTTATAGTCTAATCCCAACATCTTGTAAGCTATTTATGTTACAATTTGTTAATTAATTTCTGTTCCAAAAGATATTTCACACTCTAATAATCAATTCTTATAATAAAGTGATAACCCACCAAGTAATACTTCCATTTTGTAACAACCATTAGTACTACCATTAATTCCTTCTAAAAAATGGACAATCCTTAGCTCTTGGGTCCTAAAACCTTGTGTAGGTAAGTAATTGGTTGTCCTTCTTGCATTAGAATAGCTCTCCAACCCTTTGAGCATGCATTAGTTTCTACTATAAATGCCTCTAGTAGCCTCACAACACTCATTGTTGTTTTGAGTTGTTGGAAGGTTTAATTAGCTTTTTCATTCCAGTAAAAATTATCTTTCAATAGAAGATTGTTAAGAGGTTTAGTTATGACCCCATAATTTCTAACAAATCTTCTATAATATCTAGTTAAACCCAAAAAAACTTCTCAAGACTTTGGTAGATACAAGAATTGGCCAAGACATGATGCATTCAGTCTTCTAGGGATCCATTTTCACCCCTAAGTTAGACACTATATGGCCTAAATATTTCACCCAAGATTGTACAAATGTACACTTGGAGAGTTTGACAAACAACTGATGTTGTTTTAGAGTCGGAAGAACTTCTTTAAGGTTCTAAATATGGGTTGGCAAGTAAGGTGTAACACCGACACTACGGTGTTCGTATATTATTTCTGTTTTTGAATTTAATAAAATTATTCTCAATTTATATATATATATATATATATATATAGAAAATATTTAATTTTATTGATTTTCGATTTTGGGGTTTTTAAATTTAATTTTTGGTATATTTTAAATACCGTTTCTGGGAATTGTAAAATAAAGTTAGTATAAATATATATATGTAAATAATTATTTACTTATTAATTTATTTATTTACTCAATTAGCTATTTATAAAAATCTATTTATATAAATATATATATATATAAATAATAACAATAAGAATAATAATAATGAAAATAAATAAATAAATCGAATTAGGGCTCAAAAGCCCTAATTCTCTCTTCTCTCTCTCTCTCCCTTTTTCTCTCTCCGCCTCTTCATCTTCCCGCCGCCATCTCCCCTCGCCGCCGCTGTCTTCTGCCGCTACCATCCGCCACGGCTGTCGCCACCACTCTATATCTCTCCTTCTCTCTCTCGGCTTCTCTCTCGGTTGCTCTCTCTCTCACTCTCTCCCTTTCGCGATCTCTTTCGCCCTCACCCGCGACTCTCTCTCTCCCTCTCGCAGTTCTCCACCACCGCTGCCCTGCTCCGCCACCACAGCCGGCTCCACCATCCGCCACGGTCAGCCCTTCTCTCTCTGTTTTTCTCTCTCTCAGTTCCATCTCTCTCTATCTCCCGCTATGCCTTGCTCCCAGCGCGCGATCTCTCTTATCTCTCACTCACTGTCTCTCAGTCTCCCTCAGTCTCTCTCGCTCTGCTCCTCCCTCTCCTACGCGTGATCGCCGCATGACGGGCCCCCGCCCCAAACATGCGAGACGCAACACGCCGCCGCAGCAGCGCCACGCCTCCCGCGCCGCGCGTGTGCTGCTTCCCTGCTCGCGTGCCTTCTGCCACCTGCGGAAGCCCCAACCGAAAGCCCTAGGTCGACTGTGCCTTGTCCACTGCAAAGGTAAGATCAAACCCTAACCCAAATTCTAGGGTTTCGATTCCTTGGTGATTTATACTAAATTGCTGACTTTTGCTTCGAATTGAAAGCATTGTAGGTTTCGGACTGAATCGAATGTCGCACGGACGTTAGGGTTTTGGACCGCAGTGAACCCTAGGTGAGGGATTTCTAACTGATTTAGTTAATTGAATGCATTTAGGGTGAAATTAGCATAAGGAAGTGTTGTATAGGTTTAGGATGTATGTTAGATTCGATTAGAATACATTGTTTGACATTATATGTTATTATTTAGGTTAAGTATAGAATTTTATACGAAATTGAGCTGTTTTGAATGATAGAATTGAGTTAAATTGATTTAAATGGTTGCACTTAGAGTTTAATTTGACGAATGCATAAAAACAGTCAAAATTTGGGATTTGAGCCTAAGGATTGATGCGTTGTTTTACATTATAGTTGGTGTTGTATATAGGTAAGTCAAATACAATCTCTATATTATGAAAATAGGTTTCAATACCTTTAAAATGATATATGGTTTGAAGAAATCGGATGAGAATTGAAAAGTGTATGAATTTTCAAAGATTTTTCTAATTTATAGGGAATTTATGTATTTAGACGTGTTTTCGATTTTGAACGATTTTAGGTTTGAATTTAACTTGATTTTGATTTGGTTAATTTCTTATAAATGGAATGAAAATTGATAACATTGGAGTTTATTCATAAATTGGAGAATTAAGGTTTGTACAAACTTAGGGAAAATGATAAACCCTAAGAATAATTGAAAATTTGATGATTATTGTGATAATTTGATTAGGTTGATCTTGTTGGAGACTCAAGGAGTCGAGTTTGGTTTGATTGTGGAAATAGAGAGTGACCACCCTCCCAAGAATGTGAGTGGGACCCTAATCTCTTGCATGAAATAGTGAAAATTTGATTTTACCGTGTTTTTAAACAAAACATGCTTTGATATGCATTGATTCGATGTGTGATATTAAATCTCAAATCTGTTTTGTGATTATTGGAGTGTCGTACTTATTTTTTGTACGATTATGCATCTATGTTTGAAATGAAATGAAATTGTGCCATGATTTGAGAAATGGAATGTTTTTTATTCTACCATTGCATCAGTTGTTGATTTGAAATGATTTTGATGAAATGTATTTGGCACACGGATTTGAAATGTTTTGATGAACTGTGACGGCACCGGGATGCCCACTTGTGATACTATGATGATGACTTGATTGATTCCGTAGCTACGAAGGGCGTTTGTAGAGGCACGAGTTGCCCGGATATGCTTTGACCAGAGGTATCCGCAAACGTCGTGATTGTGATATATACGGGCCCGGTTGAACCAGGTATTGGGGAGGTCCGTCAGAATAGGCGGTCTAGCACCGGGAGTTGCTTGTACATGATTGTGATGTTCCATATGGGCCCAGTTGAACCGAAAGGAGAGGTCCGTCAGAATAGGCAGTCTAGCACTGGGAGTTGCTTGTACGCGGCAACGTCAGGATAGAGAGCTACTTTTGAAACACTTTGCATAATAAAACCCCCGATGCGCCTGTCCTTGGTCATGGTTGACCTTTGCCAGGATTCTTTCGGCTAGCTCTATGTTATACTTGATTTTTAAATGGATGCATATATGTGTGATATCGTGTGAAAGATTAAAAGAGTTCATTTTATCGAACATATCATGTTTTACTGCAAAACTTGAATTATTCTTTACGAATGATATTATTTGACACTCCAATTTTCACCTACACTATTAGTACTTGAGATTTATCCCCTCACTCACTGAGTATTCTTCCCCGAGTACTCACCCCTCCTCTTTCTCTCCCCAGACAGGATTATTGTTGTGCCGGAGCGACGCTTTAAATTTTGGAGATCTTGGTGAATTTTGGTGATTCAGGAAGGTGAGATCTTAAGTTTAAATTGAAAGATGAATTATGTATTTTATGTCGACCCTGCGTGGTCTTGATATTGAGGTCCGTAGTTGACCGTGTACTTATTTTGGGATGACTATATAAATTATGTATGTTTATTTGCGAAACTCTCATATTTCATTTGCATTAAGGCGATTGTATGTATTTGAATGTTACTTGGGAAATTTGTTATACATTTGTATAAATTTAGGTCCGCTCGGTATGACGGCTGCTTATGCTCTAGTTGGGCGTGACAGTAGAGGTCTGTGGCTAGGGTTGTTGATAGATTTTTATAGCCTTGCGTTGTTCTGGATGTCGGCTTTCGGAGTTGTTGGTTTTGGAGAGCCCGGGATGGCCATTTGTTTTATTTTCAGGATGATTTTAAATTTATACAGGTATACAGGTTTAATTATACATGGGAGACCTCCGATTTATGGGGAGGTTCTGCCCGATTTTCTGTAGAAATACAGCCGGCATCCAGGGCAACGGGCGGCTGTTCACGATTCCCGGTTCGGGGCGTGACATAAGGGCTACATATCAAGATGTCATTGAAAAATACTAACACAAATCCTCTAGATTGAAAGATAGTAGGAGTATTAATTAAGCCAAATAGCATAACTAGAAACTCAAAATGCCCATTATAAGTTTGGAAGACTATTTTGGCAACATTATTGGGTTTAACTCTAATTTGATAATAGTCCGCACTTAGTCAATCATAAAGAATAATTTTGAACCATGAACTTAATCCAACAATTCATTAATGTTAGGAATGGGATACATGTCCTTAATGGTGAGATTGTTGAGTTATCTGTAATCCACACAAAAGTTCCAAGTATTGCGTTTCTTCCTAACCAATAGCACTTAGGAAGCAAAGGGGTTGTTCTTGTGCTTGACAATCCCATTACTCAGCATCTCTTGCATTTGTTTCTCAATATTAACTTTCTAAAAATGTGGATATCTATAAAGTTGAAGTTTGTAGGGTTAAGCTTCTCATTTGAGGGGAATGGAGTGATCATGAGATCTCCCTGGTGGCAATGAATTGGGTATAGAGAACACAATTTTAAACTATTGAAGTAATGCATAATTGAATTTTTGCGTTTGGTTGTGATTGCTATCAAAAGTGATGTTGAGAATAGCACAACTCTGTAACTGTTGTTTTTTAAATTTCTTTATAGTTCCCTGGAAATGGCTTCATCTACTTTTCCTTGCCTACCAGAAACATTTCTCCTTCACTTGCAAGCTTGACTTGTAGTAGTTTGAAGTTGAATGAAATGAGCCTAAAATTATATATCCAATCTACCCCTAGTGTAATGTCCTATCCCCCTAGATTAATTACTCTTAGATCAAAGGAAAAATGGTATTCTCGTATGCTCCATTTCACCCCCTTTAACTTTGGTATAACTGGTTATTTTGCTACCATCTGCAAGGATAACATGTAAATGTTTATCCTTTTCAGGTTGCATTTTAAGCTCTTCCACCAACATTTGATTAAGAAAGCTGTTGGAACTACTAGTATTTACTAATATTATTATGAGCAATCCTCTTAATGTGCCTTTCAGTGCTATAATTTTTCTATTCAAAGAGCTGAAAAGAGCACATAAGGATACGTCAATAGTCTCACCAATCAATTCCTTCATTTTTCTTTGGTTCTTTGAGTTCTAGTCTTTTCTTATCTTCTATTGCTATGATTAGGCTGAGGTTTTTGAATCTACATTGATGTCTTGGTGTGTAATTCTCCCCACACTTAAAGTAGAGATTGTTAACTATTCTATATTACATTTCTTGGGTGAAATTTGGGGGGGTTTATCCTCAAAAGTAGGTCTAGTTGTCCATACATTTCCTTTGCTTGTGGAACCTTTGAAATTTGTAGTTATTCCTCCTGGATTCTTTATCCCAAGTTGTATTTCTTTGAGATCCCATCTCTTATTCAATCCAACATTTCTTTGTTTAGCCAATTCCAAAGATTGTTTTTAAAGGATTACAATCTCGAAAACTTTGGTTGGCTTAAGCATTCTTAGCATTACCTTAATTTCTTCTTTCACTCCACTGATAAAACTAGAGGTGAAATAGGTTTCAGTGAGCCTAGGATTTTTATGGAGCATGATTGATCATAACTCCTCAAATTTTTCTTGGTATTCTGCCATTGAACCATTCTGATGTAGCTTATTAAACTCCTCAATCTCATAATGAACCCCTTTAGCTTCAAAGTATAAACATAGAAGTTCGGGAAATTCTTCGCATCCATCTCTTTCTTTACTAGTTTCAAGCCTTAAAACTAGATTTCTGTTTTACCATCTAAGTACATTTTGATTGTGTCAACACGTGTGATTGGGTACCTGATACACAGCAAAGAATTTATTGCGTTATCTTACCATAATCGTGGGTTTTCTCCATTGAATATTGGAAGCTCAATTCTTGGTGGGTTTGACAAGAACCAATGGCTAACCAGATTATTCTTGATTAACTAAGACCCCATCTCTATCCTTGACCTCCCTTCCATAGGGTTTGCAGAATCGAGGACATAGAAGATCTATCAGCTTTTGTTCTTCGGTTCTATCTCTATTCAGCATTTTCAAGATAGTATTGAATCTACTATCCACACTGGCCAAGAAAGCTTCTGGTTTTTTGAGATTGTTCATCCAATCTCCTTTCCAGTTTCAAATGATTTTCTTGCATTTTTGTCTCTTATTTCTTAAATTTTTGAGATTGTTCATCCAATCTCTATCCTAATTTAATAGTTTTATTGCATTTTTGCCTCTCGTTTCTTAAATTGTTCTTCAATAGCTTTGAATCTAGTTCATTCTACCATTACTTCATGGCTTCATCGAGGATCATGGGCTCTGATACCAATTTTGTTACAACCCAATTCTCAGAAGTAAAAATTAAAGCTGGGTAAATTCACTCTTAGGTTTCGAAAAGAAAAATAGAGCATGCATAGGATAGATAAAAGGAAATAAGGCATAAAAGATCAGCTACAATCGAAGTTGAGAAAAGAATGATATGAATGGAAATGAAGAAAAGAGTGTCAAAATGTTAAAGGGGGAAAGAATTAGGGAAGAATATATATATTATTGGAGATGGGTTATGACTCTACAGATACCGGCTCCTTGTTGACCTGAGTGGTTGTCGTCAAAGAGATGTGATACTTGCAAAAACCGCCGGAGGGTGCTCCGGCGGGAGGATTTCGACACTTAAATCAAAAAAGAGTGGTTTTCATATGAGAGGAAAAAACAGACTAAGAGCTTGAGGGAGAGAATCCCTGTTATCAGAGTGCCTAATGTGTAAGACCTAGAGAGTGTACCTGATTTTGAGGGTTTTGAGATGTCTTATACCTGTGAGAATTGTGCGCCGCTGAAGTGCTTCAACCCTACTTTCCTTATCGAACTGATCCGAAAATCTCGAGAATTCGATATTTTGAATTGATTGTGATTCTCAATCTTTAGAAAACTTTTGTATTCTGGAGAGATTTTTTCCTTAACTAAAAGATCCTCAAGGTACTATCCTTAGTAAGAAACGGGGGTTAATAGGGCACTTTGGCCTTCTTCTAGGATCTTTGGCTGTCGATCAGTTATTCGACCGATGAAGGGCCTTTAGGGCTCTGCCGGTTGAGGGACCGAATGTTGAATATCCGATCGGGGCGATTACCTTTACTTGGCGAATCACGTTCGGCTATCAAGGCAACTGAGACCTTATCATTTGGTAAATCTGGATGACTGAGACCCTTCGGTAGATAAACATATTTGATCCTCAATCGGTAGTCGTCTCTCGTGGGCTTTTCGTGTAGGCCTTTCCAAGATTGACTCATAGGATCTGATTTTGGGGTCTTGTCCCATCATTTACCCCAGACTCATGGCCTTCTTGGTAGAAAGGCGCCATGAGTAATGATTGTTGAAAAAAGACGTGAAACTTTTTTAATGTGACTCTTGTCGCTTCGATTTCTGCGAATCGCCTTCTGTACACTTCACAAGGGTTTATACTAATCATACAACTATCTCAGTTTTCCTTCGTGTTGCTTTTTCGATCCCCCTTCTGAGACCCATAAGAGAAACCATTTCCGAAGATAATGGTGAAAACGTCCGCTTCTCAAAGTTTTCCGAGCATTAGTGACATTGTGAGTATTATGTCCTTGAAGAAGCTTCAAGAATTGCAAACGGAAATACTGTTGGGAGATGACTATGCCCTGGTGTCTACAATAGAGGTTGATAGGGCTAATACAATGCCAGAGGGTTGTGTGCCGATGTATCTACAATCGGTCAAGTACAGATTAAAAGTTTCATACACGGGTCCTTTCGCAGAGGTATTATGTCGTTGGATTATGTTTCCGAACCTTTTGATCCCGAGTGCTTGGCGCCTGGTAGTTGCCGTGGCTTCTTTGTTAGGGTTTTCCACCTTCGTTTCGATTTCGACATTCTGTCATTCATCTTTATTTTGATGAGATGCAGAGCCAGTGTCTCGACCAAGGGGTGGTGCAAGTTATAGACTTGAACTGAGTCCAATTGGAGGTTTTGCTACAAAGAGTCCATCGATAAGAACTAGATGCAAAAGTTCTTTTATGTTGAATTTCTGGATAAGGATCATTTGCCCCTATCGCTTGAAGCTGATGGGGTGCCCTCTTTGGGGCTGAAGCCTCCGACCATATCAAAGCATGGTCGCTTCATTCGGTCGGTCGGTGATTATTGTAGGTCCATTGGTCGAAGCAAATGAGTCGAGTCTCTACTGGATGATTAGATATTGTTTTTGACCGACTTGTTGATTGGTGAAAAAAGGAAAATCGAAAGGCCCCTTCTGTTAGAGAGGGAGAGAATTGGGTTAGTTGACTCCCTAAATTCTCTTGACGACGTTGTGTTAGAGAATATTACCATTGACAAGCTGGTTCGACCAGATGTCAAGAGGTCCCTTCAGGAGGACATCAGGGCGGCTAAGGCCCTTCAGGGATCTTCTATCTGGGTTTTCGAGACCCTTTTAGAGTCGTCATCTCTTTCAGTGAAGAGGAAGGCGATTTCCTCTCCCTCGTCTGCATTAATGATTTTACCTGATTATTTGGTTCTAACCGTAGGCACACTGAGGGAGACTGTCATTTTAAATGAAGGCATTCCGCCGAGGGAAGTGAGTGTTGATGTGGACATATTAGGAGGATCGAAAGATGATCCTTCCTCTGGTGCCACTATGGGGGAGAGCGTTCCCAGAGCAGTAAGAGGCAAGATGAAGAGCCCCTCCTCTGTTGTTCTGGTCTGACCTGTGCACAAGAGAAAACGCAAAGTTTTTGAGGGAGTGGCGTCTCCGTTTGTCATCCCCGTTCGGTCCTTTGATGGTAGGAATGGCTCAAAAGAACGTGGAACCATCGCCGTTTGCGCTGGGGATATGCAATATAGTTACATAGACCTGACAGAGGCGGATCACATCGCCAACCAATTTGACTTCCATTGGTGCGAGCTCAACTTCCACAGGATGTCCTACGAGCAAGTCAGCGGGGCTCTCAAGTTCTTAAGCTTAATGGTACTATCTTCTCTATACTTGTTCGGTTCTTTCTCATTCTTGTTTCTGTTGACTCAGTTCTTTTCTTTCAGACCATGACCCTTGTCGAATTTTAGAAACGGAAAGGGAAATAGGTGATACATCACTTGGAGGGGCATCTGACTGAGCTAACTCATCCGGCTCAAGCGCAGGAGAAAATTCCTGCTCAGGAGAAAAAGGTCACAGAGACTGAAAACACTCCTAGTACACTGCTCAATCAGAAGAAGGAAGAGCTAAAGAAACTTCGATCAGAGTTGGCCCAATACCAAGGACAATGTGAGTGGTTGAACGCGCGTCTTCAATCGACCGAAAAGCTGGCCCAACTTCGTGAAGAGTCTCTTCAAACGGTAGAGCGTAGGATAGTTGAGCTTGAGGAGTTTCGTGTAAAGGATGCTATTATCTTAAAAGACTCCCAACGTAAATTGTCCGAGAGGTTACGATGCGCCGAAGAGATAATCCGTTGATGGGTTTAAGCGAAGCTCTCCCCCCGGTCAAGGAAGCGGCAGATGCTCAAGACCCAGCTGTATAATTTTTGTTTGAAACTTGGTTAGTGACCTTTGCCTACTCAATAAGAAATTTTTGCTTTTTCGTCAATAGAGACCATGTCGTGACTTTTGGTTATAACCCTTGTTGAGCTAATTAGTAACTTAAGCTTCCCCTCTAGTAAAGGACTTTTGTTCGTTCGACACATATGAACAACAAGAGTTCGGCAACTTAAGCCCTTCAAGCGATAGGAAGTCTTTAGGCAGATGAGCCGCGTCCACCCGTCCGGGAAGTTCCATCCTCTATTGATGACGCGTACGAACGATAGAGACCGAGCTGCTGAGACCCTCCGACGATAGAAAATTTTTAAGTAGTGGGCCGTGTCCACCCGTCTGAGAAATTATATCCCCTATTGACGACGCGTACGAACGATAGAGGCTGGGTAGCTAAGACCTTCCGAACGATATGAAATTTTTAAGTAGTGGGCCGCGTCCACCGGTCCAGGGAATTACATCTCCTATTGACAATACGTACGAATGATAGAGGTTGGGCGGCTGAGATCCTCCGAACGATAGGAAATTTTTAAATAGTGGGTCGTGTCCACCCGTCCGGGGTGTTACATCCCCTATTGATGACGCGTACGAGCAATAGAGGCTGGGCGACTAAGGCCCTCCGAACGTCAGAGACTAGGCGTGGGCTTGCAGAAAAACATCTATTAAACTGATTGCTTCAATAATCCAGAAAATACCCCCACAGTTCAGAAGGAAAACCACTAGCAGTAGAATTTGATAACTACTTAGGAGCAGAGGTCGAAGGCTCCTGATCGCATGACAATGTCTCGATCCCTGACGACGTTTTGAACTTGATTTTCATGTGTTTAGTGTTGGGCAAAGCTTCCGAGGCGTTCAGGCTCGGCCTACCCAGGATAACATTATAGAGCGAAAGAAGATGATCCACCATATTGAATACGATGGACGCTGATGCATGATTAGGAGGTGCCCGAGGGTAATCGGAAGAAAAATAATACCCTCTGGATATATCTATTCGTCTGAAAGACCTTTGACTAGGCTTACGCGGGGCTGGAGATTGGCAGAAGTAAACTTCATTTGTCCGAAGGCGTCACGGTATAAGAGGTTGCAGCCTGTCCCCTGATCAACGAAGATTCTTCTAACTTCGTGTTGCCCAATCTTGGCGGTTATCACGAGGGGGTCGTGTCGGATTGGGTCTACCCCGAGTAGATCCTCATCCGTAAAACCGATGACGGGCCTTTTTTCCCTTTGTCGTTTATCAGCGTTTGTTGCTAGGACCTCCTGTTGCACAGAAAGAAGTATCTTCGGGCAGTAAAAGACCTGTGTAATCCGATGCCCCTCCTCATTCCCCGATGGATTATCTTGGATCTAGAGAATTACTCCATCTCTCCTGAGGCCTGGGGCCGGGGGGCCTGTCGTTCCTCTACACGGTCGCGTCGTGACAGTTCGCGCCGATAATCGGTGGGGGGATCTCTTTCCCCTCTGATGATAAATTCTTGTAATCTCACATCGCGTACTAGGAATTCCAGTTTATCCTTTAGCTTTTTACAATCGTCTATTGTATGACCGTAATCCCAGTGGAAATGACAGTATTTCGCTCTGTCCTTGTTGTAGTCACCCTCAGTTTACCGTGGGGGTCATCGGATGTACGGCTTGTCTTTGACTAAAGTTAAAAGCTGGCCAGGGGTCTCGTTCAATAGAGTGTAGTTATTATACCTCCGTGGAGGAGGATGACTCGTTCGACTCTTTCTTGGTAGAGATCTTCTGGGCGATTCGTTGCGCTCTCTTCTAACGGATTGATCCCCCTTGTGGTTGAACATCCCGACCTCTTCAGTAGCGATATATTTTTTTGCTCGGGCGTAAAATTCCTGAATAGTAGCAGGGGGTTTCTTCGTGATTGACACTTTCATGCCGGAAGGTCGTAGCTCTGTTAATAGCGCAGTCAACACGATCGAATGGTTCAAGGATGGATGTCACGCCCTGAACCGGGAATCGTGAACAGCCGTCCGTTGCCCTGGATGCCGGCTGTATTTCTACAGAAAATCAGACAGAACCTCCCCATAAATCGGAGGTCTCCAATGTACAATTTACCTGTATATCAACCTGTATAATTTAAAATCATCCTGAAATTAAAATAAAAGGGTCATCCCGGCCTCACAACAACCCATTAACCACGGCAGACATCCAGGACAACGCCAGGCTAAATAAACTATCAACAAACCTAGCCACAGACCTCTACTGTCATGCCCAACTAGAGCATGAACAACCGCTACACCGAGCGGGCCTAAATTTATACAAATGTATAACAAATTTCCCAAGTAACATTCAAATACGTACAATCGCCTCAATGCAAATGAAATATGAGAGTTTCGCAAATAAATATACATAAATTATACAGTCATCCCAAATTAAGTACACGGTCAACTACGGACCTCAACAAGACCTCGCAGGGTCGAAATAAAATACGTAATTCAAGTTTAAACTTAAACTTAAAACCTCACCGTCCAGAATAACCAAATCCACCAGCAATCTATCAAACCCTTGAGCCAATTACGTGGCCCTATCGCAATGATCCTATCTGAGGAGGGAGAAGAGAGGGGTGAGTATCTATAGGAGGATACTCAGTGAGTGAGGGGATTAATCTCAAGTACTAATAGTGTAGGTGAAAATTAGAGTGTCAAATAATATCATTCGTAAACAAAAGCTCAAGTTTCGCAATAAATCATGATATGTTCAATAAAATGAACTCATTTATTCAATTACACGATATCACATATATATGCATCCATTTAAAATCAAGTATATCATAGAGCAAGCCAAAAGAATCCTGGCAAAGGTCAACCATGACCTGGGACAGGCGTATCGGGGGTTTTTATATGCAAAGTGTTTCAAAAGTAGCTCTCTACCCCGACGTTGGCCGTGGGTTTAGCCCTTGCTTACCCAAACTCGTCACATAAGACCACGTGCGGTGCTAGACGGTGATGGACACACGTCCTCCCCCAAATATGGGTTCAACCGGCCGCGCCTATGAATATATATATGCTCGTCAATAGGACCATGTGCGGTGCTAGACGGTGATGGACACACGTCCTCCCCCGATGAGGGTTCAACCGGCCGCGCCTATGAATCAATCACTGGACGTTTGCGGATACCTCCTGCAGAAGCGTATCCGGGCAACTCGTGCCTCTACAAAGTCCCTTCGTAGCTACGGAATCATCAATGTCATCATCATAGTATCGCATCACAAGTGGGCATCCCGGTGCCCTCACAGTTCATCAAAACATTTCAAATCCGTGTGCCAATACAATTTCATGAAAATCATTTCAAATTCAACAAACCAATGCAATGGTCGAATAGCAAACATTCCGTTTCTCAAATCATGGCACAATTTCATTTCTTTTCAAACATGGATGCATAATCGTAGAAAACGTAAGTTTACGACACTCCAATAATCACAAAACAGATTTGAATTTAATATCACACATCGAATCAATGCATATCAAAGCATGTTTTGATTTAAAACATGGTAAAATCAGATTTTCACCATTTCATGCAAGAGATTAGGGTCTCACTCACAGTATACGGGAGGGTGGTCACTCCCTATTTCCACAATCAAACCAAACTCGACTCCTCGAGTCTCCAAAGAGATCAACCTAATCAAATTATCATAATAATCAACAAATTTCTAATTAATCTTAGGGTTTATCATTTTCCCTAAGTTTGTACAAACCTTAATTCTCCAATTTATGAATAAACTCCAATGTCATCAATTTCCATTCCATTTATAAATAAATAACGAAATCCAAACCAATCAAAATTCAAACATCTAAAACCGTTCAGAATCGAAAACTAATCTCAAATAATTAAAATTCCCACAAAATGGAAAACTCTTTGAAAAATCATACACTTTTCAATTCACATCCGATTTCTTCAAACCATATCTCATTTTAAAGGTATTGAAACCTATTTTCATAATATAGAGATTGTATTTGAATTACCTATATGCAACACCAACTATAATGTAATACAACGCATGAATCCTTAGGCTCAAATCCCAAATTTTGACTGTTTTCATGCGTTCGTCAAATTAAACTCTGAGAGAAATTATTTTAAACAAATCAATACGATTTTATTCTCCGAAACAACCCAATTAGCATAAATGCCTATATTTAACCTAAATAATTACACAAAACGACCAGATAATGTCTTCCAATTGACTTTAACATACATCCTACACATATTCAATATATTCCTACTCTAATTTACCCTACATTCATCTAAATAAATCGAATGAGTTAGTATTTTACCTCACCTAGGGTTTCACTGCGGTCCAAAACCCTAACGTTCGTGCGACATTCGATTCCGTCCGAAACCTACAATGCTTCCAATTCGAAGGAAAAGTCAGCAATTTAATATAATCATCAAGGAATCGAAACCCTAGAATTTTGGTTAGGGTTTGATCGTACCTTTGCAGTGGACAAGGCACAGTCGACTTAGGGTTTTCGGTTGGGGCTTCCGCAGGTGGCAGAAGGCACGCGAGCAGGGAGGCAACACAGCAGCCGCGCGCTGGGGCAGTGGCGCGCGGGGTCAAGCGCGCGTAGGGGCAGTCTCGCACGAGCTGTCGCACGCTGTCACGCTCTGTTGCACACGGGAGTAGCGGAGCGAGAGAGACTAAGGGAGACTGGACTGAGACAGTGAGTGCGAGAGACCGAGAGAGAGAGGTTGTGCGAGGTTGAGGGGTGGCGACCGCGGCGGTCGCAGTGGAGGAAGCAAAGAGAGATCGCGAGTGGAAGAGAGGGAGACTCGCGGTGAGAGAGTAGCCGAGAGAGAGAGAATGAGAGAGATAGAGAGAGAACCGAAGGGAGAAGTGGAGAAGGGAGAGCGGTGGTCGCTGCGGTGGCACCGATTCGCGGCGGATGGCAGCGGCGGCGCGGCTGGCGGTGCGGCGTGGGAGGGGAGATGAAACGGCAGCGAGGGAGAGAAAGAGGGGAAAAGATAGAGAAATTAGGGCTTTAAGCCCTAATTTCGATTTCTTTTTTTGTTTTTTTTTACTATTATTTTTATTTTTATTTTTATTATTATTATTATTATTATTATTATTATTATATATTTCTTTTTATAAATAAATTATAAATAATTAAATGAGTAATGTATAAATTAATAAATGAATAAAAAAAATCATCTATATAAATATATTTTTTTTATACTCACTTTATTTATAAATCGGAAATACGGATACATTAAATATCCCAAAAATTTCAAATTACATACCTCAAAATCGAAAATCAATAAAAATTAAAATCTCTCTCTCTATATGTAAACTAAGAAATATTTTATTTAATTTCATGAACAGGAACACTAGTACGGACACCGCAGTGTCGGTGTTACATTTTCTAACCCCCTAAAAATAAGTTTCGTCCTCGAAACTGAAAGAAGGCCTTGCCGAAACAAATAGGCAAAGGCTGCGAAGCGCCTATGAGTCACTGATGCTTGGCCATCATCTACTGACCAACTAGGCATCAAGCAACGAACTCTCTCTTTATACCAGACCACTAATAACTATCTAGGTAGGTACATTTTTGTACCTCTCAAATGCATAACGTAAATGGAGGAATGAGCTTCCTATAATATCTCTACGAAGATTCACTGTCGGTGGGAATGCAAACCCGCTATCGATATACTATTAGTCCGTTATCACGGGCTCGGAACTCTCTGTCATCATCTTTGTAGATCTATCAAGAATATCTTAGAGCTCCTCATTTGCTCCCTAAATCTCTCTAATACGGTCGAGCGAAATAATACTCTCACGTAAGAAAAATCTGAACCAGTGTCAATAAGAACACGGGCGTCGATTCCAAATATCCTCATGATCCCTGAATGTGAGGAATGGAAAAGATTAAAGATATTGAAATGCGAAGCAACTAAATGAAAACATATATATATATATATATATATATATATATATATATATATATATATCAAACTAGTTAAGCTTCTGAAGCTTTAACTAGTCAAAACTGTACATCGACACCATGATATACAAAATCTCATAGAGACAACATAACTAAAGTACTATACTGAGGGGTCTGCGGGAGGATCACCCATAATAACATCCGGGTTCGCCTGTGCGTCCTCCTGCGTCATCGCGAACACACGAGCCTGGGCCCTAGGCTGCTGTCGCGACGGTCCTGGCACTGTATTACTCCCGACTGCAGTCTGAGGAGCGGTAAGAGCTGAGTGCGCAGGTACCCCCTGCTGGCCTGTGCCAGACGTACCAGTATGACTCTGTGAAGTCGGTCCTCTACGACCTAAATCTGGGCAGGCACTCTTCACGTGACCTTGCTTCCCACACTGGTAGCAAGTAATCGATAGTGAACATGCCCCATATGCATGATAATTGCCGCATCTGCGACAAAAAGGCTGTCTCTGTGCAGGGTGTGTAGTGACACTAAGAGCTGGTGCCTCAAAACCCTGTGGTCGAGGTCCCTGTCCCGGTCCTGCTGGTCTGAAGCTATAAGGACCTCCGGGATATCCAAAACCTCTACCCCTCTTCGAAGACTGTCCACCCTGTGACTCAGTCTTCCTCTTCTGGTGACTCTCTCTCTGCCTAGTCTCAGCTCGGACGATCTCCTCTGCCCGATATGCTGAATCAATCACCTCTGAAAGCGTAAAGGAGGGAGTCACCGTCATATACTTTCTGATGCTCAACTGGAGGCCATCTTCAAACTTGAATCTCATCTGAGCTGGTGTAGCCATGTCGGGGACGAAAGCTGCTAGTCGTCTGAGCTCAGCCTCGTACTCTGAGACTGACCTAGTCCCCTGACGTAAGTGCAGGAACTCCGTCCTCATACGGTCCTGCTGGAACGGGTGAAGTACCTGCGGTCGAACTCTCGTAGAAAGTCCTCCCACCGCAGGGTCTGTGTAGCACTATCACGATAGCCTCCCACCACGATAGGGCATCTCCGTCGAGGAGTCTCTCAGCAACTCTCAATCTGAGCTCCTCTGACAACCCCAAATCTGTAAGGATCCTGCGAGTCCTATTGATCCAGTGCTTTGCCGCTACGGCATCACCAGATCCTGAAAAGTTTGTGCATCCGAGCTGTCGAGACTCTTTCATCAACTGAGTGAGCTCGTGGATGCGCCTCAAAGTAGCCGACGTCTCATCGATCAGAGTAGGAACAGAAGGACCGGCCACCGGAGAAGGAACCGATGTCGTAGGAGCAGGTACGGCCGCAGGTGCGGTCACTAGAGTCTGTAATGAAGGTGGGGGCATTTGTACCCCATATCTACTGTACCACTCCTGCCACTGTCTCAAGGCGTCGAGCAGTGGTGGAGGGATCTCGGCTGTACCAACCGGTGGAGGTGCTGGGGGTGGCACAGGAGAAGGTGCGTGAGTAGAAGAAACACCCTCTGGTACTCGTGGGGCCTCGAGTGCCCTAGAAGCCTCGGGCTCTGAGGGACTCTCCAGTGGTGCTCCGCGCCTACCACGTCTAGGCGGCATAGTTCTGCAAAGAGAGCACCGTTTCATTAGATAAAACCAAGGATTATGGTTAGTTACTAGTAACTAACCCCCTAAAATAGAATTCAAATTATGAATCAGGATATTTG
This sequence comes from Dillenia turbinata, assembly GCA_037126225.1. Lineage (NCBI taxonomy): Eukaryota > Viridiplantae > Streptophyta > Magnoliopsida > Dilleniales > Dilleniaceae > Dillenia > Dillenia turbinata. Next base: position 13,799,622 of record JBAMMX010000011.1, read on the forward strand.
AATCCAATGGGAGGTGTACCACTCATACATCTGCATAAATGCATCAAATGATGGTGATGGAACCGTGGCTATAATAGCCGGCTAAAAACATGCTAAAAGGGTACATATGACGAGGAAACATCCTCGAGTATTCTAGGTATCTCAGGTACAAATCTAGTACCTCACCAAATAATCATAATCTTACAAGGAAAAATTTAAATTAGCTATAATTCAAAGATTAGGGTTAGTTGCAAAGTAACTAACCCCCTAAATGAATAAACTTGTCAGTTTAAGAACTGATAAAACCAATATGTTAGGTTAGATACGCACCGTATCTAACCCCCTAAAAGAATAACTCATATGCCTAAAACCGTTGTACTGGGATCTCATGACTGTAATGAAACTCTCATATGCATTGAGGACTTTAAAATGTACTTAGGAATATTTTCAAAACTATTCTATAAAACACAGCTCTCAACCTAGAGCTCTGATACCAACCGAACTGTCACGCCCCGAACCGGGAATCGTGAACAGCTGCCCGTTACCCTGGATGCCGGCTGTATTTCTACAGAAAATCGGACAGAACCTCCCCATAAATCGGAGGTCTCCCATGTACAATTTACCTGTATATCAACCTGTATAATTTAAAATCATCCTGAAATTAAAATAAAAGGGCCATCTCGGCCTCACAACAACCCACCAACCACGGCAGACATCCAGGACAACGCCAGGCTAAATAAACTATCAACAAACCTAGCCACAGACCTCTACTGTTATGCCCAACTAGAGCATGAACAGCCGCTACACCGAGCGGGCCTAAATTTATACAAATGTATAACAAATTTCCCAAGTAACATTCAAATACGTACAATCGCCTCAATGCAAATGAAATATGAGAGTTTCGCAAATAAATATACATAAATTATACAGTCATCCCAAATTAAGTACACGGTCAACTACGGACCTCAACAAGACCTCGCAGGGTCGAAATAAAATACGTAATTCAAGTTTAAACTTAAACTTAAAACCTCACCGTCCAGAATAACCAAATCCACCAGCAATCTATCAAACCCTCGAGCCAATTACGTCGCCCTATCGCAATGATCCTGTCTGAGGAGGGAGAAGAGAGGGATGAGTATCTATGGGAGGATACTCAGTGAGTGAGGGGATTAATCTCAAGTACTAATAGTGTAGGTGAAAATTGGAGTGTCAAATAATATCATTCATAAACAAAAGCTCAAGTTTCGTAATAAATCATGATATGTTCAATAAAATGAACTCATTTATTCAATCACACGATTTCACATATATATGCATCCATTTAAAATCAAGTATATCATAGAGCAAGCCAAAAGAATCCTGGCAAAGGTCAACCATGACCTGGGACAGGCGCATCGGGGGTTTTAATATGCAAAGTGTTTCAAAAGTAGCTCTCTACCCCGACGTTGGCCGTGGTTTAGCCCTTGCTTACCTAGACTCGTCACATAGGACCACGTGCGGTGCTAGACGGTGATGGACACACGTCCTCTCCCAAATATGGGTTCAATCGGCCACGCCTATGAATATATATATATGCTCGTCAATAGGACCACGTGCGGTGCTAGACGGTGATGGACACACGTCCTCCCCCGATGAGGGTTCAACCGGCCGCGCCTATGAATCAATCACTGGACGTTTGCGGATACCTCCTGCAGAAGCGTATCCGGGCAACTCGTGCCTCTACAAAGTCCCTTCGTAGCTACGGAATCATCAATGTCATCATCATAGTATCGCATCACAAGTGGGCATCCCGGTGCCCTCACAGTTCATCAAAACATTTCAAATCCGTGTGCCAATACAATTTCATCAAAATCATTTCAAATTCAACAAACCAATGCAATGGTCGAATAGCAAACATTCTTTTTCTCAAATCATGGCACAATTTCATTTCTTTTCAAACATGGATGCATAATCGTAGAAAACGTAAGTTTACGACACTCCAATAATCACAAAACAAATTTGAATTTAATATCACACATCGAATCAATGCATATCAAAGCATGTTTTGATTTAAAACATGGTAAAATCAGATTTTCACCATTTCATGCAAGAGATTAGGGTCTCACTCACAGTATACGGGAGGTTGGTCACTCCCTATTTCCACAATCAAACCAAACTCGACTCCTCGAGTCTCCAAAGAGATCAACCTAATCAAATTATCACAATAATCAACAAATTTCTAATTAATCTTAGGGTTTATCATTTTCCCTAAGTTTGTACAAACCTTAATTCTCCAATTTATGAATAAACTCCAATGTCATCAATTTTCATTCCATTTATAAATAAATAACGAAATCCAAACCAATCAAAATTCAAACATCTAAAACCGTTCAGAATCGAAAACTAATCTCAAATAATTAAAATTCTCACAAAATGGAAAACTCTTTGAAAAATCATACACTTTTCAATTCACATCCGATTTCTTCAAACCATATCTCATTTTAAGGGTATTGAAATTAGGGCTTTAAGCCCTAATTTCTATTTCTTTTTTTTTTCTTTTTTTTTTTACTATTATTTTTATTATTATTATTATTATTATTATTATTATTATTATTATTATTATTATTATTATTATTATATATTTCTTTTTATAAATAAATTATAAATAATTAAATGAGTAATGTATAAATTAATAAATGAATAAAAAAAATTATCTATATATATATATATATTTTTTTTTTTATACTCACTTTATTTTACAAATCGGAAATACGGATACATTAAATATCCCAAAAATTTCAAATTACATACCTCAAAATCGAAAATCAATAAAAATAAAAATCTCTCTCTCTATATGTAAACTGAGAAATATTTTATTTAATTTCATGAACAGGAACACTAGTACGGACACCGCAGTGTCGGTGTTACAATGGAACCCTCATCATCTCTACTTTGAATCTTTTTAGAAAATCCCTTAGGGATTCTTTTTCCTTCTGGTGTAGTGATAATAGGGCGGTGGACTTCCTTTTGACCCCTCTACTTATCACAAAGTGTGGCTCGAACTGCTCGCATAGTTGGGAGAAAGTCTTTATACTCATGGTGGGAGAGAATTGAACCAAATAAGTGTATTTCGCAAGAGAATGGAGGGGAAGTGTTTACATATGACCGCGTCTGACATGTCTCTGGAGATCATCACAGTTACGAAATAGGCCACATGATCTCAAGGATCTGTTGTCCCATTATATCTCTCCATAGAGAGCAGGAGCACGTTGCGGGGCATAGGTTTTGAAGAGACCTTGGGATCAAAAGGTAAAGTATGAGAATAAGTGGGGATTCGATCTCCCTGGGGATTAATCCACCTAAGTTCATCGGCAACAAATTGCTCAACCTGTTTTCGAAGATCATCGATGACTGGTTGGGAGTTTCTGGATGCTTTGCGGTGTGGGGGTGACGATCGTCACTGGGGATGCCTAGAGTTTGGACTCCAGCCTCTCCATATGGGGGCGGCTGACTCGTTTTGGGACAGGAGCCGCAATCGGTTGATCGGGGACTACAAGCTGTAAGGCCTGTTCCTGATGAGGTGGGCAAAGGAAGGCCGCCTGATCGTGAGCAAAGTGATCAGGTGCTACAGGAGGAGCGGCCTCAGAAAGTATGACAGTGCGCCCTTTTATAGTAGGGATGGCTTTTGAGAATGCTCTAGTTCTCGGAGCCATGGAAGTTAGAATAACAGAAATTGCTTTAGTCTGTTTCCCATGGACGACGCCAATCTGTTGAAGGTGGGTTATTGCTCCACAGATACCGACTCTTTGTTGACCCAAGTGGTTGTCGTCAAGGGATGTAATGTCTGTAAAAACCACCGAAGGGTGCTCCGGCGGGAGTACTCCGACGCTCAAGTAAAAAAAAAAACTGTTTTCGTATGAGAGAAAAAAATATACTGAGAGCTTGAGGGAGATAATCTATGTGATCAGAGTGCCTAATGTGTAAGGTCCATAAAGTATACCTGATTTCGAGGGTTTTGAGATGTCTTATACCTATGAGAATTGTGCGCCGCTGAAATATTTCAACCCTACTTTCCTTATTGAATCGATCCAAAAATTTCAGAGATTCGATATTTTGAATTGATTGTGATTCTCATCTTTTAGAAAACTTTCGTATTCTGAAGGGATTTTTTCCTTAACTGAAAAATCCTCAAGATGTTGTTCTCAGTAAGAAACGGGGGTTAATAGGGCACTTTGACATTCCTCTAGAATCTTTGGCTGTCGATCGGTCATTCGACCGATGAAGGGCCTTTAGTGCTCTGTCGATTGAAGGGCCGATCGTCGAATATCTGATTGGGACGATTACCTTTACTTGACGAATCATGTTTGACTATCGGAGCGACTGAGACCCTATCATTCAGTAGATCTGGGCGACTGAGACCTTTCGATAAATAAACATATTTGATCCTCAATCGGTAGTCGTCCCTCGTGGGCTTTTCATGTGAGCCTTTCCAAAATTGACTCATCGAATTTGATTTTGAGGCCTTGTCCCATCAATTATATAAGAATTATGAAAATTTTGAAAATATATACATCCACAAATGTTCGAATGTTAAATTTTTAAAAAAATATTAAATAAAAACTTATTACTACTCAAATACCTCTACAAGGGCCTTACCCTCTCTTTCTTTTCTAACTAGAACGCAACCAACCCGACTGTGGTGCACTCCTTGCCCTATTTTATAGATGCCTGGACACCTGATCTCACCTCAACGGTGAACACCACATTGGAAACTGGGCCGGAACAGAACAATGAGTTCGTCTAAACGGACGTTAGCAAGACATCAGTTAACGATCGTGGAATGGATGACGTGGGGTCCAGAAAGAAAGAGAGATCGTTTACGTGGAGACTGGAGATCGTGATACACTCTCTCTCTTCACTTTCAACAGCAACAACGTTCTTAACTGATTTTCACACTCTTAACTCTCGCTTCTCTCAATTCACTTCTTCCCCAGCCCAACCCCTCTCTCAATCAAATCGAACCAAGTCTCTCTGAATTTCATCTATGAACTTGAAATCGAAGCCAAAATTGAACTAAAGGAATCTGACTATGGAGTTTTTGCAGCATTCCAAGAAGTTTCGATCAAAGCTTCCTCGTCGAAAGCGCTCTCAAATCTCTCCAATTCTTCGTTCTTCACTCTCCTCTGCAATTGACAAGGTTTACTCTGCTCTTTCTCTAGATTCGACTTGCTCTTCTCGTTTTTCCCGAGAAATTTCTAGTAATTCCAGTAGAGTCACTTTTGGATTGGATTACAAACCGAGAACCTACTCGAAGAAGAGAGAGTTCGGTGAGATCAGTGCCTATGGCGACGAACAGTTTCGAAGAGTGACTAGATCCTATAACAAATGCAGAGAGATTGAAAAGAAGGAAGAGAGGAGAACTGTTAGCAATGACGAACCTGAAGTTTCTGAGTGTTCTTGCGTTGAATCATGTTCTGAAGCTGCAGATAGTCGGCTTTTTATTAGTATCGATTCGAAATTAAAGAAAAGAGTTTCTAATGAAGCTGAGAATTTCAAGCAATCGAGAGAAAATGAATATTCTAGTGCTGTTACTCGCTCCGGAGAAGTTCCCGGCGATTGTTTGAATTCCGGTGCCGGAAAATTCAAGGTTAAAGAGAACAAGACTGTTTCAATCACTTCCGGTGTTCAAGATGAAGCCAAAACAACGGCAAATTTTCACTCGGAGTCGACGACGGAGTTGAAAACAGAACTTCTCGAATTAGATCAGGATCTTGCTTGTACTGAACAGTTCTCATACGACGACATTTCGAATTACGCGTCGAGTTACGAAATCGAATCGGAGACGTTAGCAGTTAATTCAGAAACTGAATTTTCAGATTACAGTCCATCGATTTGGCTGGAAACAGGAAGCGAATTCTCCGAGAAATCGTCCGGAGATTCGATTCCGTCACCGTGTTTCTCATTGTTCCGTGAATACAGTCAACATTTCTTCAAACCCGATTCTCTTCCCAAATTCAAATCCTCTAAAGATGAATTCACGGTATAATTTGAAGCTAAAAGCTCGTTAGTGATGTGTTAAACGAGCGAGAGTATCTGATTTTTTGAAATTTTGTTTTTGTTAATTAAACCTCAGTTATTGAGTTTGCAAGACGAAGAAGACGAAGAGAGCTACCAGTTGTTGAGAAGCAGAGAGAGAAAGCAAGTATTCATTCACGACTACGCCGAGGAATACCTCTCCACTACGGAATTCGGCGATCTTATTCTCCAGCAACGGTCCCTGATGGTGAACTGGATCGTTCAGGTTAGTTATCATTCTTACGCTACACGTTTCTGGCACTCTTTTTTTAGCAATTTTATTTACATCGTGGCAAGTTGATTTTTCCTTGACAAAACATGCATGTTCCAACCATTGAATCATTTAAGCCATGAATCCCCCTATGACTGATTGACATTTCTTATTAACAAGAAAATTTCTTTACTGAACCGTCCTTTTCCTTTTGAAGTATTGAGTTCTGGTTTTTCTCATGTGAAAAAAAAAATAATTAGAAAATTTCCAAATAGCTTACTTTTTTCTAATTACAATTTAATTTACATCATTTCATTGATAAGAAAATCGTTATTTGTCTTAAAAAATTAGGAAATGACATGAAATAATGTGCTTTCCTTATATTATACAATTACCATCACTTCTTGCTTCACCTTAATCCAATAATAGTCTGTTCAATCATAATTTACGATTTAAATTACGGAATTGCATTTCTAATTGAGAAATAGTGGGTGAGTTACAATTTTAATTATTAAGTTGCATTTGATGACGGAGATTTAGATTTACATATTGATTTCAAATGAGAAATTTTTAATTAAAATTCTAGCATTTAGAATACTTTGTTTGAATATATTATATAACAATATTAACATGCAAAATTTTCATAATTTAATGAGAAAGGTAGGGAAAATTGATTATTTTCTAAAGATGGAAAGAGACTTTGAAAAGCTAAGTAATTTTTGGAAAAAAAAGAATAGAGAGAGACAAAATTGATATTTTTTGAGAGAAAATACTTGCAATTGTAATTTTATTATTTATAATATTATTTTTAGAATTTTAAATATTAAATGTATTTAATGTAAGATTTTAAATGATACCTTACTCTAGTTTTGGCATTTTGAATTTGGATAAAAGTTTTTTCTAAATTCAAACGTGATATAGATTGAATCCATGTTCTCAAACAATTATTTCTCACAACTCACAAGCCTGTCTCACTGTCTAAAAGACACCTCAAATCATATAAAATTAGGGGCATTCATGTCATAATAAATTTTATTTCTCTCTCCTTCTTGGTAATGAGAGTTGCATCTGCCATCTCTCCGGCCAAACAACCAAAAATATTAAATAATAATGCTGTGTAGTTATCTCAATCTCAACTGTGAACGGTGGAAGAGATGGGATGCAACACAAACAATGGACACACAATTGTGCAGCTTAATGTATAAAAGTTGCCTCATCTATGAAAGCTTAACAACAAAGTCGTGATATCTGGACCTGTTCTTCATGCCCAATTTCCATATTTGCTTAGATCACATGGTGTGTTGATTAAAAGAATTAGCCAAACTACCGAATATGGTAACTGGATGATTATTCAGGCTATTATCACCTGGGCCAAACAATAGCCTGTGTTTACAGACATAATCTAAGTGGGTGTCTGAATGGACACTTTATGCTCGAGTCCTATCTTTGCCTCATCTGCAATAACAGTTTAGTCAAATGTCACACCAATTCATAAAAAGTTCCCATCACTTCAAATTCATACCTGTGAAGAGTTTCCAACAAATCAAGAGATATTATAATTTGTCTGATGGTTCACACTTTACCGTCTGATCACATATTGTTCAATGGCCTCCAATGGTTGACAAAGTCAAGGGTTTAGGCAAGTAAAATACAGATTATGTTAGCTAAATGATCATCAATCGGTTAAGAACTTGTCTGATGTTTAATGTATAACTTGTATTGGGACATTATTGCGTATTCAGCTCCTGTTCATTCCCTCAGACAGATCACAACAATCAACAAGTTGTTCGCTTATGCATTTTGTACCTCTCTGTTTCCCTTTTTGTTATTCCCTGATAGAATAGTTTGCCAAAATCTGAATGAACAGCAAAGCACTAAGAAAGAGCTTCAAGATGAGACGTTGTTCCTAGGAGTTACCCTTCTGGACAGATTTCTGAGTAGAGGATTCTTCAAGACCAAAAGATACCTCCAGCTTGCTGGCATGTCATGTCTTTCCTTGGCCACCAGGATAGAAGAGAACCAACCTTTCAATAGGTATTGCTATATTTTCCTGTCTTCTTATCTTGTCTGTTTAGAACATAAAAATTTTGAAGTTTGAAATCCCAACAGAAACATATCGTGGATTTCATTTTTTAACATGTGGTGTAGGAGACAAATTCTGTTTCAATTCTATAGCTGTTCAGAAGAGCTCCCATGTCCAAATTTTTATTTATGGCAGATGCACAGTCAGGCCGACCCCAAAATTTGGGATTAAGGCTTGGGTGGTTGTAGTTGTTGACAGATGCACAGCCAACCTCAAATTGAAAAACCAAAGTGCATCCCAGTCTATATTTTGCATCCTTACCATAGGTTGCTGATAGCATTTACATGTTGGGTCCAGATCCATTTCAGAGTTTATAATGCAGTTAACTGTATTGCTGCACACCACCTGCATTCTCTGTCAGCCTAATACATCTGTCATTACCATTGGCCATGAATCAAGTTTGATGAGGACATTAGTTACCAATTCATATAATTCAAATAGGGTATTTTTATTTGCTGGAAATGGGTGTTATGTGCCCAGAAAGTCATTGTTTGCAATCCAGTCTGACAACCTTCGTGCTTATCCAGGACTCATCTTATACTATGGTTGTCAAACCAATTCTTTAATGATATAAACCAATCAAATTCCTGCCCTGCTATCCCACACACGCATATTTCTTTGCTCTTGTCTGGATTCTGATATTATGGACTAGCCATGTGCTCCAGCAATTGGAGAAATGTAAAATCATGATCTTGTGATCAAGATCAACATGGACTTACACTAACAGTTTCAAATTGGCATGTCAGTGCACGACAGAAGATATACCACATAGAGAGTAACATATACAGCAGATGTGAAGTAGTGGCCATGGAATGGTTGGTGCAGGAGGTTCTCAAATTCCAATGCTTCGTTCCCACCATCTACAACTTCTTATGGTATGCCTGGTGACCTTGCTCAAGAAAATGCAGAAAACTATTTCAATGCATATGCGCAGATGCAAACCTACATAAAATTGTGGTTTTTTAACTCTCCCATAATGAAAGTTTATGTTGTGTTCTGTCACATAGGTTCTATTTGAAAGCAGCAAGAGCTGATGCTGAAGTCGAAAAGAAGGCCAAGAACCTTGCAGTGCTCGCACTGATAGATCACAAGCAGATAGGTTTTTGGCCCTCGACTGTTGCAGCTGGACTTGTCATCCTAGCTTCCATGGCAGCCAATCAAGATGAATCCTGCCAAAGAATTCTTGAGGTATATTTGTTGTTCAAATTATTTTGAATTACTTGCGTAGATTCAGTCACTAAAAAATTCCAATAGCCTGAGTAAATACTCAAATATTCTAAAAATGCAAGCCACGCCAACCGTATCTCATGGAATTTGTAATTAGGAAAAATTGTTCTCTTTCTATCAAAAATAGCATAATTTGAGGTAGCACTGTTGAAATCGGTAAGATGTTGAATAGGCTTTAGTAAATTGATTGGTCAAACTGGGATCTTAAATAGCATAAATTGAAGTTGTGTGTCAATAAAATTATCTTTTGGTTTTGCAGACTTATGTCAGGGGAAAAAATGATGATTTACATGAATGTATAAAGGTAAGCATAGTCACATTGAAGACAATTAGTATTTATTCTGCTATTAGTAGTAAAATAATAGTTGCCTCTTTCATACTATAATCATAATTTTAGAAGCTTACTAAAGCTTATTCAACTTGCACAGAGCTTAGAATGGTTGCTGAAGTATGCGTGCTAGAAGTCACAGAAGAAACATATGATTCTTTCCTTTTGACAGTGTCTCTCCCAAAGGGGTGACTACACATCAAGGTACATAAAACCCACAAGCTTACCATGATAGCGACAGGAGTTCCATTTTTTTTTTTTTTTTTTTTTTTGCTGTGGCAATATAACATAGATTCATTTTTGTTGTAAAAGGCCCATAGACAAAATTGAGATAGATAACTTGTATGTTGTCCATTGAATAAGCTACATTGATATCAGCTGCTTGGAAAACATTCCAATCAATGTACGATTAACAGAAAAGAAAAAAGAAAGTTGATTCTTGAAGTTATAGTGTTGTTTATGGTTGGGGACGAGATCTCCCTGAAAATCAGAAATGTTGCACTGTTTGAGATAAATGTGGAAGCTTGTTGAAATGGGTAAGTAAGATGTTGCATGCCAACCATTTCTCGCCTTTTGCATCAACCCTTTTAAAAATGAGGACGTTAGTTTTGATATCGGGGAAGATAAAACACAATACAATAATTCCTAACTTATAAGGTGTAAAATTTTTTATAGTTTTGCCATATGATTATGATCACGATCATGACATACAAAACAGCGCAAAATTTTATAGTTTTACCATGCCATCACGTCACAGCTAGTGTCTATGTCCATACTTCATTATGAAGTGCAAATGATCTTGCAGGTTAAGACATCCAGAGAAAGTTGATAACATGATGGTTCTCTTTTCCCTGTTGGCTAGCAGGGAAGTTGGAGCAGTCATGGAACCTTGGCTAGTCACAGGTCAATGGACTGTCTTTCCTACCCTGAACCTGTGGGGCTAAGCCCATGAACCTAAATAGAAGATGAGAATAGGTTGATAGGCGATTAAAGCCAGAACCTAAAGGACCAAACCTGGATCATAAACCTGTGTCGCTTTTAGGCAACACTTGCAAATCCTGGAACAGAGTTACATTTGTATATTTGGACACAGTAACAAGGCTAGTCACATAGCAAGACTAGGGATCTTCTATATTCAGGTGGGCATCTAACAATCTTTATTTTTCTATCATGAAACAGTAAAATGATTTGTGATAATTGGATGGAGATCCAATGATTATAAATATCATGAATATTAACAGTTGTAAGAATTTTAGAAATTCGGAGCAAGACATGCTTTTTTCCACCTGGGAAGTAAAAATACATATGACGATAAGATGTTGAGCATGCTAATGATGCTCCTACTGCAAAAGCCTAATCATTATTTCAGCCCTCAACTGAAACAGGTAAGTTCTATTTAATTTTTCCACAAAAAGTTACATTGCTCTCATGAGGTGGACACTCTTTAGTCCACATCTGACGACAAACCGAGAGCAAGGCTAACTTCGTGAGAGAATGGGCAACCATATTTACCTTCCCTTTTAACATGAGAACATGAGAAAGATGAAAAACCAGAGGCACGAGATACCACATCTTGAGCAAGTAACCCAGTTCAGTTAGAAGCAGTGACGGAGCCAGGACCCAAGGGACAATGGGGGCAAAATATCTATGGTAAGAGCAATAACCTGTTTAATCTTGTGAAGAATTACAAACTGATTAGAGGAATGACCACCCTCCAATAAGGCCTCTTTTCATGTTATTGAAACCAATAGAAGTATGACAATAAAGAACTATTTATTGGCATTAAGTGATTTGACTTGTATTAGACCATCAAGAACACCAAAGAAAACACTTCAGAGTACACTTCTCATAAATAAACACAATTGCTTAAGTTTCTCATATAATACATGCAAGTCCCATTTAATTTCATAAAATATAGTTACGACTTCTTTATTTCATTTACAGCAACCAACAAACTTGACCATAAAAAATATCAACATAAACAATCATAATTATGCAATAGAGTTTCACTCCCCATTTCGTAGAACAGTCATTACATCTGCTTGGTAGGCATGTAGCTCCTACAATCAGTAAGGATAAAATCAGCAGGTAGGAAGCAATATTAAACAATTCTAAAACCAGTAACTTGTACATTGTACATAATGATTAGATAGGAGGTAGAAGAAAAACAATGTACTGGTCATCCCAAAACATCATAAGGAGTAAGAAATAAAACCCAAAAGTTCACCTCAAGTGCCTTATCAGTATTCGTCTTTGTTATTACCCCAATTGCAGCATTTGCCGCTAATATCATTAGGATAACCTGTTTATTATCATAAGTCTTAGTGTAAGTAAATGGGAAAGATAAATAGTTCAGAACCTCGGATGAGTACAAAAACACAGAAGAGGATATGCGCATACGTTTGCCTGTTTATTACATTCATCTTACCAGTATTGAAATACATCAACCGCATATTAAATGTATGTCTCATTTCAACTTTGTTTTAAAATAGCCTTACCAAAATGCTACCAAAACGCAAATAAATTAAAAAAAAAAAATTATCTAACTGGCTTCTTCAAGCCTCCCTTCTTTTATACTCTAAATTACATTAGATGGACCAACCTCTAATGTTTAAAAAGCTTAAAAACCGAAGACCTAACAAAACATAAATATACAACAACAAAAAAAACCAAAGGAACAAGAATACAGAAGGTAAGGCCCAACGGCCTTTCTAAAAACTCTAGTGAAAAAAATTCATTTAGTCTGATGGCAACCAAGGTCCGTAAAAACAATGCATTATTTTTTTGAAACAATCAGTGAGGTAGATCATGCAAAATAAAACTCATTCCATATTAAAAAAAAAAAAACATTCACTAAACAAAACAAGCTAATTCCTGCTTGCAAAGATTTACCCAACTCAAATTGAATCACTCCGTGCCATAGTAACAATAACAATAAATAGAAATATAAATAAATTATTAAACATATCACAACTTACGGATGACTCCAAAAATGGTGTCAAGCCTATTTCTCCATTTAGGATGACCCATTATGTGTGCAGGGAAATTTTTTATTGTGGGGGTGCTTCTTTTAACATGTGGGGGCAATTTTTTTTAATATATAAAAATAAATGAAATTTTTTTATTTTAGTGGGGGCAATTTCCCCCACACTCCCTCACGTGGCTCCGCCACTGGTTAGAAGTCCATCAGGCTGGTTAATGGCTGCTACAACCCTCGTATTATGAAGCTCATGCATCACCTTTAAGAAACTCATTTCTAGAGCAAGTTGACTCTTAACCTAGCTGCCATAGCCCCACCCAAACACACCGATATACGTCTTCAAACCACAGGACACCTAGAGGATAATGTCTCCTAACTCATTGCGAATGACAACCCCAAGACCAAGCACCCATTCCCACAAGGGAGCATCGTTATTCACCTTAAAAGAATGGGCAGAGGGAGGATTATTGGATCATTAATCCAACATTAAACTTATATGTTAAAAAAATTATGTATTGTATACTTTCATTTTAGTTAAACTGATATGAAAGTGATTTATTAAATTTGGAAATTCAGTAAATTCGATAAATTAGGGATATATAAATCCAATTTAAAGTTGATAACATTGAATTTTAAATAACTCAATTTTCAAGAAATTGAGTCTATCAGGATAAAATTTAAATTTTTTCAATTACAAATATAATTCAAATATGAGTATAGTTTTGTAAATTTATCGAGATAAATTAATTTAAACAATATATCGCCAAAATAACCTCTATTATGAAAATTAATTTATTTTGGAATATAAAAAGTTGTGTATAAAATTCATGTGAATAGTGATTGACTCAAAAGAAGATCTGTATTTGATAGAACTGCATATATACCCTGTGGTAATAAATGCATGACAATTGTTCGATTTTAGATGTGAGCAATTCATCGACGCAAAAGAAGATAATTGATTGATATATTTTTATTGTTAGTATTTATTTATTACGTCCGTGATTTTGTATATGTTTTGAGATGAATTAATTGAAATAACTTATCTCTAAAATGATCTTTCTTGTAGAAATTAATTTGTTTTAGAATATAAAAGGTTGTGTGTATGGAATTCATGTTGGTATCAATTGGCTCAAAAGAAGATCTGTATTTGATAAAATTGCATGTACATCTTATGGTAATAAATATGTGACAATTATTTAGTTTGTATATGACCAATTCATTGATTCAAAGAAAGATAATTGGTTAATATGTTTTTATTGTCAGTATTTGATTATTATACCAAAATACCAGTTACAAATTAATTATTTTGTCAAAAAATGATTAATTATTTTCTCCAAAAAATGAAATATTAATGGAGTGTCTGATATCTTATGATGTAGATTACTCATATTTGAATTTATTTGGTTTTAAACTTCCATATGAGTATATATTGATTATTGTTTTCTATTCACTTTTGTCTATTACTTCTGCTAACATTAATATCCAGTTCAGATTGATACTTAAATTGAATGGTTTGAATTTTAAGTCATGGCAAGAGAATTTTCTTATCGTTTTTAGAGTCATGGATTTAGACCTTGTCTTAAAGATATATTCTCTACATCATTTACGGATAAAAGTACTACTAAAAAGAGAAAGAAAGGTGGGGGAGATTGAATTATATATGTCTAATGATGAAAATGTCAGTCATTCCAAAAATATTCAGAGGCAATATGTATAAGTCAGATATGACGACTAAATCTTTTCTTATAGATATTAAGAGACAGTTTATCAAGAATGAAAAGACCAAGATTGATACACTCTTGAAGAATTTTATCCCAAAGAGGTATAAGGGTTAAGAACACTTGAAAATTAAGGATATGAAAGGAAATATAAACGAAACAAGATAAGGATACTACTATGTTCCTTATCCTAATATGTTCTGAGACTAATTTGACTTCGGTATCAGGACACACTTAGTGGTCAGACTCCGCTACTACTACTCATATCAGCGTATCTATGCAGGACTGCCTAAATTGTCGACTTCCAACTAATGGTGAAAAATACATGTATAAAGTCAATAACGATAGAGTTCTAGTAGAAATAATAGAAAGATTTAAATTATTGCTAAACATCGAATTCTATTTGGATTTACATTAAACATTTATTGTACCATTTTAGACGGAACTTGATTTCTATTTCCGTATTGGACAAATTCGGTTTTACTTATTTTTTCAGAAATAGAAAATTTAGTTTGTTTATTAAATCCAAATTGGTTGGTTCCAGTTCTTTTTACACTCTGATAATTTTTATCTGATAGATACTGTTGTTTCATTTAATAAATCTCTATAAACTAGTACTTGAAGTATAAAATATAAATTAATCAATGATAATTTCTCTTCATTGTGGCATAAAAAATTGGGTCATATCTACAACAACAACAACAACAATAATAATTTAGACCTTTTATTCTAAAACTTTGGAATCGGACATATGAGAGATAAATACTAAAAAATAAGGAAAAAAACAAAAAAAAACCAAACCAAAAGGAAAAAAAAACAAAAACAAAAACAAAAACAAAACAAAACCAAAAGATAAAAAATTGGGTCATATCTCCAAACAGAAAATAGAGAAATTTGTATCAAAAAGAATTCTTGACTCCCTTGATTTTATAGATTTTGATATTTATATAAATTGTATAGAGAAAAAACAAATTAACAAGAGGGGATATAAAGCGAATAGAATTTTAGGTATCTTAGAACTGATATAAACAGTATCTATGGATCATTCCCCTTAGTTCTTGAAATGGTTTAAGATATTTTATCATATTCATAAACAATTATTTACAATATGCTATATATTTTTTTTTACGGATAAATCTCAATTAAGACTATAATATATATATTCAATAGAGTTCCCACTAAAGCCACCACTAAGATCCTACGATCTTTGAACTGGGATATATCTTAGTCCAAAACATTTGCTTGTTTGGGTTGTCCAACTAAGGCAAAGCCTCTCCGGTCTAATGAAAGGAAACTGGACATCAAGAGTGAGATATTATTTTATAGGGTATTTTGAAAGATCTAATGGGTACAAATTTTAAGATTCCACAAATGAGATTACGTTTAAGTCGAGAAATTCTCGATTTTTTGAGAATGTTGAGTTTAGTAAGGAGATACAATCAGGACAATGTTAGAGAACCTGTATTCCAGAAGAACAAACTCAACTATCTTCACAACTTATGCCATTTAGGAGATCCTGACAATGGTATTATAAATTTTATCAAATTATCATCTCGTTAGATTTTGAGATAAATTTAGTTGATTATTGCATATACCATAAATTCCGTGGGAATAGGTGTCACGTCCCGAACCGGGATCGTGAACAGCCGCCTGTTGCCCTGAATGCCGGTTGTATTTTTACAGAAAATCGGGTAGAACCTCCCCATAAATCGGAGGTCTCCCATGTACAATTTCACCTGTATATCAACATTCATCATGTAAAATAAACAAATGGCCATCCCGACCTCTCCAAAATCAACCAATTCCCACCGCCAGCATCCAGAACAATGCAAGGCTATAAAATTTCTAGCAGACCTAACCACAAACCTCTACTGTCATGCCCAACTAGAGCATGAGCAGCCACTACACTGAGTGGATCTAAAATTTTATATAATATACAATACTTTTTTCCAAGTAACATTTAAAAACGTACAATCGCCTCAATGCAAATGAAATATGAGAGTTTCATAAATAAATATATATAAATTATACAGTCATCCCAAAATAAGTACACGGCCAACTACGGACCTCAACAAGACCTCGCAGGATCGAAAATATAATACGTAATTCAAGTTTCAGCTTAAACTTAAAGCCTCATCGTCCAGAATAATCAGATCCGTCAAAATCTCTAAACTCTGAAATATCGCTCAAGCACAACAATCCTGTCAGAAGGAGAAAAGAAGAGGGGTGAGTATCTATGGGAGGATACTCAGTGAGTGAAGGGATTAATTTCAAGTACTAATAGTGTAGGTGAACATTGGAGTGTCAAATAATATTATTCGTAATCAATATTTCAAATTTTGCAGTAAATCATGATATGTTCAATAAAATGAACTTATTTAATCATTCACACGATATCATACATATATGCATCCATTTAAAATCAAATAGGTCATAGAGCAAGTCGAAAGGATCCTGACAAAGGTCAACTATGACCAAGGACAGGCTCATCGGGGGTTTTATTATGCAAAGTGTTCAAAAGTCGCTCTCTACCCCAACGTCGGCACGTACAAGTAACTCTCAGTGCTAGACTGCCTATTCTGACAGACCTCCCCTTTCGGTTCAACTGGGCCCATACGAAACATCACAATCATGTACAAGCAACTCCCGGTGCTAGACCGCCTATACTGACGGAAATCCCCAATACATGATTCAACCGGACCCATACGGAATATCACAATCATGTACAAGCAACTCCCAATGCTAGACTGCCTATTCTGACGGACCTCCCCAATACATGGTTCAACCGGGCCCATATATATCGCAATCACGACGTTTGCGGATACCTCTGGCCAAAGCGTATTCGGGTGACCCGTGCCTCTACAAACGCCCTTCGTAGCTACGGAATCATCACTGTCATCATCATAGTATCACAAGGGCAAAACGTCCCACAGGTAAGAATCATATCATCACAAGTGGGCATCCCAGTGTCCTCACAGATCTTAAAACATTTCAAATCCGCGTGCCAATATATTCATCAAATCAATTCAAATCAGTATACCAATGCAACGGTAGAAAATGAAACTTATCCAATTTTCAAGTAATGGCACAATTGTGTTTCATTTCAAACATGCATGCATAGTTATGGAAAACATAAGTTTAAGACACTCCAATAATCACAAAACAGATTTGAGATTTAATATCACACGTCGAATTAATGCATATCAAAGCATGTTTTGTTTAAAACACGGTAAAATCAAAATTTCACTATTTCATACAAGAGATTAGGGTCTCACTCACTTTCTAGGAAGGGTAATCACTCTCTATTTCCAAAATAAATCCGAATTGACTCCTCAAGTTTCCAATAAGATCAACCTAATCAAATCATCATGATTTTCTTCAAATTTTCAATTATTTTAGGGTTTCTCATTTTCCCTAAGTTTGTACAAATCTTAATTCTTCAATTTATAAACATACTCCAATATCATCAATTTCATTCCATTTATAAGTAGATAACAAAATCAAATCAATCTTAATTCAAATTTAAAACCGTTTAAAATCGAAAACAAATCTAAAAATAAATAAATTCATGCAAAATAGAAAAATTTTTGAAAAATCATACACTTTTTACTTTTCATCCGATTTCTTCAAACCATATGTCATTTTTAACATAAGGAAATCTATTTTCATAATATAGGAGTTGTATTTTCATTTCCTATATGCAGCATGACTTATAATATAAAATACTACGATAGTTCTTAAACTATAACCATAACTTTTAATCTATTCTTCATAGACATACCATTATGTAAATTTAACAACTTAATATAACCTGATAAAGACACAAAATGCTACAGTATACTTTATTTCACGGCACATTTCATTCCAACTCTGATCCCAAATACTTTCATGCATATTTCAAAATTTAACCCTGAGGGAAACTATTCAAAGTAACTTAACATGATTCTATGATCCTATAATATATTTCTTTCATACTAAATAGCTCAATTCACGCAGACTTCTAAACTTAACCTTAATAATCACATATAAACTGTCAGAAAATGCATTCTTATCCAATTCCACACCTTGTCAGAACATATGTAAAACTCTCATACTAGATTCGGCCTAAACTCATTCAATCATCCAAGAGACTAGTATTTCTCTTACCTAGGGTTTCACCATTTGCAACTCTAGCGTCCGTGCGCCATTCGATTTATTACAAGATCAGCAATACTTCCAAATTAAAGCAAATTTCAATAATTAATCTTAATTAATATAAAAATCAAAACCCTAAATCTATAGATCAGAACTTTCGCCCTTACCTTCGCAGGAAATAAGTGCAGGCAGTCTAGGGTTTCGGATGCCTGCTGCTATGCTACAACAAAGGTTGCAGCAGGAATTTGTGCACGCAGGAAGGTAAAGAGAGTAGAGAAAGTAACTGAGGGGGAACAGAGAGAGAGCAGAGAGTGCTCGAGATCTGAGAGAGAAAGACAGAGGGGGGCCGAGGGTGAGCGATTGAGAGAGAAAAAGGGGGTTCGATTGAGAGAGAAAATAGAGAGAGACTGAGAGGGACTGCGGCGGGAGTCGTGGCAAAAGGCAACGGCGGAAGAGGGAAACGGAAGGAGAACGGTTGATCGCGATGGGGGTTGCAGTGGTGGAAGAAGTGAGCGGCGGAAAGGGAGAGAAATAGCGAGAGGTAGAGAGAGAAAGAAAGAGAGCGATAGTGAGAGGAGTGTAGAGAGAGAGGAAAGAGAGGGAGCTAGAGAGTGAGAAAGGGGTGTCGGTTGGTGGTTGAAGGTGGAGGAGGGTGGCTCATGGTGGCGGTGCGGTGGAGAAGATGCGGGTGAGGGCGAGAGAGATCGCGAAAGGGAGAGAGTGAGACAGCGAGTGAGGTAGAGAGAAAGAGTGTCGGTGGCTGTGGGTGGTGGCGAAAAGGGGCGGCGACGGAGGTTGACACGGCGGAGGGAGGTGGCGGAGAGGGAGAGACGGGTGAGGGAAGGCGGCGGCGAGGGAGACGAAGAGTCGAATGAGGGAGAGAGGAGATTTAGGGTTTTATAATCCCTAATTATTATTATTATTATTATTATTATTATTATTATTATTATTATTATTATTATTATTATAAAATAAATTTATAAATAAATAAATGAGTAAATAAATAAATTAATAAATATATAAATATTCATATATATATTTTTATACTCACTTTATTTTTCAAGGTTTCAAATTTTTAACAAAATAAGATAAACTGTAAATTGAAAACATAGATACTTTAAATATGCTAAAAATTTCAATTTAAAAACCCAAAAAATCGAAAATCAATACAATTTAAAACTTTATATATATATATATAAACGGAGGAATATTTTATATATATTCCATGAACAGTATACTTGTACGAATACATGTGTAATGTTACATTTTCTAACCCCCTAAAAATAAGTTTCGTCCTCAAAACTAAAAGAAAGCTAAACGGTGGACAAATGGGGGTATTGTTTTCTTATTGTCTCCTCGGGCTCCCAGGTTTCTTTTTCGACTTGGTTACTTCTCCACAATACCCTGACCAATGAAACTTCCTTGCTTCGCAACTTTCTGACCTGTTAGCTATTGTTATATACAAACTCTACCAGTAGGAGATGCCGATCCCAGCTACTCCGAAAATCCCTAACACATGCTCTCAGCATGTGCTTTAGGGGTAATATGCAATGCTAAAGCTCAATCTAGTACTCAATGTTCTCTATAATCTGGGTCAAAATCTAGAAGTGAATCTGGAGTCTCTATCCGATGCTATTGACATTGGTACCCCATGAAGTCTGATAATCGTGTCAATATAGAGGCTTACTAATACCTCTAAGGAATAATCAGCACGAATCGGAATGAAATGTGCGGATTTGGTGAGTCTATCGACGATCACCCAATTGACATCATGCCATGCTGAAGTCCACGGCAATCCTTGTCACAAAATCTATTGTGACGTGTTTCTACTTCCACTCGGGAATGGGAAAAAGCGCAGCGTCAGGTCACTGATGCTTGGCCATCATCTACTGACAAACCAGACATCAAGCAACGAACTCTCTCTTTATACTAGACCACTAATAACTATCTTAGATAGTTAGGTACATTTTTGTACCTCTCAAATGCATAACGTAAGTGGATGAATGAGCTTCCTCTAGAATATCTCTATGAAGATTCACTGTCGGTGGGAATGCAAACCCGCTATCAATATACTACTAGTCCGTTATCACGGACTCAGAATTCTCTGTCATCATCTCTACAGATCTATCAAGAATACCTTGGAGCTCCTCATTTGCTCCCTAAATCTCTCTAATGCGGTCGAGCAAGGTCGGCCTCATTTCAAATCAAGCTAGAAATGCTACTCGATCATCACTAACCAAACTAACTCCTAATATACAGAGTCCCATCAAACAAGAGAGATTAGCACTCTCTATATACTGAATTTTCTGACCAATTGCTCACTAAGAGGAGTGATAACCAATAGCTTCTCATTTAGTGGTGAATATTGTCTACCCAACTGTCGAGCGAAATAATACTCTCACGTAAGAATAATCTGAACCAGTGTCAATAAGAACACGAGCATCGACTCTAAATATTTTCATGGTACTTATGATGCGAGAAATTGAAAAAGGAACCAATATAGGATATGCAAAAGATATACGTATATATATATCAAGTAGTCAAGCCTCTAAGACTTTAACCAGTCATAACCGTACATATCATCATGAGATGCATGGCTTCAAAAGAGGATCACAATAGTTAAGCTTCTAGAGTTTTAACTAATCAAGACGGTACATAGCTATCATGATATACATGATTTCAAAAAGAAGAGTATCTATAAACTCCTAAATAATAGAATACGTGGAAGTATCACCCATCACATCTGGGTTCACCTAAGCGTCCTCCTGTGTCATACCATAGTCTATGCCCTCGACTACTATCGCGAAGGATCTAGTGCAGTATTGCTCCCGGCTGCAGTCCATGGAGCGGTGTGTACTGAGTGTGCAGGTACCCCCTGCTAACCCGTCCGTGATTTACCCGTGTGTATCTACGGTACCTGACCTCTGCAACCTAGGTCAGGACAAGTACTCCAAATGTGTCCTTGCTTCCTATATTAGAAGCATCTAAGGGGAGCTCCGCAAGCTCCATAATGACATCAGTCGTGGTTGCGGCAGATAGAATGGTACTGTGCTGTGGACTAACTAGAGGCACTAGGGGCCTGTATTCTAAAGCTCTAGGGACGTGGTCCCTGTCCGAACTGTGTTGATATAAAGTGAGAGGGACTTCCCTAAAAGTTAGAAGTCCTACCCCACTTCGAGCTCTGGCTCGTCTGGGTCTCAACCCTCTATAGTCCTGTTAGGACTCCGTAAAATATCTGCGGTCGAACTCCCTCAAGAAGTCCTTATACCGCAGTGAGTCAGTAGCCTCGTCACAAATAGTCTTCCACCAAGTGAGGGCATCACCGTCGAGGAGTCTCTCAACAACTCTCAATCTGAGCTCCTCTGTCAACCCCAGATCAATAAGGATCCTGCGAGTCCTGTTGATCCAGTGCTTCGCCGCTACAGCATCACTAGATCCTGAAAAGTCTATGCATCCGAGTTGTCGTGACTCTGTCACCAACTGAGTAAGCTCATGGATGCGCCTCAAAGTAACCGATATCTCATTGGTTGGACTAGAAATGGAAGAACCAGCCACCGGAGGAGAAATCAGTGTCGTAGGAGTAGGTACGGCTGCAGGTGCAGTCGCTGGAGTCTGAGGTGGAGGTGGTGGTATCTGCACCCCATATCTACTGAACCACTCCTGCCACTGCCTCAAGGCGTCGAGTAGTGGTGGTGGGATCTCAGCTGTAACAGTCGGTGGAGGTGTTGGGGGTGGCACTAGTGAAGGTGCGTGAGTAGAGGAAGCACCCTCTAGTACTCGTGGAGTCTCGAGTGCCACAAGTGCATCAGACACTGAGAGACTCTAGTGGTGCATCGCGCCAACTACATCTAGGCGGCATAGTTATGCAAACCGAGTACTCTTTCATTAAGTGGAAATCAAGGATTAGGGTTAGTTACGGAGTAACTAACCCCCTAAAAAGAATTTGAGTTACGAATCAAGGTATTTGAATCCAATGGGAGGTGTACCATTCATACACCTGCCTAAATGCATCAAATGATGGTGATGGACCCGTGGCTATAATAGCTGGCTGAGAGAGTGTTAGAAGGGTACACCTGACGAGGAAACATCCTAAGTATTTTAGATGTCTCATGTATAAAATCTAGAACCAATATGCTAGGTTAGATATAGACCGTATCTAACCCCCTAAAATGAATAAACTCATATGCCTAAAATCATGTACTGAGATCTCATGACTATGATGAAACTCTCAAATGCATTGAGGACTTTTAAAACATATTTGGGAATATTTTCAAAACTGTTTTCATAAAACACAGCTCTCAACCTAGATCTCTGATACCAACCGAACTGTCACACCCCGAACCGGGATCGTGAACAGCCGCCCGTTGCCCTAGATACCGGCTATATTTTTACAGAAAATCGGGCAGAACCTCCCCATAAATCGGAGATCTCCCATGTACAATTTCACCTGTATATCAACATTCATCCTGTAAAATAAACAAATGGACATCCTGGCTTCTCCAAAATCAACCAATTCCCATCGCCAGCATCCAGAATAACGCAAGGCTATAAAATTTCTAGCAGACTTAATCATAAACCTCTACTGTCATACCCAACTAAACCATGAACAGCCACTACACTGAGTGAACCTAAAATTTTATATAATATACAATACTTTTTCCCAAATAACATTCAAATACGTACAATCGCCTTAATGCAAATGAAGTATAAGAGTTTTACAAATAAATATACATAAATTATACAGTCATCCCAAAATAAGTACACG
Organism: Dillenia turbinata; assembly: GCA_037126225.1. Classification (NCBI taxonomy): domain Eukaryota; kingdom Viridiplantae; phylum Streptophyta; class Magnoliopsida; order Dilleniales; family Dilleniaceae; genus Dillenia; species Dillenia turbinata. The sequence goes on from JBAMMX010000011.1 coordinate 13,823,101, forward strand.
ACCAACTACGGATCTCAACAAGACTTCGCAGGGTCGAAAATATAATACGTAATTCAAGTTTCAATTTAAACTTAAAACCTCACCGTTCAGAATAATCAGATCCGTCAAAATCTCTAAACTCTGAAGTATCGCTCCAGCACAACAATCCTGTCTGAGGGAGGAAAGAAAAGGGGTGAGTATCTATGGGAGGATACTCAGTGATTAAGTGTATTAATCTCAAGTACTAATAGTGTAGGTGAATATTGGAGTGTCAAATAATATTATTCGTAATCAATATTTCAAATTTTACAGTAAATCATGATATGTTCGATAAAATGAACTCATTTAATCATTCACATGATATCATACATATATGCATCCATTTAAAATCAAGTAGGTCATAGAGCAAACCGAAAGGATCATGACAAAGGTCAACCATGACCAAGGACAGACGCATCGGGGGTTTTATTATGCAAAGTGTTCAAAAGTCGCTCTCTACCCCGACGTTGGCACGTACAAGCAACTCCTAGCGCTAGACCACCTATTCTGACGGACTTCCCCTTTCGGTTCAACTGGGCCCATACGGAACATCACAATCATGTACAAGCAACTCCCAGTGCTAGACCGCCTATGCTGACGGACCTCCCCAATACATGGTTCAATCGGGCCCATACGGAATATCACAATCATGTACAAGCAACTCCCGGTACCAGACCGCCTATTCTGACGGACCTCCCAAATACATGGTTCAACCGGGCCCATACATATCGCAATCACGATGTTTGCGGATACCTCTGGCCAAAGCGTATCCGGGCAACCCGTGCCTCTACAAACGCCCTTCGTAGCTACGGAATCATCACTGTCATCATCATAGTATCACAAGGGTACAACATCCCGCAGGTAAGAATCATATCATCACAAGTGGACATCCCAGTGCCCTCACAGATCTTAAAACATTTCAAATCCGTGTGCCAATACATTCATCAAATCATTTCAAATCAGTATACCAATGCAACGGTAGAAAAGGAAACTTATCCAATTTTCAAGTAATGACACAATTTTGTTTCATTTCAAATATAGATGCATAGTGATGGAAAACATAAGTTTAAGACACTCCAATAATCACAAAACAGATTTGAGATTTAATATCACACGTCGAATCAATGCATATCAAAGCATGTTTTGTTTAAAACACGGTAAAATCAGATTTTCATTATTTCATACAAGAGATTAGGGTCCCACTCACTTTCTAGGGAGGGTAATCACTCCCTATTTCCAAAATAAATCCGAATTGACTCCTCGAGTTTCCAACAAGATCAACCTAATCAAATCATCACGATTTTCATCAAATTTCCAATTATTTTAGGATTTGTCATTTTTCCTAAGTTTGTACAAATCTTAATTCTTCAATTTATAAACATACTCCAATATCATCAATTTCATTCCATTTATAAGTAGATAACAAAATCAAATCAATCTTAATTCAAATCTAAAACCGTTTAAAATCGAAAACAAATCTAAAAATAAATAAATTCCTGTAAAATAGAAAAATTTTTGAAAAATCATATACTTTTTACTTTTCATCCGATTTCTTCAAACCATATGTCATTTTCAACGTAAGGAAATCTATTTTCATAATATAGGAGTTGTATTTTGATTTTCTATATGCAGCATGACTTATAATGTAAAATACTACGATAGTTCTTAAACTATAACCACAACTTTTAATCTATTCTTCATATACATACCATTATGCAAATTTAACAACTTAATATAACCTAAGAAAGACACAAAATGCTACAGTATACTTCATTTTACGGCACATCTCATTCCAACTCTGATCCCAAATACTTTCATGCATATTTCAAAATTTAACCCTGAGGGAAACTATTCAAAGTAACTTAACATGATTCTATGATCCTATAATATACTTCTTTCATACTAAACAGCCCAATTCACGCAGACTTCTAAACTTAACCTTAATAATCACATATAAACTGTCAGAAAATGCATTCTCTTCCAATTCCACACCTTTTCAGAACATATATAAAACTCTCATACTAGATTCGGCCTAAACTCATTCAATCATCCAAGAGACTAGTATTTCTCTTACCTAGGGTTTCACCATTTGCAACTCTAGCGTCCGTGCGCCATTCGATTCATTCCAAGACCTGCAATACTTCCAAATTGAAGCAAATTTCAATAATTAATCTTAATTAATATAAGAATCAAAACCCTAAATCTATAGGTCAGAACTTTCGCCCTTACCTTCGCAGGAAATGAGTGCAGGCAGTCTAGGGTTTCGGATGCCTGCTGCTATGCTGCAACAAAGGTTGCAACAGGAATTTGTGCGCACATGAAGGCAAAGAGAGTAAAGAGAGAGAGAGTAACTGAGGGGGAACAGAGAGAGAGCAGAGAGAGCTCGAGATCTGAGAGAGAAAAACAGAGGGGGGCCGAGGGTGAGCGATCGAGAGAGAAAAAGAGGGTTCGATTGAGAGAGAAAATAGAGAGAGACTGAGAGGGATTGTGGCGGGAGTCGTGGTAGAAGGCAACGATAGAGGAGGGAAATGGAAGGAGAACGGTTGATCGCGGTGGGGGTTGCGATGGTGGAAGAAGTGAGCGACAAAAAGGGAGAGAAATAGCGAGAGGTAGAGAGAGAAAGAAAGAGAGCGATAGTGAGAGGGGTAGAGAGAAACAGTGTAGAGAGAGAGGAAATAGAGGGAGCTAGAGAGTGAGAAAGGGGTGTCGGTTGGTGGTTGAAGGCGGAGGAGGGTGGCTCACGGTGGCGGTGCGGTGGAGAAGATGCGGGTGAGGGCGAGAGAGATCGCGAAAGGGAGAGAGTGAGACAGCGAGTGAGGTAGAGAGAAAGAGTGTCGGTGGCTGTAGGTGATGGCGAAAAGGGGCAGCGACGGAGGTTGACACGGCGGAGGGAGGTGGTGGAGAGGGAGAGACGGGTGAGGGAAGGAGGCGGCGGCGAGGGAGACGAATAGTCGAATGAGGGAGAGAGGAGATTTAGGGTTTTCTAATCCCTAATTATTATTATTATTATTATTATTATTATTATTATAAAATAAATTTATAAATAAATAAATGAGTAAATAAATAAATTAATAAATATATAAATATTCATATATATATTTTTATACTCACTTTATTTTTCAAGGTTTCAAATTTTTTACAAAATAAGATAAACTGCAAATCGAAAACAATGATACTTTAAATATGCTAAAAATTTCAATTTAAAAACCCAAAAAAATGAAAATCAATACAATTTAAAAATTTTTTATATATATAAACGGAGGAATATTTTATATATATTCCATGAACAGTATACTTGTACGGACACCGCAGTGTCAGTGTTATAATAGGTACATTTTCATGGTTTTGTATGTTAAAAGGATTCTCAAAAGATATGACAATCGGGATTATAAATCAGGAGAACCTCTTTGACTAAAGGAGACAAGTTTTGTCTCAATTAGTGGCTCAAGAATGACTTTAAACATAAGAAAATGCTAAACATTTCTTATGCATCAGTAATATGAAGTATGATATATGCTCAGATTTGTACACATTTGGATATTGCATATATTATGAGAATATTGGACAGAAATGTAGGTAACTTAGGAGTGGAGCATTGGAAGGCAACCAAATGGGTCTTATGATACTTATAAAGAACAAAAAAATAAATGCTCACGTATCGGAGGATAGATTAGTTTGAGATCATTCAGTATACTAATTTTGAATTTGTTGGATGGTAAGGTAGTATAAAAACTAAGTCAGACTGGCATGTTATGAGGTATCCAACTATGGAATATGATTACAAATTTTGTCATGGCTCTGCACGTAGTAGATGACGTTGATAGAGCATTCAGATTATTTTTTTGACAATAAATAAGTAGTCTTCTATTCCAATAATAACAAGGTTCAACGATGTCAAAATATATCGACATCAAACTCCTGGTTGTTAGGAAAAGGGATTCAAAATGAACAGTTGTCTATAAAGTATATTAGTACAAATTCTATAATTGTAAATCCACTTACTAAGAGATTGTCATCCAAAAGGTTCATGAACACACTGCTCATATGGTTATCATATCATTTCAGGATATTTAGTTTTAATAGAAGTTTGTGATTTTAGATACTTATCTAATATAGACAATTTTTGATTATTTTAGTTTAAGATTATTTTTCACAAAATAAAAATTTAGTTTTTTAATCGCACTTTGATATTAAGTATGGTATGATCTTACTAAAGAGAATTAGCTGGAAACATGTATGTTAAAGGTTATATTGCATGATATTTCCATACTACACATCCATATATGATTTATGTTATTCAATTATATCAAGTTATATGACCATTGATGAATTGAGATACAAACGAAATATAACAAATGTCGTCTTGATTCTAAATTGATATGATTGATAGATTGGACTAGTTGTAGATACATTTCAGTACAGACAGAAAAATTGAGTTCATTTGATTATTTTGCAATTACATAATTATAAAGTTTCATATATAGTCCAAGTGGGAGATTGTTGGATCATTAATTAATATTGAGTTTATATATTAAAATAATTATATATTGTATATTGTCATTTAAATTAAATTTATATGAAAGTGATATGCTAATTTAGAAATTTGATAATTTAGATTTAATATATCTAATAACATATGAAAGTAAATAAATATGTAAATATTAATGGATATTTATTATTTATGATGAGTTAAATAGGGACTGTCGAAAGATGATTCAAGGACAGCTCGAAAGTTACCTAATTCGTGTGGATTCTGTAAGGTAACTATCATAAACTGAATAGATAGATTTGGAAAATAAAAATCACCCTATAATTATAAAAGTGTTATGGTTCCTAGATCAATGGGTCACTTTAATTTTTTGATATTCTTTCGTATAGAGATAATTTGTTGAAATATATTTAACTAGGAAGGCCAACCCAGGATTCTTAAATAGGATTTTATTCAATTGAGTTCTTCAGTTATAGAATTATGCACATTTTTATTTAATCTAAATTTTAATTTCAATGATTAATTTTTAATTTTTATAATTTAAGATGATATTTGAGATATTTTGTATCGAAAACTATAGAGCTCGGGATGCCACCGTCAGCCCTTCCAATGACCTCTGGAATTCTCCATCTAGGAATCGGCGCCCAAAGTGATGGTGTATTTCAACGGATGATGGATGTCCCCTTCTAATTGTTGAATTCCAGAGCCCCAAATGGAGAATAGGATGTATAGCCTCCACCCAGCTTTTGAAAGAGTGAATCTGCATCCATTGCATTTGAGAGAAAGGAAATGTAAACCATACTCTTCTAACCCAATCACTGTCTCTAAGAACATGGGTGGCAGTTTCACATCCGGGCCCGCTTCCAACATGCGACTGATCATCTAACATTACTATTTTGCCCAGGTTCTTTCTTGTTGGCAAGGCTTCGTTACCTGCGCCGAATGAAATTCCTCACTTCCGGAGGAATATACAACTTCCAAGGACCCTCCAACACGACCTTTCTGACTTGGCATCACCTGAAGGACCGTCTGCCCTCTGCTCCCTTTCCATCATGGTGGCCACTCTTTCACGGAATAGAGACCGTCACGGTAAAAAAGCCAAATTAATCTATCACAAGGCCTTCTCCAACTAGGGGTTTTCATAATTTGTTCGCCTTCAAAGGGATAAAAGATACACCGAATTATAGGCAGATTCTAACTTCGTGTATCAAAATCAATTATTGTATCTACTATCGCTTCAGCATCAATCTCTTTAACCGGTGATCAAATTGGAAAACCAAATTGATGTGGCAGCCATTTATCTTTCCAAATCTTGATTAAGGATCCATTTCCAGCAACCCATCCAGCGCCTCTCTCTTCAACACCTTCCGCCCATCCAAAATACTCCGCCAACTATAGCTTGGATCGGATCCTAGCAATAACAAACCACAGATTGGCACATCCATATTGCATGAGTATGGAGTATAAATTTATTGAACGTGTCCCGTATGATGTTTTTTGGTGGTTTCATTATTTAGTTCTTATTTTGCAATAGCTGCACATGTCAAGTTAAATCAAACGTGTTGATGAAAATTCCCTGTTTTATTATGATCAGGGCTCCTCCAACAAATCTATACATGGTTAGGTGCCTGTTTAGTCTTTGTTTTTGGAAAACATTGCTAAAAAATTGGGATAAAAAGGCCAATAGGCCACAAGTGCCTTGAAAGATTGCGAAGAGAACACAACAATAAAATAATAATAATAATAATAAATAAAACAAAACAAACTACTCGGATGCGGTCCCAAGGATGTGTCATCGTGCCATGTGGGAAAATATAACTCAGCAAAAGACAACCCTCTTTTCAGGCCTAAGGACAAAAGGGGCTTATACACTATTTCATGGGCATCCATATCCATGGGTCGGATCATATCATCCAACGATTATAATTTTCGCAACATGGATAGTAGAATAATCCTAATATTGGATAACGGTCTAACAATCATCAACCTAATGAGTATCCATATTTATTGATGGGTAGTTGGTAAAATAAGTAGTTCGCTTTGTTCCTTAACTATTGATGGACAGTTGGTAAAGCAGGTAGATCGCTTTGTTCTTTAACCAAGATCATGAGTTTTACTCGTGATTTGGATATAGAGTCAACTATATTGGGAGACCCCTATCTGAATCTTTGTCAGGTCGACTCGAATTAGTCGAAACGAAACTCCAGATACAGAATGGTGGACTGAGCGTAAGGACACCCAAAAAAAATAAGTACCCATATTTATAGGAACCGTAGAAGAACTCAGACCAAAAAGGAACTTGCCCTGTGACATGTTTTGTTCCAATTTTGGTGCGCAGCACTTTTGTTTGGGGAAGGTCACATTTTGTGCCAACGACTGTTTGCTTTGTACGAAAACGCTTGTGCCATGTAGGACGACTATCCATCCAGATAATGGAATTTCTCCCAAAAGTTATATGACCTGAAGCAAGATTCTGTAAAATGAGTTTGAATTGCACATTTGCTTCTTTAAGTAGCAGAAGATGAACTGAAGTTCACCGGTGATTAACGAACCCATAAGGGATGAACTCATCTTTGGAGAAATATATATTTGCAAATCAATGATCAGGTAGCTCAGGTGAATATTCACAACAATATACTCATTTCATCTGTGCAGGTCTAACATTGGCACAAATTTCTGCCAGCAAATGTCTAAGATCAAACATCACTTCCAGTTATACTAACCAAAACAATCAAATTGCTGCACAAACCACTACAGAAGACGTGCAAAGTGATGTCCCTGATCTTCATATTCTTGTGTACCAAAGAGATTAACAGTGATGAAAACCCCAAATATCGACTGAACCGTACTTGACTTTACAAATCATATAATCCCTAGCCTATGTTCATCAGCAGTACTTACAGGAAGTAGTGGCGGCTGCCCTGCTGCAGAGTCATCGAGATGGATTTGTGCAAAATCCCTAACCAAACCTGTTCTTTCCCTATAAATGACCTCCTTTCTTTCCTCCTCAGCCTTTTCGACTTTTTCTCTGGTCATAAGGCCGACATCCCCTGCTGCCTTGGTGACTGCACCATATGCGCTTGAAACCCATGAAGCTCCAGTAGAAACATAACGATTGCTCATTATAGCTGACCCTGCACGGCTTCCCTTTTGTTGAGCAGCTGCAAATGCAGATTTCGTCCTTTCAGACACTTGGAACCACTCATCCATCTCTCGAATCTTTTCATTGATGGCAGATGCACCCATACTTAGTTTCTCGCTAAGTCCTATCTTGTGATCTATGGAAACAACTGTAGCAGAGGCATTTGATGTCCAGTTGTGTCGCTCATCAAAAGCTCTTGCCTTGCCAAGGGCATCCTTTCCCAACACATAACCCCTAGCAAGCATTGAGCTTACTGCATCCTCAGCCTTGTGGACAGCAGAGTTGGCAGCAACTACTTTCTGATGATTCTTCAAGGAAGAGACAGTAGAGAAAGAGTGGAAGGACTGTGAGAAATTGCTCAACTTAATGTCGGAGATTATTCCAATACATAGGTACAAGATAACACAGAAGGCAATCAGGTGAAGGGGTCTAGCAATACTCCATCTCAAGTTATCAGTTCTTTTGTGTACTTCAGACAGAGCAAGCATTCTATAGCAAGAAAAGTAATTCTTTGAATATCCTGATTCATGTGCAGCTTTCCTCTAGATTATACCAGGTGAGAGAGATAGATATGCTTCCATGAAAAAAACTCATACACATGCATATAAAATGTCGAGAAAACATGGAGGTGGAGCAGACACAGAGTGTGGCCAGTTTTCCTTTCTTCAGTTAAGGTTTATTCATGGACTCATTTCATTGCCATGCTGAACAAGCGTATGCAACAACAAAAGTGGAAGACAAATAGAAATTCAAATATTTGTTCTGTGATTGATCAGCAGATGAGACTTTGTAACCAGCCAGTACCTCTACATTGAGCCCTTCAAGCCATAATAAATCCTAGGTAGGGGCCTAAGCCTGGTGGGTGGGTTCTGATGCCCATTTCTTGAAGACTCTAGGCCGGGTGTGCGTATATAGAGGTTATATGGTCTTGGCCCGTCCTAATGTGGCTGCATAAGGCAGAAAGAAAGGAAAATGTTGGACATGCAAATATAGCTGTGAAGTCAGATTCTCTCACTTCCAAGTTCTTCCCAGAATAAAATGCAACAAATCTAAACCAGTGCAATCCAATCCACAAATCTACATTATTGCTCAAAAAGCTGGTAGAGACAAGCTATCGAAGAATTAAAAAGCGGGGTAGGCCAAATTCAGGATTATGGATCAAAAGTCATCCGTTATGAAAAATTACCAATCATAATACAGTTAAAAAGAGTCACAATTCATATATTCAGAAAATTAGTACAAGAATGTACCGGAGTCAGTGGAAGAGCATCAGCTGGCAGCTGGTAATTCCCAGCAGGCATAATACTGATCGGTAGATCAGCTATAAAGGCGCCCTGCTTTGAGAAACAAGTTGGGGATCAACATAATTCCTCCAAATGAGACTTTGAACAAATAGGAAGTGTTTGAAAAGTCTTATCAGATTTTATATCCAGGCATGCCTTCAGACAACGCCCACTTAAATGCCTTGACATAAAAGAACTTCAGGATCAAAACAAGATTGATAAAGGTGATTTCATGCTCAAGGCTCAAGATTTGTTGAGGAATTGCTCCAATACATTACAAGAACAATATCTAGAAAGAAGATATAGTTACAGACCATGTTTCATTTCCTTTACTAGATTAAACAATTTCGGTGTACATGCACATATGTAGTGTATTATGTTCACTTTGAACTTTGAATTATCTATATAAGCATTATCCGTTTTCATGTTGCCAGTTACAATAAGGTCATTTACAACTTTTTGTCTAATACCATGTATATCAGAAGAAAAAAGTTGATAATATTTTCCCTTAAATAATATGAATAGCAGTCCATACAGAGAGTAGCATTGCCGTGTCTGCTCCCTGCAAGTTCTTGAATGTAACATATGCTAACTGTGTCATTTCACTTTCCCTGAAAGAAAGTAACCATATTGCTTTATAACCAATTGACCCAGAAACTAATTGCTAAGCTATTTAGAAAAGGTTGACCTTTGCATCTCCACATGTTGAATGTCACCAGAAAAAGAGAAAAACTCCTTGATGTCCCTCTCAGATGCAGCTAAAGATATGTTGCTCACTTTAATAGTTCTCATCTGAAAAAGAACATTAATTAGCAGAAATTTATTATACCCAGTTAACAGCTGCAGTACTTTTAACCAATTCTAAATATAAAAGTCAGCATCATCCCAGTATATATTTCCCTCACATCTGACACATTAATTGTCCAGTTTGATGCATTCGTTGGCTGTGATTCCACTCCAATTCTTTGGGCATTCTGGTCCACTGGGACCTGAAAATGACATGATAATATGGTTCTCAAGAGATGATAGGATGGAACAAAAATGCAAACCAACAAGTATAATTATGTGAATGTGCTTAAGCATTCTTATGAGAATTTTATGAATAGATCAAATATACAGGCATGATGAACACAAAGCAATCAGTTTAGATTCAAAATGGAAGAACTAAGCAATTTAAGAATAAAAGCTTGTATTTTGCTCCTACAAAGATCAAACATCCAAGACCTTAGTTTCACTCAACCCAACGAAATCAGTGTGAATAATCTGCTCAAGTAAATCAACTGCTGCATTTATGTAGCCACTCAAACAATTGACTATACAACAAGAGAATTGCATGCTGTAGATAGGAGAGATCAAATTTTACAATGTGATGCAGGAGAAGGACCTAAAGATGTTGCAGCTAAATGCTGTTGATTTTATTTCCATCATTTTAATTTTTGTAATCTTTTAGGTAAGGGCCATTAAAGATTAAATGGATTTGGACGAAAAAGTCATGTGTATTTTGATAAATAGGGACTAGGGCCCCAAAAGAGAATCGAAAATTGTACAAAAGAATTGCTCTTAAAGTCCTTCGTCGAGCAAACTCCAGAAAGTATAAGAAAACTGGGCAACCAAAAGAAAGTAACGTAAGGCTTATGAACGTGGTATAATGCTAGCGATTACTTACAACTAACCAGATGATGTAGTTTCTTTTAAACCACATTGCTTGAGGTAGGTCTGCTCCAAAATACACCAAGTGCAGAAACAAACACTCTCTATCTATAACATTTTGGATACCTTCTCCAGGTCCCCTTTCAAATATACATCAAAGTTCACTCCCAAAGTAGGAAGGAGGAGAAAAGCGAACAGATTTTCTTCTCTTACTACTCTTCACCAGCATAATCTATTTTCAGAGAATATATTCTGTGTTTCATCATAATATCAACGTTATAGTTCATAAAACATGTAGCATTCAAGTTGATAAGTGAATTGGCTTTGTTTTAATTTGTTGCAAGCCTCTGATTGAAAGCACTTGTTGCAAGCCTATAATTCAAGAAATACGAGCTCAGAAAGTGACTCAAGGTCGAGGTTGATAAATCTATACTGTGGATGGAGAAGATTCTATTGTATAGAAGATGAGAATGTTGTATGAAGGTCCTAATGCCACTTGCACAAACATCATATGGGGAAAAAGTAATCAAGCTTGCCATGGAAATGAAGTTTTTAAGTTCACCACTTTAAATACTAATGCTCCTACCATGTGAACCATGTTTCCTTGAACACGTGTTAAAATTTCAGGTGAGCAAAACTTTCATGATTATGACTGATGGACTAGTGGTGAATCTTCAAGAAGGTTGCAGTATTCATTCATTTTTTTTTTCTTTTATAAATTTTCTGTTATCAATGGACTTTCAGAATATTGTTGTTGGAGTTTTACATGTTGTGGTTTGCATACTATCAATAAATCAACTTGGATTGGAGTTTCTATTTTCCCAGGAATCTAATTCAATTTTACTGTAATTATTTTCCACATTTTTTGCATATGCATAAGCTCAAAGTCACCTCAACACCAAATGGCAGAACTCGTTAAACTTCCAGCATTCATGAATGTATCCCCTTCATGTGAAAAAAAGTGGGGGAGGTTATGGTAATAGATTTATGAGAACGGCGCATTTGCATAGTCAGATAATTAAAGCAAGACTTTTATTTGCCATTTTCTTATTCTCTTGCACTCTGCTGGTCTTAAAATCAATTTTCAATCATCTGCTATCATGTTACATTCTACACTTTGAAATCCTTTTCTCACAATCCTTGGTCTCTTCAAAATTGTTCTTTGCTCTCTGTAGTCATCCATTATTTTTGCCAGTTCAGGCCATAAACATCTCTCCCCTCTTACAGCTTTTATAACTCAAGAACAAACTTCTGTAGCATTTGCTCCCATCATAAGTCCAAAAAATAATTATGTCCTATTGCAAGGAGAAGACTACTTGGAGTATATATTTTTCCCAACAATTATCCAGCTCTTCTCCTTGCCTTTATAAATTATCCAAACTTCATTGTGCTCCTATTAAAGATTTCTATATTTGGGAGGGTCATTCACCTTCTTGAAATTTTCATTTTTTTTAAGGAATCTTAATGACCGAGAAGTAGTTGAGTTTCATCTTTGATTTCTCTCCTTTAGGCTCATCTTTTGATTTCTCTCCTTCAGGGTACTAAACATTCTCCTCAAACCTCTGACACTAGTGATTTGCCTCTTGACTTTTTTGGGATTTTTAGTTGTAGTTCTCTTATTCATCATCTAACTAGTTTACCCAATTGAACAATTTTATTTAGAAGGCAAAGGTTCCTAACAAAGTTAAAGGTTTTTATTTGGTCTATGGTGATTAACAAAATTGATACAGATAATTTTTTTAAAAAGAGAAGACCTTCTAAAGTTATCTCCTATCTCCTCTAATGTATTTTTCAAACCAATTCTAAATATAGAAATCACTGATTTAAATTGTTCTATCGCGAGAGTCATGTGGAACTGCTTTTTGCTGTATGTGACAATGTTTGGCTATACCCCAATAAATTTTTTGATTGCATCCGTTCAAAATTCAGAGGTTTCAGAAAGAAGAAAGATGCACTATTGTCGTGAAAGTACGTGCTTTAAGCCATCCCATGGTGTATTAGAAGAAAGCAAAATGCTAGAATATTTAACGATTAGTCCATTAAGCCTTCTCTTTTGTGGGCCAAAATTGTTTTTAATACTTTTTATGGGTTCATGCATCAAGAATTTATAAAAAAATTATAATTTAAAAGAATTGGATAAGAAATGGAGAGCAATTGTAAATTAGTCTTTTTGTTTTACTTTGCCTTATTACTTCTTTGGTTTTATATACTAGTACCGTATATTCTTTCATACATCTAACATACTCTTCTTTTTCTATTAAAGGAAAAAAAAATCCCAATGAAAAACATAACATGTGGATAAGGGTTTATAAGGCTGCTCATTATGGACCATTGAAGTTACAAAAGCTTCACCTTCTAGTTGCTCCTTTGATCTTAATACTCAACTCATTCGACCGTTTACACAGGTTTAAAAATGCAATTTACGCTTAATCCCAACAAATTTCAGTTTCAAGGCAAGACCCAACTATTTTGAATTTACTTTTTCATGAAGAAGATCTTCTCAGACGTCTCTATCCATGGAACATGGTCTTTGGCATGACTAACAAATTAATCCACTTGAAACCCTTAGGCTCTACAGCATTTAATCACATTACCACCAAGATTATCTAACATGATATCATTGTGAGAAACCATAAACGTTTGCTCAGGAAAGCACCTAAAACACTGAAACCCTACGACAGTTGAGGCCAAACAACAAGAATCGGCAGTAACCATGAAAGTTCAATGGAAAGGACATTGCTAACAAAACAATGTGCATCCATGAAATTATAAAAGCAACGAGAACACATCATACCAAATCAGGATGAATCTGTGAGCCACATTTGGTTTTAAATCAAAAAATAAGATTAATCGAAGTGTGATTTTACTTACCGAAACCGGAAGTTCGTAACAATGGGTCATCCTATCTTCTATCCGATGACGAAAAATCTCAGCTGGATCTGGAAAGAGAGAGAGAGAGAGGATGTAACCGTCAGGGTGGGATGTGCACGTCGGTGCATACGAGAGCTGGAAGTTCGCGCCCTGTTTTTGGTTAATACGTTCCCAGTGGTTCAGATTAATTTTAGACACCCTCCCCCCCTTCTCTCTCTCTCTCTGTCTCTCTGAGACAACGTCTAACAGCATTTTTTCTTTATTTTTCCGTACAATTATGCTCTTCCTCTCCGCTGGGCCGAATTATTTGGTTAGCTCCGTGCCGTCTCTCTTCATTCGCCCACGTGCCTTTTATTTTACTTAATTAAATTTTTGATAGAATATTTAATTAATCTAATTTTTATCTAAAATTTTAATTATAAATATCGATTTGAGTATTTCCATGGTAATTCGGGTTAAAAACTATTTAATTGATAACGTAAGATATCATATCAATGACAATAAATTGCTTTCAAACTATTTCCATTAATTATCACTCTGATTATATAGATAGTTAAATTTATTTAATTAGAATTAATTTAGAAGTAATCTTAAAAATAAAAATTATTTATATTTTTACACTAATTAAAATTTTATTAAATTCTGTTGTAGTATAGGTGACTAAGATATTCGACTCTATCCTAAAGACTTAGGGTCAAGTCCCAAGTAACGCATCACATTGTTACCTAGATGTGATGTCTAAGTAGATAAGGATTTCTACATTTACGTGGACAAGTGCGAGTAAAAAAACTAGTACACCAAATAGTATTCGTTTGCTCACTTGAAACATAAGATCCCTTTAAACACTTAGAAAATAGAATCATTAACCAATTAATGAGAAGAGTAGGAGAAGTGGTGGGGAGAGAACGTTAGAGAAGTATAGTTTTATGATCATAAGTTTTGATATATAAATAAAGATACAACTAAAAATAAGGTAAAAATAATTAGCTATAAGAATTTATGAGAGAATGTAATGGAAATTAGAAAGATGAGAGATAGAATTTTGTTTGTCAAAATAGTTAGCGAAGAAAATATAATTAATATAATCAGTGTTTATACATCTCAAATAGGTATATATGAAAGTAGTAAACAATAGTTTTGGGAAATTTTAAATAAATTTATATAAGACATACCTAATGTGAAGAAATTATTTATCGTAAGAGATTTAAATAGACTTATAGATAAAAATATTGAAAGATTTTAAGTCATACATGAAAACTTTGGTTTTGCTAGTAGTAATGATGTAGATGTACCATTTTATAGTTTGTCATAATATTTGATTTGATAGTTATAAACAATCTTTTCAAGAAAAAAGAATCACACATAGTGCATATAAAAATAGATTGAATGTCAACCAAATAGATTTCTTTATCACAAAGAGAGACGATGGAATGACTTGTAGGGATTAAAATGTTATATTAGGAGAGAGTGTAGCAAATTGACATAGGCACTTTGTAAAATTGAGTGAATCAAAATATTGTGTATTGCTTCATAAATTACAAGTCGAATTATAAGTCAATATATAACATTGGAAGTAAAATAAATAAGGAACAAAAAAAAAAAAAAACAAACAAACAAACTAGGAAACTAAATCCAAAGAAAGAATTAATAACGAGTACATAATGGAAATTGAGAAACATAACAATTAAGCAATATGTTAACAGTTTCCATAATTATTCAGTTCTAATTAGGGATTAATATGTCAACGGTTTTCATAATCTTTCAAATCTGATTGGTGAGCAATATGTCAAAGGTTTCCATAATCATTCAGATTTGATTGGCAAATTATTTAGGATATTTTCATTAGCATATACTCGTCCATGATTCTCGCAATAGCCTCCCTAAAGCAATGATGGGTGAAGTTATGGTAAATCTCAACACATCAAGGCTTGCATGTCATGAATAAGAAAAACTGGATGAGGAGTTGCCTCCCTCAAGCTATAGTATGTGTGTTGCCAAAACCAAGTGACTTAAGGATGCCGTGGAACTGATCGGTGCCTAGCCCCTTGTTGAAGATATCAGTGAGTTGAGATTGAGAAGGCACATATTTAAAAATCAGGAGCCTTTCTTCATACTTTTTCTGAACAAAATGACAATCCATTTCAATATACTTGGTACGCTCGTGGAACATTGGATTTATAGCAATATGAATTGTAGACTTGTTGTCACAGTGAAGAGTAAATAGACAAGAGACTTCAACAAACATGTCCCATAGAATATGAGTGAGCCAGACAATCTCCTTTGTGACCATCGCCATTGCCCATTATTTAGCTTCGGCCGAAGAAAGCAAGATGGTGGGTTGCTTTTTAGAGCGCCAAGTCAGTGGAGCATCACCAAGAAATGTAATGAACACAGTTGTAGACTTACGTGTTATGAGACAAGCGGCCCAATCTGCATCACAGTAGGCGTTAAGAATGAGAGTTTTGTTGTAAGGATAAAACACTCCCTTGTTGGGGGCATTCTTGATACATTGAACCACACATTTTGCCATTTCCATTTGAGGCTTCCTTGAGTTTTGAAGGAATTGGCTGAGGAGGTCGACTGCATAAGAAAGGTTTGACCTGGTCATGGTTAGGTAGAGGAGTCACCCTATGAGGCATCTGCAAGTCCAGGCATCATCTAGAAAATCACCGTTATTTGCTGAAAGCCCATGTTGTTGAGGGATGGGTGTATCTACCCTTCTTGCATCCTTAATATCAACTTCTGTGATAATATCTTGGGCATATTTCTATTGGTGAAGATAAATACCCTTATTTGTTCGGGTTAATTCAAGCTCAAGAAAATAAGTCAGAGTTCCTAAGTCTTTGATTTGGAACTAACTCTTGAGATATTCCTTGAACTGGACACACTTTTCATTATTGTTCCCTGTGATGATGAGATCATCAACGCAAATAAGAACAACTAACCTATCATTTCCTCTTGATATTGTGAAAAGTGAATTATCAGAATCACTTTGTGTGAAGTTGTATATTAATAAAGCCTAAGATAGTTTACCAAACCATTGTTGAGATGCTTGTTTGAGCCCATACAGGGACTGGTGAAGGTTACACATGAGTTTCCTATCTGTGTTGTGAAGTGTTGTGAAGACCTTGTAAAAGTTTTATATACACCTTCTCGTCAAGGTCACCATTAATAAAAGTATTATTTATATCCATTTGGTGTAAATCTCATCCTTTAGAAGCAACAACAACTATGAGACATTTCACAGAAGCAAACTTAGCAACGGGTGCAAACGTCTCACTGTAGTCGAGTCCATTGATTTAACTATATCCCTTTGCAACGAAGTGTGCTTTGTATTTATTGATAGTCTCACTTGGATTTTGCTTGAGCTGAACACCCATTTGGATCCGATGGCTCATTTTCCTCTTGGTAGTTCAACAAGACTCCAAGTTTGGTTGGTTGCAAGAGCTTGCAACTTAACCTCCATGGCCTCTGGCCATTGTAGGTGTTGGTAAGCTTCTTCGAAACTACTTGGCTCTAGTGCCAGAGTACCTACATCCTTAACACTGGCATTAGGAGGTGTTGAGTAAGGATTACCTTGCACATTGTATGAAGTTGAGTGTTTTGGACGAGCATGCATGGGGGGACGCTTTCTTCCTTGGTAAGAGGTTGGCGAGTACATGTTGGTCTAGTCACTGGCTTGAGATCTTCAACATGGACTAGTTGATCATTGTCATCTTCTCCATCTCGTGAAATTTCCAATTCTTCATTTATATTATTCATAACCAAGTCATCATTGTCAGGGGGTCTTGGCATTATGTGTCTTTTTGATAGATTGTTTTGGTTTCCCATATTGTCATCACAAAAGGAAAATAAATCCTCATAGAAAATCACATCTCAAGAGTCAATAATTCTTCACGAGTCTATCTCAAGGACTTTATATCCCTTCTTCCCTGGCGTGTATCCAAGAAAGATATATCGTTGAGAACATGTTTCAAACTTATCAAGAGGTTTTGGCTTTCTGTAGACATAACACAAGCAACTAAAAACTCAGCACAAGCAACCAAAAACTCTTAAGTGATCGTAGTTTGGCTTAGAATGAAAACGTACCTCATATGGAGTTTTGCCATTAAGATGTGAACTGGGCATTATATTGATAAGATATGTTGTAGTTGTAATGCACTCCCTCAATAGCACAAAGGGATGTTAGACTGAAAGCACAAGGCACGAGTGACTTTGAGGAGATGTCTGTGCTTTCATTCCACGACGCCATTTTGCTGTGGGGTGTGTAGACATGTTGTTTGATGTATTATTCCTTCATCAAGCAACAATCTCCTAAAATTCTATTAGACATATTCTGGTGCATTGTCAGATCTAATCTTCTTAACATATTTTCCAAACTACGTTCTAATCATTTTTACAAAATTTAAAAAAAATATAGGAGCTTTAGCCTTTGTTCTCATCAAGTATACCCAAGTGCTCCTTGAGTAATTGTCCATAAGTTTGAGAACATAAGCATGCCCATTTTGCATCTTTACATGATAAGGACCCCATGTGTCAACATGAATAAGTTCAAAGACTTCTGTGGATTTGTTTTTTTCAACATGAAATTTCTTTTGACATTGTTTAGCAAGGTGGCAAATATCATAAGACACTAGCTTCTCTTTATTCTTAAGAACAAAAACATCAAAAAATTCTTTTATTCTAATCATAGGAAAATGTCTTAATCTGTGATGAAGTAAATTAGTTTCCACACTTGATTCTACCTCATATACTCTCTTTGGTGAGTCTTTGCAAAGTTGGAAGAGTCCCCTCTTAAGCCAGCCTAATCCAATCACTGTCTTCCTTGCAAGGTCCTGAATCAGATAATTGTTTTGTTGCAAAGAATAAAACAATTTAAATCTTGCGTTATTTTGCTAATTGATATCAAATTACAATTGAAATTAGGTAAACATAATACACGCTTCAAACAAATATGGTCATTCAAGTTTACATCCTTAACTGTTGTTGTTTCAGCCATCTCTCCATTACAAAGAGTGACCTTGATCAGCCTTGTGAGAATAGAGGTTGCTTTTAACAAGGTTGCATCTGAGATTATATGATCAGATGCCCCACTATCTAAAAGCCAAGGTAAAGTTTTAATGTTACCAATAAAGTTGACATTGGAAGTGGTCTGATTTTCTATTCCCAAAAGTGCCAAAAGCTGGTTGTATTGCTCTTGTATGAGGATTAGTTGTTGTGTTTCAGTGCTTGTATGGTTGGTATCCACGATTGTAGTATGTGCTGTGTGTCTACCTTTCTTCTTCCCTTGCCAATTTGGCGGATACCCCACAATTTCGAAGCAATTTTCCTTGGGGTGGCCAATCTTGTTATAATGGTCACACCTAGGCTTTTTGCCTTGATCTTTGCTAACTATGAAAGTAGCCAGATCACTCAACTGTGTATGGCTCATGGTGACTTCTTCCGAGGTTAGCAAAGCACATGCGTTTGACAAGCAGGGTAGGGGCTCCTTACAAAGAATATTCAACCTCACCACTCTAAAGGCCTCGTTCAACCCTATAACAAATTGATGGAGTCTCTCTTCCTCCTCTTTTGTAGCAACTCCACATGTACAACCAGGACACTTTGGATCACGTGGCTTGGCAAAGACGCTTAATTGCTCCCATAAGCTCTTCATCTTTGCATAATAGGTTGAGATAGTCATGTCAACTTGATGTGTGTTGACTGTTTTCCGTTTGATTTTCTGGATTATGGGGCCACTTGTGAAAACCTCTCCTCCAGTTCCAGCCACATACCTCTAGCAGTGTCATGGTACACGATGCTGTCATGTAAATCTTCATTAAGTTAACTAAGGATCAAGACATTACCACTGAATTGCAGGTAATCCAGTTTTCTTTATTTGGATCTCTTTCTCTAGCTTTGGTAATCTCCCATCCACGAACACTATTTTGTGTTTGGATACCAAGGTGTTGGTGACAACTCTCCTCCATGTTGGGTAGCTCGTCCCTTTAAGCAAATGTGTGACTAGCTGGTCTACAGGTCTATTTGAATTGCTCAACAAATAGTATGTCTGCTTGTCATTCTTCACTATTGCGGTTCCCCTCATGCTGCTCATCCCTTCTACCATTAGATCTCAGAAGCAATAGACCCGCTTGATACCATGTAAAATTGAGTGAATCAAAATATTATATATTGCTTCATAAATTACGAGTCGAATTATAAGTCAATATATAACATTAGAAGTAAAATAAATAAGGAACAAAAAAAAAAAAAAACTAAAAAACTAACTCTAAGGAAAGAATTAATAATGAGTACATAATGAAAATTGAGAGATATGCCAATCAAGCAATATGTCAACAGTTTTCATAATCGTTCAGATATGATTGGCAAGTAATATGTCAACGATTTTCATAATCCTTTAGATTTGATTAGCGAGTAATATGTCAACGATTTCCATAATCCTTCAGATTTGATTGACAAATTATTCGGGATATTTTCAATAGCACTGCTCGTTCATGGATCTCAGAAGCAATAGACCCGCTTGATACCATGTAAAATTGAGTAAATCAAAATATTATATATTGCTTCATAAATTACAAGTCGAATTATAAGTCGATATATAACATTAGAAGTAAAATAAATAAGGAACAAAAAAAAAAAAAAAAAACTAAGAAACTAACTCTAAGGAAATAATTAATAATTAGTACATAATGAAAATTGATAGATATGCCAATCAAGCAATATGTCAACAGTTTTCATAATCGTTCAGATATGATTGGCAAGTAATATGTCAACGATTTTCATAGTCCTTTAGATCTGATTGGCGAGTAATATGTCAATGATTTCCATAATCCTTCAGATTTGATTGGCAAATTATTCGGGATATTTTCAGTAGCACATTCTCGTTCACGATTCTCGCAATACATTTAGTTATAGATGTGCATATGTCTAAGATAAAAGAATGATCGTCAATTTACAAAGATAAGAATTAAGTAGTGGAAGTTAAAAGAGAACAAGATGGCAACCTTTAGATACAAATTAATTCAAATAGTTACTTGTTCTGCTAATGATGATTCACATGTGAACAGAAATATCTAAAAATATTAAGAATTTAATTAAGGTACTTTTTGGCGTATCCAGGGGTCGGGTATCAATGGGCAAAGAGTCATGATGATGGAATGAGAAAGTTCAAACTATTATATAAACCAAATGAGAGTGTTGTAAGAATCTTAAAAGAGATAGCGATGCGTTTGAGAAATCCAAGATTATGAAAAAGGGGTGAAAAATTATTCGTGAATTAACAAATAAAGTATATAATAAATTATATAAGAAACTAGAAATTGAGAATGGAGAAAAAATGTTATAGAGGATAGGAAGGAAAAAAATCTAAAGGGTATTATGTTTATTAAGAGTAAGACTAATAGCATTTTTTGTAAGGAATGAGAAAGTAAGAAAGCGTTTGATAGATTATTTTGATAATTTCTTTAATATTGAGGACACAAGAAATATTGGCGATATCGCGATACTCGTATAAGAGATTAATATGAATTTTAAATGCAAGATTCATTTTCATGATTAAGAGAGATTTTTAAGAAAATGAAAAATAATAAAACTATAGGAACCAGTGACAAGAGGTATGGAAATGTTTATGTGAAGTGGGAAAAAAATGTTAATAATTTTTTTAACAAAATTTGACAAATCAAGAAAATATTCCAAACATGGAGGGAGAGTAAAGTCGTACCTCTATAAATGTGACATACAAAATTATTTTAATTATATGATAATTAAATTTATTAATCATATTATAAAATTATGAAAGAGAGTGATGAAGTATAGATTGAGATTAGAAGTAAGTGTATCTGAGAATCAATTTAAATTCATATCCGGATGATCCATCACTAAAACCATTCACTTGTTCAAACCTTTGATGGAAACGTTTAGAGTAAGAAAAGAGATTTGCATATAATATTCATTGATTAGGAAAATGCATATGATAGGTTTCCAAAGCCATGTTGTGTTGGGCATTGATAAAAAAAGTGTTTTTTTTTAAATATATTGATCTTATCAAAGATATATACAAGAGATCTATTTACAATATAATAACCTACAAAATTTAAGTGATAGATTCATAATTAACATTGGATTTTACTAAGATTTATATTAAATCTCCTCCTTTTTGCAATAGTGATGATGAATAAATAAATTGCATCCAAAATAAAGTATTATGGTATATGTTTTTTTGCAAATTATATTGTGCTGATTGATAAAATTAGGGAGGGTATTGATATTAAATTAGAGTTATGAAAGAACACATTAGAATTTATAAAATTTAGTTTGAGTAGATCAAAAACTAAGTATATAAAATATATATTTGATGGCAATCATCAGAATGATAATGAAACAATTAAATTAAAGAGACAAAACATACAAAAAAATGAATGTTTTAAATATTTTAAATCTACATTTAAAATGATAACCACACAGATGTGGACACGAATCATAGAATCTAAATGAGTTAGATGAAACGAAGAAGTGGATTCAGAATTTTTTGCGATTGTACGATACTACTGCAGTTGAAAGGGAAAATTTATAAAGTCTTAATAAGATCTGTATTATTATATGATACCGAGTGTTGAACATTAAATAACTAAAAGAGTATAAAATGATTGTAGTTGAAATGATGATATTCAGATGGATATATCGTAAGACTATAAAAAATAGGATTAAAAATTAGAAGATATGTACTGAGTTGAAAATGAGTTCAATTATGGATAAAATAAGAGAGTAATGTTTAAAATAGTTTGAATATATGCAACAAAAATCTAAAAACACTTAGGAAGAGCGAGATCATAAATTTAAGATATAAGAATAAGTGACGTAAGAAAATTAGAATTAGTTGAATTAATGTAATTATTTATTGTTATTATTAGTTTATATGAATAATTTATTTTTAATTCTTTCGTTTTATTATTTTTATTTTTTAGTTTTATTTTCTTTATTTTTATTTTCAAATTTTAATTTGATATCATTTTATTTATTTTTATCTTTTCTCTCTATTTGTTAAATGGTCAACTCAAATATTTGAGATTAATGTCCAATTTATTATTGTTGTTGTATAATTAAGATTTTATTAAGCTTAACCTCCATTCTTGTTTTAACTGCCATGTACTTTATTATTTTTCTTAGGTTTGATTGGAATCAAATAGAAATCAATATTAACAATTCAACTTTATATTTCTTACTTTTACCTAATATTGGCTGCCGTGTATGAAGAAAATACAGATATGATACGATAGTAATATACAATTCTTTTTAAAAATCTTGATTTAAATTCAATTAATGTTGAATAAGATAGAATTTTACTTCGACTTAAATAAGAAAAAGAATTCTGACACATGCATATAAATCTTTTTTTCAAAATGCAAATGAACTAATTGATCCTTATGTTGTTTAAAGACTTAAGTAATTTAATTTTCTTTTTCAAAATGGACAAAAATAGCGAGTTCCAGGTGAAATGAAACATATTAGATAAATAAAAAACAATTTTATTTTTTTACTTAATTGACTGATCTATTAAGGAATAAGTTCTCTCAATATTTTTTTTTATTATTTTTAAAATTTAAATTTAAAAATTTGGTTAAAAAATTTAATGCATTTGTCATAAAGCAATTTTTTTCCCATAAAAGCAATCTCATTTATAAGGGCAATATTACATGTGGATGTCAAAACAAAATTCTATTGGTAAATTTTTCAGTAACTTTCAAAAAGTGGTGCATCATTCGGAAGCACGTGGGTCTATCAATCTATACCAAACTCTTTATTTATATATATATTTTTTATTTTTGATATAAAAAGATACAATCAAACAGAAATGAATCAAGATGGAAATAATGAGATTCGCTTGTATATGAACTTTATTTATATCGCCAAAATCCAAAAGACCGCGGTTGGCGGCAAACCCTTTGGGCCTGGCTTGGTCCAATCCCAAATCCAGCCCTACCAATGTTCCTCAAGCCCAACTACTAAACGGTTGGGTCTATCGGACCAGGTGGTTTGGGTTTGTTAAATGTGAAAACAGGCCCATCTCTAATTTTCGTGGAGGCTTCATTGAGAAAAGAAATGAAGACAGTTTTCTCTCTATTTTATGAAATTAATATTAAATGAACTAACTGTGATCATTATGATGATGTTTGACAGGGTAATGCTATTTTATATAAAAATATATTTGTTGAAGTTTTTGTAATTGAATTTTATAGCACATCTTGTTCACATATTATTATTGTTGAGAAACAGTATAGTGGTCATAATCTTTCTCTTTAATTTTAAGATTTAGGGTTCAAATCACTGTATAATAAAAAAAAAGGACGAGAAACATGTCATACTCCAATATACCCACAGGTACAGGGCAGATAGGGTAATTTCTCCGGGAGCCAAAGACTTTTTCAAAATTTTAAAATTTTAAACGTTAATGAAATTTTCCGTTTAAAAATTATAGTTTGTTCTCTCTAAAAATTATAATTAACCTTTGAAATTTTAGTAAAAGCATTTATCGTCCAATATTTTAAGGAAAAAAAATTACGACCACATATGCACACACATATATACTTTATATATACTTGTTAGGGTTACGCTTCAACTAAGTGTTTGATCATATGATATACTTGTTACAATTTATCTGCAATGTTTTTTTGTTTTTTTTGTTTTTTTTGATAATTGAGTTGTTATCGACTTGATGAAGCATTTTTCAGTTTTCAGTTTAATACGAATAGTTGGAGAATTAATAGATTCAAATTATTGAATAACAATATTATTCAATTTCACTATAAAACTATTATTCAATTAAAATTTTATTTTAACTCTGCCGTGAATACATACTAACCACAAATTTGCAAGTATACTTGACAAATTTTATAAATTTACGAGAATGTTTTTATGCTCACTTTAAATTAATTGTAGAAAACATTGGGATTCTAACAATTAGGTTGAATTGGATTCTTGAATATAAAAGTGGCTTTTACATTTTTTTTTATTTTAATGAAGAAAAGCCGTCAGTTTTACAGTGCAGCCCCTTTTTGCAATGGTGTGAATTTTTGTTTTTACCCAAGATCAATTATGCATTAGAAGTGTAGCTTTATTATTATTATTATTATTATTATTATTATTTTACAAGTCCAAACCTCTCGAATAGTGGAAATGGGATTGGGCCGGTTCCGGGCCAGCCAATTCTGAAAAGTCTAGATCGGAAACCTGTGCAGGTGAACGTAATTCTAGAACCGAACTAGCCCGACACAGGCCCTGAACTAACATGGAACCGGCCTAGAATTGGAACTGGCACGTCGGTTCCAACATTCCATTGGAACAAGCCTGGCCCAGGCGGTTCCAATGGCTCTTTCAATTTTTTTTTTTTAAATTTTTTCAATTTTATCCCTCTCAATAATTATAAAACAAATAATTTGAGGAGTATTTTGATCTATAAGGTCAAAAAAATTTCCTATAAATAGAGCATATCTCATTTTCAAATTCCACACAAAAAAAAATCTGATACTTTTTCTCACAATTTTATTCTTTCTACTTTATTACACTCTTAAAATCACTATACAACAACTCTATTTCAATTTTCTACAACTCTCTCTCACATTAAACACATTTTCATCTCTTACTAATCACATCATTTCTAATCATACTATCATCACACCACCATTTCCATTTTCAACTCATTTTCAATCTCCTTAATTACACCACCTACAAGATCCATCAAGATTTGGCAAGATTTCAAAATTAGAAGTTCAAATTTTTAAGATTTAGCAAAATACAATCGTAATCTCCTTCAACTAGATAACATTTAATTTTTTGCGACTTTGCTTTTTTTTTTTTTACATAATTAATTCATTCGCATTAATTTTTTTTTAAAAAAAGACCGGAACACATTTTTTACAATCTTTCCAACAATCTCCTCTCCCTTCATTTTCATTTTTCCAAGAGGGCATTCTAGAAAATTGAAAATATTTTTAAAGAAAATAAACATTGTAATACACGATCTAATACAACACACACTAGAAAAAATGATTTTAATGTATGAGATTTTTTTGTTAAAAATTATGATTAACAAAAGGCAATTTGTAAAATTTGTCATAAAAAATATAAAGTTTTGAACGGTTGGAGAGTAGACACACTTAAGAGACACATAGTTAGAGATCACCCAGACAAATTATCTCAAACTAGACAAACATAAATCACTACCAGGAAAAAATGTCACGGTTACATTTAGATATAATGTAGAGGTCAAAAAATAGGGCAAATAGAATAGATATTATGTAAAGAGTTACCGTTTAGTATAGTTGAATATGAAGTTTTTGAGAAATATGTTAAAAAATATTTACAACTTGGCTACAAAAAAGTAATAGAAAATCTGCTAGAAAGAAGTCACTACACCAATTTCAAAACTTAAAAGATAGTTTAATTGCAAATTTTATGAACACTAATTGTAAATTTTCATTAATCTTGGATATTTGGAAAAATGAACCTACAAAGGAATATTTTATTGTAATAAGTTGTCATTGAATTAATGATTATTGGGTTTCAAGAAAAAGAATATTAGTTTGCAACGTTGGGAATATCCACATAATGATTTTCACATAGTTAGAGTAATTACGAATATTATTCATAGATATGACATTAGTAATAGAATTTTTCTATATCTTTCGATAATACATCGACTAATGCTAGTGCCGTTAATATTTTAAAAAAATATTTTAAAAACAATATTAAATGAAACTTTTTTTCATAATAGATATGCAAGTCATATTTTAAATTTATGTATTAAAAATAATTTAGAAGCGGCGAATGTAATTTTACGACCCATTCGTGATTTAATTTATCAAATTAGAAATTCTTAGGCAAAAGCACAAGAAATGAGATAATTATATAATTTATATAATATAAAATTTAAAAAAATTAAACAAAAATGTGACATTAGGTGGAACTCAATTTATGATATGTTACAATGTGTAATTTCTTTTAAAAATGTTTTAGTTGAATTTGTTAATTCTAATTATAAATATGGTTTTATTGATAATATCGCTTTTGATTTTACAACTATACTAACTCAATTATTGGAAAATTTTTATACATGTACAAATTTATTTTTCAGAGTTTACTATTCAATAATTCATTTAATGTTATCTAATCTTTGTAAAATTTATTTCATATTTAGTCAATTTGAAAAAGAAAATAGGTTTAGTGATATTGTTCAACTACTAAAAATAAAATTTTTAAAATATTATGAAAAAATTCCTATTTTTTATTTAGTAGCAAATGTTTTAGATCCACATGTAAAAGTTAAAGTTATTGAAATGCTAATAGATAGTATTTCAACGATTGTTTCATTTTCAATTTATTTTAATTCCTTATATATGTTAGGAAAAAACAAAGAAATTCTTCATTTTCGCTAAATGAATTAATTTTATACTAAGAAACACATAAGTTAGAAGGTTGTGATAATGATAATTATTTTGATATATTAGATTTGTGAAAAAATAATACATCTTACTATCTAATTTTGTTCAAAATGACTAAAGATATACTAACCCTCCTGGTGTTCACAGTGCCTTCGAAATGTGCTTTTAGTGTAGGTGGTTGAGTTTTAATAAAAAAAATACAAATTTGGTGGATAACACTTTGAAAATCTTGATTTATATTAAAAATTGGAAAGTTGTGGAAAAAAGGAGGCAATATATGGACAATAACTCAGATACAAAAGATGAAGAAGAAGAAAAAGAAATTTTTAGTATATAGAAAAATTATATAAATTCGTAAAAATAATATCCTTCTAAAAATCTAAAAAAAAATGTAATCATAGAAAATTAGTAGATTTGAAAATCTATGTGAAAAGTTTGGTAGTGGACGTATATCGAATTCGGTGGACCACTCTAAAAATTTTTTGTGTCGTTAATTTCTTTTTTTATCTGTTTATTGGTTGATTTAAAAAAAAGTGAGGTAAAAAAAAAGAGAGTTAAAAAAAAAGACGAAAGAGAGTTAAAAAAACAACAAAGAGAATAAAAAGGAATTAAAAAAAAAAAGAACAAGGAGATAAAAAAAAAAAAAAAGAGTTTGAAGAAGGAAAAAAAAAACAGAGAGTGAAAAAAAGAAGTGAGTTTTTTTTTTTAAAAAAAAACAGAGGGTTTAAAAGAAAGAGTTAAAAAAATAATAAAAAAAAAGAAGTGTGATAAAAAAAAGCAAAGAGAGTAAGAAAAAAAAAAAAGAAAAGAAAACTGTGTGAATTGGCCCGGCTAGGCCTGGCACGGTGGGCCTGGTTCACCGGGCCAAGCTGGTTCCTGAATTTTTTTTTGGAACTAGTCTGGCCTAGCCCTGAAAGGCCTCGAAACCGCAGCTGAACCGGCTTGCGAATCCTGAGCTCGTCCAAGAATCGGACTGGAACTGACCCAACTCCACCCAGTCTCATCACTATCGAATAGTAAAAGAAATTTTATTATAAAGAGAGCCTAAGGTTACGAAGAACACAATCGTAAACAACACGAGGGCTAATTCCAAAGATGAGATTTGGTTACAAAGAGATAATAATTAATTTATTTACCGAAAAATCTAATGTTTATTATAAAATATAAATAATTCTAATAGATAGAGAAGAAAAAAGATAATGAAAAAGTAAAAACAATTGTTTATTCTTTGTTGTTATTTCTTTTCACTTGATTAATCCATATACATGTTGCAAAGTAATGAATGAAACATGAAATCAAATTTATGAATATTTTTCAATTTTTCAAAAATCATTTTTGACTTCTCAAAAGTTATCAATATTAGTTTAAAAAATAAGAAATCAGGGAAAATGAAAAGGTTTTTATGAAGTGAATGGATATTCATAAAATTTCATAACACTTCCAAAGAAATATGTCTCGTTAAAACTTTACTAAGAAAAAATTCCAGTGGAACAAAAACTCTAGTAAAGAAAAAAGAGAATATCTTTTCTTACACATAAAATTTTCCATATTACACTCCCCTTGATAACAACATCATTTAATATCATTAAGACATCACATTCTATTCTCGTGAATCATTTTCTCAAATGTTGTAGTGGATAATACTTTTTTGAATAAATCTGCTAAATTGTCATTTGGTCAAAATTTTTTAATATCAATATCCCTATTTTATAGTAGATCACGCATGAAAAATAATTTTGAAAAGAAATTTTTTGTTCTATTGTATTTGATGTATCCACATTTTAATTGAGTTATGCATACCGTATCATCCTCATGTAATATTGTTGGAGCTTTTTTGCTGGTAGTCAAATCACATGAGTCCTAAATATGATTAGTTATTAATTTGAACCGCACACATTCATAACTTATTTCATGAATTACTAATATCACAGCATGAATCGTAGTAGATATAGCAACTATAAATATAAACAACAGTATATTTAATAAAAATATAAAATATGAAATTATATTTAATAAAAATATAAAATTATATTTAATTAAAATAAAAAATTATATTTAATTAAAATACAAAATTATATTTAATAAAAAATACAAAATCATATTTAATAAAAATAAAAAATTATATTTAATAAAAAATACCCTAATTTACTAAAAATACAACATACAAAATTATATTCAATAAAAATACAAAATTATATTTAATAAAAAAATACCTTAATTTAATAAAAATACAAAATATAAAATTATATTTAATAAAAATACAAAATTATATTTAATAAAAATACAAAATTGTATTTAATAAAAAAACAATACCCTAATTTAATAAAAAATATAAAATCATATTTAATAAAAATACAAAATTATATTTAATAAAAAAACAATACCCTAATTTAATAAAAAAATACAAAATTATATTTAATAAAAATAAAAAATTATATTTAATAAAAAAACAATACCCTACTTTAATAAAAAATACAAAATTGTATTTAATAAAAATACAAAATTAAATTTAATAAAAAATAATACCTAATTTAATAAAAATACAAAATACAAAATTATATTTAATAAATATAAAAATTTATATTTAATAAAGATATAATACCATAATTTAATAAAAATAATTTTTTTTTTCAAGTTTTAGTGACGGAATTATTTCCGACGGATTTTCCGTCACTAACTCCGTAGCTAATTTGTCCGAAAATTTTTTCTCAAATTTTAACGATGAATTATTGACGGAAATAATTCAGTCGTTAATTTTAGTGACGGATTAGCGACGTAATTATTTTCAACAGATTTTTTTGTCGTTAATTCTGTCGTTAATCTGTGCGAAAAATTTTACGCCAATTTTACTGGAGTTTTATTGAAGGATTAACGATGGAATTCTTTTCGATGGATTTTTCTGTTGCTAATCTATGAGAAAATTTCACGCAAGTTTTACCGACGGATTAGCGACAGAATTTTTTCCGACGGATTTTTCCGCCGCTAATTCCGTCGCTAATCGATCCGTCACTAATCCATCGTAATTCTGCCACTAATTAGCAATGGATAATTATTCGTTGCTAATTTTCATCACTGATACTCTATTTTCTGGTAGTGTAAAACTAAATTTTAATTTGGTTTATTTAGATAGTTATTTGTTTTGATAATTTTTATTTCAGTCAAATCAAATTAAGCAAATTAGTTAAAAATATTATATATATTTAGATAATTTTTATTTATATAAATATTATTATAATATTATAATTAAAATTAAAAGAGAAAAAATATCATAATTAATAAAAAATTTTAAAAGAAAAAAAAACCTAAAAAATTAAAACTAATATAGTGGAAAGTGTACAATTAATGAAAGATTTTTAGTTTCTACCTTTTGATCTGACCTTTCTATTTCTAATGTCGAGTCTAGTCTACGGCTACTCCACTCCCAAACTTGAGTCTCTCACTCATCCCTCTCCCTTTCATATTCTTCAATTTCACTCATTTTTCCTTCATCTTTGCTACCTCCATGCTCCGATTTCACTCCCACACAACTTTTTTGCACAGCACCATGATGGATTTTAGAAGTAAATGTAATTATTTTATTTTAGATACTTTTGTTATATTTTGATTTTCATGGGCTTTTTTTGACATAAACATATATGATTAATTGGTTATGCATCTATATCGTAAGCAAGTTTCTCTAATTTTGCCCTCCTCTCTCTAATCTCCAGCACATGACATTTCAATTTCAATCTCCTCTGATGATAAAGTGAGTACAGAGTAGTAAATTTAATTTTCTTTTTCTTTTCCTCTGTTGCAGTCGATTTTTCATTACAAAAAACAAGCGTTTAGAGACAGAAATTTTAGAAAACTTCGTCGCTAATACATTTAGTGACGGAAAGAGGAATTCGTCGCTAAATTTAGTGACGAAAAGTGTATCTGTCGCTGAATTTGAAGACGGAAGTGGAATCCATCACTAATTTTAGCGACGGATACACTTTCTGTCGCTAAATTTAGTGACGGAATTCAGAATCCGTCGCTAAATTTTCTATTTAATATTTTTTTATAGAGCCCGCCCGTCCGCCTGTCCGCCCGCCCGCCCACCACCGCTCTGGCCCCCTGCTGCTTGCCCGCCCATGCATGAACCTAACCCCTACTACTTTATTTATTTATTTTTTTATAGTAAATGTGTTTTTGCCCAGATTCAAATCTGAGTTTGAAGTGTTGTCTGGAATGCTCTTAACCACTATGCCATATTAACTTATCTTATATACTTTTTTTTTTTACTTATTTACTTTCTTTCTAACTCTTAATATTGAAAATATAATTCTCTAATTTAACAAAAATATAAAATATAAAATTATATTTAATAAAAATACAAAATTATATTTAATAGAATTACAAAATTATCTTTAATAAAAACATAAAATTATATTTGAAAAAAATATAAAATTATATTTAATAAAAGTCAATACCCTAATTTAATAAAAATATAAAATAAAAATATATATTTAATAAAAATACAAAATTCTAGCGATGGATTTCAAAATCTGTCGTTAAATTATAATTTTATATTTTTATTAAATATAATTTTATATTTTTATTAAATATATATTTTTATTAGATTAGGGCATTGATTTTTATTAAATATAATTTTTATTTTTTTTAAATATAATTTTATGTTTTTATTGAAGATAATTTTGTAATTCTATTAAATATAATTTAGCGACGGATTATTTTTCATTGTTAAGCGATAGATTTCAAATCCGTCGCTAAATTAGCGACAGATATTGGAGTCCGTCGCTAATTTTAGCAACGGATTTTCAGATCCGTGGCTAAATTAGCGACAGATAGTGACGAAAATGTAATCCGTCGTTAATCAACAACAGATATAGAGAACGAAATCTGTCGCTAAATTTAGTGACGAAAAATAATCTGTTGCTAATTAGTGACGGATTTCTATTTTTGTCGCTAAATTCATCGCTAAATAGCGACGAATTTTTTCCGTCGCTCCATCGCTAAAATCATGTTTTCTTGTAGTTTTTCCTCGTGTTGATTTATTATCATGTTGGAGTTAAAAATTTTATATAGACTATACATATATAGAGCATTTATCAAAATTTTTGTAACTTATTTTTTTTTTTGTATAAATTTCAAGTTCAAAGCCTATAGACTTAGATTATTTAGATGAGATGGACAAGAATGAAAATAACATCCAATTTGATGTTGCAAAAGGATCTTTAGCCTCCCATGAAGCTCAAGTTGTCAACAAAAATGTAGCAAGTCAAAGAGCTTATCCTGCTTCTTTTTACATTATTGGTGATAACAATATGGGAAGGAAGGCCATGCAACCCAGGTTAGAAGTATGACAATATTTTACTAAGATTTTCACTGAAGATGGTCAACAGAAAGTAAAATGCAATTATTGTGATAAGGAGGTTTGTAGTGATAATAGTAAGAATGGTATTAGTTCTTTGCATGCTTATTTGAATAAATGTAAATCTAATCCTATAAATCAGGAAACCAAACAATCTCAACTACCGATACAAACTTCTTTTAGACCAGGAGGGTTTCAAGGTGCGTAACAAGATGCTCAAACTATAATTGCACTTTGGAAGTTTGATCAAGACAGGATTAGAAGAAAATTTGCTTACATAATTATTTATAGATGAATTGCCATTTATTTTTGTGGGAAAAAAGGCTTTACTGTTGTAATTCAAGATTGTTGTCCCAGATTTAAAATGCCTTTAGGATGGACCATTAGTAGGGATTGTTATGATCTTTATATTGAAGAAAGAAGAGTGTGAAAAACTATTTGAAGGGGATTTCTGGTTGTATATGTTTGACAACTGATGAGTCAATTATCTATGCCTTACTACTTATTCTATTGATTATGATTGGAAATTACAAAAAAAGTGTTGAATTTCACTCCAATATCTAGTCACAAGGGTGATGCAATAGGTAAAGTGGTTGATAAGCTACTACTTGATTAGGGAATAAAACAAGTGTTCACAATTACAGTTGACAATACTACTTCTAATGATGTTGCCTTATCATTCTTGGGGAAAAAAAAAGTTGCCTTATAAGAAAACAACTATTTTGGGTGGGAAGTATCTTTATATGAGATGCATAACATCATTAATTTAGTTGTGCAAGACGGATTGAAAGAGGTAGTAGATTCTGTTGCACAAGTTAGAGGGGCTATGAAATATGTTAGGCAATCTCCTACTAAAGTAAAAAAGTCCAAAGAATGTGTTGATATTGAGCACATTAATTGTAAACATGTGTTGTGTTTAGACGTTTACACAAAATGGAATTCTACTTATTTGATGCATGATATTGCAACAAAATATGAGAAGCTTTTGATTCCCTTGAACATCTTGAAGACAATTTTAGAAGTGAACTCGAGTTAGCAGATGGAGTCCCAACCAAAGAGGATTGGAAAAAAGTGGGGAGATTGGTGAATGTTCTAAAACATTTTTAAAACCTTACACTTCGAGTTTTAGGTTTTTTATTTATTACAACTAATATATATATTTTTTTCCTGAAATCAGTTAAGTTGATGCTATATTAAAGTTGTTAGCTAACAAAAGTGATGGTGAATATGATGATACTGGCTTGAAAGTAATGGCTTAAAAGATGAGAGAAAAATTTGATAAGTATTTTGGAAATCTTGATAAAATGAATCTGTTGATTTTTATTGTTGATGTTTTTAATCCTAGGTATAAACTAGATCTTGTGTTATTTGTGTTGTCCAAGATGCATGCCAGAGAAATGGGTAAAACTTTAGAAGCAAATGTTAAGGCTGCCTTGTATGAGTCATATGATGAATATAAAGGCAATTACAACCTTTTGATGTTGGGATAAAGAAATCTACAAAGCAAAGCATCACAATTGATAGACTGGGATAGAAAAAAGTAGCTAGAAAGTCCATGTATTATGATATGTTTGATAAGGAGGTTGAAGTTTCTTCTAGTTCTCAATCAGAGCTAGAAAAATATCTAGAAGAACTTATAAAGAGCATACAAATGGTTATGATATTTTGGGATATTGGAAATTAAATAGTCCAATGTTTCCCATCCTCTCCCAAATGGCTCATAACCTTCTAGCAATCCCAATCACCACAATTGCAATGAAGAAATTGAGAAGACCCAAAAACACACCAATTAAGAGGACCGATAACTTAAGTATAGGAGATTTAGTGAAATGTAGAGGTAGTCCGTTGAAAATTTGGATGTAAGTTATCTGTAAAGATATGATAGTTATGAGTTTAATTAAGAAGATAGCTCTAGATAGGAATTAATGGTATAAAAAAATTCGAACAAATCAAATCACATCTCTTGTTATTTTAAGTTTCTATAGATTTTTTTATAACTATGGATATATATATATATATTCATCTCTTTTGTATTTATCTCTCAAATGATCGACTTCAAAATTTAAGATTAAGATCTAGGTTATTATTGTTGTTGTTGGTCACACAATTGATGTATTTCGGAGCTCTTTGAATCATTTAATGGTGCAGGCTTTTATATCTGCTCAAGATTTAGAACTTATGAGTAGCCAATGAATGTTGAGGCATATGCTGAAGAAATTGAGATGCTTGGTCAAGGTTAAATATCTTTTAAATATTAATTTATTTACATGTTTTTAACACAATTATTATATATTTTATACTAAAGAACTGATTTTTTAAAGATATATTAAATATGACTAAAGAGCCTGCAATCCCTTCTATTTGAGTTATAAATAGGCTGAAGTAACTTGGAAGGATGGAAATCTTGTATCTTGAAGGCCGAAGGCTTTTTTCCTTAAATTTTTAAATTTCTATATTATTTAAGAGCTTATTTTGTTAAAAGATAATATAATGTTATTTATTTATTTATTTATTTTGTTTCATGAACCACTAATAGAGTAATAGATTTAGTTTAGAAGTTTCATACTTTGTTATTTTGTTTGAAATTTGAATTTTTAAATTTGCAAAATGACATTTAGTGAACTCAAGTTATAAATAAATTGTGAATTTAAAATTACATTTTATAATCACATATTGATATAAATGATATATAATAAAAGATTTCAATAATGTGATTAATTTGGATAATCGAAACGAATTAATCGCCTAATTTGGTTAAATGAATTATCAATTTTAGATCTATTTGATTAGATTATATTTATAAAAATTGTATAACTGAATTGAATCAGTTATTTCAATTTTAATTATTTCGATTATAGTTTGACCAAATGCTCACCTGTATTCCTGGTTTACTATTACCTTTATTTCATCTGGTCAAATATGTATTTAATAAAGACTATAAGAAAAAACTTACATTCTCTCTAATATTTGTTTATGTCCCAATTCGATATCAATAAGGCATAAATATTCGGTATTCCCCATATTCATTTTCACTTTATGATATCAATTGAAATGAATATTTTTGAAACTTAATAAAATTTTGTGAGATTTAGGATAGAATAATGCATATCATTATATTTGTCTTTGCTGATAATAAAACATTTGTTTTTATGGAGTTTTCAATCAAATTTATACTACTATATTTAATATTCATATTTCCCTTTCCCATATTAAGATAGGAAAAATAACTTTTGCTTCTGATGATAGTATATATTAGAGATAGGACTAAGCCGATTCCAGCCCAGAATTGGCCCAATAGGCACGTTTTAGCCTAGACTGGTAACTGGCATGGGTGAAAGAGTAATTCAGGACTGGACTGGTCTGGTAATCGGCCCAGCACGAGCCCAAAACTGCCACGAGACCGGCCTGAGTTTGGAATCGGCTTGGGTTTGGAACCGACTGACCGATTCCAATGGATACTGGAACTAGCCATGCCCAGCCAGTTCTAGTTACCTTTTTTTTTTTAATGGGGGTTTTGTTAATAATGCAATTGCATCGCCTTCTCTCCAAGCCCAACACTAAGACTCTACTTGTCCCTTCGGTACCCACCCCGGGAATTGTCAGCTCTTAGAAGTTGATTCATCAAGGAGCCTACGTCATTCGATTCACCCATCACCGCCTCGTATTTCTCTATTGGCAACGACCACCGGCCAGTCAACAGTGATCGTTTCATCATTGGCCATCTGTGGAGCATCTTCGAATTGGCTACAACCCATTGAGGAGAAGGATTCTGGACCATTGCCGGCTCACGATTCCACTCGTCGACGGCTAATTTCAAAGATTTAGGTTACGACGAAGTAGAGATGACGGATGGACATTCAAGGAATTGGAAACATCAAGAAGAAATACACTTGATCAGCCTCAGCATTTTGTTTTGTCTTTTGGCAGTTTGTTGGTGGTGGCGAAATGGACAGTGGGACTTTGCTTGCTTCCCCTCCTTCTCCCTACGGACATTGAGACATTGTTGGTGTTGGCTTTCCTCACCAAACCAAAAAAAGAAAAAAAAAAAAACACAAAACCGTTGAACCGCCTCAGCATGGCCCGGCTTAGCGGTCCTAATTCACTAGGTCGGGCCGGTTTTAAGAGATTTTTTTTTAACCGGCCATGGAAGGCCTCAGAACTGTGGCTGAATTTGCTTACGGTTCCTGAGTCAATCCCGAAACCGGTTCAGCATGGCCTGAGCCCATCTCTAGTATGTATAGTCACACTGTCTGCAAGATAGAGATTTTCAAAAGTATTATTAGGGACATTATGTTGATATAAAAAAAAAAAAAAAAATTGTCCCCACATGTTTATATTTTTCTTTCAAAGAGGTTTGATAAAGGTCAATAAAATACTTTGGTGTATGATAAGTACGCAACCAATGTTTATTCACCCCATATTGAACACATAATGATTAGATATACCTTTTTTGTTATATTTTTTTATTATAATTGTTCACTTCTTGTGATTTGATAAATTTGTATAATCACTACGATCATTATGGTCTCATTCCAAACCATGACCACGACCATGACCATGACCATTGTTACGTTATAGCCACATCCATGACCACGGCTATTTCCATGTCCAGAATTATCATGAGATGTCACATTCAATTTAGGGAATGAATTAGAATTAGTTGGATGAGACTTATGATTTTTTATTAGTAGCTCATTATTTTGTTCAATCATAAACAAACAAAAAATTACACTACAAAAAAACAAGAATTCAACGACGAAATTTTGCAACAAAAAATATTCGTCGCAAATCTGTCACAAATTTAGCGACAAAAATTAATTTCGTCGCTAATTAGCCACGAATTTAGAAACAAAAAAGTATTCGTCGTAAATTTCGCAACAAAAAATATTTTCGTTACAAATTTCGTCGCAAATTTGTGACGAAAATTTTTTGATGTAAAAATTCGTTGCAAATTTGCGACGAAATAATAAATTCGTTGCTAAATTTCCAACGAATCCTAAAATTCGTCGCTAAATTTGCGACGAATTTATAATTCGTCCCAAAATTTACAACAAAATAAACATTCGTCCCTAAATTTGCGACAAATAAATTATTCGTCCCTAAATTTGCGACAAATTTGTCCATTCGTCCCTAATTTAGGGACGAATTTCTTTTTCATCCCTGATTCAGGGACGAATTTTCTTTTTCGTCCCTGATTCAGGGACGAAATTTTTTTTCGTCCCGAAACAGGGACGAATTTTTTTTTTTGTCCCTGAATCAGGGATGAATTTTTTTTCGGTAGGGACGAATTTTTTTTTGCGTATACTTCACAAACAAATGGGAGGTTGGCGGATATCTTCATTGGATGAACCATGCACGTCATTAAATTAACATTCACCACTGTTTTAATTTTGCATAGAATAGAAATGATAAAATTTTCATAATTGTTCATGATTTTTAATGATTTAGGAATTCTTTTTAATATATATGTTAACAGAGTGGTCGAATCTCTATCAATGAAAGTAAGAAGGTTTGTTATGAATTATACAACCACCCAGCACATAGCATGCGTTTGATTTCTATATAATTTCCCTCTTAACCTGTGCTTCAAGCTAAATGAAGAGTTGATTTTCACTTCTAATTTTTGTTATTTAAAGTTTTAAAAGAAATTTGAAGTTTAATCTAATTTTATAAAAAAATATAAATTTATAAATCAATAAAGAAGAAGATATTTGAAAGTAAACTCCACATAATTTGTAAAGTTCTAAAAAATTTATTTTCCATTGCCGTACAATAATCAAATTGTGTCATATTTAAACGTGAAGGGTTATTAAAATTAAAGTAGGATTCACCGTGATAGCCTTTTTAGGTAAGTATGCTCCTACACCATCCCATATAATATTAACAGATTTTATAATTTTGATCGAAAAATATTTATAATCTTTATAACAATGCCAAATATCAAATCTTTCTCCATCAAAAAATATTTATAGTTTTACTTATATTAGTTCGCGTGATAGATTGAAAACTTGGAATATCATACCACTTATTGTAAATTATTTTTATTTTTATTTTTAAAAATAAAAAAGCTATCTGATTTAATTTTTTTTTTAATTTTTATTTTTGTCCCTAAGTCAGGGACGAAGTTTTTTTTCGTCCCAAAATTCGTCCCTAAATCAGGGACGAATTTTATTTTCGTCCCTGAATTAGCGACGAATTAATTTTTCGTCCCAAAATTTGCGACGAATTCGTCAATTCGTCCCTAAATTTGGGAGGAATTTTTTTTTCATCCCTGAATCAGGGACGAAAACAAATTTCGTCCCTGAATCAGGGACGAAAAAAATTTTCGTCCCTGAATAGGGACGAATTGTTATCGTCCCTAAAATCTATACTTCACTCTTTCACTCTCACTCTGTCTCTCGCTCTCACTCTGTCTCTCTCTCTCGCTCTCACTCTGTCTCTCGCTCTCGCTCTCACTCTCACTCTCACTCTGTCTCTCGCTCTCTCTCACTCTCACTCTCACTCTGTCTCTCGCTCTCGCTCTCCCTCACTCTCACTCTCACTCTCACTCTGTCTCTCGCTCTCTCTCACTCTCACTCTCACTCTGTCTCTCGCTCTCTCCCTCAGTGGTTCTGCGAAGGTGGTTCTGCGGTGATCGGTAATCTCTCTCCCTCTTTCTCTCTCTCTCTCTCTCGGCCGCAGGCTGTAGAAGCCAGATCCGGCGGCCAAGCCGCCGGATCTGCCCTTTGCTGGCCAGCCGCGCGCAGGGGGCCGCCGCCCCTGCGGGCCCAGCCGCGGCAAGGGGCCGCCGCCCCTGCCCGGCCCAGCCGCGCGCAGGGGACGCCGCCCCCTGCGTGCGTGTCCCATGGGCTGGGCCATTGCACGACCCTGGGTAGGCCCATTGGGCCCGGCCTGGCCCATTGTAGGCCCTTTTATGCAAAATTATTTAAAAAAAAAATTTTGACAAATTTTATTTATAAAATGTTTTTATTGTATTGTTTTAATAATATATTAATTATTTATAATTGTTTTTGATGTGTCAAGATTTGCGATTATCGAATATTTGGATTGGAAGCTGTTGCTGCTGTTGATATCTGAACCCATCGGTGAATTATTATTTGGTGGTGAGAAAAGTTTTAATTTGTATTGTAATGATTGGAAAATGAAATTATGTAAATTTGTATGTTTGTGTTGTTTTTATTTCTATATTAATTTTTTTTTTTTTTGTATTTAGTGGTTGATCTAATGATATGTTTGGATTTGTTAATTTTAATATTTTTTATAAATTTGTAATCAAAAGTGTTGATCATTGTTTAGGTGAAACATTATGTTAACAATAATCTGTAATTTATAGTAAATCTTATTTCGATTAGTTAAATAATCAATATTGTTAAATGTTTAATAATATATATTTTATTTGATTATATGATAATATTTAATGTTATTGTAATAATTTAGTTAATTTGTTTGATATTAATTAAGTTAATAATATTATTATTTATTATATTCAATTTTTGTTAAATTAAGGTTATTATTATTGATGATGTTAAGTTGTGTTAAATTAATGTTAAATTTCGAGCAAAATTGGGGCATGATTGTCAATTTTTGAGAATCGGAGGAGAGCAAAAGAAGGAGTGAGCAGAACAAAAAGAACCGAGCTTATAATTCAGGGGAATCGTCTGCGACGTATGCGGGAGGCTCGATCAATATCGGTAAACATAGAAATAGATTCGTAATTTTATACAAACACTAATTTTGTAATCTAATTTAAACTATTTCATTATTTCTAACAGTGTTTTTTTATTTTAGGCCAAAGAAACGGGGACCGAGCCTTCATTCATACAAACTTTCACGCGCACATTTCAGAAAAAGGACAAGACTTGGAGCGGGGAGAGAGCTAAAGCAATTAAGGTTTGTAATTTCAAAATTTTCAATTATTTAATGAACATTTTTAATGTTGATTTGATCATATTATCTTGAATATATCATAATAATGTAGGAAGATAAATTTATTAGATTAGTCTTTCCCAAATTTATTTTTATTGTTAAGTTGATTTTTTGATTTCTAATGAATTACTTGATAGAGATTTTTTTTTTCCCATAACTTTTAACTTATTCAATATTAATATGAATGTTCATAATTGATATTCTATATAGTCTCATGATTTATGTTACTAATTTTTTTATTTTCCTTATATATATATATCTAATCAAGATTATATGTGCTTGTATTATAATGTTATTGGAAATTTATTTTAATTTTTTTCATGACAATACAGGAGAGATATGATGAGATGTCACGCAGAATCTCGAGTGCTAGTGATGATGCTGGTGGATCTGAGCCATCTGTTGATAACATAAATACATGGCTCGAGTTGTTGTGTGGAGCAAAAGGGGGTAGAGTAGTTGGATTAGGTTCTTTGAGCGAACTTACCAATTCCCCGGTTCGTCTTCTTCCACCCCACCAGATGGTAGAAATAAATCAGTTAACTCAAGAGGTGAGCCATTTGAAGGACTTATTGCGGCAAAGAGATCAAGATTTCAATGAACTTCAAGCAAAGCACACGCAAGAAATGAACGAGTTCCGCACGCAGCAAATATTAATCATGCAGCATCTTCAGCTAGCCTACGCTCCAAGTCAGATTCCCCCTTCTATTTCTCCTCCTGATAATGCTCGAGATGGTGATGAAGGTGATGATTTCTTCGGTGATGATGATGATGATGATGAGGATGATGGTGGTGGAGGTCATACTTGAGATTGTGTACTGTTATTTGACTTACATTTTGATACTCGTTATATTTATTTTCTTGGTTATGTATGGTTATTGATATTTTAACATTTAGACTTGATGTTGGTTTTATCTTTGATATTATTATTATGATTTCTTGTTGAATTTTTAATTTATTGATTTTATTGAATAGTTAGCTATATTTATGAGTATAGATGCCTGAAATTTGATATTAAAAACGATTTGAATGATTAGTTATTGATTAGGTTAGATGAGCAGGTATAAAAACAGGTTATATAGGAAAAAATGATCTAAATATATTAATAAAATTTTTAATTCTCGCAAAAATACATATCTGCCGTTAGCTACGAATTTTGCAACGAAAAAATGATTCGTCGCAAATTTGCGACGAATATGATTTTCGTCGCAAATTTGCGACGAATTTAGTTTTCGTCGCCAATCTGCGACGAAAAGTGTATTCGTCGCAGATCTGAGACGAAAAGTGTATTCGTTGCAGATCTGCGTGAAAATCATGTTCGTCGCAGATCTGCGACGAATCCTATTTTCATCGCAAATTT
Source organism: Dillenia turbinata (assembly GCA_037126225.1). Lineage (NCBI taxonomy): Eukaryota > Viridiplantae > Streptophyta > Magnoliopsida > Dilleniales > Dilleniaceae > Dillenia > Dillenia turbinata. Next base: position 13,864,629 of record JBAMMX010000011.1, read on the forward strand.
GCGACGAATCCTATTTTTGTCGCAAATCTGTGACAAAACCGAATTCGTTGCAAATTTACGATGAAAATTTTTTTTGTGGCTAAATTTGTCGCAAATTTGCGACGAATTTTGCGACAAAAAAAATTTTGTGGGAAATTTTTGCGACAAAAAATTAGTTTTTCGTCCAAAAAATTTGCGACGACTTATTAGGGAAGAAAAAAAATTTGTCGCAAATTTGTTTTGGGACGAATTTTTCTTACGAATTTGTCGCAAATTTTGTTGCAAATTTATGATTTTTTTGTAGTGTTAGTTCATTTTTTTTAAAAAAAACTCTTTCTTGATATTGCTGCTATAGGAATATATTCACGACTTGAAAAATTGAGAATGTTTTCTTTAAAATATTAGATTTTCTCCCAGCATAATTTAAATTAAGAATTGATTATAAATATGGTAGAATTATATTCATTTATTGATTTGAAATTTTGAAATTTCAAATGAATACAATCATAATGATATTTTGGAAGGATTACCGTCTTTTGGTGGTTAAACCTTTCTTCAGATTTTTTCCACATCCATTTACGCTCAAGTGGATTTCAACATCAACTACCATGATAAATATTTTATTTTCAAAAATGTTGAGGGCCACAAAATCAAACTTTGTGAGATTTGACGTGATTAATGTTTTATATGATACAATACTCTCATAATTAACAAACAAATATATATACAAATAGAGATATCATATTAAAAGTTTATAAAGTAACTCTATGTTAAGTAATAAAATGACAAATACAATAATAGATCATATTTACAAAATAATGCTTCTTTCTTTTGTTTTCTTTTTGAATAATATTTCTTTTCAATTGATTAGAATTTTGTGCTCTGTTGATCAGAGTTACACGCCGACATAAAATATAGATAATTATAATAGAGAAAGAAAAAATATTGAAAAAGTAGAAAAAAAATTCTTTTTTCTTTGTTGTTATACTAAAGTAATGAATAATACATGAAATTAAATTTATGAATATTCTTGAACTTCCAAAAAATCTTTTTTGAACTTTAAAAAAATAATCAATATTATCTTGAAAAATAAGAAGTCGGTGAAAATGATATTTTTTAAAAGTGGATAGATTCACAAAAAAAAAAAATGAAGAGATTTTTTTTTTTTTTAAAGAAAATAAATGGAATCAGGGAAAGTGGAAAATTTTTTAAGAAGTGAATCAACATTCATAATACTTGATAACAAAATGAGTTGACAGAAATGTTCTCTCTACCACTACAAGAATTACATTCACCGATCACTTATTTTACCATTTTTTTTTCTTCTTAATACTTAAGCTGAAAGTAAGAGGTGCTATACTTTGAATATTTATAAGATAAATTCATTACATACGCTAAAAATAATTTAAAATTTATATATATGAGACAAATATATAAAAAATAAAACTGATCTTAATTTTAAGTTGTCTGAAAATTAATTATTTTTGCCTTAAAATTAATAAATTATTTTTGAAAACCAGAAAACTCCATATTACAAAGAAATAATGCCTAATTGAACAACTTCCACCGCCCAAGCTTTGGTACAAATGATTCCCTACCAAAAATTCCCAAAAGAAAAAAAGAAAAAAAAAAAAAAAGGAAAAGGATTGTGCTATAAAATAGTTTCCTAAATCTTTGTTGTAATTTTTCAAGCCTTACCTAAAATTTTTTAGTTTTAGAAGGAAGCAATTGAATTGTGACTAAATCTCTCTCTCTCTCTCTCTCTCTCTCTCTCTCTCTCTACACGATTATTTTTACAAAGTTGTCACATTTCCTTTCAAGTCAACCGACAGAGTTGGGGGGGGGGACAAATTTTCAATTTCAAAGGATGGAGTGTATCTTCTTAAATGCAGAAAATATGATACCAAGGAGAATATGAATTTTGTTTGTGATGGTACATGGACTAACATTTAGTGACGTGAACAGTGTGGTTTGGTTCAATTTAGTTACCAAATCAAACCAAATCGAAAATAAAAATTTCAAAAGAGTTTAAGCAGAAAATTGAATTGAATTTAATCCGAATCAAACCAAACTAAACCGAAAAAATTCGGTTTGATTCGGTTTAAACCGAATTTTTTTATAAAATTAAAATTAAAATTATGTTCGAACCTTTTTTAAAATTAAAACCCCTATATCATGTTTTCACACATATAAAATTAAAACCAAGGCTGGGAAACATATTATAATGGTTTTTCTAGGAGTTCAACTTGAATAATTTTAATTTGGGTCCAAAAAAGTCATTTTTATTTAGTTTGATTTAAACTGAGCCAAACCATTTTATTTTTATTAAACTGAAGCCAAACCAAAATTCAAATTTATTTTTTTAAAAAGAAAAAACGAAACCAAACCGAGAACGGTTTGGGTTATTGGTTTAACCCTAACCAATTACACCCCTACTAATAGCACATTATCATAAGACCTAGTCTACACGAGCCCATTGGTTCATATTGTTTTTAAGCAACCAAACACGCTTGCAATTTCTTGGCTAAGTACTCTCTTGGTCGAGCATTCCTTTTGACCTTTTCGGTCTTATCCTCCCAAGAAGCCAACAACTCCTGACTCTTCGATCATCTTAACTCTCGACACCTGGGCTTCTCGGTTATTCCGTTTCTCGATGGGTACGTTCCATTAAAATGAGTGTGAATTATTTCATTACGCGATAAGAGCAACTCGAGACCATCCATTAAGAAATTAAGTCCTTAACAAACCTAAATCTTTTTTAATTAGATATGAAATTTCGCTATTCCCAAAAATATCTCTTTCGATAAGGAAATATATCTCAGTAGTCACTTCTGATAAGGTAGGAAACCTTCATGACAATTTGAACTTTCCTTAATTAATAGGATATTAAACTTTTTAGAGATCTTTGACTATGGTCTTTGCAATCTCGAAAATTCTTTACAATCTTTTCGTAAGGAAATTAGGATTTATACACCCCTAAACTTATACGAGACTTACCATACATGCATGTTATATATATCTAACATCGGCAATCAGCCAAGTATGTTCTTAGAAAACTTTACACTTCTCACACAAAGGCAACACAGGGTTCTTTGATAGCTCTCCTAAGTCTGTTTCTTATTCTCTAAAAATCACTCTTACTGACTTCAGTATCAAAATCTACTCCGCTGGAGTATCTTCCAGCGATACTTGCATGTTTCATCACTTACAAAGTAAAGATAGCAATATCCGATCCGATCCGATCCGATAAATACATGAAAAATCTGATCCGTCAGATCTTTTTTTTTTTCCCCAAAAATTAGGATAGAATTGAATTAGTATTGGATTTTAATATTAAAGTAGTGATATCGGTTCGAATACGAATTTAGGTTATAAATAATATGATCCAATACAATCCGATAATAATTTATAACAAAATAAAATTTTATTTAAATGTTATATTATTAAAATTTTATTTTAATATTATATTATTTATTTCTCCTTTCTTTACGTGATTTAAATTTTGAAATAATTTCAAATAGATTTAGTTTCGTATTTTTCTTTTTCAATACAATTTTATTTGTTATTATTTTTTTTTACTTGGATGGGGTATGGTAAGATATATGTTGGGTATGGGTCGGTTTATGATCAAATTGGGTCGTTTTTTTAAACATGTGTAATATATCGGATCGAATTTGATTTCTTGAAAAATCCGTATGGTCAATTATAATTTATTTTTTAACCCAAATCGAGTTACGATCAGATATGGATATTAGAGTTAGAATTTAGGATAGATATTGTATTAATATGATTCGAACCATAACTGATCCATTGTCATCCCTATTATGAAGGCTCTTAAGACTCCTCAGCACCCGTCTCACAATCAAGTTAGTGAAATAGGTAACTGTGGAGTCAAACCCACCTCCATCAATTTGTTTCCTGGATCAAAGTTTGGTCTCATTCTTCATATAGCTAGGAATATAACTCAAAAACTTGAGAAGGTGATAGATGCAAAATATTTGAATTATACAATGAATAGAAAATCCACACCTGTTCGCTTAATAGACTTTCTATTTCATACCCATAAATTTGTTTTATCGGTAAAAAAGTGAATTATTTAGAGTTTGTTGAGTGGGGGAAAATTTATTTTAATACCCAATGATTAACTCAAATTGGTCATTTGGTTACACCGCAAGCAAATGAATGTGCAAGACAGCCATATCATTACCAAACCTAATTAGGGGTGTTATGACACCCAGGTCGAGTTCGAATATTACGATACCCGAGTTCGGCTCGAGTATTTTTTAGGTGAGTTCGAGCTCGAGCTCGAGCTTGTCGAACTTGAATTTCTTGAGAATAAGCTCGAGCTCGAAATATCATCGGGTGTCATCGGATAGTGTCATCAGTAGTGTCGTTAGATAGTATGACCTAGATTTATATTCCTTGAGCTTGAGTTCGAGCTTAAAGTATCGCGGATAGTGTCATAAAGTATTTTCGTCACATATTTAATATATAAAAAATATTTAAAAATATATAATTAATTTTCGATTAATTCGTCGGGATTTCGATCCCGACACATTTGGGCTTGAGCTTGAGCCTGAGATACCTGAGCCTGAGCTCAAGCTCGAGCTCGATAAAACCAAACTCGAATTAAGCTTTGATCAGATAATGTTACGGGTACTCGTGATACTACCCGAGTATCATAACAGCTCTAAACCTAATTTCTTAAAAAAATTGACAAAATAGTAGTTAAAAGTGTTAACCAAATTAGCATCACGCATGCAACCTAAAAGCCGTAAAGATACCTACGGCTACGGGTTCGTCCACTGTAACGTTACTGAGAAATTATTTAGTGGATGAATTTATTTAACTTTTATTCAATAATAATGATATTTTATATAATCTAGTTTATCTAAAATATATCATAGAAGTTAACGTTCACATAGTTAACACATAAATAATAATAAAAAAAATAACATGCATACAGTGACGAGCTACATGTAGGGTGAGTAATTTCCTCACTAGATTAAAATAATTCTATTAATTTTTACGTATCAAATAAATATTACCTTCATTTAATTCAAAATAGTATCCTCACTAAAATTATCAGTTGACCCACTAATATTTTCATTCTATTTTATGAAAATATTTTATCTTCATTATCCTCGGATCTTAGATCTATCGCTACACGCATATATATATATATATATATATTTATATATATATATATATTGCTAAAGTGGATAAAATAGTTTAATTTTGACTTTCATAAAATAAAATATTATAATATTGGTATTATGATTTATAATATTACAACCAAAATAAAATATTATCATTAAGGAGAGAGCCAACTGATGTGAGTGAATGATGAGAGAAAAGGAGTAGATGAGACATTTTCCAAAAAAAAAAAAAGTTGAAAAAGCAAAGGGCATTTGTAAAATATTATTTTCTCAATGACGACTATTTTTGTCTAATAATTGTTCATGTTGAAAAAAAAAAAAATTCAGCAGAAGAGATTTCTAAATGATTTAAAAAAAAAAATAGAAAGATATTACTTTCTAATTCACTTAATTTTGTGATATTCTTTCTTTTTTTGTCCATTACCAAACATCTCAAAAACCATTAAATTATTTAATTTAAGTGATTTACTTGATCCTCCCAATGTTGGCTTTTTTTTTTTTTTTTTTTTTTTTTTTGAAGAGCTGCCAAACACTGAGTCACTATACTTTATATGTGTATTACTATATTTATAAAATTTGTGAAATATTTTTTAAATCCCGCCAGACAATTATCATGAATTAAATATCAAATCTTATTTTTTTAAGAAGAAAATCCATCGCTTAACAGTCGCACTAAATGAATTCAATTAACTTAATCATTCTGGTTAATATCATCTCTCTCCCAAATGTAAACTTGATTTTGCTCTCCGCCATCTACTCTGAGAAAAACCCCACCAATGTCGTGTTTTTGTAGGCAAGCCAAGAAGCCCAGACGGCCGGAGGGGCCTACCACTTTACCACTACATACATTTGGGTTTTTTTCTTTTTTTTTTTTTTGGTACTTATCTATCGGTATCTAGATCCATACTCTGACAAATTTGATTTGAACTCTATAGGAATCCTATTTGAGATACAACTCTTCCAGTACAATTTTTTCAATTTCTAAGTTTTAACTTTAAAATTTGATTAAAAGATCTAATATTTCATATCATTATATCGATCGTATTTTCATACAAATGCATATCATTTTAATAATTATATATTTCGGTAGATATAATATAATTCTAAATTACGATAAAATTATACAAAACTAGTGCAAAGGATAATGTATTTTTTCGGTTCCTATAATTTTTTTTTTGGTTAAACATGTTATTTTATAAAATTAAAAAAGTATACATTATTTTTTTTTCCAACATTACTATTGTCTAAGAGAAAAGTGAGAAAGAGAGAATTATTGAAATGACATATCTAGAGAGGAAAAAGAGTTATTTTAAATGGTTAATTAAAGTTATTCAATAACTCTTTTTAAAATTTATGCAACTATTGTAGGGAAAATGTAATTGAAGGAAATAAAATTTACAATAATTATCACAAGTATTTCCTGGCTGTGGCATCGAATAGCATTTATCTGTGCAAACGCACCCAAGAAGATACTCCCTCATCCATGTGCAACATTCATGCATGGAGCCACCCTTTCTTGCGGTGCTCCACGGTTTAAATCTCTCTCCTCTTTTTTTTTTTTATTATAATAGAAACCGAAACCTAATTTATGGAATCAAGAAATTATTATTATTAAATTATCTCTTTAAACGCAATCTCTCTCTTCTCACTCTCTCACTCTCATAAAGCATTTTTTTTTTTTTGGGCGGCCCCCCTTTGTCTGCCGCATTCACATGAAGAACATAAACAAAATATGGTTGCCACAAAGGGCCCAACTAATCAACCACGAAAGACCAGACGAAATGGGACTCCACTGCTCATCCGACATTGATTGGGACAAACCTCTCAATCCATGGCGGGCCCAGCCGAAAGATTTATATTAAAAAAACGAGAGAAAATATGCAAAACTCATAAAGCAAACCAACTCGCCCCCAACGTGCCCATCAAGACTATGACCCCATATTACATATAGGCAATCGAATCCCATTATTCATTCATCCAAAAGGTACCCATATCAAATAAATACCAAATTCACCAAATACTTTCCAGGAAAGTCAAAATCCAATCAAATCAATCGTTTTTCAAAATAGTTACACAAAAAGAATTTGATTTTTTTGACCGAGACCCAAAAATATGACCTAGCCTCCACCATACTTATGCTGTACAAACCACAATAGTCATTTCATTTCTCATGTATAGACAAAGGTGGGGTTCCCTCTCCAACTAACCCAGCTAAAAACCCAAGAACGAGGACTCCTTGGGGTGTGATTTTTCTTCTCCATTTTTGCAGAAATTCATTTTCCTAAATACCTGTGCGGTGTAATCTTATTGCTCAAGTACCATGACATGAACCCAACTCAAAAAATAAAGAGAAAAAGAGAAGGCAGAGAAACAATACACTACATATAAGGAGATCTCCTGGGAACGCCCTTTCTCTTGTTCAAAATTTTCTTTGGCTTCAATGCTGAGTTTGAATCTAATGGGGACTCCTCCAATGAATCTACCAAGGATATTGATGACTGCTCTTCTCTCCCACTTGCCTCCCCCTCATCACTACAAGTTTCCTTCAATATGAAGTCATCAAGCTCCGGTACTTTGAAATTAACCACGAACGGATTCCGGTCTTTAGTGTTTCTAGAACCATCTCCAAACTGAACACATACCCACATTGTCCATAATAATCTCAAAGACTTTGCTATAAATTAAAGAACTAAGTGTGTGTGTGTAGAAAAATAACGCCACATTGAGTGATGTGACACAGTTTTCTTGATCATTAAAGTAATTTAATCATGGGGGTCAAAATGAAATTATTCTATGTGATATTAACAATTTAGATTGAATTGGGTTTAAGGGTTTGTTTGAGTGGAGTTGAGTACCTTGCATGCAATAGAGCAAAAACGATTAGTAAGTTCTTGAATGTGCCTGCCACAAGCTTCACAAGCTGGTCCTGCCTTTGGCTTTGTTGAATTTGATTGAGGTCTTGGATTCAGATGCAATGCTTTCTCCCCATTGATTTTGTAGGTCTAATCAAATTCCCATATTTTGTTAATCAATAATTCGTAAAAAGTCAAAGACATGAACACAAAAATTCAAAATCTAAAATTATCTTAGGCTTTTCCTTTTTTCCCCCCTCCCTATTAGCAACAGAAAAATATCTTAATTAGTTGCTAAATATAGAAGATATTGAAGATATTAATTCCAAATTCATCATACTACTCATTCTAAGAAAAAGGCAAGATCACAATTTTAAAATCCCCCAAATCAGCACAAAGTCAATTCGAATTTCAAATCAATCTGGATTAAGAAACATAGGCATAGAAAATAATTAAGGTTTATTTCGTACATTGAAGAATTATTTTATTAATGGTTGGACATGTAGTTTGAATCCAAATACGATAGATATTCAATGAAGCAAACAGCATCAAGAACAAGACAGATGAGAATTAATGAAAGACAACAGGGCGTGAATTGGGCATTCAATGCCCTAATTGCTCTTGGAAATTTAAACAAAACCAAAGTTAACCTAATTCCAAATTCTCTCTTAAAGACACAATAAGCATAAGAAAGATTAAAACAAAAATGCGACAAGAATTTAATGCAACGCATGAAAAAGGACAAAATGTCAACTAGCAAATGAAATCAATTGAAGAACTAACCAATGAAATCCGTAACCAAAATTTCAAATCTAAACCAAATCCCACATGTTTCAAAAGAATAAATAGAAAAGATGGTTGTTTTCTTGAAAATTCAACAAAATTGGAGGAACAATAAGTGGAGAAGAACAGGACAAATCGGTCAAATTTAATGAATTTTTTTTTTTTTTTAAAAAGAAATTCATGAAAGAGAAGACAGAGAAAGTGGTGAAAATTAAGGAAGACCTGGATTTTGGAACAATTAAGGAGTTTTTGAATGTCGTGAAGACGAACGACATCTCGATAGACATATTTGCAGATCTGCAAACGACGATGACTTTCATGCGACGAGGACGAAGAAGCAAGACAGTGTCTGCAAAAGGAATGATTGCAGTCTATACACAATACATTCACTTCGTTCTTCCTCAAATTCTCGTGCTCCTCACAGGACACAAAGAATTCCGTCTCAAGTAGCGTCCTTAACCAGTTCTTTATCACCTGCATCATCGTTTTCAAGAATCAAACTTTGGATCTTCCAAACAAAAGTAGAATCTATTTTTTCGTAATTTAGTCGAAATTAAATGACTCACCATTGATGAATTCGGAAGAATTCAACTAAGAGCAACGAAAAGGAAAGAGAGAGAGAGAGAGAGAGAGAGAGAGAGAAAAGAAGAAGAAGAAGAAGAAGAAGAAGAAGAAGAATTAAGAATTTGTATTTTTGTTTCTGTGAAGAAAGTTTTTTATTAGACAAAGTGAATATTTAAGAAAATAATATTGGAATTTTCTTAATGGGATTCTTATGGAAAGTGCAAAAATGAAAAGGAAAAAAAAAAAAAAAATAGAAAAGCCTTCAATCAGCTCTTGCTTTTCTTTCTCATACCGTCCAGAGTTCCAACCCTTATTAACAGAACAGGAGGCGGGAATCCCACACCTTGTTAGCCGTTCGATCTACACAATCCGAATGGACGGCTAAGATTAAATACTTGTCACTGTTGCGCACGGAGCGCCGTACGATTTTACAGTGGAAGTGACTCTTAATGGATGACACATTCTCCCGCAGACATGGCACCTTTTCCCGCCAATTTGACCTTAATTATCGGAAATGTTTTGAAAAGAGACAAACGCCAAACCCGTTTTTAATGGAAATGGAGGCGGTGCGTGCTCTTTACCAAAATTATTTATATTAATTTATTAATTTATTCAATTATTGAGGAGGGGGTCAAATATGTCTTTTTATGTTGTTTGGCGGCCGGTGGGGGAGATACAAGGAGAATTATCAAAGGTGTTAAAGTGAATTAGTGGCCTTGAAATGACTAAATTGCCCTTTTAGCATTTGGTGTATCAAAATTTATCAAGAAGAAAGCAAATTTGCTTTATGTGCACCAAAATTTATTAGAAATATTTGGAGAAGCTAAAAGGGGTCGGAAGAAATTGAAATTAACCAATTTGATGCAGAGATCTCTCTCACATATCTCTTTAATATTTTAAATAGTTTTGAAAAGCGTAGTGTAAGTGAAAGAGAAGAGATATGGATATCCTTGTATTTGAAAATGTAGTTCTATTGTTTTGCACTTATCTAAAAATTTTTGTGCTAAACAATTTCTTTTTTTTTTTTTTTATAAATTATCTTTTGGCTCTAGCGTAAAAGAAAAAATGGAGTAATATTTGTGTAGTCAAATGTTATACGATGAAAAAAGGTACCTTGTTCAACAAGTGCAGTGTTTCTGAATGCCAATCTTCAATCAAAAAAGTTGACGAAATGACATAAAGAACATTATTTACTTTTAAATGACATACAGAACATTATTTGTTATAGAGATGCATAATTTGGGATTTGATGTATTTGATAATCTCTGTTATAATAGAAAATTCAAATTCTAATCCTGAATTTAAATTATTTATTGAACTTTATAAGAGAGTGACACCTTTCATTTTATATCCTTAAATTCACAGACATTTTATTAACAAAAAAAGAGTTTTATATATGTACAAAAATTGATGTATTTATAATTTTTTAAAAGAGTAGATTATAATTCTAATAGTAAATCTAAATTATTTACTGGGTCGTATAAGAGAGGGGTATCTCATTTAGTAACTGTAAATCCACAATTTTTTTTTTTTTAAAAAAAGAGTTTTATTAATTATTATTGGGTAGATAAATATTTTTCCCTAAATATGGTACTAGATAAGTAATATGGTTAATTGTTAATTATTATTCAAATTAAAAAGGAAGCCGTGTAAAAATGCACCGGCAAACAATAAATGGACAATTGTCTTCTATTTTATAAAGTTTTACAAGTTCATTAAATGTTTATGCTTCCCATATTATGAACTGTCATGAATTTTGATGATACAGGGTCCAACAACCCATAAATACAAAGTTCATAGGTTGTCAAGGTGGCTAGACTTCTCGATCGCTCCTATACTTGGCTTGGCCATCCACTATCGGTATACTTTGCTCCTCCTACCTCCTGGTTATTCGATATATGGATTTCTCGATCTCTCAGTCGCTCCATCTCCTCACAAGAGTTCTCTCGCTTACCACATAAGTAATCTCCCATTGCACAACGTCTCCCCTAAAGCGAATCTAGGTCATGATTATCTAAAAAAGGAGATCTTTAATGAATTCAAACCTTCCCTAATGATATGAATCTCTCGTAATCTCACCCAATTCGGAAGGAAATTTCTACAATGGCTTAGATTTTCCTTAGCCCCAAAGAACTTTAAACCTATTGAAAGTCATTGACTGTGATCCCTATAATCTCAGAAGATTACCGATGGTGTCTCCACAAGATAAGTAGAGTTTCTACACTTCTTACTATGCAAGGGCAACACACTCAAATTTACACTCATCACACAGAGGCAACATAGGGTTATAATTCAGGTTCTCTCAATCTTTCATTCTCTCATTGCTCTTCTTGACTTGAGTGTCGGAATTTTTTTTATCGGAGCCATCTCCAGTAGGTTTTTTGTAAGCCTCCAATTCAAGAAAATCCAGTAGACACATCGGCACCAGATTCCTACTCGAGTCAGAAGATCCTTATTTGTGGAGTCAAAATTCGATTTCAACAAATTATATAAAGAATCCCTTTTCTCATTTTTTTTTTTGATTTGAAAGGAATATATACAAAAAAAAAGACTACACAGATACCAAGATAACCCTGAGATACCTGAAAAATCAGCAGGCCAACATGGCCTTACAAGCAAAGGAAACTAAGTCCCAGCCACAGCCAGAGAAAGGACTATGCTAGCAAAGGCCGCAATGGTACACGGAGGTAGACAGCGCTCTTCTACCCTCCTCTTATTCCTCTCCATCCAAATATAATAAATGCAAGCGCTAAGGAGGCATTTAAAGACTCTATTCCTTTGGAGGGGATGCCTTGTTGGGGAAAGTAGAATCCCACGAATTCCAAACCATGAGATAGGAAAGTTACTAGGCACATGTTGAGTTATCATCAATCGCCACACCTCTCTCGAGAAGGGGCATTGAAAGAAGAGGTGATTAAGGGTCTCTCTCCGACTGGTGCATAAATGGCATGTCGAAGAAGATGCAACTCCAATCCTGAAAATGTGATTGCTTGTCTGCAACCTCTCCATAAAAACAAGCCATACAATGAAAACGAAGCAAGGAATCACTCCTGGAAACCAAACAGATCTGACCAAGGAACGTGGCTGTAAGAACATCTGAGGTGCCACCATGCTGAAGCAATGGAGAACTCTCCACTAGAAGTGTTCGTCCATACAATCCTATCAAGACCAGTGGAAGGGAGATCAAATTTCGAGATATACTCTCGAATACTATCAAAAAAAGCTCACATCGATCTCGAAATTCGCTGCCCCTGAATATACTCCAACCAATGGGAGCTGAAAAATACATCCTGAATAGAGCAAGAGTCAATAAAACTAGACCTCTCCATAGCTTGTCTCCCCAAAACCTCTATCAAAGGGCCTGTAGAGTGCCAAGTGTTGTACCAGAAGGAAATACGACTACCATCACCCATTCTCCAAGCCACAAGCTCCCGAACTAAGTGCCGAAGAGAAAGGAGCTTTCTCCATAATCCAAGAGCATATATCCAGAATCCGAACATACCAGAAACTACAGCCTCAATTTCAATTTAGTCCCAAGTTCAACAAAAATAACAAATTTAGTGCATTAAATGGAGATACTTGGCCATTTTCATGTATAAAAATATTTAGAATATTTCATTGTATAATCTTAAATATCCTAAATTGAAATATTAGTTATGCTTTTTTTTTTAAAGGGTCTAAAACCTTATTTTCTATTGTATATATAGTCCTTTTTGTATCCCACAAAATGTAACATAATAAACTATTATTCTTCATATTATTATTATTTTTTATTATTTTAACAAGTAATATCAAAGCAAGATTCTATAGCAACTTCAACAGATTTGGGATTTATTTGTAAAAAGGTGCCACTTTTGATGGGGTGACAACAAGGTACAAAGATGAATCTAGCAACTGGGGCCAAGTACTTCATGTAATCATCCCACAATAAAACCTTAAGCCACAAGGGAAGTTTTGTAGTAGTTAATTAAGCTATTGTCCTTGGTTTTGATTCTATAAACTCGTAAGAGTCTTGTCTTAAGATTTCCAGTATGATTCTTCTTAGGAGGCTGTAATCATTCAACATGGGCTGCTGCTAACATGGATCTGATTAGCTTCTCTCTGTAAAATGAAGGTTCTTGTGAAGTAGCACGAAAAAGATAATTGTTGAGATCGGATTTGACTGCACAGGTAAGTTGATCTTTTGACTTGAACGAGAACCTGATTGTGATATAACCACTAGATCTTCTTAAAAGGAAACCTATAAAAACCCACTGGAGGTGGTTTCGGTGGAGGAAACTCTGACACTCAAGTCATAAAGAATAAAAAGGGAATGAAAGACTGAGAAAGTTTGGATAATAGCTCTGTGTTTCCTCCATGTAATGAGTGTAGAGTTAAATATATTGCGTATCTTTCATAGGTTGCCTCTGCTTGTCATATATAGTGTTTCTACATGGTAAGAGATATAGAAACTCTACTTATCTTGTGGAGAGATCATCAAAAATCTTTCGAGATTACAGAGATTATAGTTAAAGATAAAGAGTGGATTTAAAATCCAATAGACCGAGAAAAGTTCAAGTTGTCATAAAAATTCTCTATCTTATCAGAAAAGATTATGAGGATTTCCTTTCTTATTGGGAAAGATTACTCTTAGAATTAGAAGGGGTTCAAATCTTGAGTGATCATGATTTTGATTTACTCGACGGTAGGCTATTCATCGATAGGCTTTTTGGTAATAACTGAGAGAGTTCATCCAAGAGGTATGCGAATCAGGTAGTGGTCGAGAGGCATAAATGAGAGTACTTGAATGGGAGAGCGTTTGACTGAGAGCATGTTCGGTTGTTTTAGGTATTTGTCAAGAGATCCCCTTGGTGGTCCATAGGTTTCGTGATTATGGCCTATGGGCTTGGTAACCTCTGGACTTCATGGTAATAGGCTGTTAGGTCATGTATTATCATTTATCCCCCCACTCCTAAGCAACGTTAGGAGTAGGGGTTTAAACGATAAGAATTGGGGAATTCGAAAGGTTGTGAGGTGGAGCATTTTTCGTAAGCGAAAAAGATGCAGTAGTTGGACACGTTCAAGAATTGGATGAGGCACGGTGCATAAGCATTTAATGTGAGGCTTGCCACTTCAATCGCCAAGCATGTTACTTTTATTGCTACGAATCGTGTTTGATACGCTTTCTTTCATTATAAATAACAAAGGGGCAGTTGATGGAGTTTTGTCGGTTCATTTAGTGAGATGGGATTGCAGGCTTAGGTTTTGATTTATGAATGGTGAAGCTTATGAAAAACAGAAATGATGAGGGGTTTTGAGTCACAAATTTACTACGATATCGACGAGATTAGGAATGCAGTAATGGGGGATAATGACAAGAATCAGTTACTCATAGAGCCTAAAAGTTGGGAATATGAGAATAGAGATGATTTCAGAAGATTGTGGTAGAACTATCAATACAAGGCTCTATTAATAAGGAAACTATCGATACAAAGTTCCATCATGGTATTTGGAAACCCAATGTCATAATGGCTCAGTATCAGTGTTTTAGGGATCTTGCATTAGGTGGAGGCATCCTCACTTTGTTTTTGAAGAGTCCTTTGGAAGGTAGGGGTATTTCCATTCTAGCAACGGGAGGCTGATAATTCTTTTGTGAGGGTTTTCAAGCGTTTCTTGGGCCAAGGGTCAGTATAGGCTATACATTAAGAGCTCAGTCCACTTTCCGCGCTTATCATGCCAACATTAAGAGTGAGCAAAGGAAATATGGCCTGTGGGTGAGATGAGTAGGGAAATGAAATATACGAGGATAGGATGTGGAAGATGAACTTGGTCAATGAGGTGAAGAATAGGGGCATCAAGTTTCGTAATATTTTTCCACTGTAGGATAATCTTCCTTTTTCCTTGCCAATGTACTTTACTGTTCATGTATCTTGTGTTTCCCTCCTTTTAATGATGTACTTTATTCTGATTTGAATGAACTTTGCTCCCTTTGCATGTGTAATATATGAAAATTTGAATGAATTTGTTAAAATGGAATTCCCTCGTTATTACTATTCCACTGCTTTCACTTGTATAGATTCAGATCTATTGTATAGAGATTTTGATGAATGAATATAGAGCTTGCTTTCTTTGTCATTGAGATGTTCTCGTTGTCTTATTAATTGTATGCTAAAAGAACAATAGTTAGACTTTACTCGGACGTTAGGGTTTTTAGAGCTGAGAGGTGAGGAGCTATGTCTTGTTAAGGCTTGAGTGAAGCATCAAGTTAAGAGTGGATACAGAGCTTGTATGAAGCATAGAGTTGAGAGAGAGAGAGAGAGAGAGAGAGAGAGAGAGAGAGAGAGAGAGGGTACGAAACCTATATGAGGCGTAAAGCCAATAGAGTGGCTACCAGCCGCTCGGGAGTTACGTCCCATATATTGGGAGACTGAGAGGCGTATAGTTAAGAGATTGGGTGTGAAATGCATATGAGGCATAAAGCTGTGAGAGTGGTCGTCAGCTACTCGAGAGTTTCATCCTATATATTGATAGATTAAGCAGCGTAGAGCCAAGAGATTAGATGAGGGACCCATATGAGGCACACAAGAGTGGTTGCTAGTCGTTTGAGAGTTACATCCTGTATATTGACAGATTGAGAGGCGTAAAGCTAAGAGATTAGGCGTGAGTATCATATGAGGCGTAAAGCCTTGAGGGTCGTTGCCAGCCACTTGAGAGTTACATCCCGTATATTTGTAGATTGAGAGGCATAGAGCCAAGAGATTAGGTGCAAGACTCATATGAAGCGTAATATCGTGAAGTGGTTGCCAACCCGTTAGAAGTTACATCCTGTATATTGGCAGATTAAGAGGTGTAGATTCGAGAGGTTGGGTGCGGGGCCTATATGAGGCATAAACCTATGAGAGTGGTTGTCAGCCGCTTGGGAGTTATATCCCATATATTGTTAGATAGAGAGGCATAAAGTTGAGAGATTGGGTGAGCGACCCGTTTAAGGTGTAAAGTCGTGAGAGTAGCTACCAATCGTTTGGGAGTTACATGTCGTATATTTGCAAATTTAGAGGCATAAAACCGAAATAATAGGTAGAGAGAGAGAGAGAGAGAGAAGAGATAAACTAGGGACCTACGAGCGTAAGGGTCCAAACTACTCATGATTTATTAAGAGGATGACATTCTGTAAAAAGAATAATATTATTGCTAACAAGCGATAATATGACAAAGACTAAGACTAGGAGGGTGATAAAGATTACTGGTAGTGGATACACAAGTTCTTTGAGTTTCATGTTCTAGGTACAACAGCATCGTCTAGGTGGTTGAGACAATATGTTCCTAAATGGACTACCAAGCATACCAGGTATGTGCCTTCCCAGTTTGATGCAAGTTTACCTACCGGCTGAGGTTGTCATGCAGTCTCTACTCTCTGGAGGACCAAATCTCCTAGTTTATACATTCTGACTTTTGCCCTCCTATTATAGTATCGGGCCATTTGCTGTTGATAGGCTGCCATTCGACTGGACATGGTGTCTCGTAACTCTGGTAGGAGATCCAATTATTCATGTACCATGGGCTTATTTAATTCTGTTGATATTAGTCTACACGTAATGAGTGGATTCCTATTTCCATCAGGATGACTGCTTCACATCCGTAAGTTAAACTGAATGGTGTTTCTTCTATGACCATTTAGGGTGTAGTTTGATAGGCCCAAAGGATTCCATAGAGTTCGTCTACCCAACGACCCTTCCTTCATCCAGTGCCCTTTTAAGCCCTTAAATGATCGTTGGGTTGGTAACCTCGGTAAGGCCATTGGCTTGTGGGTAGGCAATAGAGGTGAAGTGATACTAGATCTCTAATTTACTACAAAATTCCCTAAAGGTTTTGTTATTGAACTGCTTGTCGTTGTCAGTGATGGGGATATGGGGTGGATTGAACCTGGTGATGATGGAGACCTACACAAAGGTTTGAATCTTTATGGCTATTATCTAGGCTAATGGTTCGGTTTCTACCCACTTGGTAAAATAATTTATGGCCATGATGAAAAACTTCTGTTGTCTAATAGCTTGTGGGAACGGTCCCAGTATGTCAATTCCTCATTGTGTGAATGGCCATGGGTTTGCGATTGGATAGAATTCAAATGATGGTTAATAAGGTACCGAGGAGAAATGCTGACATTTTTCGTACTTCTTGATGTAAGCCTTGACATCAATCTTCATGCTAGACTAGAAGAATCCTTAATGCAAAGCCTTATTGGCTAGATTTTAAGCGCCTAAATGGTTACCACAGGCCCCTTCATGAATTTCCCTAAGGACGTAATTCCCTTCCCTAGGTGTCAAGCATTTGAGGTAAGGGTACGTGAAGGACTTTTTGTAAAGGGCCCAATTGATGATGGCGTAATACGAGACCTTGCATTTGATCTTTGCTGTATCTTGTGGTGAACTTGGCAACTAACCATCCCTCAGATAGGTCTGGATGGGATCTTTTTAATTCGGTGAGTTATCTGTCACTAGGATCTGCTCTGATTCATTAATACTTGGGTATTGGAGGCTCTCAACATAGACAATTTGACTGGTGGCCATTGAGTTTGAACTAGCAAGTTTGGAGAGCATGTTAGGTTAGACATTCTCAGATCTGGGAATTTGTTGCATGTTGACCTTGTTGAACTCGCTTATCTACTCCCAAAATTTGAAGAGATACTTCACAATCATTGGCTCTTTGGTTTCATACATTCCCTCAATTTGCTTGGCCACCAGCTAGCTGTTAGTAAAGACCTAGATGTCCTCAGCTCCCAATTATAGTGAGATCCACAATCTTATTAAGAGTGTTTCATATTTGGCTTGGTTATTAGCAGCTTGGAAACCAAAGCGGAGTGCAAACTCTGTTATAAAGTCATCGGAACAAATTAGAATGAGTCCAGCTCTATTCCCTACTGAGTTGGAGGAGCCATCCATATGTAAGGTTTATATCAACGGCAAGAGTCCCTCTGGATGGTCATCGGTTGCTTGTTCAGTGAGGTTTAGGAGCATATACTCGATGATGAAATCAGCCAGGGCCTAACCTTTGATGGTAGGTCTTGGTTGGTATTTGATGTCAAATTCACCAAACTTGATGCTCCATTTAATAAGTCAACCTGAGATGTCTTTTTTTTTAACAAGGTTTGCTTTAAGGGCTGGTTGGTTAGAACCATGATTGTATGTGCTTGAAAATATGGTCGGAGGCGCCGAGCAATTGTAACGAGAGTGAAAGCTACCTTCTCGATAGGCCTGTAATTGATTTTTAATTCTCAAAGTACTCGGTTGACATAGTGTATGGGACTTTGTACAATGACATCTTGCCTTACTAGTACAGAACAAAGGGATTGGTCAAAGATAAACAGATAGAGGTAGAGTTTCTTATCAAGGATGGGTCGAGAGAGCAGTGGAGGAGATGAGAGGTATTCCTGGAGCTTGTTGAACGCTGCCTGACATTCTGATATCCATGTGAATTTTAGAGGCTTTTTCAGTGCGTCAAAGAAGTGCTTGTGCCTCTTTCCTATAAAGCTCCTTGGTGTCGCAATCTGCCCCATGAGGCGTTGTACCTCCTTTAACATTCTAGGCGGTGCCATATCTAGGATGGCCTGGATCATTTTGGGATTGGCCTCAATTCCTTAGTGAGTGATTACCAATCCTAGAAACTTGCTTGAGGTGATGCCAAAGGTACACTTGGTAGGGTTCAGCTTCATGTTGTAGTGCTCCAATGTCTGGAATGTCTCTTTAAGATTTGCTACGTGGCCTTTTGCGCTAGTGCTCTTGACAAGCATGTCATCGATATATGCTTTCACGTTTCTATTGAGCTACTTACTAAAGACCATGTTGACTAATTGTTGGAAGGTTGCTCTTGTATTTTTTAGGCTAAAAGCATGACTTTATAAAAGTATGTGTTGAACTCTGTGATGAAACTCATTTTTTCCTCATCTTTTGGGTTGATGCATATGTGATAGTGGCCGAAGTACATATACATGAAGCTTAAGAGCTAATCGCCTGATAAGTTATCTACAAATTTGTCAATATTGGGAAATGGAAATCTATCTTTTGGGCATGCTCAGTTGAGGTCAGTAAAATGAATACACATTCTCCATTTGCCGTTTGTCTTTTTCATCAGGACCATGTTTGCCAACCTTTAGGTATATTTTACCTCCCGAATGAAGTTCACCGATAGGAGCTTTTGCATTTCTTCTTGTATTGCTTGCTAGCATTCGTATGCAGAAACCCTCTTCTTTTGCTTAACAAGCTTGCAGCTAAGGTCTATTGTCAACTTGTGCACAATTACCCAGGAATGTATTCCCGACATGTCTTTGGGTGACCACGTGAAGACATTAGAGTGTCATCGCAAGCATTTGACTATAGCTTCTCAGATTTGTGTGAGTAGGTGGGCTTCAATTTAAATAGTTTATCTAAATACATTCGAGATCAGAACCTCAGACACCTCTTCATCGGGTTTTGGTTCAGCAATTTGCACGATGTCATCTTTGAGTTTAATGGTTTCTATAGAAAAGTTCTTCTTTTCTTCTTCTGGCATTGAGGTGCTCAAGGGTTCGAGATCACAGTTGAGTTTCTTGATATCGAGGGATGTCCTAAATTTAATCCTCATGTGTCTAGTGCTTTAGCAGAGCTTCCAAGCTATCAAGCCTGGGGCAGTCCAAGATGGCATCATAGGGAGATAGTAGTTTGACTACATTGAAGATGGTTATGGTGGTTGCATGGCTAGACGACGTTCCCAGGGTTTCCAGGAGCGAGATAACACCTTCTAAGTATAGCCACTCATCGGAGATCCATTTCAAAGATCTAGCATGAGGTTGGATATCTACTTGGCTGAGACCTATTCGTTGAAAGGCGTCCCAATGGAGGAGATCGCAACTTACCCCTTGGTTGATGAAGATTCTTCTTATGACATATTGGTCTAAGTTGGTGGTGATAACCAATGGGTCATGTCGAACTAAGTTGTTTTCAGGTAGTTTATCATCTTCGAATCCAATCATTGATCTTCTTCTTTTTGTCCTTCTTTGGTATATATGGTGAGGACCTCCTTGAAAATGAGTTTTCTGTTTCTCGAGGTGCTGGTGTGTCGAACATGCTATTTTAATTAGCTTTACTAGGGGAGTTTCCATGCTTGAATTCTCTAACAATAATAACGATAATCACGAAGATAAGTAGGGGAGTATCGTACACTGGTAGAACAACATTGTTTGGGTGGCTCACAATGAGAGATCTTGTGGTAATTGAGATGAAATGTAACAATCAAATTCAATAAAAGGGAAAATATAGCCATTTGTGGTGGCATGACTCAAAAGAAAGAAAAATAGAATGTGTGTAAATTAGGAGAGGCGGGATTAGGGTTTGTAATGGAGGATAACGGAAATGTAGATGATGATTATAATCGGTACAATAGAGATAGGAGAAGACAGAGAGTTATTGAGAGAGAAAGAGATAGAGAGAAGCAGAAATAGAAACAGAAACAAAAATTAAGGGAGAGAGTAGAAATAGGGAGAGGGATGATAAATCAACTATCAAATTTTATTCCTTTTCCTTCTTCCTTGCACCTTGCTTCTCAAACAATTAACCAATCTAATTACTTTTTGTTAATTTGTTCCAACTACTAACTACACTAATTAACTAAACTAATGATGTTGCTTCTCAACTAATTAACCAATTTAACTACTTTTGGTTAATTTGTTCCAACTATTAACAACACTAACTAATTAAACTAACTAATTCCCAACTAACTATTACATTCAAATTTAGTTCACTAGTTGTTATATGAAATTAACTCTTTGATCGAATTCCTTAATGTCAAACATTGTTGAAACTATTGCAAATCTGTGCTCAAACACCACTTATTAAAATAAACAAAATAATATGAGCAATACAATTGTTTATTGTATTACATTTTTAGGTTATACCAGAGAATATTTTGATCAGTGTTTAACATATTGTACACATTTAAACATATTATGCAAGATTTTTTGTTATTAACAGTAATAAAAAATGTAATAATATGACATATTTATCTTGCGCCATTGACAAAGTCATAGTGTCTTCCCACACTTAAGCACAACTTTTGTGATTGTCTGAATTCAATCTAGGTCCCTCCAATCTGTAATATTAATGTAACTCTAATAATGATGGGTATAACAGTTACAGAACCTCTTAAGTAGAGAGAGAGAGACCAAGAGCCCTATCTTATAAAGTGGGACCCTTTCCCATCATGAATCTTAGAGGTAAGCAAAAAGTCAGATAAATGAAGAGTTTTCCATCATGATAGGCCTCTTGTCTTGCTCCAAAATATTCTTATAACTGCCTATTAATATCCTTTTACTCATCTATCTCTTTAATTGAGAACATATTAATGTTAGAAAAAAAAATCAAAAATTAAGTGATCGGCCACTTAGTATTCTACCATTCCCCCACTTGGACAAATGAGCATGATATAGATAGACAATACAAATTTAACGGTGGTCACAAATAATATGATCATGTCTACCCTACATAGTTATTAGAATAAATCATGATAGTTGTATGCCAAATGATGTACATACTCTCTTCAATGTACTACAACTCTAATAACAAATTAATATAAACTCATTGAGGAAGAAATAAACAAAGAAACAATAATGTTCAAATTAATGGTTCGAATCAATCATTTCCTAAATAATATTTCATACTACAATATGCACAAGAAATAGGAAATGATATATTATCAACTATGTATCCAAAACAAGCAAGCATTTGTTCAAAGACAACAAGACCCATAGAACAAACATGTTCAAAAAATTTTTAGGCACCAGAACTTCTGTTAATGGGTTTGCAAGCATCATATCAGACCTTATATGCTCCAAGGACACCTTTTTCTATAGGATTCTTTCTCGAACAACACGATATTTCAGTTCAATGTGTTCAGATTTACTAGAGCACTTGTTATTTTTGAGAAGAAATTAGCATTAGAATTGTCACAGAATATTGTAATAGGCCTAGATATAGAATCCACAATTTTAAACCTGTTGATAAATGTACACGTAAGGGCATTTTACCTAAGGTAAAAATTTTATTTTGAATTTTAAATGGGAATGAAATAACTCCCATTAACCCGTAACTTCTTCCCCTATTTTAGTGCAACTTTCATTCTACGTGAAAGTGTTTGATTTTCCCTTCCAATTGTGAGTTAGTAATATTATTGGAAACAAAATTGAGATTCTTCTTTGACTTGAGAGAATAATCAAGATCTAGGTTTTTGATCATTCTATTGAGAGAGAAATTTTCACTATTGTATTTTTGAGAGAAAAATACACTATTGTGAGGGTTACAAAATTCCGAGTAGGGAATTTGTGTTATAGCGATTTATTCACCGGATTAAGAGTTACGATGTCGAGGGATTGCGGTGGTAGTTTGATTTGTAATTATCACCTCGACTGTGAGAAAGATCAAATCAGAGTTCGTGACTCCTGGGGTTTCGAGTATTGCCCATTGAGGTATACCCAAA
Source organism: Dillenia turbinata (assembly GCA_037126225.1). NCBI lineage: Eukaryota > Viridiplantae > Streptophyta > Magnoliopsida > Dilleniales > Dilleniaceae > Dillenia > Dillenia turbinata. Next base: position 13,887,448 of record JBAMMX010000011.1, read on the forward strand.
ACCCTAATTCTTTTATGATTCCAAAAATTTTGAGTATGCTTTTGCTGCGTGATAGAGTCACCATTTTTTAACATTGGTATCAGAGCATTGTTAGACTTATTTTAAAATAAATTTTCGGAATAATTTTGAGTATAAAAATATAGGGTATAAAATTTGGGATTCGGATCACAGATGAGTTTCATGAATCCGATTATACCACGTTGTTACCCATGTCACATAGATCACGAAAATAGTTTTTTTTTTTATAATTTTCTGAGTACATTTAGACCATGAAAATTCCTGTTGAAATTCTTGGCCATGAATAGAGACCGAGACCATTAAACTCCAGATTTGTCGAGATTTAGGACAAATCGATGCATGAAAATGGTAGATACAATTTCCTGAGATCATGATCTACGTTTTCGTATGCATTTTGTATGTTGATATTACCGGAAAGTGGAGTTTCAAAATTGGCCGCGAAGGGCCAGAATTTTGGACTCAAAATATATCAAGATTAGGGTGCGATTATTCCAAAAACCAAGTCAAGAATGGTTGGAATAAGAGAAATTAAAGATTCCTTAAAAAATCCAGTGAAAACAGGGCTAGAAAAGTGGTTTTCCGGTAGCTGGGTCGAAAGAGCCGGTTACATGAACCGTTGGGCGAAGAAGACCCAACCCGGATCCAAGTCTCGTACGCATCACGCGCGCGGCAGGTGCATGGCATACAAGAAAACAAGTGCGTGGGGTTCACGCGCGCTGAGGCACGTGAGCTCCCAGAGTCCGGTCGGGTCGGTTCCGGCCCGAATCCAGACCCAACCTGCGACCCCGAACCAAATACGGGTCCGACCTGCTCCCGCGCCCACGACCCGGAACCCAACACGATAGGTGGGTCCATGCGTGTAGGTGCGTGACCCACGCCCCTGCGCGTTTGGCGTGTGGGCATGCAGGCACGTGAGGACGCGCCGCTGACGTGTGGCAGCGCATGGACCCTCCCTATGGCGCATAGGCTTGCCCAGAAATTGAATTTTTTCAATTTTTGAGAGTTTTATGCCAAAAATATGGCTAATTGTGGGATTTTGTGTGTCGAATTCTAGTCCAAATGATGAGATGCAATCCCAAATTATTGTGTATGGTGTCCGTTGACTCATATGCTCGTCTTGGGGTTTATAATCGAATCATTTGGGTCTTGATGATTCGTAGAGTGCAGAAAATTATGATATTAAACATCAATTGTCACTAACGTCTCTCTTTTCTGTGTGATAGAGACATGACTGTAACAAAAACTGTCATTTTGGATCTCGTGAAGAGAGACAAGCTGAACGGTGACAACTATGAGATATGGCACCGGAAAGTTCAGTTCGTCTTTAAGGAACAAGAACTCGGGGGGTTCTTAAGCACGAGATGGTGGACTCCACGGAGGGTACCACTGCATAGATAAGATGGGATCAGGAGGTATATCGTGGTTGGAAAAAGAAGGATGGCCAAGTTAGGGTGATCCTTCTTAGCAGCATGCACGATGAGCTGATCCCGGTATATGAGTAGTATCCTATTGTGATGTCGGTTTGGCTTACTCTAAAAGAGCATTACGGCTCCTGGTCAATTCCTAAGTTGAGGATGCTGACCTATAAGTTCATCACGTACAAGAAAATGCCCGATCACACTATGAACCAGCATTTGATGCATATATCGAGTATGATTGCCTCTCTGAAGAGTATGGGGGAGCCTATGTCTGATGAACTTCAGGTACTGGGTGTAATCCAGTCTTTGCCTAACTCCTGGGATGTGGTTAAGATTTATCCCATACACACTGAGAGTATCCATACTTTCATGGATGTGAATAGGCATTGTGAGCGCGAAGAGAAGTGCCAGGAGGTGGCTAGGTCTATTTCAGCTCATGCTAACATCGCGGAGTCGAATAAGGGCTCCAGAGGCATAAGCGCAAGTGGTGCAAGCATGAGAAGAAGGCCAAGGGACAAGGCAAGAAGAAATAATCTACCAAGACCGACGACAAAGGGCAGAAGCGCAAGAAGAATGAGCTTGATAAGAACAAGGTCCAATGCTATGTGTGTGGCAAGCATGGGCATTTCGCATGCGAGTGTGGAGAGTGAAAGGTACGTCCTTCTTCTTTACATGGTTTGAGTTATGTGTTATCTAGTGTGATGATCGCTAACTCTTCTCCTTTATGGGTTGTAAACTCAGGAGTCACAGACCATGTACCTCGTGACAGGAGCACGTAAGTAGAGTTTTGCCGTTTGAGTCCCCATGCGAGGAGGCTATATGTGGGGAACAGAGTACTTGTGGAAGTGAAAGGGATTGGCACGTGCAAATTGATGCTGCGAAGTAACCAAGTCTTATATCTTTATGATGTTTTGTATGCTTCTGGGATTTGACAGAATCTCGTGTCTGTTCGATGTCTAGATCAATTAGGATATTCTGTTTTGTTAGGAAGTTCCAGAGTTTCTGTTTATAATGACAGTACTTTGATTTGTTCCAGTTTGGTCCATGAGCGATTCTATGTACTGGATTCGATTCCATTTTATGATAATTTTTCTTCATTTTCTATTGTTTTTGCATCTGATAGTGTAGTGGATGATATGATTGTATGGCATAGTAGACTTGGACACATAGGGCAAGAGAGAATGGGCCAGTTAGTTATGAGTGGCTTATTGGGTCCGCTAACCAAGGTCGAGTCGCCCTTGTGTAAGTTTTGCCTAGCGGGAAAAGCAACAAGAAAACCATTTGGGACAGCAATGAGAGCTGGAACTTTATTGCAGTTGGTCCATTCTGACATTTTGCGGACCTATGAATGTAAGAGCCCAAAATGGAGCCACGTATTTTATTACGTTTATAGATAACTACACGCGTTTCGGTTACGTCTATCTGATTTCACACAAGTCTAAGGCACTAGAGTACTTCAGGAGGTTTATTAACAAGGTTAAGAATCAGTTAGACTTGAGGGTTAAAACTCTCAGAACCGATCGGGGGCGCGAATATCTATTTGAACAGTTTAAAGAGCTCTGTTTCGAGAGAGGCATTACGAGACAGCTGACTATTCCTGCTACTCCTCAGCAGAATGGAGTAGCTGAGAGAAGGAATAGGATTCTGTTGGAGATGGTAAGGTCGTTGATGGCACAGGCCAATTTACCTATCTCCCATTGGGGGGATGCGTTATTGATTGTCGCCTACGTCCTTAACTGTGTTCCAATGAAATCCGTAGTCAACACCCCATACGAGTTTTGGATAAGGAGGCAGCCTGACCTTAACCATTTGAGGCCATTGGGTTGTGCCGCGTATGTTTATGATTTCTCGCATCAGTACAGCAAGTTAGGCCCACGAGAAAAGAAATGTATTTTTATAAGATATTCTGAGCACTCCAAGGGATATGTGTTCCTAGGAGAACATACGGACGACACTGTCACTGTGATTGAGTTTCGTAATGTCATGTTCCTCAAACATGATTTCCCTAAGAGAGGAGAAATCGATCGAAATTACACTTTCTATGAGATGGATGAGCCTAGTAGCTCAGTTGGCCCCAACGGCGGGACTCAAAAGCCTGTTATGGATCTTGGTTTTAGTGGGAGCAGTTCATCTGAAAGCGTGGAGGCTCTCCCTCCTTGTAGGAGTGGTCGAGGACGTGTACCTCATCGTCATTTCCCGATTGAGGATGAGATCCTCATTATGACTCCTAAGGACGATGAAGAGCCAAGGACATTCAGGGAGGCTCTCAAGGGTCCAGCAAAGGACTAATGGTTACAAGCCATGGAGGAGGAAATGGAATCAATAAGAGTCAACGGGGTCCGGGACCTAGTTGACTTACCTGTGGATAGAAAGGCTATTGGGAACAAGTGGGTTCTTAAAATCAAAAAGAAAGGTCGACGGATCGATCGAGAGGTATATGGCCCGTCTGGTAGCCAAGGATTACACGTAGACAAAAGGCATTGACTACGATGTGATTTTCTCCCAAGTAGTCAAGTTTACATCTATCCATTTACTTTTGGTGATTGTTGCTAGTATAGATCTGGAATTACACTAGATGGACGTTAAGACCGCTTTTCTTAACGGGAGTTTGGATAAAGAGATCTACATGGAACAACCCCCTGGGTTTATTCTAGTAGGTCAGGAGGATAAGATCTATAGATTTTGAAAGTCGATATACAGCCTAAAGGAGTCATCCAGGCGGTGGTACTTAAGATTTCATGAGGAGATGATATCTTACGGTTTTACAATTATCGAGGAGGATCATTGTGTCTATCTGATTCGTTCTGATAATTCTTTTGTGATCCTGTCGTTGTATGTGGATGACATAATATTGGTCGGGAAAAACATTGAGTATCTAATGACCATTAAAGTATGGTTGTCATCTAGCTTCGACATAAAGGACATGGGTGAAGCTAAATTTATCCTCGAAGTTCAGGTCTAAAGGAATCGCTCGAGAAAGACGTTGACTCTCTCATAAGAGACCTATATTAGAAAAATTCTCGAGCGCTTTGGGATGAGTGATTGTAATTCCATAGATACTCCAATCACTAAAGGTGACGGCCTGAGCTTGGAAATGTGTCCTAAAACTCAGGAAGAAGTGAGGAAAATGAGTAATGTACCGTATTTCAGTGTAGTGGGAAGCCTAATGTACGCAATGTTGTGTACAAGACCAGACATATGTTATACATTTGGTCTGGTGAGCAGATATCAGGAAAATCCTAGAAGGGGTCACTAGAGAGCAGTGAAAATGATTTTTCGATATCTCAAGAGAACTGTAAACTTCTCCTTATATTACGGAGGAGACGATTTGAGCCTTGTGGGTTATTCAGACGCCGATTGGGGAGGCGATTTGGATAAGTACAAATCGATATCAGGTTTTGCTTTTTTGCTCAATGGTAGGGCCATCTCGTGGAGCAGTAAAAAACAAACCTGTGCTGCTCTATCTACGATGGAGACTGAGTTTGTGAGTTTGTGGCTTACTCAGTTGCAGTTCAGGAGAGTGTTTGGTTCCGGAGATTATTGGATGACTTAGAGATTATAGTAGATAGTTGGAGGCCAGCAATGATTTATTGTGATAATCAGGCCACTATCGCTTACACTCGAGACCCTAAGTGTTATAGTAGGACCAAACACATTGACACCAGATACCATTTCGTGAGAGACATCATCAAGAAGGGTGAAGTGACCGTCAAGTATATTTCTACACACAGTATGGTAGCTAACCCTTTCACCAAATCCATCTCTAGAGACTCCTTTTTAGGGTATAGGGAGTCATTGGGTTTGGTTATTTATTGACATTTCTCATCTTGTACTACTTTTGACGACATTGATGCTTATTGACTTTTTTATATATATGATATTATGTATTATTCAGTCACACTTGTGTTATATTTTAATTAATACACTTACTTTTATTACCATATATATGCTCTATGATGTAATAATAGATATGTCAGGCAGACGAGGTCGACCCTCTCACACACATCTCTAGCTATGAGTAAGCGAGGATGAGACGGTTTCTAGCTGTAAGAGGCTTTGAGAGTAGCCATACTAGAACATAAGTCGCCCTGATTCGTGTTCAGGATAAAGTCATATGCGATATGACTGATATGGACGTACCTACATTTATGTTGTCTATTAATAGCCAGGTTTGAGATCTCAGATATCACTTCCAATCTGTGAGATTGTCTCTGAGGTACTCTCTCTGAGATCTGTAGGTAAAGTCTTACGTGTAAATTGAGTTCCATACCTGCACAATGTTAGAGAAATTTCACATATGCCTTTCGAGAGATGAGAGAATAACACTGTGGCATGTGTTTGATACCATGTGTGATAAGATGACTAGGGATAATGGGAGTTATTTTGCATGAGACAATAATCTGACATGTATCCCTCAGCCCTATTGTATGAGATCCGAGATCCATTGGGTGGTATTTCTAGTACCCTTATTACTTTCGGCTGTCTTTTGAGGTCCTGATTCAGTGTTTGCTATTTTAGTCTGTTTACCAATGATCCGGAAGATAAATTGAGATCTGAGGGATAGGTTTAGGAAAGCAGCTGAGTTGAGACTGATAGATTCGAGTTTGGGAAAAGGAAGACCAATTGACATTGCATCATTGTGTTGTGTTCACCGACCGGTCTTTTATGTTCATCCATGTAGGGATTTGAACATAATAGTGAATACATAGTCAAGCGATTTCTGGGGATTACTTTCGATGAAGAAAGTAACTCGATGGATATAATTAGTCTTGGATCTAGGGTACATGAGCTGTATTTTTTATACTAACGGTGACTACTCGATTATCTTAATAGGTATATCGAGAAGTCTTTTTGTTTACAGGTGTATTCGCTAGTCGCACGACATCCAACTCTGTATGAAAGTCCAGTATGGTGATGTGAAGAGATCACATGAGTTGTGGTTTTGTGATGATCATAAAATGCTCTCATGTGCAAGTGTGAGATGTTGGTAAATGCCCACGTAGGGGCATTTTACCTAAGGTAAAAATTCTATTTTGAATTTTAAATGAGAATGGAATAACTCCCATTACCTATAACTTCCTTCCCTATTTTAGTGTGACTTTCCTTCTACATAAAAGTGATTGATTTTCCCTTCCAATTGTGAGTTAGTAATATTATTGGAAACAAAATTGAGATTCTTCTTAGACTTGAGAGAAAAATCAAGATCTAGGTTTTTGATCATTCTATAGAGAGAGAAATTTTCACTATTATATTTTTGAGAGAAAAATACACTATTGTGAGGGTTACCAAATTCCGAGTAGGGAATTTGTTTTACAGCGATTTATTCACCGGGCTAAGAGTTGCGACGTCGTGGAATTATGGTGATAGTTCGATTTGTTTTTATCACCCCGACTGTGAGAAAGATCAAATCAGATTTTGTGGTTTTCGGAGTTTCGAGTATCGCTCATTAAGGTATACCAAAACCCTAATTCTTTTATGATTCCAAAAATTTTGAGTATGCATCCACTACGTGATAGAGTCACCATTTTCTAACAAAACCCTTCAATGAAGTTCTGTAACCAGATTACTTGAGAAGCATTTTCATGACATGCTACAAATTCTACTACCGTTGTAGAAGTAGCAGTAATAGTTTGTTTAGCACTCCGTGATATAGTTCCATTAGCTAAAATGAAAATATAACCAGAGGTAGATCTCATATTATCCACATAACCCATAAAATTTGAATTTAAATCCAACAATTTTGAGATGATCACTATGTTTATATGTGAGCATTAGGTCTTTGGTACGTTGAAGATATTGCATCACCTTTTTAGCAATGATCCATTGATCAAATTCTGGGTTACTCTCCATTTTACCAAGCATTCCAACCGCAAAACTAATATCATGGTGGATGCAAGTTTGAGCATATATTAAACTTCCTAAAGGTGAGGCATATGGAATATTTTCCATTTTATATCTCTCTATTTCATTTTGAGGACATTAACTTTGACAAAATTTATCACATTTAACAATAGGGCATAGAGTTGCTAAACAATTTGCATTTGAAATCTTTCAAGAACTTTGCTTATATAAGTCTTTTGAGATAGATCTAGTAATTTCTTAAATTTATCTCTTTGGATCTCAATTCCTAACACAAAAGATGCATCTTTTCATCTATTTCATCTTTTAAGCGGTTGGAATGCTCCCAATTTTTATAATTGGTCATATCAAGTTGTGTGCTTTCAGGAGTGAGAAGCGGCGGTTCATCAATCTGGGGACATAGGTCCAAATGGGCAAAACCTAGTGTTATACGTACTTGGTCACACAAATAAGAGAAATTGGACCCAATCAATTTTAAATTATTAACAATAATTCTTGAAAATGAAGATGAAGTAATAGCTGAAACATAATAAACAAACCATAAGATATAACATAAAAAAGTAATCAGGTGCATCATCGCATTTTACCTTTGGGTTAGAGAATGATATGTTAGTGATTTAATCCAAAAATGAGAAACAGTTATTCGTTTATAAAATCTTAATAGAGATATCATATTCCTTTAGATAATACAATAACTCTCTTATGATTACAGAATTAAAATATCTTTGGATAATTTTCAAGATCTATAATCACGATATACAATGGGTACAAATAATCATTAAATAAACTTGACAATTAGGCCACTTTGGTGACACTAATTGATCATTTCTTGGATATTTATGAAGATTTTTGGGCCAAAAAAAAATTTATATAGGATTAAGACAAAATGAGTCTTTTATCTTATCAACAAAATTTGCAAATACTATAAAATTTCATCAATGATAATAATTTATTCACAAATATTATAAAATTTCATCAATGATAATAATTTATTTATTGTTAAACCAATTTTGCAAATAATATCATAATAAATAACAAGAAGTTGGGTTTGGATTTTCATAAAACGCCCGAAACATATAAGGTGTGGTATAAATAAAATTTCAAAGTAAAATTCTTACAACATACAATGCTTTATAGAACTACATCTGACATTATTTATTATATCAATCATCATATATCAATAAAAAAATTTTACAAATTTTGTGATAGTCCAAAAGATCAAAATAGCCTATCTATGCAAATAAGATAAGTCCACTTTACAGGTTCATAAAATTTCTTTTTTTTATTAATATTCTAATTACTATCAAATAAATTCTAAATTAAAATTCAGAAAAAGCAGCTTCAAAATTATTCGACATTAAATATGAACAAATCTATCTTATGTCCAGATGTAGAAAAAAACAAGGAATAATAACAATAATTTCTCATTTATGATTCTCTTAATAATTCTAAGTTATACAACAATAATCACGCTTAGATTACGAACATTATTCGGCTAGATTAACATAATCATAATCCAATTTGTTACAATTATTTGATTCGCAAATCAATAACCTCAACATCATTCTAATACCAAATGTTTAACATATTATGTACATGTAAATATATTATGTAGGATTTTTGATTATTGACAATAAATAAAAAATATAATAATATGACAAACTTACTTTGGGCCATTGACGATAATTGTAATGTCTTCCCACACTTAAGTATGGCTTTTGCGATAGCCTGAACCCAATCTAAGTCCCTTCAATTTGCTAGTCCACGCTCTCTAATCTTCCCTTTCCTAACTTTCTTTATGACTTTAATTTTGATGGACATAACAATTGTGGAATCTCTTGAGTGAAGAGAGTGACCAAGAGCCTTATTTCATAGAGTGAGACCCATAGGAGTCTTAGAGATAAACAAAAAGTCAGATAAATGAAGAGTCTCCCGTCATGATAAGCCTCTCATCTTTCTCCAAAATATTCTTGTAATGTCTCTTAATATCATTTCATTAATTTATCTCTTTAATTGAAAAAATATTAACGTTAGAAAAAAGTTGAAAATTAAGTGATCACATGGCCACAAAGTATTAAGTATTCTAACATTTATAAGTTGTTTGGTAATTTTAATTTTAAAAATAAATTTATTTGATAGTTTTTAAATAAAGTTAAAAGTAAAAAATTAAAAATTAAAAGTAAAAAGTAAAAGTTAAAGAAAAAAAGAGGATATGAGGGTAAATGAATTTATAATATGGATATATTTGAGATTTCATATCCTTTAAGTGGGGGTATAATAGGAATAAAAAAATAAAAAACTAAATTTAAAAAAAAAAAAGAGAAACAAAAACTCCTCCAAGAAGTTTTTGTTAAAACTCTATTTCCTTCATTAAAAAAAAAGTTACTTTTTTTCTAAGAGTTTCTTTAAAATAGTGTTTGGTAGATCTTCTCATTAAAAGGAGAAGATAAGCCAAAAAAAAGCTTTACCAAATAGGTAGTATATCTAGAAATCACACAAGAGAATATTCTAAATATTTTTATATTTGACAACTATTAAGTAATAGGAGCTAAATGCCGATGATCGCTCTGTGAATAAAATAAAATATATAAGTGTTTGCAATTTCTCCCGCCTTTTTTTTTGACTTTGACACCGTAAATTCAAATTCACACGTAAAATATATATATATATATATATATATATATATATATATATATATATATATAGAGGGAGAGAGAGAAAAAGGAAAAATTACTTGCATTAAAAATTCTCCTTCTTTGTGATTCTTAAATAGAAAATTACATAAAACCCACAATCATTTAGCCAATTTGGATATCGTCAACCTTGTATTTAAAAACTGACAATTAATTATCTTGTAGTTTTGGCTATTTCGTAGATAAACTCCTATCGTTAATTAATTAAAAAGGTATGAGAATATATTATATGTAAATCATCTAAAAACTCTAAAAACCTCATTTATATCTTAATTTGGTAATTAGAACACTTATTCTCTCCCAATTTGTGTCCTATAAAATATATTATGTATATGTTAAAAATTATCGAATTAGGGAAATATATGCTCTGCCGATCAAATTAACATTTAAATCGGAGTTTTTAGAGTTTTATGTGATTTATATTTATTAATTTTGTTGTTCAATCAACAATATGGGGATAACGAGTGAATAATTCAGACCATAAATAGTTAATTTTGTTGTGAATAATTGCACTTTACACATTGTATTAGTCACATTTTTGACTAAGGGGACAACAAAGTTAAAATTTCTATTAAATTTTTAATTATGAAATTTCAAAAATTCCAAGGGAGAACTGTTTTTTTTTTTTTGGGTAAAATTTCTATCATTTTTCGTTATCCCATATTTGAGCTCCCCACTCTCTCTCCTCTTAATTGATCTTTTTCTTTCTTTCTAGTAATTGAACTCTCTTAAATACTATCTTTCTTTCTTTCTCTCTCTCTCTCTATCTCCATCAATCTTTGTGTCTTTCCGCTCTCCCTCTTTCTCTTTCTCCCGCGCTTAATCTCCTAATCAATTTCTCTATTTGTGTTAGTCTCGTTCTCTCTTTATATGTCTCTCTTTCTCTCCCTTAATTTCTCCATATATCTCTTTCTTTTCTTTTCCTTTCTTTGTCTTGATCACTCTTCCTCTTTTCATTTTTTCTCTCTTATTTGATCTCTCTATAAATTCTCTCTTTATTTTTTTTTTCTCTCGGTGAATCTCTATGTTTCTTTTTCTTTGTCTTATTCTCTCCCAAATTCCGTTTCTCTCGATCTCTCTTGTATCAATTAATTTATGAAGATTGACTAATGAAACCCAAAAGTTACCATTCAATTGATCAGTTCATGTACACACTATTCTATGTTTATAGTCCTCTTCTTCTTGTTCTCCTTTTTGTTGTTGTTATTGTCGTTATTGTCGTTATTGTTATTGTTGTTGTTCTTCTTCTTCTGATGTGCTCTTATAATTTTTTTTTCTGCTTATGTAATGAGAGAAGTTGGTTTCTATTTCCAAGACTTGAATGCAAGTTTGTTCCTTTGGTTGTGCAAGGGCATTGATGGTAAATTGAGCATAGGAAATTGATCAAGACAAAGAAAGGAAAAGAAAAGAAAGAGATATACAGAGAAATTAAGAGAGAGAAAGAGAGACATATAAAGAGAGAGAACGAGACTAACACAAATAGAGAAATTGATCAAATCTAAATCTTCTATTCTAAATGCTAATTCAAACTCTTGTATATTTCTCTGGGTAGACAGGGTAATTCTAATAAATTTTAAAATCATCTATATTATGTGTAGAGACTAGAGAGTGCCGGTTCAAGTAAGGAGTTTAAATCAAGATAAAATCTAAGAGTTTGTACATTTTCAAAAATTATAAAACCAATCGTCATACTTTTCAAAATTACAAAACAACCCTAACATTTTTTGAAATTATAAAATCGGATAAATAATTTTAAAAATTATAAAATAGAAAAGACATGCTTTTAAAATTATAAAGTAGGATAACATATTTCTGAAATTATAAAACGGTCCTATAATTTTCTCAAAAGTTACAATCAGCACTAAACTTTTCTCTCTGTAATATTGTTCATTTCTTATCAACTTAACAAAAAGTTCATCCAGCACATTGGTAAATACTAATAGAGGTTTTAGAACAGAGAAGGGATTTAATACAATATTTATTTTAACTCCAAAATATTTATTATATAATTAGCTAGTCCAATACAACAACAATAACAACAATCTGTGCCTTAGTCCCAAAATTTGAAGTCGACTGTTTAAGAGACAAATATAAGATGATTAAAAATTAAAAAAAAAAAAAACAAAAACACACACAAAAAAAATCAAATACATTTTACAATACTAAAAGTGATGATTTAAATTACTTAATTTTTCTACGCCGTTCATTCTTATTCGAAATCATCTCTACAGTTAATCCCTTAATTGTCATATCCTTACAAATATATTGCATCCAGGTTTTTAATGGCATACTTCATTGTTTTACTAAACCTTCTATATTTAAACTCTTATTTCTCCTAATTGTGCATCTTTGAGTCTTCGTTACATATGATCAAATCACCTCAAACGATATTCTTGCATCTTATCACAATTGAACTTACTCCTAATTTACTGAGTATCTCTTCATTTCTAATTCTATCTTTCTTAGTTTTATCACACATCTACTTTAACATTTTCATCTCAGTTACAGCCATTTTCTGCTCTTGTTTTTGTTTAATGGCCCAACATTCGGTGCCATATAGTAATACAGGTTTTACTGTCGTTCTATAAAACTTCCCTTTCAAATAGAGTGGTATCATGCGATCGCAAAGAATTCCAGATGCTCTTCTCCATCTCATTCACTCCGCTTAGATTCTATGATTTACATCCCCATCTATATTGCCATCATTTTAGATAATGGATCCAAAATATCTAAAACGTTCGTTTTTTGGTACATTCTGTCCTTCTAACCTAATTATTTCTTCATCATTCCAATGACTATCACTGAATGTGTATTTCATATACTCCGTTTTAGATCTGCTCAATTTAAATCCTTTGAACTCTAGTGTGTCTCTTCATAACTCCAATTTAGTACTAATACCATCTTTAGTCTCATTTACCAATACTATAACATCTGCAAAGAGCATACACCATGGTATTTCATCTTAGATATTTTTTGTGATTTCATCTATCACTATTACAAACAATATTGGACTTAATGCCAATCCCTGGTGGAGTCCAATATTTATTGGAAAGTTATCGCTTACCCCCCGCAAGTTCTTATATTGGTGATAAGTCTATCATACATATCTTTAATAAGATTGATATATCTGATGGAAATCCGCTTTTTCATCAACGTCCACCATAATATATCTCTTGGCACCCTATCATATGCTTTTTCTAGATCAATGAACATCATATGTAAGTTTCTCTTTTGTGTCCTAAATGTCTCCATCATATTTCTCAGTAAGTGGATTATTTCTATAGTTGATCTTCCTGACATAAACCCAAATTAATTCTGAGATACATTTATCTCCAATCTCAATCTATGCTCAATTACTCTTTTCCATAACTTTATAGTATGACTCATAAGTTTAATTCTCCTATGATTAGAACAATCTTGTATATCCCATTTATTCTTATATAATGGTACAAGTGTACTCTCTCTTCATACTTTGAGCATTTTCTTGGTTTGTCAAATTTTGTTAAAAAAATCTATTAACATTGCTATCCTGACTTTCCCCAAACATTTTCACACCTCAATAGGGATGCCATCAGATTCTAGGGATTTATTATTTTTCATTTTCTTTAAAGCTTCCTCTACTTCATGAGAACAAATCTTATGTTTGAAATCCCTATTGATCTCTTCTACAGGTACGGTAATATTGCCAATGTCTTTTGTACCCTCCGCATTGAACATATTATTAAAATAATCCATCCAACATTTTCTTATGTTCTCATCCCTCACAAGTATGCTATTAGTCTCACTTTTGATACACTTAATAATATTTAAATCTTTTCCATTTCTCTCCCTTATTTTGGTAATTTTGTAAATCTCTTTCTCATCATCCTTGGTTTCTAACTTCTTATATAATTCATTATACACCTTATTTTTTGATTTTTGGATAATTTTTTTAACTTTTTTCTTCACATTTTTATATAATTCAAATGTCTCATTATTTCTCATATTTTTAAGATTTCTATAACACTCACGTTTTGTTCGTATAACAGTTTGGACTTCATCACTCCACCACCATGACTCCTTGTCTATTGGAGCCCACCCTCTAGATACACCAAGAACCTCCCTACCTATATTTTTAATTTTATTAGACAATTTTACCCACATAGTTTCTGAATTATCATTAACTGACCAAGTTAATTCTTACATTAATTTTTCTCTAAAAATTGTTACTTTTTCTTTTTTTAATTTTCACCACTTAATTTTTGACTCTACCAACGGATGATATTCCTTTTGCCTTTTAAGCACACGCACATCTACCACTAAAAGTTTATGTTGAGTTATTACACTCTTCCCCGGTATAATCTTACAATTTTTACAAATCATTTTGTCACTTCTCCTAGTTAGAAAGAAATCTATTTAACTAACATTCAACTCATTCCTATATATAACTATGTACAACTCTTTTTTCTTGAAAAAAGTGTTTATGAGTATCAAATCAAATGTTATAGCAAACTCTCGAACGGTTTCTCCCGTCTCATTCCTACTACCAAAACCAAAGTTTCCATGTACTATTTCAAATCTTTCGTTATTCTTCCCTACATGCCCATTAAGATCTCCTTCAATAAATAATTTCTCTATACTAGGTATAGTTTGTATAAATTCATCCAAATCTTTCCAAAATTGTTTTTTACTAATTGCATTTATACTTACTTGGGGTGTATATACGCTGACTATATTAATTATATCTTTTTCATTAATCATTTTGATAAATAAAATTCTATTTCCTTTTCTTTTAATCTCTACTATATTCTCATGTAAATCTTTATGAACAATTATTCCTACACCATTTCTAGTTCTATCCCTACCTGTGTATCAAAGTTTATATCCATACGGTTCAATTATTCTAGTCTTCTCCCCTACCTGCTTAGTTTCTTGTAAACACATAATTTTAATTTTTCTTCTATTTATTATTTTTTCTATCTTCCCTAACTTGCCAGTTAAGGATCCTATATTCTAAGTACCTAGGTGAATTTTATCTTCATTGTCTTTCATTTTTGTATTCACACAAGAAATTTTTACGTCGACTAACAAGAGTAATAAAGCACACTAAATTAATGATAAACTAAATTCCACCAAAAATTTTAATTAAAGAAAAATAAAGAATGTCAAAATACTATAATGTCGAAAACAATAATACCAAAAACTTTTACTTAAGAAAAATAAAGAAAATCTAAAGATAATAATGTTGAAATAATAATACTAAAATTAATTTTAAAAGTAAAATAATTATTATTTGTCTCTATTTTATTTTGATCAAAGTTTTTACGTTGGCTGTCAGCCTACCGCAATCCTACTTCTTTATTCGGGTTTGAGACCGGCCGTTACGGAGTTTTTGAAAAAAAAAAATCAAAATGTTCCAAGAACAATCAAAAACCTAAACTCAAAAGTCATTAAAAAGCAACATGTAAAATAAACATATGTTTGAAGAATAAAAGAGACATAAGTACAAGAACTCTAGATCATAAAGATTTACATGTTAATATACTTTATATTAATACTATTAATAGTTTTAAAAAAATAGATTTGTAGAAAGCAAAAACCAAACTAAAACAAGAAGTAAAGAAATAAAGAAAACTAAAACAAGAAATGAAGAAATTTTATGGAACAAGAAGATCCAAATGCAAAAATAAAGAAAACTAAACTAAAACAAGAAACTTAACTAAAACAAGAATAGAGTAAAGATTATCTGAATGAACAGAATGCGGAAACCAAGACAACACTTCAGGAGGCAAATTGAACAAAGCAGAAGGTAAAGAAAATCCTAGAACAGAATAAAGAAAACTAAAACAAAAATCCCAGAGCAGAAGGTAAACAAAGTTATAAACGAAACTAAAGGAAATGACTTACCTGATTGATGATAATAGCAGAGAATATGATTGACCTGATCGAAGTTGAAAATGACAATTTGAACTCACCGGTGGCAATTTGACAGATTTGCAAACTCCCAGCGGCAATTTGACAGACTTGAAGGTTCCCTGAAAATAAACCAAACCAGAGGAAGACCCAAACACTCCAGGAACACACCAAAGACCCCAGAGAATTCCCAGAAATTCTTTGAATGGAGATTGATCAGCAGATACTAAATTGATCAGCAGAAATTCTTTGAATGGATAGAAGATCAAGAAAGGATCTTGAATGAAAAAGTAACAAAATCCCAGATTGACCCAGCCAGAAAGCATCAATTCTTAGCACAACACTCAAAGCCCAACAATTTCCGCAACACCAAGACAACCCAGAAAGAATCAACAGGAGAAGTTTTTCCGCCGTAATTCGCTAGTCTAGTAGCAATATTAAAATTATTTTAATTCTAATTAATTCTACTAAATAATTAGAATTACATTCTAAAATAAATACCATATTATTTACAGAAGTTAATAAATAAAATATACTATTTTGTCCTTGATTTATATTTGTTTTTATACGCCGTCTCTCTATATAACACCCATAATTGTTATTAAGTAAAATATATAAATAAATGTATTATCATATTTTCAATTATTTAATACTTGAAATTTTCGTCCAAAATAGATTATATCCAGAATATATCACTGTACTTAATTTTCAGATAATCAAATAGGATGACTTAAGAGGGCGATTTCTGATGTAGTCGGCATAAATTCTCCATGTATATACATATCCCAACTAACTAACATTACATATGCATTGTAACTCTTGATCGGCAAAAATATTTCACTAGCTAGTAATACCTCAAAATATATAACTCTTACTTTATAGGTTCATCTACATACATTTAAGATTACAAGCATAAAAATAACATATAACTATAGATTAACAATTTTCATTCATAATACATTTTAGAAAATTACTTTAAAGATTTTGTTCAGTAGTATCCACCTACACTAATTTCTATTGAGGTCAGACCGTGTCCAAATATACACATGATCAAATTAAATCATCTTCGACTATCAGAAGATTACATGATGAAATATCTAGTTTGATCAATGAGCTATAAAGTATTTATTTTTTTGGATAAACCAATAACGTATACCTTCTATATACACTGTTCATTTGATCATACATTGAACCATTGGACTAACCATATACATGCACAAATAATATGTAACTCTGTTCACTTAGTTGAATAAGTAAATTAAATATTATTATAAACTAAGAAATTAATATATATATATTTTTGGAATGCAAAAATAATAAATTTAGTGGGAAGTTAATGTTAGATCCCAGTACCCAGAGGTATCCACGCTAGATTTTTTAATGGCAATGTTGGAACTTTATGCAAGGTTTTGTTTGGGAAGAGTTTTTTTCCCTTGGTTTTTATGTCTTATTGCCAATACCCTAGGCCCTTCTGAAATGAGGTATAAAGTTCTTATGCAAGTTTTTATTTGGGGAGAGTTTTTTTACCTTGGTTTTTATGTCTTATTGCCAATACCCTAGGCCCTTCTGAAATGAGGTATAAAGTTCTTATGCAAGTTTTAGCCTCATTCAATTATGTGTTTTAACACATTATCGTCCAAAACACAAGTGGATTTTTGTACAAGTTTATCGTCCTTTCACACAGTTTTACTTTTCTAATGTAAGTCATTGTTCGGTTTTACATTATATCTTAATCACATCAAATCATTCCGGATATTGATACCTACATTGATTTTTTCTCTACAAATCCATCACATCCACCACTCATGAAGTCTTCAATAGGGAAGGCACACCACAAAAACACATGCATTCATCAATTGCTAATGCTGGAGGTGTTCAAAAGTGACATTGCTTATGAGTTTGTAGAGTTAAATTCTTGTAGAGTGATCAATTAATCCATGAAGAGTTAAATTCTTGTAGAGTGATCAATTAATCCATGAAGAGTTGCTCACGAAACGAAGAACCCCTTTCACATTTGCAAATGCTCTATGAAGAACTAAGATCTAACAACCTAAAGAGGAGGGGGTGAATAGGTTGTTTGACAATTTATGAGTTTTTGAAAAACTCAACATAATTTACAAAAGGAGGAGAACGAATTGACACGGAATTTTTATAGTGGTTTCACCTTCTTGGTATACATGCATTCCCAGACTACACCTGGAGTTTCCAATTCACAATTTGACACACAAATAGTACAACTAACTAAGTTTAAAAGGTCCTAGTTACAACTTACAAGTCTTGCTTCTAGAACACTTACACTAAACTTCTCGGATCTAACAAACCCTAATCCTTTCTCACTCAACAATACAATCCAAATCAAGAAGACTCTCTTCTTGATCTTTTACAAGATTATAAGAGAAAAGGAAGATACAAACTTAAGCCTTTAAGCTTAGAGTTGATCATTTATAGACCAATTAAATGCAACCATAAAGAATGAAGAGCAGAGAAAATAGTGAGAATTAAAATGTACAATTAATGTTTACAATTGTTCCAAAAGATTAATTGGTCTTCAATAGTGGTTGTATTTATAGTCTCTCAACATATTCTGACCGTTGGAGTTCATTTACTATTGAACTAGCCATTTGGAGGTTGTTGAGACTCATTAAACACTCAAATAGCTTTTCTGAAAACTAGTCGTTACTTATGGGATAGTCGACTACTCCTTCATGCTAGTCGACTATAATTTGAATTTTGCCTATGTTGCTCCATGAGTGAGTTAATTGCCTTTACCTTCCTAGTTGACTTCTTCCCGATTTAGTTCCGATGAACAATTCTAAGTACCGATACTCCAAATATCAAGGATCGACACTTATTATTGTGCTCGGCTATTTTTTATTTCAGTGCTTGAGTGAGTCGACAGCACCTATCCTTGCAAGTCAACTACTTCTGTGGCTCAGGTCAAATCTTGGATTTGAATAGTGCTAAGGATCGATACTCGTAAGTCCAACAATCAATACTCATCTTTTGGGATTTATGATAGTCGACTTCCTTACTTTAATGAGTCGATTTGACACTTGAACTTGCCTTAGTACATGTGTGTTGTGCATATGCAGGATGGCTTAATGCATGTTGTCATGCCCCGATCCTCGATCCCAGACATGACAGCCGCCCGTTACCCCGTATACAGTCCATCACACGACATGCATTCGAAGGCAACGAAGGCTAACATTTTCACCTATATAATCCCTGTTTAAAAATCTGTATAAAAACTGTATAAAACCTGTCTTTTCTCAAAACAAAATTTCCCAAATAAACAAATTTAAATCACGACACTTTACCTCAATGCATGAATAAACAACGATTCGAGAGTTTCAAATACATTTACATAACATAAATATAGTCATTCCAAATAAATATACAATGGTCATGCTATAGACCTCAAATAAATATATATTATCATCAAACTTCATCGCGGAAGTATAATCGGAACCATACCCAAGGCTCGTAGTCTCCAAATGAATGCTAAACGTGTCGAAAGGCTCTCGACAGGTCTCCCTGCCAACTATATCTGGTATCATGGAAAATGAGGGGTGAGTATTATGGGGATTACTAAGTGAGTGAGGGGATTGACAATATGTTATCAATCATATATGTGAGCACGGAGTGTCAAAGCAAAATTTGAAAATGCTATGGCATTATAAAACAATCATGATATTTCCACAAATCATAATTCATATGACACACATCATGGTATCCACACATGCATCCGTTAACATTTCAAAATCATATAAAGCTGGCCAATAAAATATCTCTGGCCATGGTCTACCGGACCAATAAAGGGTGCATTGGGGGTATTTCATATGCAAATATAAATAAAACATCAAGATCTCTTCCCCAATGTTGGCCACGGGCCTTAATAGTATCAAGCACACATAATTAATCATGTATAAAATCTCACCCGGAGTTAGACAGTGGCGTTACACACGTCCTCCCCTATATGGTTCATCCGGCCATAACTATACATATGGCGTTTGGGGGATACCTTCAGCCGAAACGTATCCAAACATAATGGGTGCCACTGCCAAAGCCCTTCGTAGCTATGGAAGTCCATCGTAGACATTATCACATCATCATATCACAAGTGGGTATCCGACCCACGCATCACAAACGATTTGGCCCATAACAATTCATTAAACCAAGTCAAATCAATACAAATGGAAGTAAGTAAACCATGTTAAGTTCACAAAAGTGGCACAAAGTCATTTCATCACAAATTTCACGGATGCATATCATTTAAACAATTCATTGAGACACTCCAATGATCACAAAAGAAACATTTATAAAAATGTATCAATCGCATGCTTTCACACACATCATAAACCATGTCATTTAAAAAGCTATAAAACCAAGGATTTGTTCAATCAATAACACAGTGTCTACAGTCCCACTTATAATATACGGGAGGGTTTGTCACTCCCTAGAATGCTCCACAACAAGTAGAAAAAGGGCTCCCTCATTCGATCACCAAGCAAAACACTACAATGCTACATATAAACCACTCAACTCATCACCCTCACATTATAACTCTTATATACACAAAACAGTCCGCATGCAAAACATTTCCATTCTTTATATCCCAAACCAACTACCAAAATAAAACAACTTATTACCTTACTTAATACATCTATACTAACTATAAAACAATAATTCTTAACATTTTTTGTAACACCGACACTGCGGTGTTCGTACAAGTGTAGTATTCATGGAATATATATAAAATATTCCTCCGTTTATATATATATAAAATTTTTAATTTTATTGATTTTTGATTTTAAGGTATATAATTTGAATTTTTGGTATATTAAAAGTATCCGTATTTTCGATTTTGGGGTTTTTAAATTTAATTTTTGATATATTTTAAATACCATTTCTGGGAATTGTAAAATAAAGTTAGTATACATATATATATGTAAATAATTATTTATTTATTAGTTAATTTAATTATTTATTTACTCAATTAGTTATTTATAAAAACTCTTTTTATATAATAATAATAATAATAATAATAATAATAATAATAATAATAATAAAAGGGGAAAGGAATTAGGGTTGAAACCCTAATTCCCATTTCTCTTTCCCCTCTCCTCTCTCTTTCCCTTCGATTCTCTCTCTACATCTCCCAATCGCTCTCTCTCTTTGTCTCTCACTCCCTCGCGAATCTCTTCGCGTTCCCTCCCGCAGTTCTCCACCTTCCTCCGCCGCGATAAGTCGCACCACCACCACCACTGTCGCCGCTACTCCCTTTCTCTCTCTGTTTTCTCTTCGCCGCCCCGATTTCCCTCTCTGTCTCTCTGTTTTTCCCCTCTCTCTCTCTATTTCGCGCGATCTCTCTCTCGATCGCGCTATCTCTCTCTCTCCCTCCCGTGAGTTTTCGCTCTCTTTCGCTCTCTTTCTCAGTCTCTCTCTCCTGCGCGCGAAGAACCACCTTCTTTCCCCTCTCGTGCGACGGCTCACAGTCCCCTCACCTGCACGCTCACGCGCACTTCTCTTCCTCTGCTGTGAGCAGGTCCTACCACCTGCGGAAGCCCCAGCTGAAAGCCCTAAGTCGACCGTGCTGTGTTCACTGCATAGGTAAGATCAAACCCTAACCCTAATTCTAGGGTTTCAAACTTTCTTAGGAAATTTGGTTTAGATTACTAAAATTACCTTAAATTGGGAGTTTTGCAGGTCTGAAAATGCATTGAGGAGACGATTTGGCGAAGGTTACGAACTATGAGAACAACCCTAGGTGAGGGATCTTCAATCCCTTAAATAATTTAAATCGATTTTGTTGAATTGAGGTAGAAATTATATAGACATATATCCTGAAATGTATTGGACGCGAAAGAAATGTGTTTCCCCTAAGGGTTTGTATGAAATTG
This sequence comes from Dillenia turbinata, assembly GCA_037126225.1. Lineage (NCBI taxonomy): Eukaryota > Viridiplantae > Streptophyta > Magnoliopsida > Dilleniales > Dilleniaceae > Dillenia > Dillenia turbinata. The sequence goes on from JBAMMX010000011.1 coordinate 13,909,228, forward strand.
TGGGAGTTAGGTCTAGGATTTGATGTAAACTGGATTGCGAAGCATGTTAAAAATGTCGTAGGTAGCATTAGAGTTTTATTTGATCGATTTGGGTATTTATCCTTGGGGTATGAATTGGAATTGATGGGAATTAAATTAAAATTTATGTAATCTAGGAGAAAATTGGTAAAATCAAGGAATATTATAAATTTAAAGTCGTTGGTGATTGAAATGATCTTAGGTTGATGAAATGAAAGTTTAGGGAAGTAATTGCGCAAATTTAAGCTCTTTTAAATAGAAGGAAAATTTGAAAACCCTTTAATTGGGCTTTAATTGATGATTATCCGTATTGATTGGTCTAGGTTGACATTTGGAGACTCGAGGGGAGTCCTTTTGATTTGATTTCAGAAACAGGGAGTGGATACCCTCCCTAGAGGTGAGTGAGACCCTAATCTCTTGTATGAAATGGTGAAACCTGATTTTTACCGTGTTTTTAAACAAAACATGTTTTGATATGCATGGTCTCGACGTATGAAATTGAAATTCAAATCTGTTTTGTGATTATTGGAGTGTCGTACTTATGTTTTCCACGATTATGCATCCATGTTTGAATGAAATGAAATTTGTGCCATGATTTGAGAACTTGAATGTTTTCTATTCTACTATTGCATCGGTTATTGATTTGAAATGATTTTGATGAAATTGTAATGGCATACGGATTTGAAATGTTTTGAAATCCCACTTGTGATGATATGGTTCTTATCTGCGGGACGTTGTACCCTTGTGATACTGTGATGATGACATTGATGATTCCGTAGCTACGAAGGGACTTTGTAGAGGCAATAGTTGCCCGGATACGCTTCTACAGGAGGTATCCGCAAACGTCTAGTTATATTTATTCATAGGCACGAACGGTTGAACCCACATCGGGGGAGGACGTGTGTGACGCCACCGTCTAGCACCGGGCGGTGACCTATTTGACGAGACTGGGTAAGCAAGGAGCTAAGCCCACGGCCAACATCGGGGTAGAGAGCTACTTTTGAAACACTTTGCATAATAACACCCCCGATGCGCCTGTCCTTGGTCATGGTTGACCTTTGCCAGGATCCTTTCGGCCAGCTCTATGTTATACTTGATTTTTAAATGGATGCATATATGTGTGATATCGTGTGAATGATTAAAAGAGTTCATTTTATTAAACATATCATGAATTATTGCGAAACTTGAGTTATTGTTTACGAATGATATTATTTGACACTTCAATATTCACCTATACTATTAGTACTTGAGATTAATCCCCTCACTCACTGAGTATCCTCCCATAGATACTCACCCCTCTTCTTTCTTCCCCCCAGACAGGATTTCTGTGCTTGAGCGACATTTCAGAGTATAGAGTTTGGGTGTATTTGACGTTCAAGAAGGTGAGACCTAAAGTTTAAATTGAAAGATGAATTACGAAATTTATTTCGACCCTGCGAGGTCTTGTTGAGGTCCGTAGTTGACCGTGTACTTATTTTGGGATGACTGTATAATTTATGTATATTTATTTGCGAAACTCTCATATTTCATTTACATTGAGGCGATTGTACGTATTTGAATGTTATTTGGAAAATTTGTTATACATTTGTATAAATTTAGGTCCGCTCGGTGTGATGGCTGCTCATGCTTTAGTTGGGCATGATAGTAGAGGTCTGTGGCTAGGACTGTTAGTGATTTATAGCCTTGCATTGTTCTGGATGTCGGTTTTGGGAGTCGTTGGTTTTGGAGAGGCCGGGATGGCCATTTGATTTATTTTCAGAATGATTTTGAATTATACAGGTTTATACAGGTTATTTATACATTGGGAGACCTCCGATTTATGGGGAGGTTCTGCCCGATTTTTTTTTATTGAAATATAGCCGGCATCTAGGGTAACGGGTGGCTGTTCACGATTCCCGGTTCGGGGCGTGACATTTTTAGCCTAAATTTACTTCAGATACACAAAGGCATGAAGATTTATTCTAAGAAATCTGGACTGCAATATTTCTATTCTAGGCTGTAACTTTCACTACACATATCCAAATCACATGATTCTTATCTCTAATTAAAGATAAGACATAGATCTACAAATTTCATAACTAGAGCTTAGGTTAGTTCAGACAAGAAGATACCTCAAAATTGAAATAAACTCCACGGCCAAAACAGGACAGAACATGGTATTTCACTGCATAACATCTAATTTTGAAAAATCACTAAAAATCCAGTTCTCTTCAGAATTCAACTAATCATATCTCATTTTAAAGCTATGAAAGTATAGTTTCATATGCAGGAAACCGCACTTAATTTACATTTGTACAGAGAAAGTTATTGCAGAAAGATTACAGCCTGGTCAGTTTGCCCTGTTTTGTAGAAATTTAAAGTTTCAATGTTTACCTCAAATCTTTCATTCCTCATTCAATTTCGGACCACCAAATCTCATGTTCAACAAAATTTCTATGATGATTAAGAGCTTAAAAACATACTTTGGACTAGACTCAAGGATCCTTAAAAACAACTAACCAAATCATTACAAGTTCATAACCAAATCACAAGATCCATAACTTTTAATAAGTGTAGAATTTTTCCTTACCTAAAAACTTGATGTTTCAAGCCCAAATCTAAACTTTCCTTCAAGGATCCTTCTTCCTTCCTTCCTCCTAACTTTCAGCCATGGTTGATTCACATAGTTAGGCTTCTCCTTTTAACCCCAAATTAAGATATGTTGTGACATAAAATGAGAGGAAATGTTCTTACCTTATGCTGTCCGGTTGAAGCTTTGAAGAAACCAGATTTCCTCTCTTTCTTGGACTCTTGGCCACTCTAGATCCACCAAGGTAGAGTTCTCCTTTTGGTATAGTTTTTAGATATGTGATACTAGGGCTTGAAAGGAGAAGATCTATGCAAAAATATTTAGAGGTTATGTGGAGAAATCATCTTCTTCTTCAAGGTAGAGTTCATGGTTTGAGAGAAACAATGGTGGGGCTTCTTGTTTTCTTTCTCCTTTGGTAGGCGATGAATTTGGAAGGAGGAAATGAGGTATTTTAGCTTTTGTTGATTACTTAAATTAATCCTAGCTATTGGTTGTCCCAAGATTGATTCCTAGCCTTTAGATTCCTATGTTAGAATTAGGGTTTCTTCTCTCTCTTACTCTACAAAGCCTCTCTCACTCTCTACAACTCAAATCTTAATTAATATGTGGGTCCCACCATTTTAATCCTAAGGTTCCTATTGGTTCAACACACCACAAGCACCTCTCCACCCTTGGATTAAAATGTCTCAAAGTCAAATATTTCAACTAACTTGTGTTTACACTTGTTTCTTCATTGGGCCAATCACATTCCTCCCTCTCTCTGCACTTGTCCAATTAGGGTTTTAGGAGAATAAAATTAGTAGATTAATTCTAAGTTATTGTAAATTGCAAACAAGTCCCTTAAACTTTGAAAATTCAATTTTGATCCCAAAATTTTTCATATTTGTACACTAGGCCCCTTAAGTCATATTAGGTCTAACTAAGTCTATTTTGCATCGAAATGCAGTCATTTAGTCTTTCCGGATGCTCTCTGTCCCAAAATTAGGGTTTTCGGGTCATTTTCTAGAAATTGACGGATTTATCTCTACAAAACCTGATTTACCCTAGTTTGAAGTTCTTATACACTCTAGAGTCATTCTGATTAGTTTTGGACCATTGGTGATCATTTTAAAAATTTTTAATTTCCGACGATTTAGATCGGAATCTTTTCTAGAACGGTTTTAGCAGAAAAATTTCTTAATGGATTTTCTATATGAAAATATGTGTGATCTCATATATGAAATGAAGAATAATATAAGAGTGAGTACACTGAGGTGTCAGTGTTACACATGTAGCATAATGCTTTGAGCATTTGACATGTGTCATGTGGTATTATGTTCTAAGGTTGCTTATGTGCTTAACCTTATGAAGTGTTCTGTGCAGAGCAACGTATATGCAAGTTGACTTCCGCCTCAATGGTAGTCGACTTGGCCATATTTCAAACAAGGGAATGTCAACACCCAAACCTCTCGGTGTCAACACCTCACCGCCATATTCAAAATTTTTCTTAGTCATAAAGTGGTGAGCCAACTATGGTGAATTCGTGAGTCAGTCGACTTGGTGTCGAAGACAAGTCGACTTGGGTAATTCACCTCACCCAAACATCTACTTTCAACCAAGTGCTAAGATGCTATATATCCTCTATAGGTGAGTCGACTTGGTATCCAAGAGAAGTCGACTGGTGCCATTGTGAGTAAGCAATATGGTGCAGTGGCATGTGGTGTGTGTCACAACCCATGTCTCATGTTCAATGCCATGTGTTTAGTGAGTTAATATGTGTGTGGCCTTAGCTTGTATGAGCTTGTGTGTGTATGAAGAGTGTAAGTCAACTTGAGCTTACAGGTGGTCGATTATAATGTCATATTCTCATTTTGACCGCTATTATTCGACTGTTGGCATTTCAAAAATTCATTAATTTTAGTTAGCTAATTGTGTAAGTCACCTATGTTTATTAAGCCAATCAACTAGTGCCTATGCCGGACTTAACTTAGGCTTCCGTATGCTAAGCAAGTCGATTGTCATTATAATGTAGTCAACTATGTTCCTGTTATGAGTTGCCTAGATGTTTTAACTCAAGGCTAAATTAATCCTATCTCTACCTAATTTAATCTTTCATTAGTCTAACACACTCTATACACTTTAAACTCATCATTTGCTCATCATCAAAACTCATTTTTACAACACTCCATATGCTTTTCTTCTCAAGCCAATAAACCATATACTGTCTTCCTCTCAAGCTCGATCAACACAAAACCTTAATTTCTATAACTCCAATTTTTTTGCTTAGTTAATGCAAAACTTTTGAGATTCAAAGAAGAACAAAAGGAGAGCGGAGGAATTGTTGGAGGTGGGTTTGCTCTACAGGTAAACTGCTCTACCAACTCGAGTGGGGAACCGATACTAATGCGTTTGCTAGATCTTCATCGATAGAAAGACCTACAAAATACCTACCAAAAGTTGTCCGACGGAGGAAGCTTCGTAACTCAAGTTAGAAAGAGTAATAATAAAAGAGAGAGCAGACTGATGAGAGCTATAGTTTTTGCCTAATGTTGCCTCTGTATAATGTGTGTATATAATGTCCCTTGATAGGTTGTCTCTGCTCCATATATATAGCATGTATATGCATGATAGTCTCTTCCTTACGAGTGCAAAAACTCTAATTACTTTATAGAGAGATTGTTTGAGATATTTTGAGATTATAGGGAATAATAACCATATTCGTTAGAGATCTTAGAGATCTTTCAAGATTATAGAGAATGTAATTAAAGATTTTTAGGAGATTTAGAATATTATGAGATTAAGGGAAGTTCAAATTGTCACGGAGATTTTTTTCCTTATAGGACAAAATTACTTTCGGAATTTAGATAGATTTGTATCTTATGTAATCATGATCTTGATTCGTTTGGTAGAGACATTGTCACGCCCCGAACCGGGAATCGTGAACAGCCGCCCGTTGACCTGGATGCCGACTGTATTTCTATAAAAAAAATCGGGCAGAACCTCCCCATAAATCGGAGGTCTCCCATGTACAATTAAACCTGTATAAACCTGTGAAATTAAAAATCATCATGTAATTTAAACACATGGCCATCCCGGCCTCAACCAATCCACCAAATCTCCCAACCGACATCCAGACAACGCAAGGCTAACAAATCACCAACAGTCCTAGCCACAGACCTCTACTGTCATGCCCAACTAGAGCATGAGCAGCCGCTACACCGAGCGGGCCTAAATTTTTACAAATAAATTACAAATTCCCAAGTTAACACTTTAAACATTTACAAATGCCTCAATGCAAATGAAAGATGAGAGTTTCGCAAATAAACATACATAAATTATACAGTCATCCCAAAATAAGTACACGGTCAACTACGGACCTCAACAAGACCACGCAGGGTCGACAATAAAATATGAAATTCATATTTTCAATTTAAAACTTAATCTCACCGTCGTGAATCCAATCCACCATCAAGCTATCATACCTCTAAAGCCAAATGCGTTGTCCTAACACCATAATCCTGTCTGGGGAGGGAAAAAGGAGGGGTGAGTACTCAGGGAAGAATACTCAGTGAGTGAGTGGGTCAATGTAATCGTGCAATATGGGGTGTGAAACTGGAGTGTCAAAACATAAGTATATAAATCATAATTCAAATCATCATGCTTTTCATTTCAACAATATATCATTTGCACGCATCAGCAAATCAAATATGCATCCAAAATACTTTCATCAAAATCATAGAGCTGCCAGCCGTAAAACTCCCGGCAGAGGTCTACCACGACCTATGACAGGCGCACCGGGGGTGTTATATGCGATTTTATTTAAAGTGCTCTCTACCCCGGCGTTGGCGACGGACCTCGTCCAGGTGCTAGACTTGACTAGCAGCCAAGTCCTCCCCCTTTCGGGTTCAACCTGCCTAGTTCCGTGTAGTAAATATCATCTCATCTCGACATCTCGTGGGATACCCCAGGCCTAGGCATATCCGGACGCCACCAAAGCGCCTCTCACGGTGTCCTTCGTAGCTATGGAACAATACATATCACAGCCCTCAAGGCCAATATCAATATCACAGTACAAATCACAGCCCTCAAGGCCAATATCAATATCATATCAAAACATGTGCCATAAATCAGGTTCACAAACCAAATGCAACATATTTCATAAAATGGCACATTTTACATTTCAATCCCATGGATGCATATTTCATAATTCAACCACATTTTCAGACACTCCATCGGTTCACAAAATCATTTTCAAAGCTAGTCAAAACATTTCAAGCACGCGATAAATCATGCTCATTTATCAAACTGTTGTAAATCAGAGTTTACATATTAAACGAAAACATTGAAATAAAACCCACTCACTGTATACGGGAGGGTCAATCACTCCCTACAATGCACAAGTGTCGAAATCGTGCTCCCCTCGATCAGTCTCCAATCAAGTCACTACAATTATAACACATCATATATTTCTCACACCTCAACCGCAATTGTATCTATGTACATTTACAACATCACACTGTTCAGTCCATATACACTTGCATATACTTACAATTCAATCAAATAAAATCTTACTCGATCCTCGATTGACCTTCCTAATACAAAATCATAATTATGTCATCAATTTCCATTTTCTCTAATTTTTTGTACAAGTCTCAATTCTTCAATTCATGAATACACTCTAATGTCATCAATTTCATTTCATTTATAATTAAGTAACACATTCAAAACCAAGTCTAATTCAACTCCAAAACCACTCAAAGTCGGAAACATGCGTAAATTAATAACTTGTCTACAAAATAGAAAAATCTTTGAAAAATCATATACTTTTCAATTCTCATCCGATTTCTTCAAACCTTATGTCATTTTAAAGGTATTGAAACCTATTTTCATAATATAGAGAGTGTATTTGACTTACCTATATGCAATACCAACTATAATGTAAAACATGCATCAATCCTTAGGCTCAAATCCCAAATTTCACCTAGTTTTCATACATTCGTCAAATTAAACTCTAAAAGCAACCATTCAAATCAAATCAACATGATTCTCTCCTCCGGAACATTCCAATTCATATAAAATTTCTATAATTGACCTGAATAATTACTTATAATGTCACACAAAGCATTAAAATCAAATCTAACATACTTCCAACACATATACAACACTTTTGATCCTAATTTACCCTAATTGCATCCAAATAATTCAAATGAGTTAGAAATCCCTCACCTAGGGTTCACTGCGATCCAAAAACCCTAACGTCCGTACGACATTCGATTCATTCCAAAACCTATGCAGTGAAAGGGTCGCAGTAGGCTCTCGAAGGAGCGCAGAAGGCACACGAGCGTGCGAGCAAGGATGGAGCTGTAGCCGCGCGCGCTGAGAGCAGGGCAATCGCGCGCGGGGTCACGCGCGCTGGGGCTGTCTTGCGCTGCAGAGGCGCGCGCAGGGTCACGCGCTGTTGCGCGCAGTCGCGAGCGCGCAGGAGAGGCAGTCTCGCGCTGGGAGCGGCGCGCAGTCGCGCTGGGAACAGGGCTGGCGCGCTGGGAGCAGCGCGCGGTTGCGCTGGGAGCGCGTGATGGCACGCAGCATGCGCGCTGCTGCGCGCCCGCGCGCTCGAGCGAGAGGGGAGACAAGCGGCGACCCGTGGTGGTCGCGGTGGCGGCGATGGCAATGGCGGCGGCCAGGCGGAGGCGCGAGGAAGGCATGGCCGCAGGAGAGGGAGAGGCGGCGAGGGAGAGAGAGGGGAGAGAGAGAAAAGAATGAAGAAATTAGGGCTTAGCCCTAATTTTGACTTTTCTTTTTTTTTTTTTTTTTTTTTTTTTTTTTTTATAAATAAATCTTTTTGTAAATAAATTTAACAAAAAATTTAATTGAGTAATGTATAAATAAATAAATGAATAAATGAATAAATAAATCATCTATATAATTTTTTTATACTCACTTTATTTTACAAATCGGAAATACGGATATTTTAAATATCCCAAAAATTTCAAATTACATACCTCAAAATCGAAAATCAATATAATTTAAAATTTTCTCTCTCTATATGTAAATGAAGAAATATTTTATTTAATTTCGTGAACAGGATACTTGTACGGACACCGCAGTGTCGGTGTTACAGACATTGCTTGGTAGCTGCTCAGTAGAAGATAACTCAGTAGTAGCCGAGAGATTTAACTGGCAATGGCCAAAAGGCATAACCAAGAGTGTTTAACTAAGCAGCAGTCGAAAGACTTAACCGAGAGTGTTTGATCAAGCACTTGCTTGATCATCTAAGGTGCTTACCGAGTGGTCGATGTGCTTTGCAATTATAGTCTAGTAGACCTGGTAGTCTCTAGGATTTATGGTTATGGGTTGTTAGGTCATATATCACCATTTACCCCCACTCTTAATGTCATTTCAAATAAGTGGCATTATGAGTAGAGTTTGAAGGGGTTTGAATTGGTAAATTGGAGAAGGTATGAAAGTGAAGTATTAAATATGATTTTTGTGAATTGTATTCAATACGCTTTCTATTGTTTATAATTTGTAATTAGTAGTGTGTTGATGGATATATTTACATTAGTTTGCTTGTAGAGAGAAAATTTGAGAATTTAGTGTTTACGAAATTTGTGAAAAATCATAAATGGTGAAGGTTTCTCTATCTTAAGCTTACTACAATATCTGCGATATTAGGAGTATGATGACATGGAAGGAATTAAAAAAAATGGTGAATGAGATGGGATTGGGTGATTAATGATGACCTCAAGGTTGTAAAGAATTTGCAAGATCCAATTCAAGTTCTAGTTGGTTTGGTGACGGCTTGGGCTAAAAGATTTAAGAAAGAGCTGAATAAGTTAATTCGGAAAGTTTTACAACTAGAAGTTAGAGTTCAAGTGAAAAAAGAGCTAAATGGTGGTTTAATTATACTCATTCAAACCCAATTGGAAGAATAAAAGGCCCCAAACCATCCAAGACCAAAGGAGGATATGAGTGAAGGAAATAAGAGCAAAGAATTATTTAAAATATGGAAAAGATTTGGTAAAAACATGTTTTGACAGATTTTTAGGCAATTTCTATTAGATTCTTTGCTTTGGTCAAAATATAAAAAGATTTAGTCAAAATAATTTACTTTTATTTAGTTTCCTTTTTTGTTTTATTTTTATTGTTTAGGAAGTTACTTAAATTTTAGTTTCCATTATAGGAGTTACTTCTAACTTATAAATTGGCCATTATAAGCTATGTAAAGGCAGAATTTTAGAGAGAATTAATAATATTGTGAGGTTTCTTCACATAGTTTGCTCTTTTGAGAACTCTTTGAACTTATTCAAGGTTTGTGTCTTGTTAGTTTTTTCCTTATCAATCTAGACTTTTGAACCATTTAAGTTGTGGCGTTATTTGATCCATTTTTATAGTAAGACTCTTGTTCTAGTGAGAAATGAGTTTAATGTCTTATAACTTAGGTTTTTCCTTCTTTAGGGCAACAGATCGAGATCTTTATTTCCACCAATTTGATATTATTTATCGGGACGATTCTTGGGCAATATTAATTTATTCGTGGGTTCTCGAATTTCTATATCCAACGAATTCACATCAGTTGGTATTAGAGCAAATTCAAGTTATCCTTTGAAATTGTTCTTATTTGTCTATATCTCTTTCTTCTTTCTTTGGTTCGGGTCTTCAAACTCTAATTACAATTTTGATTCGTTAAGAAGACCAAAATTCTTCATTCGTGGATTTAATTTTTGGTTTCTTTTATTCTTGATTTTGTACCGCCATAATTAAAAAAATGCCGTGAAAAAAGGGCCATAAAAAAAGTGTTGTGAAAAAAAAAATGATTAAAGAAGGTAGCATCCATTTTTCCCTTTTTTGCATCTTGTTCTCAAATTTGATAATTGTTCATTTTGTCATCCTGTTCAAATTTGTAAAGTCTCCTAAATTGTCATTACCAAATTTTATAGTTTCTTATTGATTGTGGTTATTTTTTTTTGGAAGTTTTATAAATTTTTGTGGGTGTTGGGTTTGGAATGTTATCTTATTCGTGTATTTTCCTAATCTAAATAATTTCCTTATTGGTGCACTTTCCTAAATTTAGAACTTATTTGTTCACCTTAATTACTTGATCTCTTTCCTTATTTGTGTACATTCCTTATCTATTCCCTTCCTTATTTGTTTCTTTCCTAACATGTAATTTTTCAAATTTGTTACTTTTCTTATTTTTCACTTTTTTTTTTCTTTTGTTATTTCTTCCTTCTTTGTTATCCTATTGTATTTTCTTCATATAAATCTTTGAATTTCACAAGGTAATTATTTTTTTTAGTTGAGTTCTCAAGTTTGATAAAGAGCTTGAATAAGTGAAGTGAAGGAGTAAAAGGCAATAGAGAACTCATTAAAGATAAAATATAAATTAAATTGTGTGAAACACGAGTGAATTTGAGTGAATCGTTTTTAATTCGAGTGAAACAAGTGAGGGAGCATGGTGAGATTATTTTCTATTCTAACCTTGCCTTATAAATTCCAATCATGTCTCAAAATCAAGAGGATAACACAAATAAGGAGGTTCAACCACATGTTGGACTGAATCTACAATTACAAGTATTTGTGGAGGAGATGAGATGGATGATAAAGAGAGAGTTAGATCTTATACATAAAATGTTGGATAGGGTAGAAAATGGAATGCAAAGGGGGCAGCCACTAATAGCGCGGCATGCCCAAGGAGGAATATGTTTTATCAAAGTAAAGTTGAAGTTGTGGATAAGTTTGAAGGAGACGAGTTAACGGATGAGTTTGATAGGTTGTCAGTGGATAACCATAGGAGATTTGATCCAGATAGAGAAGTTAGAAATCGACTAAACAATAACTTGGGAAATATTAAGAAGATAACTTCATCTTTTCAAGGCCAAAGTGATCCCAAAGCATATCTCGATTGGGAAAAGAAGATGGAGTTGGTTTTTGATTATCACAACTACTCTGAATTAAAGAAGGTAAAACTTATTGCCATTGAACTTACTGATTATGCAATTGTGTGGTGGGATCAGTTGTGCATCGATAGGAGGGGGAACTAGGATCACCTCATTAAAACTTGGGATAAGATAAAGAGAGTGATGAGATGATGATTTGTACCGAGTCACTACTACCGGGATCTATACCTCAAGATGAAGGTCTCCATCAAGGTAATCGAAGCGTAGATGAGTATTATAAGGAGATGGAGATGGTTTTGATTAGAGCTAATATGGAAGAGGATCAGGAGGTGACAATGGCCAAGTTTTTGAATGGTTTAAATTGAGAGATTGTCAATATGATCGAGATACATCATTATGTAGAATTGGAGGATTTAGTACATATGGCAATCAAGACTAAGAGACAGCTTAAGAAAGGTAGTACATGGCCAAAACCAGCCCTATAGATTCCAAGTACAACATGTGGGAGAACGAGCTACCCAAAGAAAGAAGAAAATCCATCCATCTCCAAGGTTAAACATGAGCACAAATCAATTGCCTCCAATATGACTTCTCAAGATAAGGCAGCACCCATTTCAACTCATTCTAGCAAGGTTAAATGCTTCAAATGTCAGGGAACAGGACACATAGCTAGCCAAGGTCCAAACAAATGAGTTATGGTAATTTGGGAAGATGGTACAGTTAAATCAGAAGATGAAGCTAATCTTGATTACATGCCACTATTGGGAGACACCCCCATGGGAGACGAGCAGTTCGGGGCCAAACATGGTGAGATGTTAGGACTAATTGCACATTGAGTCTTAAGCTTAAAAGTCAAAGAAGAGAAAAAAGAAGTACAGCGGGAGAATATTTTTCACACTCCTTGCCATGTAAAAGACGATATATATTTTGATTATTGACAGTGGTAGTTTTACTAACATTGCTAGTACTATTTTAGTAGAAAAGCTGAACTTGCCAATAACTAAATATTCCCAACCATATAAGCTGTAACGGTTGAATGATAGTGGAGAAGTGAGGGTTACCAAGCAGGTCATTGTACTATTTCAAATTGGTAAATATGAAGATAAGGTGTTGTGTGACGTGGTACCAATGCAAGCTGGGTATCTTTTGTTAGGAAGACCATGGTAATTTGATCGATATGTATAATATGATGGATTCATCAACAAGTATTCATTCATTTTCAATCAACGAAAAATCACTCAAATTCCAATGACACCAAAACAGGTTTATGAGGATCGAGTGAGGTTACGAAAATTGACTAAACAAAAGAAACCGAGAGATCAAAATGAGTTGAGAGAACAAAAAAAAAAGAGAGAGAGAGAAAAGAAGAGAGAGAGGCCAAATCTGGTGTGAAAGAGAAAAGAGAAAAGAGCTCAGCCTATAAGGTAAAATTAAAGTAAAAACAAAGGAATTTTTATGCCAAAACAAGTGAGGTTAAGCAAGCATTGTTTCCAAAACGGCTAATGATTGTACTCATGTACAAAGAGACCATTCTTTCCCTAATGTTGTTGTTTCTTTCTTGTAAGAATTCAAGAATGTGTTTTATGAAGAACTATTCCAGGGTTTACCAACTATCCGAGGGATTGAACATCAAATCGATTTCATACTTGGTGCATCAATTTCAAATCATCTAACATATAGGAGTATAGAGGATGTGTATTGATTGTTGAGCGATCAACAACATAATGATAAAATATCAATACCTTATTCATTGATTAGATGATATGTTAGATGAGCTGTATGGTGTTTGTGTATTTTTTAAGATTAACCTTAAGAGTAGACATCATCAAATACAAATAAAAGAAGGAAATGAATGGAAAACAACATTTAAAACTAAATATGGATTGTATGAATGGTTAGTCATGTCATTTGGATTAACCAATGCACCTGGCACATTCACAGGCTTAATAAATCATGTTTTGCATGCCTTCATTGATAAATTTGTAGTTATTTATTTTGATAATATTTTGATTTATAGAAAAAGTTTGCATGATTATATCTCACATTTGCATTCACTTTTGGATTTGTTTTCAAATGAGAAGTTATATGCTAACATCAAAAAGTGTACTTTCTGCACCGATAAACTTATTTTCTTATGTTTTGCTGTGAATACTAAATGTATTGAGGTTGATGAAGAGAAGATCAAAGCCACCCAAAATTAGTCAACCCCCTCCAGCATAAGTGATGTTAGAAGTTTTCATGATCTTGTTAGTTTTTTCAGGAGGTTCGTGAAAGATTGTAGTATCATCGTTGCACCGCTTACACAAGTTATCAAGAAGAACCTGCATTCCAATGGGGTGAAGAACAAGAAAAGGCATTTGAACTTATTCATGCTCATTTACTTGTTTTATATAACTTTTCTAAAACATTTAAAATTGAATGTGATGCTTCTAGTGCAAGTATAGGCACTGTTCTTATGTATGATGAAAGATCACTTGCATACTTTAGCAAGAAGTTAAGCGAGGTTGCACTTAACTACCCTACCTATGACAGAGTTATGCACCTTGGTTTGAGTTTTGGAGACATAGTAACTATATTTGTGGCCGAAGGAATTTGTAATTTATACGAATCATAAATCTTTAAAACATTTGAAAGGTTAACACAAGTTGAACAAGAAAATGCTCTATGGATTAAATTTATTGAAACTTTTCCCCTATGTCATTTGGTACAAACAAAGTAAGGAAAATGTGGTTTCGGAAGCATTTTTATGCAGGTATATCTTAATCTCTATTCTTGATACTAAGTTTCTTGGTGTTGAGTACGTTAAGGAACTTCATCATGATGACCACGACTTTGGGGAGATTTATAAAGGGTAAGTTCTATAGGCATGAGGACTCCTTATTTAGAGAAAATAAGTTATCTATGCCTAATTTTCGTTGAGAGATTTATTAGTTTGAGAATCCCATGGTGGAGGGTTAATAGGATATTTTGGAATTGCCAAAACCTTGGCTATTTTGCAGAAGCACTTTTATTAGCCACAAGCAAGATATTAAGAGACTTTGTGGTAGATGTGTTTTCTGCAGGCAAGCTAAATCGCGGGTTCAACTTAATGGTCTTTATACGTCTTTACCTATTTCTAGTTCACCTTGGGTTGTTATTTCGATGGATTTTGTTTTGGGTTTACTTAGGAGTAGGCATGAACAAGATTCGATCTTTATGGTTGTAGATTAGTTTTCTAAGATGACTCGTTTTATCTCTTGTCATAAGTTTGATAATATTTCTTATATTGCAGATTTATTCTTTAAGGAGATTATAAGGTTACATGGTATGCCTAGGACAATTGTTTAGATCAGGATACTAAGTTCTTGAGTTATTTTTGGAAGATATTATAGGAAAAGGTAAGAACGTGACTTTTGTTTTCTACAACTTATCATCCTTAAACCGATGGTCAAATATAAGTAATTAATATGACTTTATCCACTTTATCGGGGGCTGCATTAGTAAGAATATTAAGATTTAGGAGGATTGTTTAACACATGTTTAGTTTACTTGTAATTATATCATTCATTCTGCTACTAAGTTCTTACTGTTTGGAATTATTTGTTTTTTTTAATCTTTTAACTCCTTTAAATTTATCACCTTTACTTGTTTTTGAGCAAGTGAATTTAGATGGTAAAAAGAAGATGAAATTTGTGAAACAGCTCCAAGAAAGAGTATGGTTCAACATAGAGAGGAGGACCGAACAATACATTAATCAAGCCAACAAGGAACGTCACAAGCTGGTTTTTGAATCCGGTGATTGGGTTTGGTTACACATGAAGAAAGAAAGATTTCTAGCACAAAAGCTGAATTACTTAATCTGGAGAGTTTTACAACAAGAAGTTAGAATCCGAGTGAAAGAAAAATCAAATGGGGCCTTAATTATGCTTATTCAAATCCAATTGAAAGAATAAAGGACCCAAAACCATCCAAGACAAAAGGAGGACGTGAGTGAAGGAAATAGAAGCAAAGAATTATTTAAAATATGGAAAAGATTTGGTTAAAATATGTTTTGACAGATTTTTAGGTAGTTTCCATTAGTTTCTTTGCTTTGATCAAAATATGAAAAGATTTTATTAAAATAGTTTACTTTTATTTAGTTTCCTAATTTTTGATTTTTATTGTTTAGGAAGTTACTTAAATTCTAATTGTCATTTTAGAGGTTACTTCATGTCTATGAATAAGCCATTACAAGTTATGTAAAGACAAAATTTTAGAGAGAATTAATAATATTGTGAGATTTCTTCACATAATTTGCTCTTTTGAGAACTCTTTGAACTTATTCAAGATTGGTGTCTTGTTTACTTTTTTGACTTATCAATCTAGACTTTTGAACCACATAGATTATGGTGTCATTCGATCCATTTTTATATCAAGGTTATTGTTCTAGTGAGAAACAGATCTAAGGTCTTATAACTTAGGTTCTTCTTCCTTTAGGGCAACGGGTCGAGATCTTTATTTCTACCAGTTCGATATCATTTTTCGGGATGATTTTTAGGCTACATTAACTTGTTCATAGGTTCTCAGGTTTTATACCCATTGGATTCACATCAATGATGATTATTAGTTGCAGTTAATGACGGAGGAAGAAAGAGCGAACAAAGCGTTGGAGGTATGCATCCAAATGTATAGGGAGTATGTGAGATATGGGCGTTGAGTACCTTATTTAGGTCTTCTAGATGGGGTTTTGAAAGGTTAGAATATATTTTCGACCTTAATGATCCTCAATGCCTGGCGCTTGGTGGTGGCAGTGGTTATCTTGCCAAGCTATTGTTGCTTAAGTTTTGATTTTGAAATTCTATCATCGGTTTTTTCTTTAAGGAGGTATATCTCTGGGGCTTCAGCAGAGGGTTGGTTTTGCCTTCAAACAATGTCAGAGTCAAGGTGGAAGTTCTTTTATAAAGAGATTATTGATAAGACATGCATGAAGAAGTTCATTTTTCTTAAATTCGAGAATAGGGATTTGAAGTCGGTATTACTAGAGGTTAGGGTAGAGCCTTTTGTGGAGTTGAGGTACCCAAAATCTTGTCGATATTCAAGTTTTGTGCACTCCATTGGGACTTTTTGCTTTGTAAGGAATAGGGCTATCTGTGTGAAAGCCCTCCTAGTTGATGAAATGTTGAAATTGGCGGGCCTGCTAGTAGGTGAAAAAGCACAAATCGAGAGGCCCCTTTTGGTGATAAAGAGAGCAGTGTGGCTCTACGATGTCATTGCTTTTGCTGAGGGGATGACCTTATGGGAATCACCATCGATAGGTTAATGAGAGCAAAGTCGAAGAGGAGTACTAAGGAGGGGAAGAGTGCATCAAAAAAAGATGCTCCACCAACAGATGCTCTCCCCACTGTTATTTCGAGTAGGAAGAGGAGGAAGGTGTAAATGCCGAGTCCAAGAGGTGAGGAAGTGGGGGAGGATAGAGAAAGAGCCTTGACGGGCACATCGATTGGGCATTTAGTAATAGCCAAGGAACCAAGGGGAGGTAAGGGTGAGACTGAAGGGGCCCTCCCCTGGAGACCAATATTGGCTCTCAACGAGGGTGTTGAGAGAGAGGATACCATGAGTGGAGCTCTTGGTGAACGTGGACACGTGGCTTGGGAGTTTGGAGCTGAGTCGTTTTGTGCCTTTCCTAAGGATTTATATGTGTGGAAGGGCAAAGGGATCATACCAGAGGAAATGGCTCCTCCTCTTCTTGTTTTTATGAGGTACTTTGATGGTAGGAAGGATTTGAAGGAGAGAAGTACTGTTACTATTAGTGCAGAAAATAATCGTTTCAATTATGTTGATATTATTGAGATTAGGAAGTTCACCAATTGGCTAGATTACCATCATTTTGAGTTGGAGTTGAATAGTCTAACTATGGAGCAAGGCAATGAAGCCCTCATGGCTATTGGGATTTATGTGAGATTTTTCTCTTAGAGGTTCTTTTTGTTAAGTTCTCGATTGTGGTGGGCTAATCTAAGGTGTTTTGTGCAGGCTATGATTTTGGTTGAGTTCCAAACGTTGTAGGGTACTTAGAGAATTTGGTGAACCAAAGGGTTAAGGAGATTACCTGACTTCGTTCTACTTTGGTTCAAAAGGAGAGAGAAGTCAAGAAAGGGAGGGCAATATTACAGTGCACGTACCTTAAATGACAAAAATAAGGTGGTAAAGTATCTAAGGTCTAATCTAGATTTTGCATTTCAGCAGTGTGATGCAGCCATCCCAGAGCGTGAAAGGTTAAAAGCTGAAGCGAGGGGGAATGAGATGAGGCTACAAGCTGCTGTGATATTGGTGTAGGAACGAGAGCAATCACGCTTTGCCCCGAAGAAAAAGCTGGTGGACTTGAGGAACAAGTTTATGAAGGCTATTAAGAATTACAAACACAATCAACATGAGCTTTCCGAGAGACTGCGGTAGGCTGAGGAGACTCTCCGCCAAGTAGGGTTGGAGTAGAGTTTGGCTATAAGTGCTGGCTGTGCTAACTCTGAGGCGCCAGGTCCGAGCTCAGTCGGTGCTCTTAGTAGTGATTCTTCTCGCAAAGCAGTTAATGTGAGCTCTTATGTCGTTCCTCTCCGAGCCAACTCTGAATCCTTGTGAAAAAAGACTCTTCCCCCTCCTCCACTCCTTTGTTGTGATCCCTATGTATCTTTATGTATTATTTTTCCTTTGAAATACCCTGCACCCTGAATTTGTATGAGCTTTATCTTCCTTCTGCACGTATAATGTATGAGAATTTGAATGAAAATTTGTAGCAGGCTTATCTTTTTAGTGTTTTCATTGCATTACTGATCGTGTATTGGAACTGAATGACTTGAGTGCTGAGTTGTCTTTGAAGACGTTGTGGTCGAGAGAGAGTGTTGGAATCCTTTTAGGTGTTAAAGCTGAGAGGATAGGAGTTAGATCTCACTCAGGTGTTATAACCCGTATGAGGCGTAGAGTCAAGAGAGTGGGTACGCCAACCCGCTCAGGTGCTGGGACCCATATAGAGCATGGTGTCAAGAGAATAGGAGTATGATCCCGCTCGGGTGCTAGACCCATATAAGGCACAGAGCTGAGAGAGTGGGTGCACCAACCCGCTAGGGTGCTAGGACCCATATAGAGTGTAGTGCCGAGAGAGGCAAGAGAATGAGAGTATGATCCCGCTTGGGTGCCAGGACCCATATGAGGCGTAGAGCCAAGAGAGTGGGTGCACCAACCCACTTAGGTGTTAGGACCTGTATAAGATGTAGAGCCAAGAGAGTGGGGGCGCCAAACCACTCGGGTTCTAAAATCTACATAAAGCATGATGCTGAGAAAGGCCAATAGATTGGGAGTATAATCCCGCTCAGGTGCCAGGGACCCGTATAAAGCATAGAGCTGAGAGAGTGAGTGAGTAACCCGCTCTGGTGCTAGGACCCATATAGAGCACGGTTCCAAGAGAATGAGTCTGCAAGAGAGAGTCTAAGAGAATGGGCATTTCCTTTTGGAGTTGTTAATTATCAAGTGCAAGGGCCAAGTTTTGCAGTTGCTCTACAAAGTCAATTGTTGGCGCTACTGACTACCAAGCTTAGGGGCTGAGTTTTGCTATTGCTCAACAATTGGATTATGGAGCAGTTTAACAAGATCAATCTTTGGAGCTTCTTAATAGAAAGGTGCTTTTAATAGTGTGACCACCAGCTAAAAGTTGTTTTTGATTATTGTATGATCGCTATGATCAAAGCGTTACAAATAAGTGGTAAAGCATATAAAATAAAAATATTATTGTCATAATAAGCATAAGACAGAATTCTGAATCAGGGTAACTAGTTAGCAATACTGAACCACTAACAAAGTGATAGTAGGCGGTAAACAGAAATTACTAAACCAAGGCATTCGATGGTTCTGGATCACAGCTAAGTACTCCAATGCTGAGAGACATCTTAAACTTGATTTTCATGTGTTCGGTGCTCAACAATGCTTCCAGGGCATCCAGGCTAGGCCAATCCAAGATGGCATTGCAAGGGGACGACATTTGACTACATTGAAGGTGGTTGTGACAGTAGCATGGTTAGGTGGCATTCTCAAGATTATCGGGGATAAGATAGTGCTTTCGGGCTATAGCCACTCGCTTGAGAGTCCTCTCAAAGCTCCGGTGTAGGGTTAAAGATGTGTTTAGCTAAAGCTCATTTGTTGAAAGGTGTCTCAATAGAGGAGATCGTAGCTCGCCCCTTGGTCGAGAAGACCTTTTTCACAATGCACTGCCTATTTTGGCAGTGATGACTAGCATGTCGTGTTGGATTGAATCGACTCCTATTAGATCGTCGTTGCTGAAGCCAATCATAGGTCTCTTCCTCTTCTATCCGTTTTGATATGCGTAGTGAGAACCACCTTTGAAGCGGAGACCTCTATCATTTGGAACACTAGGACGACCATTCATTTGACTTAGTGTTGTCATGTTACCACCTGGCTAGCCAAACTCTGGGTTAAAGAAGAATTACCAAGATTGGTTGGTGCCAAAGAGCCACAAGGCCAGGGATTTCTGCTTGTATGTGAAAGATTAGTCCATTTGTTTGGTCCGGTTCCATGGGGTTAGCCTCCGTCCAACCCCTCATGCCTGGTCCTCAAGGGGATTGTTTTTTCATTCTGTGCTGATGAATTTCTGGAGTTTTTCGTCTCAAATTGAGCCCTTGAGCTCATCTTTTAGCCTTCAGTATTCATCTATCAAGTGGTCGTAGTCATTATGGAAGCGGTAGTACCGAGTTTTGTCCTTGTTGGAATCGTCTCTCATTAGGTGAGGGGACCAGTTATCATCAGGTTTGTTTCTGATTTGTATCAAGATCTAGCTAGGTGTGTCATTCAGAGGAGTGATGTTGGTGAATTTACGATGAGGCGGAGGTCCTACCAAACTCTTCTTGGGTGAGGATTCATGCCGAGGAAGTGGCTGCGTTTATTCTTCCTGTTCTGCCTCAGTGCCTATCGAACACCTCAACTTTTTCTGCAATGATGTACTTTTTTACCCAGGTGTAGAATTCTTGGATGGTGTTTTTCATGATTGAGATCTTCATTCCTGAATGCCGTAATCCAGTAAGGAGCACTACCAAAGCGATGGAGTAGTCCAAACACGAAACCTTTATCATCTCGGTCTTGAACTTGTTAAGAAAGTTTTTTAGGGGCTCATCATTTCTCTGTCACAAGGGTATAAGGGAAGTAGACTTTCTTTTGGCACTTTGGTTGATCATGAAGTGGGTTTCAAATTGTTGACTAAGCTGTGAGAAACTCCTAATGCTGAGCGATGAAAGTGAGTTAAACCATATCAGTGCATTGCCCTTCAAGGTTATGGGAAAGTGTTTGCACATGATAGCATCCGACGTGTCTCTTAAAATCATGACTATCACAAAGTGGGCTATGTGATCTTGAGACTCGGTGATGCTGTCATACCTCTCCATAGGGGGACGGAATACATCTCGCAGTATCGATTCAGTGGAGACTTTTGGATCGAATGATGATGGATTAGTGGCGTGTTGGAAGGTATCATCCTGTTCTATGCCAACATGTTTAAGCTTAGCAGCTACGAACTCTTCAACTTGCTTCTTCAAGTCGTCTGGATCTTGTCGAGAGGTCACTGAGGGTTCTCAATGTCTTCAAGCTTGAGATTGCATGAGCGTGAGTGCCTTGACCTCCTGGAAGAGGACGAAGCTTCTTGTCTGAGGGCTTACTAAGTTCTTCCAACTATTTACTCATACTTTATACCTGGGATTCCAGTCTTTCCATTTGGAAGTGATTGACTCAGTTGGGAGAGGCTGTAATAGGGAGAGGAGTCAGCTAACCTTGAGATTGGGTAATAGGCGACTTGGGATCTCCCTGCAAGGGTGGTTCCACTTGATGTTATAAATGGATGATGGTAGTATCCGGTTGATTATCCAGAGCTGCTGGTGGAGGGGGGTTTACGGAGTCAGACGTTTGTCCTCCCGCCTTAGACAAGACTTTGGAGGTGTTATTTCCATTCTTCCTCTTGGGTGGCATGGTGATAAGAAAGACAATAAAACAGGACATGGAGTTTTTTTGGCTACGTAGTCAGTCTGTTCTCATATATGGCACCAATCTATTAGAGTTGAGTTTGCTCCACAAATAAACTGGTTTACCGACTCGAGTGGAGAATCAATGCTGATACATCCACTAGATCTTCATTGATAGAAAGACCTGTAAAATATCTATCGAAAGTGGCCCGACGAAGGAAACTCTGACAATCAAGTTAAAAAGAATAATAATAAAAGAGAGAATTGACTGAGGAGAACCATAGCTTTTGCCCTGTGTTGTCTCTATGAAATGAGTGTATGTAATGTCCCCTGATGGGTCGTCTCTATTTAGTATATATAGCATGTGTTTGCATAACAAGTCTCTTCCTTAGGGGTTCAAAATCACTAATTACCTTATGAAGAGATTGTTCGAGATCTCCCGAGATTATAGGGGATAATTACCAAATGAAGGGATCATTAGAAATCTTCCAAGATTATAGAAAATATAATCAAAGATCTTTAAGAGATTTAGTATCTTATGGGATTAAGGGAAGTTCAAATTTTTACAGAGATTTCCTTCCTTATCAGTAAGATTACTTTCAAGATTTAGAGAGATTCATATTTTGTGTAATCATAATCTTGATTCGCTTGGTAGAGATGTTGCTTGGTAGTTACTCAGTGGAAGATCACTCATAGTGGTCAAGAGATTTAACCGATAGTGTTCGACTGAGCAGTGACTTGAAGGCTTAATCGAGAGTGTTCGGCTGAGCAATAGTCGAAAGGCTTAACTGAGGGTGTTTGACCAAGCGCTTGCTCGGTTGTCTCGCGTACTTATCGAGTAGTCTGTGGATTTTGCAATTAAACTCTAGTGGATCCGGTAGTCTCTGAACTTTATGGTTATCTGTTATTGGGCTCTATACCATCAAGAATAATGTCTTACATGTGAGATATATATATATATATATATCTCTTATCCCCTCTCTAAACAGTGCCCATTAAGTCATAATAGATGCACGTAATTTTCGACAGCACAATGTTTTACAAACAATGGACAAAATGGATAGAAGTAAAGGTTTGAAATTAAGGCGAGGTGCTTGCACCAAAAAAGGAAAAAAAGAAAAAGAAAAAGTTCCCTGTACCGCGTGTACCCGACCAAAAGTTGAGACATCAAATTTGCACTTTTTCTTTTCTTGCTTTTTGTTTTGCTTTAGTCCCCCCCCCCCCCCTTTTTTTTTTTTAAAAAAAAAAAAAAAAACCCAAACACCTTAATATCTACGAAATTACATTGTTTTAAGTGTTTGACCCGATGATGAACTCCTTTATAAACAGCCGATGAATTAACCCGCAATGCACCGAAAATTATCCCAAAGAATAGAAATAAACAACTGTGTTATCTAATTGAATTAAATACAGAAGCATAATGTACCCGTCATCAATTTGAATGAATTTTTTTTTTTTTTTTTTTTTGTTCCACCTTATTTCTGGGGGCAAAGAATTCTCAACAAAACAAATTCATTTTTGTCTTACAGCTTATGTATCTTTGAACGTGTTAGCAAAATATCCAATCTGAGTTAAATGAATGATCCAGCCAGTGACCGCGACCAAAATGCATTGTTTTTAAAATTAAATTAGACCGATCGATTTAACCGGTTTGATAACTAACCATTCTATAATCCGATTTAATTTTTACTATTAAATCAAATGAAATCAAATTTAATCAAAACCGTCTAAAATCAATTAAAACTGATAAAACCAATAAATCATTTAAACCGGTAAAAAAAATATATATATAATATATAAATTATTTTTCCTTTTTTTTTTTTCAAATCGATACAAAGAAAAAAAAAATTATATAATATACAAACCATTACTGATAGAACAAATTCATTTTTTTATAAAAATATACGGATTTTATTTTATTTTAAAATATATAATATACAAATTATATATGTATATATGATATGATGATATATCATTTGGTTTATAAAACGATCTGATCGGTCTGACCAATGAACCAATGAGCCGATAGATTGATCGAGTTATTTATTGGTTTGATTTTAAAAACATTGCTAAAATGCTAATAATCCAACGGGAGATACAAGGAGTGTGATTCACCAACAAATATAAGCAATTCACACCAGCGACCTTACAAGCACAACAAACAAAAGAACCCTATAAATTGCAATCCTGCCTAGGACTTACCAGAAACAAATTATTGCAAGATCAAGAGAGACTGTCCAAAATGGTGAATGGAGTAATACCATTACACAAGTTTTTCCCCCCTTACAACGTTAAGATATCTGTAGGAGATAAATCAGAATCATGTAAAACATTAATATTGCCAATTCAATTACTACAAGTGGTTGGCTTATCATAGCACATTCAAGCATTTTGAAAAATTCTTTGCAGGATACGTGGACTACATTCCCCTTTAGATTGCAGATAAAGGGGACTGTGACTTTAACCCTTTTGAATATGTAGTGCTAATCAGACAAAGCAACTAACCATTGACTATACAAAATTGAGAGAAAAGGACTAGCTGTATTCTCGGACTCTCGGGTCTCCACCATGACTTAACATCCTAACATGTGTTGCCGATGGTTAAAGTGATGTTTCGGGAAAGTTCCTCAGTGTATTTCCCCTTGACTTGGGTTTTAAAGGTTCTTGACCAACTGAATTGAACCAACGCCTTGGCATATGTGCACCCTTTATCTGTTTTCTTCTAAAGTTAGTCAAAATGAAGATGGTGTTTTCGTTTTTGGCACCTTTGTACATACCAAGCAGCATGTTTTTGTAGGGCCAGGCCAACCATCACTTTGAGGCTTGCAAGCATCACAAATGTGATGAAAGACAAGAGGAAAATCCAGAAGAGTCTCAATGGGAAAGGGCCGCATGGGAGATGAGAAGCAAAAACAGGGGTCAACACTCGAATTACCTGCAACCATGGTAAAATTGATCATCCCAGCAAATATATTAGTCCTAAATTTACAAAATAATATCCTTTGCAAACCTCATCCCTATCTAAAGAGATTATGCCACTAGTTTTCATGCAGAGAATCTTTTAACACGTCAGAATTAGTCCCTTAATCTCAAACCATTTATATTTTTAAGAGCCTCCATTTCAAGAGGACACCAGAGGTGCAAAGAGAAAGAACATCGAGTGAAACATGTGATCAAGGAGATAGTACTGGCGCTTACCACACAAGCCGGTGCAAGAGGAACAAAAGCGAGATTTTTCTTCTTTGCATCCTCTGTTTGAATGTTGAGAGTCTGTGAGGGGAGAACATGAAAAAGAAAAAATTCTTCAGAATAAATATAAATTTTATGAGACCAAGACAGAAATTTTATAACTGGATAGAGGAGAAAGTTTTTTCCCCCCCCCCCCTTCTTTTGACTGCAAAAAATGCAAATCCCTGTAAATAAACTCAAATTATCAAGGTGCTATGATGTGATGATAGAAGACCAAGCTAGTCAGACAGAATGCACAACATGCACAAATTACAAGGCCAATTGAGTTCAGCATTTCAATTTGAAAAAGCATTTTACAAAGTGCAAATGAGGGTAAAGAGCTTCACAACTTATGCTGTGGACACTGAGAGCTTAAAAGTACTCTTAAAAGCACCAAATCTTTTGCAAGAAATACATTTATCAAGATCAAGAAGGATATTTACATGCTACACAGTTCAAATATATGATTAACACAAAATCCATGAAAATTATCTGCCTTCAATACAGAACAAGGATGAAGGAGAATCGTCATATTCACATAGTCAGCCAGGAACGCTTAAAGTTCTAATAGCTTGGGATCCAAGAGCAGAACCCTTGCTAGGCCCTCTTCTATGATCAATTATCGCATAATTTTACCTTAAAATGCTACTACTTATCCCAATTTTTTTCCCTCGCCAATTTACTGAGTTACATTTATCATATAAATTACAGTTGCTAATCAACTGTAAAAGTAAAAAAGGTCCTCAACTTCTTGCTCTTGTAACTATATCAACTGCTAATGGCTGATAGTTTGCCTGATACATGTCTATTAAGGTGAATGATGTGATTTTGACATGTGGATTCAACTACAATTATTTGCACGGCCAAACCTGTGGCACCT
Organism: Dillenia turbinata; assembly: GCA_037126225.1. Taxonomy (NCBI): domain Eukaryota; kingdom Viridiplantae; phylum Streptophyta; class Magnoliopsida; order Dilleniales; family Dilleniaceae; genus Dillenia; species Dillenia turbinata. The sequence goes on from JBAMMX010000011.1 coordinate 13,934,770, forward strand.
CATAACATCTTCCATCCTTCTCAGCTAATAGGGTATAGTGAGTGGATACTTAATTTGCCACTTCAATTAAGACCCATCCGCCACTTCAATTAAGACCCATCCAGAACAAGGAACACAAAGTAACTTATTGTTTTATTCTATAAGAAGAAGATCAAACACAAACTGTTGCGCCTGTACAACCAGAAACAGAAACAAAAAATCTACAAAACAAGCTACATCTTGACATCCACGTAGTACTCAAGAAACTAAAAAGAGAACAATAGTAAACAGTCCAGAGAACGGATAATAGATAGCTAGAAAAGTGAGTCATAATCGATTGATACCTTCCACTGATTTGTAGTGCCTTCCATTATTTAGAAGGTTCTTGAAAACACAAAGAAAGGGTACTTAAGATGACCTATGAATGCTTGAGGAATCAATAATGGAGAGACACCAAAAGAACTGATGCTAAAGAAAATATGCTGCTTCCAGTTTCTATAAACCCACACATTGACACAACAATCTCCGAAATCATTGACTAGAACCAATGTTTTGAAACCCAGATCGGAATATGAACCGATTGCGTCAAGGGGTCAATGGGTCACTGGGTCAAGCCGATTGGACCAGAGGAAAAACCCGGATGATGTGATCATGAAATCATAAATAAATAAAAAATATAATGCCCTGAAACAATAACTCACGGTGGCATGATGGTGAAGTCTCTGATTTTCATCACAGGCCCAGGTTCGAATCCAGAAGGATGCAATTTTCTCACATTTTTTGTGGTAATAAGGAAAACCTGGGTTGGACCGGGCCGGTTCAACCCGTTTTTTTTCCCGGTCCAATTGGGGTTTTGATTGGTCTTGACTGATTTTTTTAAAAACCGGTTTTACACATTAACTCAAACTGGCTACCGGTCCGGTTTCTGGTTTAACCGGTCGGACTGGCAGGTCTGGTCCGGGATTAAAAACATTGCTAGATACACCAACTACTTGGCAAATAGGTTGTAGCATATATGCTTGAGTGTCCCTCTCTTTCAAAGGGATTTGGCCATACAATTAACATGCCAGACTCAATCTCAGTTCAGAGCTTAGTAATTCAAGAGAAATGATTGAGAAGATAGTATTGTTCAGTTCTGGTACTCGTCACAACATTTACTCAAGCAAACTACTCAAGCTCAACTCATAATCACCATATATAAAGGTTGTTCAAGATCCAGCTAGGGTTAAACAGAAAGGACAAAAGAAATTCAGAGAAAGTCAAGTCGATCAATATGTTTATAGATAAGTAAAGAAAAATGATCAGTCCCCTAATGGCATAATGGAGGACCCATCAACATACCTGTTTGCAAAGGTCTTCAAGAAACTCTGAGTATGCAATAGGCTTTATGTCATTGAATTTGGCAATAAATGAATGCTTAATGATATCTATAGCCATCTCACACATGAATACCATAAGAACATTCTGCAGCATCCAGATAAAACATGAGGACAATGTGGACAGACAGGGAAGTTAGTCTTCAAACTAGTACTTCATTAACCATCAAAAGTACAAAATCTAAGAGGTTAAACTTACAGAAAAGAAACTTTCAAACCAGGGACCCTCGGCCTCCAGGATATTTTGAGCTAAAACAAATAGGATATATGCTGAAATGTGGAACCTCTCCACTGAATCTGGCCACAAGAAAATGATGAAACATGATAAGGCATTAACGGTTGACATATAATAAGCATCATACTTCTAGACTCATGACCTCATCAATAAAATGGTAGTAAAAAATTGTAGTCTCAAAGAATAATGAGAAAGTAGTACATTTATGGTAGGCAACAAGTAATTAAAGAGAATGAGGGAAAGAACAACATTGCCTCTCATAACACCAATGGAACTTCACTAAGATACCAAACATTCCCAAAACAACTTCTGAATTTAATAACTATACATGAATCACATGGGGATAAGTTATGAGGAAAAGAAAAAATAGAATCAAATAGAACTTTCATCTTCAAGTGAATTGCCACTTCAATGCTCCTAAAGAGTATAAGGAACCCATCAGGCACATTTCAGAACACCAACAAGAAGGCGTTCACCATTTGCTGAGATCTTGCATTATTGTTTTAATCAAAATGGGTACTTGCAAAGCATCATTACAAATTATGCTCCGGTTTAGGTTTTAATAAATTTCTAAAAATCCTATAGATGGACAGTCGTAGTTGTAAAGTACATGAGATGAAAAGATCAAAGATATCTATGATACTAATCAATAAAAGTAAGCATAGAATGATAACTACATACATGGACATAAAAAAAATATGCAGAAAAATTAAAAGATTTGTTGCATACATTAGGATCAACCAACAACTTTAAGTATCACCATTTTTGCCATCTTATTTTTTCTTCCCTCCTCTTCAAATAAGGTGAAAGCAATATGCAGAGAACATAACTTACCAAAATATACCAGACTGTGAACATTATCCTTGCTAAATCGTTTAAAGACACTGCTTTTTATCTCCGCAAAATTGTTTGAGATCAGCATAGCGAGCAATGCGTTATTGTGAGCAACAATACATGTTGATAAAGTAACAGCCTGAGCTAATAAAATGAAAGAATGGACAAGTATAAAAGCATTAAGGAAAAGAAAAGCCGAATGTGTAAGAAATAATTTTTGACACTTAACAAAGAACACGAGATAAAGGATATTAGAGGCACCAACAGCCAATGCAAGGTCAGAAATGAATCTCCAGACCCAATATCTCGTGTTTTCAGGAGAACAATTTGCAAGGCCCTCTGCTGTATTGAAAAGAGTTTCCAAAACTTCTCCTCCAAAACTTTGACAAAGTTTATCAAATATCTACAAAGTATAAGTTTTAAAAATATTTTCAGCCAGATCATTGTTGATGATTCAGTGCAAGCAAAAAATTTTGCTAAAGAAGAGTCACAAAACCGCTAAAGCCAACAATTTTGTTCATGAAAGTACACTCACCTCCAACACATTGTAAACCACATAGAGTTTAACTATTCCTTGACCCCGTATCATGTGATATATGAGGCTGATATCTGATGCAACAGGGAATTGAGTGGGCATTATAAAATTCGATAACCAGCATTGGACATAGAAGATAAAGCAAAAGAACATTATGATACCCGTTTGCTGCAATAGACCAACTCCACAGATCATCACAATAAAACAGCCAAAGTCAGACAACTCCGCGGCGCAAGGCTTCATAAACTGCCTGCCACAAGTATGGTTAGTATATCTTGCAAATATTGCATATCCAATATGCACACAAATTACCTAATATGTTATAGACAAATAACAAAGCAGAATGAAACCAATGCAAACCAAGCAACAATGCAAAATAAAGGACTCTTGATTGTTGAGATATCAACGTGTTATACTACAAAATAGAAAAATTTTAACAGCAAAATATCTTCAAACCAATACTACACCAAGTAAAACACGAGTCTGGCAACAAAGTTCCTGAGGACAAGAGAGCTTTTGCATTAAAAAGGGGGAAAAAAAACAAATCACAAAACAAAACAAAAAACACAAAAACAAAAAACAAAACACAAAACAAAACAAAACACAAATACAAAGAAAAAAAAAAAGGAAAAGAAAAAAGAAAAAAATTCACGAATTGCTGCATTTTATTAGAGAAAACCGGGAAAGATACTTCATTATTATTATTTCAGTCAATAGACTGTCAGAGCATTTTTAGCTCAAGTCTCTGTGAAGAAAGTATTTTCTAATCAGAGCAGTGCTGCCAAATTCATGTCCTAGGATGTATTTTCGTCTACTTGTCCACATGAGCAACATAACATTCAGGATGAATTGAATTAAAAAGGGCACTCAAACAGTTTTATGGTCTTCGAAGATAAAAAGGCACTCCAAGAAGCAGAGGTCCATGGCAGAAAGAATAGAAATTCTAGTCAGGGCACTTAGATTAGGCACAGTCCATATAGGTTTTTGGTATAACTAATATAAAGACTGTTTTCCCTCTTATTCAGTGATAAGACTAATAGATTTATAGAAACTATAGTATATTCTCTCTAGACACTTTAAAATTTTAGTAAGGAAAACAACTTCCAAAGCAATTGCTGATCCTGCATATGGATAAATCATTTTTTTCTTTCAGGCAGTTCACCCTCCCAATCAGCCACAATCAAGACATATTCGCAAAAAACAAACGAGACTCATTGCTCAATCAATTCCTCTAAAAAGTGTGCTTTTAACAAGAAGAATCCCATTTAGTGAGATTACTCGTATAATTTGTTAAGGTGTTTGAATGTAAAAAGAACACAATAGCACTGCAGACAAATTCTTTGAAATTAAATAAGATCAACACTTACAGCACAAGAACAACCATTGTTAATTGTTATCTACTTTGTCATGAAGTGTGGAAGAATTGTAGTACCCTAGGATGACGTTCACAGAGAGCGTTATGTCAATTCAGTATTTTCCTTCTTAGCAAAACATGACAAAATATTAAATCACCCACAAGGAAACCAAGATATCTTTTCTTCTTTCTTTATTTCTCTTAGGAAAGGATGCCTCCTCCCCCCAAATCCCCTGGAAAGCAAAGGTTAAGAAGGCTAACAACCAACTCAATAAATTGGCAATCTATTCCCTTAACAATATCATACCAAAATATAAAGGTCGCCTCCAATTATATAGTCAGCAATGCCTTTGCACAAAGAAACAACATAGTTTAGAAAAGAAAGAAAACAATCTACAGTACATAGACATAACTACAGTTGTACAACTCATATAAAGTAAACAGCACATCATTTGCTTGTAGGAGATATACTAGTTAGTTCTCCAAAGAATGCAAATTTTGGTCCACCCTTCGCATGATCAATTTATGGCCTTGATTAATATAATGAACAAAAAACTCATGGCTTAGACTGCAGACATAATCAGGCTACTTTGCCACTAACTGGACACTTGACAGCAGCAGCAGTGAGTTAATTAAAATTGGGTTACCCACACCAGCAACACCAAAGCCAAGGGCCTATTTGAGTGGACCGACCTCTGAAACAACTCAAGCCTCCAACCTTAACATGGTTCCTGCAGAATTTACAAAGACTTGCAACAAAGAATTTTCTAGGCAAATTAAATGGATCAACTTTGGTTTTCTTGGCAATAGCTTTGCTCACATAGGAGTTCTTCACAATGTTAACCAAAACCAAGGGCCTACTTGTAGGAGATGTACCAGTTAGTTTTCAAAAGAATGCTAATTTTTGGCCCACCCTTTGCAAGATCAATTTATGGCCCTGATTAACATAATGAACAAAGAACTCATGTCTTAGACTGAACACATAATCAGGCTACTTCGCCAATAACTGGACACTTGACAGCAGCAGCAGTGAGTTAATTAAAATTGGTTTACCCACACCAGCAACACCAAAGCCAAGGGCCTACTTGAGTGGACCGACCTCTGAAACAACCGAAACCTCCAACCTTAACATGGTTCCTGCAGAATTTACACAGACTTACAACAAAGAATTTTCCAGGCAAAATAAATGGATCAACTTTGGTTTTCTTTGGCAATAGCTTTGCTGACTTAGGAGTTCTTCACAATGTTAGCCACCTCACTCTAGGAATGGTTTGAAAGAATACTAGAACTCGGGGTAAATTTCGACTATATAATTCAAATGAAGTTTGAAATGCTATTACATGCCCTTAAGGGATCTTAATTAAACATGCGTCAGGATTCTTTGTAGATACGTATTATCCAAGACCGAACCAATTGGATGCTGCACGTACCCATAAGGAATTTATCATAACCTAAACTATCAAGAATGTATAATCTGCAAAGATTGACCAATATGTACACTTACAAATGGACTGCTGGCATGGGTATGCCTGCAAAACGTGTTCAAGACACATTTTTCAATTGTCCAAAGAGATAATTCATCATAACCATAAGCAGGGTCCCTTCACATAATGGTAAATACCCGATATTTACATGTCTCAACTGAATAGCATGTTGATTCCTTTACATTTGAATTTTTCCATGTTGATGTCATTTTGCATCTCATCTTGTCTCACAGCTTAACAACAGATCCAGAAGTTTTTCCTTGTCTTTGCTTCACTTGTTGATTGCATCATATTTTATTTTTGGGAATCTCTTCTTTGCTCAACTGATGAGTTTAAAAGTGTTTCTCTTTGGGATATTTTGAGTCCCAACAAGAGGATTATATGACTAGTCAGCAAAGCAAGCCAGAGGGTGAAAGCTTCTATCTTTTCTCCTCTTTCACGACTGACTCATCTAGAAGCCACCAAATCTAACAAAGATAACATGTTGCAACCTTAGAAACACAACTCAACCAGGAGTTAAACCCAACTTAGTTGGGGGCAGGTTATATGAATACACTTTTTTTAATCAACTCTATTTCAAATCTGTATTAGTTCTTAAGTAGCCACCAAATCTAACAAAGATAACATGTTGCAATCTTAGAAGCTCAACTCAACCAAGAGTTACCCAATTCAGTTAGGGGCAGGTTTTATGAATATGCTTTTTACAGTCAACTCTATTCAAATCTGTATTAGTTGTTAAGTAACAACATATCATGTCTAACCACCTCCACTAGGGGTTACTGGGTCTTCCTATAATTCTTGGAGAAGCTTCATCTTCTACTGCCTGAATACCATATGTTCTTCCGATATTGGCATTTATGGGTCTTCTTTATAGCCCTCAAGCCATCTTTATATATATTTTCTCTCTCACCCATAATTATCAAGAAATTTGATCTATCATAACACAAAAGTAATTTTCATAAACATAATGATACTAAAAGGGCTCACGTGATACACAAAATGCTCCCCGACTTAGTGCGGGGGTAGGGGGAGGGTGAATGTATATGTATGCAGCATTCTCCTTGCATTTTTCAAAGAAACTGTTTCCACGACTCGAACCTGTGATCTCGAGATCACCAAAAGAGCAACTTCATTGTTGCGCCAAGTTTCGCCCTCACAAACATAATGATACTAGTTTGAAGAAAAAGTACTGAGCTACTTTTTGCAATCTTCACATCAAGGAACAACAACAACAAATTAAGCATTAATCTCAAATTTTGGGATCGCTCGTTTGAGAGACTAATATAGGAGGGGGAAAAAAAGATTAACATAAAATTAAAGTTTGAAAAAAAAATAAAAAATAAAAATAAAAATAATGAAAAGAAAGAAGTAAAGATAAACTATGCATAAAACTTAAAATAATAATAATAATAATAATAATAATAATAATAATAATAATAATAATAATTTTCACAAACATAATGATACTAGTTTGAAGAAAAAATATTGAGCTACTTTTTGCAATCTTCACATCGAGCAACGACAACAAAAAAAAATTGTGTTAATCCCAAATGTTGAGGTCAGCCGTTTGAGAAACCACTATGGGAGAGGGGGAAAAAAGTAACATAAAATTAAAATTTGAAACAAAAAATAAAGCAAATCAAAATCAAAATCAAAATAATGAAAAGGAAGAAATAAAGATAAACTATGCATATATGACTTAAGATGATGATGATGATTCAACTGGTTTGAATTCTTTTATACCACTCATTTCTATCCAAAGTCATCATGAAGCCCAAGGATGCTCTCAGTATGGGTAGCATATGATTCATGTAAGGCTGCACACCCTAGGAAGTCCATAATTACCAATACGTGTGAAAGAAGAGAGAAGCTAACCTTGTATTTAGAAGCCTTCTCAATGTTATCACGATTCTTGTTGGCATGATGGTTAACAAAGATAGAAACGAATCCATGCAGACAAAGAAGCCAACGTCTATGAGCTGCAAATTTTTTTTTTTTTATCAATGAGTTTCTTGGACAGTGCAAATTAAACACTTTTACAGATGCAATGCATACAATGGAAATTCATCTTCGTGAATAGTTTCCTCCCATATGTTGAGAGGCAGTTACATATCATTGAAAGATCAACCTACGCATTCCACTGGTCAGTGGAAAGCCCAACATAGTACAAGAAATTCAAACTTAATTGACCTGGTTATAGAAAGGCATCTACTTATATTGCATATATTAAATCAATATTACTTGAATGATGGACAATTCATGCATACATGCATGACTTGCATTTACATGAATATCTCTTCACAAAATTCAATTAAAGAGAGTACGGATTACCAATTCACATCTCCATGGCAGTCGAAAGATCGTATCATACACTCTTTCTCGTTCTTTCTCACTTCCAGGGCTTGTTGTGCTCCTTAAGGAATTACCCTTATGCAGTCCTTCCATAAAGTACTTTAGTGGTGACTTCTCTACAGAAAAGTGATCTGCAGCAAAATAAATTCTTTAAGATGAGTGCAAGTTGAGGAATAAAAGGAGAGATCAAATATCACGATGAAATGTTGATTTCAAAAAAAAAAAAAAAAAAAAAAAAAAAAAAAAAAAAAAAAAAAACACCACACAACGTTGGATCCAAGAAGTTGGTGAACTAACCAAGAAAGACTGCTCAAGGGAAACTTCCATCAAAAAAAGCACAAGTGATGATATTTGACAAAATTTGAAAGGACTGAATCTTAAAAAGCCATCCAAACTGAAAAGTTACTCAGATGCATAATATTGGCCATTCTGAACTTGTAGTTTCCACTAGAGAATTGCCAATTCCTTATACCCTGTAATTTAACCTCAATTGTGTTACATGAAATATTTTACTTTAGTTTCATTGGCCTTCTCTTTTATAACTTGGACACAAAAGGCAGTATTCAACCTCGCCTCTATAAAGGGTGTGCATTTGGTGAGCAAAGGAGGGAACAGAACCAATTGCATCTTTTTTGCAGAGTCATAAAAGCCATTCATTGAAATTAGAATCCAACCATTACTTTTTATATTCAACCGAGTAATGTTTCTAATGGTAGTATTGAGGGGTAAAAAGAAGATGTAACAGCATGAATTCCATGTGTTCTTACCCAAGCTTTTTCTTTATGAACTAATGTATGAGAAGAGGTACCACATGTAACAAACGAAATAAACCTCCTAATAACCTACTGAAATAAGCACGTCCAAAAAGGTTGTCTCACATTGACTTTCTAGGTATGGAACCTCTCACTCATTCATTCCACCAATCGTCCAGAGAGGCACCAATTCTTACAGTGATATGAAATGGACGAATAAATTTTTTGATTGATTGGGCACCATTTTGTTAATTGATTGTGCATCATTGTCATGCATGACAAAGACAGCTAATAAGGATAACCTTGTATCTAATTTGTTAATGTTCACTGGCAATATTCATGAAGTTTTACTAGTGCAATCTAAGTTGAGTTGTGATTTGGAAGTTGGAAAAAAGTTCTAGATCTTTGATATGGCATAGAACAAAAGAAGTTAAATGTGACTCTATGACTTTGATCGCTTGGATATTCTCACTTTTAAAATCTCAATTTATTGCATCAAAATGTGCCTTAAGGATGGGTCAGTCATTGCTTCCAATAATAGTAGAATTCATCATGATACTCTTAAAACCTTGATCTTTGTGCTTAATTGATATAAGAGGAAATTTCAAAAGGATTTTGATTTATTTAAGGAATGGATATATCATGGTGAGTGCACATTTAAATGATGCACTTTTGTTCAATCTGAGAGTTTGTTGCTTGTCATCTGTTGCTTATGCATCCTATCATTATTATCTTCCTTATGTCAATACTGAAGTTTGTTTCCTCCCCCCCTCTATTTCTATTGCAAAAATGTATAAATGAATTTGAAGACACTATTTTGGAACCAACCAGCTGCACAAAGTATCATTTAACTACAGAACTATGTTCTAATATTTCTTCTCTTTAAATAAGGACAATGTTACTCATTTACATACAATCATCCTGAAACCAATTTAACTCAATAGAGATATACAAATAAAACATTAGTTTTCCCTCACTCTACAGTAGTAAATAGCACCCCAAACCCAAAGCTCACCAGGTTGAGCCAGTCATAGCCCAAACCACTAAAAGCTAATCCAACAGCTTTTCCACTCAATGTTCAGTGGCACAAGTGATAACTTTCAATCTTACTCTCAATTCTACAGAGAGGACATGTAATGAACAATGTGACATCCTTATTGTTCAGGCAGTTTATCTTGAGTCGGCATCCTCTTTCATGTTGCTTCCAAGCATAGAAACAAATTTATACTGAATATTCATCTTACAAAAAGTCTAAATACAACAACATACTCATTGGAAATGAGATCATTTAACACACAGAATTGAAGCTAACCCAACTTGTTGGATTTATCCTAATTGTAGATTGGGGACATGAGACGTAGTTGAGTTGAGCAGAGTTCAGTTATTCTTCTTTAGTTGAGTTGAGCTGAGTTAAGTTATTCTTCTTGGGGTACACTTTTGGAATTTTAGAAAATGTAAAATAATAATAATAATAATAATAAATCCATCATTATATGTATAAATTGCCATTGTATGTAATGTATGAAAGCATTTCAGCGTAAAACGATTAACAAGAATGACTTCACACTCAAATAAAGTGCAAAAATATGGTGAAAGAATTTCAGATACCAACCATTCCCAATTCCATTATATTCATCATTGTGTCAAATTCTGTCTAAGGTCCCATTTGTCTATTCCAACAAATACTTATTCTTTGATTTTCCAAATCAATATGACCTTGTAACCCTATAAACCATTTTTTAATGAATAGCCCAATAAACCTAATTATTTGTGCGTTATTTCTACTCATGATAATGCCATGCTCCCAACTTCTTCTTAGTACAGCCTATTTCAGCCCAGTATAGTCATGATTCAGCACTAATGATACACCAACCTCCATTCCTCCACCAAGAAATCTATCTGTCCAGCCCAAAATCAACTGCCCTCATGATTAACCCAATGAAGAAGAAGCCGGAAATGCTAGCAAGCTCACACCTAAAATCTAGTCATAGAATTTATCAAAATTCTTGCCCCCTCCCAAAAAAAAGGACCAATACATAAGCTGAAAATGCAATAACAAAGTAAAGGTAACTCACAGCTAGGATCTTCAGCCATAAGTTTTTTCCAGTCCAGTGACTCCGCGGTCTCCAATTTCTTGGCAGCAGCATTTGCGTTAGGCTCTACTCTCTGCATTCCCGATCCCGAAGACGACGATTTAACTTGCTCAATATTCTCCTCTTCAACATTCCCACAAACACCAGAACCAGATTTCGACTCTTCAAACACCCCACTACCACCATTGACGCTCCTCTGCCTCAATTCTCCGGTCACATAACCGTTTCTAAGAGAACTCTGATTCTCCGGTTCCGAAAACCGATCCACTGTCCTCGCATTATTCTCATCAGCTTGTACAAGCTTCGTTTCTTCGCAAATTACGGTCTGAATGCTGAAATTCTCCCGGAAATTCCAACCATTTTTCTTAGGTTCATTGAAAATGAAGTCGATTCGTTTGTCAGTACTAGAATACTCGTCAATTGAAGTATCAGTCAAGTTGTTGTTGCTTTTCTTCTTCTTTTTGTTCTTGCGTTTTCGCCTATTCGGATTGTCTCCGCCAATTTCGTGCTTGGAATCGGAATTCGATCGCGGAAAGAGGAATTGTTCATCCTCGGAGAAATTGCGGCCGCTGAGAATCTCGAAGGATAGATTCCTCCCTCCAGATTTCAACCCCATAGAATTCTAGGGAGGGGGAGAGAGAGAGAAAGAGAGCGCTAGGGTTTAGAGAATTCGGAAACGGAATATTGGTTTATGCTTTTGGAGAAATTGGAATTGAATTGAGAAGAGAGAGAGAGAGAGATCACTGGAATTTTGGTGCTCGTAGTTTTGGAAATGGTATTGGGATTGGGCATTGGTGATTGGCATCCACACAACACTGTTGCCATTTCCGATAGGGACACGTTGCTGATGGTCAGGGGAGCATTTGCCCGGAACATTTGAGAGATGCCGACGTTCTTCGACCTATTGTGCACCAACACGTGGCATCTTCGGTTAACGTGGAGACACATCCCCGGTGGCATGGTAAAATAAGCTAAATAGGAAGATTTAGGGGGAAAAAAAAGAATTTGAGTTTAAATACTATAAAGAAGGAGAGATTTAAAAGGATTTGAAATCTTTTTAAATTTAAATTTTTTTAAAGAAAGAAAAAATATAAGAGTTAAAATAATTTTATATTTTAAAAATATCTTTTAAAAATTAAAAATAAATTTTTTTATTTTTATTGAATCTCATTTTTTTCTTTGTAAAAAAATATTAAAGAAATGTTGCGTATATATATGTCTAACTTTTTCTTATCCCCGTAAATCGGGAAACACTTTGTGCATAGGGTGTAATTTACTTTTTATTGAATCTTATTTTTTTTCTTTCGTAAAACTTTCATACAAAATAGAATTTTCTCTCATTTTTTTTCTCTCCTAACTAATTCTTTTATTTCTCTCTAAAATTTCCAAACATAGTGTAAGGTGACTCGAATACAAATCCAAAAAATCCGTAGAAATTGTTTTTTTTTAAAAGACTAACAATTATCTGAGTTTCGTTCGATTAATCCAAATTGAATAATATATGATTATTAAGAGATTGACTCTCACAATTTTTTTTTATTTCTAAAATTCAAATTGGAGATCTCTAAATAAGGGCATAGAATGTCCAATCAATCAATACAAAAAATTTGGTATAGAAATGGTGTTTTTGTTATTAAGGAGATGTGATTAAACTTAAGAATAAAATTATTTAACTTAAGAATAAAATTATTTAACTTGTACTCAAAATAAAAAAAAAATATTCAATTTAATTCAAATTTAACTCATTAAGCATGGTATCGAGCACAACATCATCTCTCATTTTCCTTCTTTCCCTTTTCTTTCACTCTCTTCTTCTTCTGAGTGTATACGGCAGTTTTTGACCTCTCTCTGCCACAAACAGAACCATCACAAAGTCCTCACCCTTCTTTCCTTTTCTGCCACCAGAACTCCCTTTATCATTAGGGCTGAAATTGAGCAATCCTAAGACCATAAGTTTCTCTCTCTTCATTTGCCTAGACACCAGAAAAAAAAAAAAAAGAATGATGATGCACAACCGCAGGCCAACCTTTTTACCTGAAAAGGTGGATTCAAAATAGGTTCATTCTTAGTTGGAAGATATGATATGTGATTTTACAACCTCAATAGAGAAGGGTGCTGATAGGAATGATGTCAGTGGCGAGGAAGAGCTGGTGTCCTATAAAATTAAGCTTTTTAGCTATAAGGGAACAAATTAAGGAAAATAAAATGGTCAATGAACATATTAATTCTGAGTTTAATGTATCCATACTTTAACAAAAGGCATGTCATCAATGAGTTTTAAGGATCATGTAGGACGATTGGGACTTATTTCATCATATAATTATGTCATATGATTTTGTGAGATTTCAACGTGACTCATACACGCAGCGAAAACGATAAAATAAAATTCTGAAACCGTAAAAAATTTGAGTTTGCGATATACCTCAATCGGTGATGCAGAAAATTTTCGGATTCGCAAACTCTGATCACGAACCACTCGAAGTCGGGATGATAATCACGTAATCGAACTTGATTTTTCATTTTTAGTATTGGAACTTTTATTTGTTTCGATTGTTTTCCCATCTTGATGTACATATTTGTCTTGAGAATAACAATTATTATACAATTTGAAATTAAACATAAGGTTGCTATCAAAGAATTATAACCATGATTCATTTATTTTGTTTCATTAGTTAAGTTAATTTCATGAATCTTGTATAAAATGTATATGTCTTAAATGTGAAAAATGAGGTTTTGATAAAATAAAGGCTGCGAAACATTTTGATGCTCACACTAGTAAAGTTCTTATATTTACCCAAATTCTCGCATCTATCCAATAAATGAAATTTGTTCTTACATTTTCTATGAATTTATCATATTTCAATTTTGGTTATTATCAATTTTTCTTTTTCTTTTTATAATGTATATATGTGTTTGATTTCGGTATATTTATGATTAATATATATATTATAACAGATTCAATAAAGTTTAATTTATATAGATTGCACAATCCCAAGAGCTGAGTGAGATAAATGACGGTTAGGGAAAAATTGCCGGTGCTTTGCCTTGACCAATGGGAGTGGTATTGGCTGTGGAATCTGGCAAGAAAACTTCTCGACAATAGTTTCCAATCTCTTGCATCTAATTGTTCTATGGATTTAAACAAACCAACAAATCTATTTTCTCAAGCATAAAATTTTCGATTCTTAGATGTGTTAAAATCACTTATCTTTTTTTACGATTGGGTATTCTAGATCTAAAAGAATTACAAAACCGAATCACCTTCTTGTTTATAATCCAAATGTTTTGATAGAAAAAATGATCAACACTTTTCTAAAACTCTCTCTTTATTCTTTAAATGTGAGAAGTTTTCTCACACCTTCTTTCCAAACATAAAAGTGGCCGCTCTGCCCTTTTGTTTTTCATCCATGTCTATTCAAAAGGAGTGGAAAGTTGAAGGGGCGGTTTTACATACAACCACTCCCTCCTCCTTTTAACTTCTCCCTTATCCAAATTTAAACAAATGAGTTTTGTGGGTCTTGGGTTGTGGGTCTACCCTCATGGGTGAACTATACTAATTTTTCAATATCTCTCATTTGCACATGAATGCTAAACTCGCACATAACGTGATCATTACAATCGAATATCAATTTCATACTGACAAATGAATCGTATGACCTACGAGAATACTAAGAGCTCGAGACTATATATTGGTTAAGGATATATAGCAGCTCACTTTTAATATAATGATGAGAACATCATATCTCATCATAACTCAGACTTCTTTTACTAAACACAGTCAATGTATCTCTCATTCCTCAAACAATGTAAGAGCATACTTGACTCTTCATTCATGTATTCACAATTACATCTCTAAATACTAAATCATAAATATAATTGAGCGACCTGTGAATATAGAATAATATATCAGTCAAAGACAATCTTTCTTTCATATTACTAATTTTTAACTTTACCTTAACTTCTTAGACATGTACCATCAAATCGAATCAACCATGATTTTTTGGTGGTATACTAAAGTAACAATTGTAACACCGACACTGTGGTATCCGTACTATTATATTCCTGTTCAGGAATTAAATAAAATATTTCTCAGTTTATATATATATAGAGAATTTTTTTTATTATTTATTTATTTATCTTGATTTTCGATTTTGGGATCTTTAAATTGAAAATTTTGATATATTTAAAGTATTCGTATTACCGATTTGAAGCATATCTCATTTTGTTAAAATTGGAACCTTGAAAAAAATAAAGTGGGTGTATGTATATATAAATATATATAATTAATTATTGAATTATATAAAAAAAAAGAAAAGAAAAAAAAGGAGATGGAAGTGCTGTGTTTTGGCCAAAACGCAGCACTCCCCTTTCCCTAATTATTTTCTCTCTCTCTCCTCCTTCCCCTCTCTCTCCCGTAACTCTCTCTCCCCGTCGCTCTCTCACTTTCTCCTCCGCCATCTCTGCCATGACTCGCTACCATCCAACCGCTGTCACCACCTCCACTCTCTCTACCTCCCTCTCGGTTCTCTCTCTGCTCTGTTTCTCTCTTTCTATATCTCGTTGTATCTCTCGCTCTCAATCCCGAATCGCTCTCTCATTTTCGGTCTCTCTCTATCTAGCTCTGTTCTCTCTCTCAAAATCACTCTCTATTTCGCTCTCTCTCATGTTCTCTCTTTCTCCCATGATCTCTCTGTTTCTCTCTCCCCGCGCGCGACAGCTTTCTCCCTCTCTCCCTCGCTCGGTTGCGTGCGGTGTTCTCTACTGGGTTCATCGCCCTTCTGAAACCTCCGCTGACGTTCTAACCCGACGCTCATTAATGGACCTTCGAAAGCCCTAGGCCGAACCTGCACTCCATCCCTTGCCCAGGTAAGGGCGAATCTCTGATCAATAGCGTTAGGGTTTTGATTTTCTCAGTGATTTGACTTAATCACTAAAAGTTGCTTCAATTTGGAAACATTGCAGGTTCCGGACTGAATCGAACTTTACACAAAAGTTAGGACTGCGAATTGAGAAACCCTAGGTGAGTGAAATTCTAATCCCTTTGATAATTAAATGAATCTAGGGTTAATTTAGGGTGAGAAGTTCATTATGTGTCTAGAATGCATTTCTGAAATTTTATTTATGATTATTAGAATTAAGTCTGAAATTCTATAGGAATTTAGGTTATCTAGTGTGAGAAAACATGTTGGAGGATAATTGAACCTTGTTGAGTTGATTTGAATAGCTTTTCTTGAAATCCGATTGAAATGTGTATGAAAATATTAGAATTTTGGGGTTGGAATGGAATATTCTGCAGAGTGAAGGATACTATTGCATCTAATATCTTTCTTATGTTGTTTTTGAGTTGTTAATTGCATAACAGTATGTATATTGAAGGATAGTTTAAAAAAAATTTGGAGTTTGAAACTTAAGAATCGATATAGCCTTTTTCATTATAAATTGTCCTGCATATAGGCAATAAAAATACGATCTTCGTACTATGAAACTAGACTTTTACACCTTAAAAATGACATGGTTTGAAACGTTTGGAAGAGAATTAAAAAGTTTATGATTTTTCAAAGAATTTCTATTTGGTAGAAAACTAATTATTTTATACTTATTTTCGACTTTGAGAGGTCTTAGAGTTGAATTAGACTTGGTTTTGATCGTGTTATTTATTTATAAATTAAAGGCAATTGATGACATTAGAGTGTATTCATGAATTGGAGAATTGAGATTTATACAAAATTAGGAAAAATGGATAAACTCTAAAAATATTTAGAAATTGATGACATAATTGTGATTGTGTGTTAGGAAAGATAAATTGAGAATCGAGTTGGGACTTGAAAAATGCCAAGAAAAGGTAAGGAAATTTTGCACATTATGAGATGCTTTGCTGCAGTTTTATTTACTTAATTTGAGCATAAATTTATGGCCAAAACCTAGGAAAAATACATTAGAACATATACCTAGGAGTGTAGAAATTTTTGGACATATATTGGTCTTGAAATAAAATTATTCTTCGTGTGTTAGGGTGCTGAAATGTGTCCCTTAGTGAGTCCATTGTATGCAAAATTGTAGAGATTTAAAATGGCACCATTATGTATGTATTATGTCTTGAAATGAGGAGAAATGGTGTGCAAATTTTATTTAGTGGGTGTTAGTGATGGTGTTCGAGTGACTTATGTGCATTGAGAAGCTTGAGAGGTGTTGTGTGCATGCAGAAAATTTCTGCATTTGTCATGACTTTTGGGTGTCCAAATACATGCCAAAATAGAGAGGAAGGAAGGGTCAAATGTGCAGAGAATTCATGCTGAAGTTTGAAACTAAATTTTGGATTAGAAGGAGTGTGTTGTTGGTGTATATGCTGGCCCTTGTGTGCGAGCGAGAGATTGGATTGGTGTGAACTCAGTGCGGGATTGGTTGAGTACCAACACTTGAGTCTTGTAGACATGTTGTATGCATGAACAAAATATGAGGAGTAGGGTAGTGGCCTAAAGGACTTGACATGACATTGGAAAAATTAAAAGTGAAAAACATGCATTTTAACCAATTGAACAGTATGTAGTCCTTTAGCATAACTTTCTCCACACAACTCCAAATGACATGAGATTTTTTGCCTTAGATACTAAATATCCTTAGCTTTAAAATGAAATAAGAACCCCTGATTTGGATATGTGTGTTAGAAGTTATAGCCTGTTTCCTATAACTGCGCAGGTTTGAAACTTGCTGATTTTATACATTCATAAGTGTTGGGTGTCTTGATTGAGGGGAGCACTTTTTCTTCGCTTCGTGGTATTATTTGGGAGTGCGCTACCCTCCCCCATATTGTGAGTGAGACTTTGACATCTGTTATTGATTGGAAACTCTATTTTAAAATGCTTTTTTTTTAAATGGCATGGTGTTATGAACCTACGATCACTTGAGATTTAACTGTTTATGAAATATTTTTGTGATCATTGGAGTGTCCTAACTACCGATTCACTGATATGTATCCATGTGCTTCATAAAATGATATTGTATCAACTTTTGATGTTTATGTGATTCCATATGTATTAGCACACGATTTTTGATACAATCTAGATTTATGGGCTGCATGCTCGGCTGATTGATAATTCCATGATATGGGTTGGTGGCCCCCACTCCTCCATTGTATAGCATTCCGTAGCTACGAAGGACATTTGGTAGAGGCATCCCTTGTACCTGAATACGCATCGGCCGAAGGTATCTGCCAGATCGTCATGTATGTGGACGTACCCGGTTGACCCTCATCGGAGAGGAGGCGAGTATGGTTCTATCTAGCACCGGGTGGGGCTCCATACACGGCCGACTATTTATATGTATATATATGGTATTTACAGGCTAGTTGGAGTAGCCTGTGGTCAACATTGGGGTAGAGAGCCATTATTTGATATTTGCATTATGAAAACCCTCAATGCGCCCGTCTTTGGTCGAGATAGACCATTACCGGGGTTGTTTGTTCAGCCGGCTCTACATATATGACTTGATATACATATTGAATGCATATATTATTTTCTTATGTGTGTCTTGAGATATGTTATTTTTGAAATAGCATGTTATTGTCCCACACTTGATATTGTGTTACTGGCTTTGACACTCCAAGTTTACCCTCGATATTAATAGTATGATGTCAATCCTCTCACTTGCTGAGTATCCTCCCATAGATGCTAACCCCTCACTTTCTTTCCCACAGGATTAGTCTTGGACTGAGGGAGAACTATTGTGATTTGCATACTTGCGACATGGTCTTGCTTTCACTGGACTTGACATTGTGTTATTTTTGAAACAACATGTTATTGTCGCACAGTTGATATTGTGTTACTGGCTTTGACACTTCAAGTTTACCCTCGATATTAATAGTATGATGTCAATCCCCTCACTTGCTGAGTATTCTCCCATAGATACTCACCACTTACTTTCTTTCCCACAGGATTAGTCTTGGACTGAGGGAGAACTATTGTGATTTGCGTACTTTCGACGTCGTCTTGCTATCACTGGACTTGGGTATGGATTTTACCATTTCTTCCGCTATGTTTATTGGTGACATCACTGTATATTGGAGATTTTAGTTTGATCAATGTACTTATCTATTTATTTTACGGGATGACTGTATAAATTATGGACATTTATTTGTGAAAGTCTCATGTTGGTTCATTTCGTTTGCATTGAAACACTTGTAAATATTTAAAATGTCAACTTGAGAATTTGTTGTACATTTGTATAAAATTTAAGCCCGCTCGGTGTGGCGGCTGCTCATGCTCTAGTTGGGCATGATAGTAGAGGTCTGTGGCTAGGTCTGCTAGTAATTATTATAGCCTGGCATTATCCTGGTTGTCTGTTGTGGGTTGGTGGATTGTTGTGAGGCCGGGATGATCCTTTTATTTAATTTACAGGATGGTTGTAAATTATACAGGTTAAATTGTACATGTGAGACCTCCGAAATATGGGGAGATTCTGCCCGATTTTTGATAAAAATGTAGTCGGCATCCAGGACAACGGGCGGCTGCTCACGACCCCGGTTCGGGGCTTGACAGCACTAGTAAAATAAAATTTTAAGAAACAATCGAAAGCCTAGAGAGTATAAATTGAGATTAAATATGAACCTCTAAATCTCACACAATGAGGTAAAGAGGGATGCATCATCTCATTATCCATATAGTCACATAAACACATGTGGTATAAAACAAGTGCTATGATGCACTTTCTTCCCATCTTGGAGCGTATGTCTTCTTTTAAAATAATACATCGTATAGATCTTAGTCCAAATGTACACAACGTTTGACCTGAACTTTCCTTCTTACAAGTTCTCTAAAATCTCACAACATCAAGAAAAACTTACACCTGTCTATTAGATAAGTTCAATGGATTATGGAGAATCCATTTCAATTACAACCTATACATATATATATATGCAACCGATAATCTTATCTTAGTATTCTATTAAGGCGTCATGTATGTTAATCAATCATAAATTAATATTATCTCATCTCTACATGTCACACAGACATTAGAGGCGATTGCTCGTATGAGAGAGCCAATCTAAAAAATTTATCTGATATACCTTCAAATGTGGACACTATAATTTTAGACACAAAAACAAATTTTAAATATCAATGAATATGAGTATTACATTTTATATACTCCGTATATAATTATAATTATAATCACAATCATAATCATAATTACAATCATGACCTATACAATCCAAATGATCTAACATGTCTCACAAATATGTTTCCAGGTATTGGCTTTGTAAGAGGAACAACCACCATCAAATGCATATATTTCAGTGTCACTTCCTTCTTTTCAATCATATCTCTGACAAAATTAAAATTTGTGTTTATATGTTTGGTTTAACCATGATATTTGGGATCTCTAGTATAAGCAATAGTTAATTGATTGTCATAATAAATAATCATAGTTTCCATTGAGTTGCTTACTGCTCCAAATATTGTAAAAATCTATTCAACCAAACTCCTTCTTAAACTACGGAGCACAGAACACAAATTCTGCTTCCATTGTAGAATATGATATACAAATTTGTTTCTTATTACTCCATAAGATGAATTTATCATTAAGCAAGAAAATATAACTGGAGATAGATTTTCTTTCATCTAAATCACCTCCCCCAATCAGCATTCTTGTATCCTTTCAGTAATAGATCCATACCTTGATAATAAAGGAAATAATCTATAATTCCTTTCAGATATCTATATATCCTTTTTCACAGCAATCCAGTAACTCTTTCCTAGATTAGACTAATATCTACTGACCAAATCCACATTCTGATAAATGTTGGGACGAGTACACACCATAGAGTCCATCATGATGAAATCACAAGAGATTACAGTTTTGTGAAATCTCAAATATCATTGTGTCGAAAACTATTTAAGATTATAAATTAATCCGTTCAATTTACATATTCTGTCTTCCTAGCCATTAATGACAAAACCCTTTGCTTGTGCTATTTAGACTTCTTTCTCAAGTTATTCATTAAGAAAAGCAATCTTCATGTCAATTTGTTATAATTCTAAATCTAAATTGGTCACTATTGTTAACTGCAGGCAAATGAAGGTAAATTTTACTACTAGGAAAAATGTGTCTTCATAATCAACATCCTTTTGTTAAATATAACCTTTTACCACCAGACGAGTTTTATACCTCTTAATAGTTATATCTGCCCTACACTTCATTTTGAGAACTCATTTGCTCCTAATAACTTTGTGTTCTGGTGGAAGTTTAACTAATTTCTAAATACTGTTGGACCTTATTGACTCCAATTCTTCTTCCATTGCCTTTTTCCATTCATCCTTAGTAGGACAAAATAGAGTCTCATTTATATTCTTAGACTCTTCTTTATCTTTTGGAGAAACAATAAATATATACCCTTCAATCGCAAAATAACACTTGGACACAACTTTTCTAGGACTTTTCTAAGTTGGTAACTCGATTGGATTGCCAGAATTTGAATCCCTCATATTGGGATCAATATCTAACTTATTTTCCCCCCATTCTAATGATCCACTATGAACAGACCTATCCTCTGAATTAACTAATTCATACAAAATCTCTATGTCCTTCATGTCACTTTTGCTAAAAAATTCATTCTTTAGAAACGTGATATTTCGTGATTCAATTTCTATTACAGTACCATTTTCTTATTCACGAATGAACACATAATCGTTAGACTGATCAAAGTATGTTATATAAATACATTTTCTCCCATAGGAATCCAATTTTTCAAATTTATTAAAAAAATCTTAAATATATGCTGTCAATCCCTAAGGTCTAAGATCACTCAGATATGGTTTTCTACTAGTTCAAAATTCATATGATGTCATTAGTACTAACCTTGAAGGCATTCTGTTCAAAATATATAGGCTATAGTCAGCAAAACATCTCCCTAAAAGAAAATCGGCAAGTTAGCCTTGCCATTATGGATCTTTTCATATCCAATAATATTTTATTCATTCTTTCTGTAATACCATTATGCTTAGCTATTAAGGAATGCTCAATTATCTAATTAAGCCTCTTTCATTACAGAGATCCTTAAATTGATTTGATAGATATTCATGTCTTCTATCCTTTTCAAGGCTTTGATTGTCCTATCCATTTGATTTTTTACATCGTTCCTATAACGTTTAAAGCACTTAAGTGATTCACATATGTGAAAAATTAAATAGACATTGACAAATTGTATCAAGTCATCCATAAACGTAATGAAATACAAAATTTCATGTCTAACCTTCTCATTCATTGGACCACGAACGTTTGAATGGACTAATTATAATGGAAATTCAGCTTGTATGACCTTTCTAAATAGTTTTCTCATCATTTTGCCGACAAGACAATATTCACATGTTGGCAAATCAACTTTTGTGAGTGAACCTAAAGTCCTACCTTTACTAATCAATTCATCATATACCGTATCACATCATCAACATTTGCATTACTAGGGAATAAATATTTAACTAAAGACTACAATCAACATAATAGTTAAACATTCCTTTGTCACATTGCAAAACCATAAAACCATTTACAAGCGATCTAGAACCAAAGTATATATCATTTAAATACAAATCAACTCTATCGCTTTGAAAGTTCATAACATAACCAAATTTCAAAATAACAACAATAGGTATCATATTTCATTGGATTTCTAGCATGTAGAGAATATTATGTAGAATGAGAGTTTGATCACTTCGTAACTCCAATTTGTAATTGTTAGCTCCTCCAATCTCCATTCTTTCATTATTCCCCATATAAATCCACCTCATATCAGAAAGCACTCAATGAAAATCCATAAACACACCATGGTCTCTGTTCTTTAATGATCCATCTCTAGCTTCTTTCCTTTCTTGGTTTTGTTCCAATTCCTCTCATACCTATAGCCTAAGGCTTTTTTTTTAGGAACTCGACTCTATAACAAAAGTACCAGTTGTGGATCTTACAACATCAAGACACTCGTCCTCAAGCTCAATGTGGCGAGTAGTATCCTAGAAAGTCTTCACACAATTATTGTAAGTTAAATTGACTTTCAGGTGTTCCTACTTGTCAAGAAGGGATCGGATCAAGGTTTTAAGTTGTTGTTCATCGGAGAGGATATGACGAGCTAATTTCAACTCCCTTATCGTGTTAAACATGACCTTCAAATGTTGTTTAGTATTGTGATCACTTTGCTTTTTATATGTATCAAACTTTATGGTCATCTAACTAAGATGAATCGCACTAGTACCTCCATATTTCTCACTGAGGTATACCCAGATGTCATACGCAATCGGATGTTGCTCATACTCAGTGATCATGTTATCAATCACAGAGTTAACTAGGATCACTTGAGCAGTGAAATCTTTTATTTTTTTTTTCATGCCTGGTAAGCATCTTTATCTCTCCTATGTTGAGCAGCATTGCTTACACCAGGGTTTTACATGACATGTTTGATACCATCTAAGGTATCTTTTCTTCCAGCACATAACATGTTTTGTGGCGTCATATCTCATAATCGCTATTCAATTTGTTACTTCTATTTAGGTCCTCAACAATGGACTTTAATGTTGTGGTCTAAAATTTAAAAGGGTGAACACAAATACTAATGTACATGTCATGCACATAATTTTATACTTCAAAATCAACATTTATAACAGATGTTCATTAAGTATAGAATCGAAAATTCACTAAGTTCCTAATCATCATCTATGGTTCTAATATATCACTATCACAAATTTGATTTAAAGTTACAAAATTTAATAAGTTTTAGGTGAGAATTATTCAAATTCTTCCAACTAAAAAACCTCTTACTTAAATACATAAAGTATTTAAATAATGTTTCAATTTTGAATGAAAATTATACAAATTCTACCAATCCAAAATTTCATTCAAGAGACCCATATTTTCTTTTTGCATATATGATCATTCGATTCAAGAAATATAGCCAACATATGTTTAAGAAACTTTACATTAAAATCTTAAAAGTTTCTTTAATACATGATCATGATCCTAACAGACAACCACAACATGTAAAAAAAAAAAAAACATATAAATGCAATAACTCGATTCAAGATATATCTATTCGAGATATCATTTTCACTATTCTCTTAGATAATCTATCTTTAGGAGAAAATATCCTTATGGCACATGGACTCGAGCTATTTATACCTTGGGATAGTCTCTTCTTCATGTGGGTCTCTTTTTTCTTGAATTCTCACATTTCTATTAATATTGACTTCACATCGTTAAGAATCATGTGACCGTTCTCAATAATCAATTCATCAATCATATTAGCCCAATAAGGATGCATGGAATTTCTCAGTATGTATACGCTACCCTCCCAAAAAGCATGGCCTAAATGAAAAAGTTTTAAACATTTCTCTTCCGTGATCATGTAATGACTTGGCAAAATATGGAATGGGTGTATCTTATAAATCAACATTTGGCCCAACTTCATCATTCGCATTGAATTTTTCAAATCTTTGGCTCTTCCCCAGAGGCCTGGAAGAGTGCATCCAATTATTACCATCTCTCTAGAAAAGGGAAACATTTTTAGCTCAGGCATACAGCTAATTATAATTTTTTTTATATCACGATTTGAATTTAAAATCACTGGATTAGGAGAAGGAGATTGTGATCACTAGACTATACAGCCAATCATAATATTATACAAAAAAATTTAAAAATATTAATTTTAAATAATATACTCAATTTTTAATTAATTTTATGTTAATTTTTTTTTCATACATAAAAATGAGCATAAAATCAAGAAAAAAGGGGGTAAACAATTTTTACTTTGATAGCCAAAATTAAGAAAATAATTTTCTCAACACATACAAAAAATTTCAAAATTTTTTTGGTACAAAAATTAATTTTTATGTAATTTTTAACAATTTTTAATTTTAAAAATTAATAAAAATTATTTTTCTATTTTGAAAAATAAATTAAAAATCACAAAAAATCCAAATAAAATAAAAAATCATTTCTATGAAATTCCAGATTAGAACTGGCACTGAATGCACCTCCATGTGCCATCAGGAGGTCCTGTCCAGGATTGGACACGCTCCTATTCTCCTTGGCCGGTGCGTCTATGCCACACGCTACTTTTCCGGCAGCGACCGGTCACCAAAATTTGGCTACCTCCTATCTTCAATACTTCTGAGATTAATGTTGGTCTCGATTTTCTAATCAGACACTTCAGCCTAGGTTTTAGGCTACACATGCATTTGCTAAGAGTGGAAATGGTTTAAGGGCACTCTTTATCATCTTTCCTAATTTTGGGATTTTCTACAATTCAACCCTAATTTTAAATGGTCATATCTCTCTCAATTATTAACTATTTTTTGTATTCTTTATATGGTTAAAAAGCATTTTTTGAGAGAATTCTAACTATATAAGAATCAAATCATGAAATATAATATTTTAAAAGATACGAGTACATAAATTTTGGATTAGGGTTTGAAATACCTCATAATGTACTCTATGCATGCATGCTAAATTTTACAAATTTGATCCTCATGGAATAAACATGCTACTCTGTAAAATGAGAGCAATTCGTTAAACCTATTTTAAGTTTCCATTAACGAACCATAAACAATATTCATAGCATTTTTTATGTTTCAAACACCTAAAAGAAAGGCAGGAAACATCCAAACATGACTCCGATACCAATTTGGATTTAAACAAACCAACAAACCTATTTTCTCATGCATAAAATTCCCGAATTGTAGATGGATTAGAATCACTTACTTTTTTTCATGATTAAGTATTCTAGGTTTTATTGAGTGTCCCGAAAATGGATCACCTTCTTGTTCACAATCCAAATACCTTGCCAGAGAAAATGATCAACACTTTTCTAAAACCCTCTCTTTATTCTTTAAATGTGAGAAGTTCTCTCACATCTTCTTTCCAAACACAAAAATGGCCCTTTGCTTTTCTTTCTTCCTTTTTTTTTTTTTTTTTTTTTTTTTTCAATTCACGACAATTCAAAAGGAGAGGGAAGTTGAAAGGCAGTTTTACAAACAACTACTTCCTTCTTCTTTAAACTTATCCCTAATTCAAATTTAGACAAATAGGTTTGTGGGTTTACCCTCATGGGTAAACCACACCCATTTCCCAACATGTACAGAATTACCTTTTGTATGAATTGACATTTACTTTAGATAGCAAAGTAGGCAAAAATAAAACAAGGAAATTTCAGATTCTAAACCAAAATTGAAGCTTATTTTGAGTTTGTAAAATAAGGTGATGGTACAAGGCCCAGTAGCTTATAACCACAAAAACCCACAAACCAACAAGTGACCTCTTAATAAGCATCCAAGACAATCGAGCAGGAGTTCAGTCAAACACTTTTGTCCACTGCTTGATCGAACTCTCTCGGTTAAACCACTCAACTTCTACCGAGCAGTCTTCCACCAAGTAATGTCTCCGTCAAGCAAATAAAAATTATGATCACCTGAGATTTGAGCCTCCCCTAATCTCGGGAGTAATCTCGTCCAATAAGGTAGGAAATTTCTATGACAAGTTGGACTTCACTTAATTCCATAAGATTATATATCTATTAAAAATCTTTGATTTTAGTTCCTGTTATTTTGGAAGATCTCCAACGATCTCTCTATAAGGTAACTAGGGTTTTTACACCCCTAAGTAAGAGTCTTGCATGCATACATATGTTATATATACTAAACAGAGGTGACCAAACAGGTACGTTCGTTCCTTAATAGATACACACATTACATAGAGGTAATATAGGGCAAATCTAAGGCTCTTTTCAGTCTGTTTTCTCTCTTTCTCTTATTATTCTTTTTGACTTGAGTGTCAAAACTTCCTTTGTTGAGTCACCCCCGGTGGGCATTTTAAAGGTCTTTCCATCCACAAAGTCCTAGTAAATGCTAAGCTTCCTCCGCTGGACCACCCCTAGCAGGCATTTTGTAGGTCTTTCCATCTACAAAGACATAACGGGCACACTAACATCAGTTTCTTGTTCAAGTCGGCAGAGTAGTTTATTTGTGAAGTAAACTTATCTCCAACAGAATAGCACCATCTGTGGGAACAGACTAACCGTTCATCAACAGATACTTCACACCTTGTTTCATTGCCCTTCTTATCATTATGTCACCTAAAAGGAAAAACAGAAATTGCACCTCAAAAGCAATGTCTACGGTAGAAAGATGAACATCCGAGCCCACGGACCCTCCTTCGCCAATAGCGTTGGCTAATCAACTGGATGCTTCCATTATCTGTTCATAATACCAGGAGGAGCCGCTCTTATTGGGAGATCCACAGCCACCTACTACCCAACCTCAAGGCTATTTGACTCCTCCCTTTATTCCAGCCTCTCCTAACCGAGTCATTTGCTCCCAAATGGAAAAACTAGAGTTATAGGTGCAGGGCATTAGCAAACAATTGGAAAAACTCAACCACGCCCTCAGACAAGAAGCTATGTCCTCCTCCAAGAGGTCAGGGCACTCATGCTCACACGAGCTTAAGGCTTGGAGGCACTAAGAACCTTCAGTAACCTCTTGACAAGATCCAGACGACTTGACAAATCAAGTCGAAGAGCTCGTGGCCGCTAAACTTAGACGCGCTAGCACAAGATGAGATAACAGCATCCAACATGCTACTAATCCTTTACTATTTGATCCAAAAATCTCCACAGAGCTAATGCCATGAGATATACTTCTTTCCTCTATAGTGAGGTATGATGGCATTACAGACTCTCGAGATCATGTGGCCTACGTTGTGATAGTCATGATCTCAAGGGACCTGTTGGATGCTACCATGTGTAAGCATTTCCTCATAACCCTGAAGGGCAATGCACTGATATGGTGTAATTTACTTCCATTATTGAGCATCAGAAGTTTCTCACAGCTAAAGGAGCAGTTTAATGTCCACTTCATGATCAGTCGGGTGCCAAGAGAAAATCCTCCTCCTTTTTATCCTTGTGGCAAAGCGATGACAAGCACCAACAAGATTTTCTCGACAAGTTTAACATCGAGATGATAAAGGTCTCAGGCTTAGACCATTCTATCACTTTGGTAGCGCTGCTTACTAGATTACGGCTCTCAGGAATAAAGATCTCAATCATAAAGAATCCTTTGTCCACTATCCAGGAATTCTATGGACGTACAAAAAAGTACATCACTATAGAAGAAGTTGGGACATTTGATAGTTGCCGAGGTAGAATAGGAAGAAATGAGCAAAGCCACTCTTTGCAGCATGAATCCTCCTCAAGATGAGCTGACCAGGGCCTCTGCCCCATTACAAATTCAACAATTACACTCCTTTGAATAACACACCTAACAAGATCCTGATACAGATTAGAAACAAGTCCTATGTTAAATGGTCCCCTCACCCAACAAGAGATGACTCCAAAAAGAACAAAACCTGATACTGCCACTTCCATAGAGATTATGACCACCTGACAAATGAATGCTGAAAGTTAAAAGACGAGAACAAGGCCCTAGTTCAGGATGAAGACTTTAGAGATGCATCAGCGCAGAATGAGAAAACAATCTCCCTTAGGGACTAAACGTAAAGGGCTAAATAGAGGCTAACCTCATGGAACTAAACGAGCTAATAGTTGCGGGAGTTGCTTGGAACCAGGCAGGCAAATAAAGTAATCCTTCACATACATAGTAGAAGCCCATCTCTGGCACCCCTACTCTCAATGATTCTTCTCTAGCCAAGAGTACGGCTAGCCAAGTGGTCCGACAATGTCGAATCAAGTAAATAGTCTCCCCAGAATTTCAAATGACAGAGGAATCTACTTCTAAGGAGGTTCTCACTGCTCATGTCAAGAAGGAACAAAAAAAGAAGAGACCAATGATTGGTTTCAATGATGACAATCTGGTGGAAATCGATTCAAGCCAACACGATCCATTGGTCGTCATTGCCAAGATAAGCCAATACATCACGAAGAAAATCTTTGTCAACCAAGAGCGAGTTGCGATATCCTTTATTAGGATGTCTTTTAGTAAATAGACTTTAACCAAGCATATCTTCAACCTTACAACTGACCTTTGAAAGGACTCTTGAGCGAGTAGTTATACGAGAGGGCACTATGTCACTCCTAGTAATCCTAGGAACACCATCCAACCACGTGACTATCACAACCACCTTCAATGTGGTTAAATTATGTCCCCTCACAATGCCATCCTGGGCTGACCTAGTCTGGATACTTTGGAAGCATTGTCAAGCACTAAGCATATGAAGATTAAGCTCAAAATGCCTCTTGGCATTAGCATGCTCAGTTGTGACCCAAATCCATCAAACATCTCGATTTAATAATTTCAATCCACCATTTACTACTACTATGTTAGTGTTCTAATATTGCTAACTAGCTATCCCGATTTGGAATTTTTGCCCTATGATTATCATTATAATAATAACTCTATTTTACATGGTTTGCTACTTCTTTATAGCACTTTGATCATGCCGATTGTGCAACAATCAAAAACAGCTTTTAGGTGGCAACAACGCATTTTATACAGGTCCTAGCACCCAACCGAATTAGTGCACCCACTTTCTTGGCTCTACACCTCATACGGGTCCCAACACTCAAGCAAGATCACACTCTCATTCCCTCAGCAATGCATCCTATACGGGTCCTAGCACTTGAGCAGATTGGCATACCCAATATCTTGGCTCTATGCCTCATACGAGTCCCAGCACCCGAACAGGATCAAACTCCTATACTCTCAACAATGTGTCTTATACAAGTCCTAGTATCCAATTGAGTTGGTACACCCACTCTCTCAGCTCTATGCCTCATATGGGTCCTAGTACTCGAGTGGGATCAAACTCCCTTTCTCTTAACAATGCATCTTATATAGGTCCTAACACTCGACCAGATTAGCATACCCATTCTCTCGACTCTACACCTCATACAGGTCCTCACACGTGAGTAGAATCTAACTGTCATTCTGTCGGGCTTCAATATCTAAAAAGGGGTTCTAACACCCTCTCTTGGCTATAATGCACTCGAAAACAACTAAGCACTCAAGTCATTCCATTTTTAACACACAATCAATAAGGTAACAGGAACATAATCGTAATAAGAGAATACAAAGAGAGAAAACTATTACAAATTTCCACTCAGACTTCCATATATTATGTGCATAAGATACATAAAAGGGAGACAAAGCCCATACAAACTGGAGCTGGGTACATACAAATAGAGTACATGAGAACAAGAAGGGAAGGTATCACAACGAAGGAGGTGGAGGAGGAGAAAGAATCTTCTACCATAGGGATTTGAAGTTAGCTTAGAGAGCGGCGACACAGAAGCTCGCATCCACCACTTCGTGACATGAATCACTACCCGGAGTACTGACCAAGCTTGGATCTAGCGCCTTGGAGTCAGTATCGTTTGCACTTGCAGCGATGCTCTATTTTAGCCCCACTAGGCAGATAACATTCTTTGTGTGCTACAACCTTTTGGAAAGCTCATACTGGCTGTGCTTATAGCTCTAAACAGCCTCCACAAACTTTTTCCCCAAGTCTATGAGCTTCTTCTCCATGGCAAGGTGTAATTGCTCAGTAGCCTGCAACTTACTTCACTCCCTCTCGCTTCGGCATCTAACCTCTCAGATTCCGCGATGACCGCATCACACTGTTGGAATATAGACTCCAGGTTAGATCTCAGACACTTTACCTCCTCATTTTTGTCATTTAACGCAACAGTTGCTACCTTCCCTTTTTTGATCTCCCTCTCTCTTGGAACCAAAGTAGAACGGAGCTAGGAAATCTTCTCATCCCTCTTGCTCAAGCTCAATAGATATTCTACGTACCCCATGACCAGGTCCCTCTCAACCTTTGGAACTCAGCTAAAACAATAGCCAACACAAAACACATTAGGTTAGCTCACCACAACCAAGAACTTAAATAAAGTATACTTCTGAGAGGAATACCCTAACTGAATCCGAATGGTCATAAGGGTTTTGTCACTCTAATCCATAGACAAAACATTCAACTCCAACTTGAAGAGATGATAATCTAGTAAGTTGGCGAACTTTCTCATCTCAACAATGTTAATGTAGGTGATTCGATTATTTCTCGTGTTAATTGTGACATTACCCCTCTCTTTTAACCCTTTCCAACCATCAAATGTCCTAACAAAAATAAGAGGGGGAGGAGCCATTTCCTCCAACATAACCCCTTTGCCCTTCCGCATGTATAAATCCTTAGGAAAAACACAAGATGGCTAGTTCGAAACTCCTGATCCTTATGCTCGAGAGACATATGTCTACGCTCATCGAGAGCCCCTTACTTAGTACCTCACTCTTGACACATTTACTAAGAGCCAGCATTGATGTCTGAGGAAGGGCTACTTTAACTTCGCCCTGTCCTCCCTGCCTCGAGCTGAAGAGTGATAGATGTACCCATTGAGCCCCTTTCTCTATCCTCCTCTAGTTCCTCACTTTTTAGGCTTGGCATCCACACCTTCCTTTTCCTTCTCCTCGAAATTAAATAAGGAGAGCATCCATCAATGGAGCACCTTGTTCCGATGCGCTCATGTTATGCGATTTTTGTGTATCATGATTTCAGACAAATATACCCCAGTCGAATGTTGTGTATAGTTCGAAACAAGTGTCGATCCCACAAGAATATTATGTATTACCAAATATAAAGTACCATATCTAAGTTAAATAGAACGAATCAAGATAGCAAAAATATTAAAACTATGAAAATATTAAAAACAGAAATATTGATAAACAAAAACCTAGTTTTATAAAACCTTAGAATATCGAATTCATCTGTCTTTAATTTTTTTATACGGTTGAATTCTTTCAAATCCCTTAAAGTTTATTAGCTAAAGATTCATTCTTGATGATGACAAATTTCCTTAAATTAGATTTATCCAATGGTCATGCATTGAAATCCTAATTTGACTAATCAAAACCCAATAGTCATGCAATCTTGATTAGGCCGAACTGCATTAAGATATATAGAATATTTGTAATCTAGGGTTTCCCCTAAGATCTCCACACACAGAATTAATCATCCGTCGATCTCATAACCCTATATGGATTTTATTGTATTAGTCAGATTTCATGCAATCTTCTCTCGGTTTCATACATGTAATCGTAAACCATCAAATCGTAGGGCCCTTTACGAATGAAGCATTAAGTCCAATAATGAAATCTCATCAAAGAAAGAACATGTCAATAAAGATTTAAGGGAAAGAAATGAATCAAACCATGTTATTAATCAAAGAATAGAATTCATTGAGTTCTAGGAACAAAAAATCTAAGTGGACATGATAAAGAAATGCAAGAAAGGTAAAGAAAATATCCCTAGACAGAAGAATCCATCCAAGAAGGCTAAGAAGGTGGCTGCTAGGGTTTTACCCTCTCCCTTTAATGTAAAAGATGTCTCATTCTTGTAATCTAATTCTTAAGAGTCCTAAATGACTAAAAATTCATGGATTTTCATAACAGCTTGATATTTTACTTGGACATGTGCTTTTAGAACTCATGGACCTTGATTTCTAGCACTATAATAATTTCGACTCAAATTTTGGATATCTTCTAGTCTGATCTAGTCTCTAAGATCTCCATAAGATTTGTAGGTCTTGAAGTTTTCTTTCCAAACCAATAAAAATCAGGTTGATCGGATATCATAGTAGAAAGTTATGACCAAAATACTAACAACTATTTGGGCTGTCCAATATTCTTAAACAAATCTAATAATCTTAAAATAAAATTCACGAAAATAATCAATGAAAAATCACAAAATAAAACTTAAAACAGTCCTAAAAGTCATAAAATAAAGACTAAAATAAAATTAAATAAAACAATTCAAATAGATAAAAATATCGCTATCAAATACCCCCACACTTAAATGTTTGCTTGTCCTCAAGCAAGAATAAATTTTCTCTAAAATCAATTCAACCTCCCAAGTCCCTAATCATGCATATAACAAGTTCAAACCAGAATTACAATCAAAACAATCAAGAACAATACAAGATTCAAGAACTAGAGAAACTATTGCATCTCATATAGTCTCATTGAAATCAAGAATAATGCAAGATTCAATCATCCTCACAATCAGTTCACTCAATAGAATGAAAGAAGATACTAATTAACTACTCAAAGCACTCATTCTATGTAAGGTCGTGTATCACTCAAATCAACATAATGAGATGACATTACCATAAGTTTGCTCATATATCAAATCTCTACCACTTATATATGAAATCCACACACCAATCAAAAGATCTTTTATTTGGTTGTAATGGGGTTAAGGTAAGGGATAGAATAATAGGTAAGATGTAGGGTTAAAATGATTCACTAAGTATACCTAAGCATCAAGACATGACATTGTTATATCAAGATAAAAAAAATACTAACTCTAATTACAAACATGTAATGTGATATATCACTTATTCAAAATAAAGAATAATGACTTCACTATAAAAGTGAACAATATCAAGAATGAAAAATATTTTTTTCTATTTTTCTTTTTTTCTGGTTTTTTTGTTTTTCGATTTTTTCTTTTCCCTTTTTTCTTTTTTCTTTTTTTTTTAACCAACACTTTTCTTTTTTCTTTTCCATTTTTTTATTATCTAAAAATATAATGTCATGCTATCAACTATAAGTATATTAGTGAATTAGGGTTCAAAATCTGGGGTTAGAAAAAATGGGTCATTAGGTAAATTATGTGGGTAACATATGAAAGAAGGTCAAACTCAAATGGGTTAACTAAAAGATATAAAATGATTGAGTTGGTATTTTTTGAAAGCCAGAGTGTGTAATTCTAAGTGCCCTAATCATTTTAGTGTGTGAAAATCATGAATGTGGTCTCAAAATGCATAACAAAACAAGTTATAGAATGATCAAATCATGTGTGATATATGCTCAACAAAAAATTGATGAAAACAAAAAATTGCTTTATAAGGCTCGAATTCTCACTAAGATAAATTTGGTATTAAATCTTGTATGTCTATCTTTCAAATCAACCATAAAAAGATGAATAACCACTTATACACCAAATAACTACAAATACCAATCATCTGTTATGCAACCTAATTCAAGACAAATAACATACAAGAACTAGAAAACACAAGAAAATCTAGTTGGCATGGAAATTTTTTTCAAAACTCAAGAAATTCAGCAAAAATCAAGATTTCTAAATAAAAATGTCCTAATTCCTAAAAAAATAATGTCCTAAAAATCATAATAAAATAAATAAAACACCTAAAAATCAAAATGCATTGCATCCACCCACACTTAATCTAAACATTGTCCGTAATATAAAAAAATACTAAAATCAAGAAAAGAGAACAGAAAACTCCCTTAAATAAGTAAGCGAACTTGCAGTTTCCTCTTGAGTAATTTCTTCTCTTCTCATAAATCTTCACAATATGTCCATTTATTGCATTGTGCCATGCCTTTGTCCTTCTGTTGTCAATTATTGCATTCTCATATGTAAACTTGACATTTGACATTTCATCAAGTTTTCTTTTGTTAGCGATCTCTTCCTTGAGGAATTCCTTATATCTCAGCCCCTGTTTGATGACAACTAAAAGAGGAATATTAATACACAATTTCTTAAAAATTTTTCAGATTGTATTTTTGCACTTAACATGTGTCCAGGAAAAGAAACAGAGGTTTTAGAATCACTAAAACATAAAACACTTCCCTATTTAGAATCTAGTGTCTCAGCCCCCTCATTTGTAGGCTTTTAATCTCTTCCTTTATCTCTTGTTTATTCTCTTCATCCTTGGACGGATCCGGTACCTCCTATAATTCTTTCCCTCTCATCAATGAGATTGCATGAACCTGCTCTCTGGAGTTCTTCTTAATGTTACTTAACAATCTATCTGGCACACAATAATGAAATGCGTTAGTCAATTGATCAATCTTATTTTCGGGCCTCTCAAACGTTTTATTTGTCACAATTGCCAAGCATTCAATTGCTATCTCCCACGATGTCTTACTCTCCTTTGGTTGTTGATTTTTGGAAGTAAAATTCTGGGGATTGCTTGGTCGTGGTGGTCTCCCTTGACTCTTTAAAAAATTTGGATGGTTTCTCCACCCAGGATTGTATGTATTTGAGTAAGGGTTATTCTGAGACCTGTCAAAATTAGAAACATAATTCACTTGTTGCATCTATGGACACTCAGAAGATATGTGAGTAGATTCATCACAAGAATCACAATATAAGGCATGATTAGTTACATCATTAAGTTGATTAGTTTTCATGCTATTAATCAAAGAGTCAATTTTTACATTAAGCATGTTTAAGCCATCAACCTCATGCACACCAACCCTCTGTCTAGGAATCTCACTCTCATTATACCAATCATATTGGTTAGAAGACATACTATCCAATAATAACCATGCCTCATTATATGACTTGTTCATGAAAGCACCCCCAGCTACAGTATCAATGGTAATTTTCATAGAATTTATAAGACCATCATAAAAAATTTACAAAATCAACTAGTCAGGAATACCATGATGTGGGCATCTCTTAATCAGATTCTTATACCGTTCCCAAGTATTATATAGAAACTCACCCTCAGATTGTCTAAAACTAGTAATGTCATTACATAGTTTAGTTGTCTTACCAAGTGAAAAATATTTAGCTAAAAATGTCTGAGAAAGAATTTTCCAAGTTGAAATGATTAGCAAGAAAAGAGTTTAGCCATACTTTTACCTTTCTTTTAAGAGACAAAGGAAATAATCTTAACTTGATGGCATCAGCGTTGACTCCATTTAGCTTAATGATGTCACTGATCTCCATAAAATTTTTCAAGTGGCTATTTGGATGCTCGAATGCTTCACTACTAAATTGATCTACTTGTACCATTCCAATGAGACTCGGTTTCAGCTCAAAATTGTTTGCCTATATAGTGGGTCGTGCAATGCTATCCTAAATATCTTGAAGTCTAGGTATCAAATACTCCCTTATTACTCTATTTTCATGAGTCATTGCTTCTTCTTCCTTGACTTCCCTAACTTGTCTACGAATAGTTCGTAAAGTTCTCTCAATCTCAGGATTAAAATCAACTAGGTTGTGACTTTTGGATCGCAGCATGCACTGCACAGATACAAAAAAAAAGAGTACAAAATTCAAAGTTCAAAACCGATTGCAATAACCACTCAAGAAAATCTATAATATCTAGATAAATATAGAAATCACAAAAACATAGCAACATAATACAAAAAGACACCCAAGAAAACAATCAGAAAATACTAAAAGTCACGAAAAAAAAAAGAAAATTTTATAAAAATAATAGAATTTGATCAAAATAGGGTCGTGCCCGTAGCTATAGCTACATGTTTTGTTTAGCAGGTTGAAATGCTTTAAAAAAAAGTGGTCACTTACCCTAACTCCTTAATCTATTTTTAAACAATCGAAAAAAACCCTAAAAAATCTAATTCTATATAGAAGAGTAAGAAATATATGAAAAATCCTAAAATCTGTATACCCTATTTACCAAGAACAAGAAAGAGACAAGAAATAAAAAAAAATAATATCCAATCTTAAACAAGATGATTTTTATTGATATGCTTGAATATCTCCGGTAACGACGCCAAAAACTTGTTATGCAATTTTTGTGTCTCACGATTTCGAGTAAGTATACCCTAGTCGAATGTTGTGTATAGTGCGAAACAAATGTCGATCTCACGAGGATATTATGTATTACCAAATATAAAATATCCTATCTAAGTTGGACAGAATAAATCAAGATAGCAAAAATATTAAAACTATGAAAATATTAAAAACAGAAATATTGATAGACAAAAACTCTAGTTTTATAAAATGCTAGGACATCAATTTTATCTGTTTTCAATTTTTTCACACGGTCGAATTCTTTCAAATTCTTTAAAGTTTATTGACTAAAGATTGATTCTTGATGATGATAGATTTTCCTAAATTAGATCACTCAATGACTATGCAATGAAACCATAATTCGACTAACCAAAACCTAATGGTCATGCAATCTTGATTAGGCCAAACTATATTAAAATCTATGGAATATTTATAATCTAGGGTTTCCTCTAAGATCCCCATACACAGAGTTAATCATCCATTGATCTCATAACACTATATGGATTTTATTATATTGGTCAGATTTCATGTAATCTTCTCTCGATCCCATGCATGTAATCGCAGATCATCAAATCGTAAGACCCTTTATGAATGAAGCATTAAGTCCAACAATGAAATCTCATCAAAGAAATAGCATGTCAATAGAAATTTAAGGAAAAGAAACAAATCAAACCATATTATTAATCAAAGAGTAGAATTCATTGAGTTCTAGGAACAAGAAATCCAAGTAGACATGATAAAGAAACGCAAGAAAGGTAAAGAAAATATCTCTAGATGGAAGAATCCGTCCAAGAAGGCTAAGGAGGCGGCTGCTAGGGTTTCTCCCCTTTCCTTTTAGTGTAAAGGATGTCTCATTCTTATAATCTAAATCCTAAGAGTTGTAAATGACTAAAAATTCATAGGTCTTCATAGCAGCTTGATATTTCACTTGGACTTGGGTTTTTAGAACTCATGGGTCTTGATTTCCAGCATTGTAGTAATTTCAACTCAAATTTCGGATATCTTCTGGTCTGACCCAACCTCTGAGGTCTTCATAAGATTTGTAGGCCTTGAAATTTTCTTTCAAATCTAACAAGAATTAGGTTAATCAGATATCAGAGTAGAAAGTTATGGCCAAAAACTAATAACTATCTGTGCAATCCAATATTCTTAAATAAACAATCCTAAAATAAAATCCATGAAAATAATCAATGAAAAATCACAATATAAAACTTGAAACAATCCTAAAAGTCATAAAATAAAGTCTAAAATAAAATTAAATAAAACAATTCAAGTATATAAAAATATCGCTATCAGCTCACCCTTTTCTCGGCACGCTTCTTTAACTTGGCCCTCTTAGCCTATCGGTGGTGATTAATATGAGGTTGTCCCCCTCGACAAAGCAATGATATCATAAAGGTTTATTGCTCCCTTTTTCACCAAAAGGGGTTTTTCGATTCACACATTCTCACCAACAAATAGGCCTGCCAGCTTCAACGTTTCGTCATCCAGGAGGGCTTCTACATAGATAGCTCTATTTCTTAATGAATAAAAATTCCTAATAAAATGAATGAAACTCAAAGTAAAGAGGATTTTAGAGGCCTCAACACTATAAAAGGTTCTACCCTAGACTCCGACAATATCGGCATCAACTCTTTATTCTCAAACTCCACAAAAAAGAACTTTTCCATCTAATTCTTCTCAATAATTTCCTTGTTAAAGCACTTTCACCTTGACTTTGGCCTTGTCTGAAGGCAAAACCAACCCTTTGTTGGACCCCTAGATACACACATCCTCAAAGAAAAAATCGATGATAAAAATTCAAAATCAAAACTTAAGCAACAATAGCTTAGCAAACTAGATACTACCACGACCAACCACCAAGCACCGGGAATTAATAAGGTTAGAAATATATTTCAACCCCTCAAAACCTGGCTAGAGGACCCTTATAGGGCACTCGAAGCTCATACCTTACATACTCCTTCTACATCAAGACACATCCCTTCGGCACTTTATTTACCCTATCATCCTCCATTGGTAAACACAAACAGTAGTCATCATCCAGCCCCATCTCATTAACCATCTCTCGCAGTTCCTTCTCTATCATAGCACTCCCGATCTTACCAACAGTACAATGAGATTATGATTTAAAACCCTTCATCATCTCTGTTTTTCATAAATTCTACAAACCCTAAACCCTAAATTCTCTCTCAAAAAACAAATTGATTAAACTACATCAAATGTCACACTATCTATAACCAATTACAAATTACACAATAAAAAATGTGTCGAAGAAGATTCACAAAAATTGAGATGATAAGTCTCACATTTAATGCCCCATTTTTGTGCATTTTCAAATTTCCCAATCCCTACTCCTTAACTTTACTCCTGGTGTCACTTCTTTGAAATAACATTAGGAGTGGAGGGCAAATAATGGTACAGGGTCCAACAGCCCATAACCACAAAGCCTACTGAGCACCAAGGGACCTCTTAGTAAGCACTTGAAATGACCGAGCAGGAGCTTATCAAACACTCTCAGCCACTGCTTGGTCAAACTCTATCGGTTAAACCTCTTGATTACTATCGAATGGTCTTCCATCGGGTAACATTTCTACCAAGTAAATCAAGATCATGATCACCTGAAATTTGAATCTCTTGTAATCTTGTAAGTAATCTTGCCTAATAAGGAAAGAAATCACTATCACAACTTGGACTTCCCTTAATCCTATAAGAACCTAAATCTCCTAAAATGTTTGATTGCAGTCCTTGTAATCTCAGGAGATCTCCAACGATCTCTTTATAAGGTAACTAGGGTGTTTACATCTCTAAGCAAGAGATTTATCGTGCATACACATGCTATATATACTAAACAGAAGTGACCCAATAGGTACGCTCTTTCCGTACTATATACACACTTTACATAGAGGCAATACGAGACAAATCTAAGACTCTTCTTAGTTTGTTCTCTCTCTCTCATTTTTCTTTATGACTTGAGCGTCAGTACTTCCCCTGTTGGACCATCTCCGATGGGAATTTTGCAAGTCTTTCCATCTATGAAGGCCCAGTAGACATATTAGCACCGGTTCCCCGTTCAAGTCGATGGAGTGGTTTAACTGTGGAACAAACCCACCTCCAACATATGGGATTTGGAAATTTTTCTTACATCCAATTGTTTCTTGGCAAGTTTAGACCTCTTTTGGCCCTCGTGGTGACCGTG
Organism: Dillenia turbinata; assembly: GCA_037126225.1. Classification (NCBI taxonomy): domain Eukaryota; kingdom Viridiplantae; phylum Streptophyta; class Magnoliopsida; order Dilleniales; family Dilleniaceae; genus Dillenia; species Dillenia turbinata. The sequence goes on from JBAMMX010000011.1 coordinate 13,974,511, forward strand.
ACCTGGTTATTGTTCTTTATGAGGTAAGTACAGAGAGAAAGCGGGAGAGATAGAAGAAAGGACCTTTTTAGTTTGTAATTAAAAACCCAAAAATTATTAGATCATCAAGTTAAATTTTGTACAATTTTTGTTCAACTGCTCAACTTTGGCTTTTAAAAATTTTCAACAATAAAAAAGGAATTCCTTTAAGATTCTATAACAGTCAATTAACCGTCGATTAAAATTATATACATAGTATTCAGACTAATGCTAAGATAGTTTATATAATTTTCCAATTTATATTTTGTGACATGATTAAATACTTGAGAAGTTCAAAATTAGGAATGGAGGTATAATTAATTATTTTACAAAATTTTTAATCATTTATCTAAATAAATTAACTTTTGAATTCCATTTATATTGTATGGACATGCAAAAATTAGTATAATTTTGTTATGTTCTATATTGCATATATCAATTTCAATACTACAAAATACCACAATTTATATTTATATATTGTTTTATTGTATACCTCGATCTGTGACATCTTTTCCTATGTTTGTGGTATTTATGCTTCATAATTATTTACTTTAGATTATTTATGCTGAAGCTTCTATGAACAAGTTATGCCTTAAATAGAATTTTTTTTTCTTGGCTTTTAGAGATCAATCCATAATTCACAAGAAATAATTATGAGTAAACTTTTGTTGCTTTACCATTTTACAATAGATAATTGTGAAAATTTTAAAACTATAGAATTTCAACGCAACGAATAATGTAAGTGGTGGAATGGGGCCCAACAACCCATAACCATAAAGTCAAAAGACTACCAAGTCCACTAGGTCAAATACTCTCGATCCAACACTCTTGTTCAAACACTCTCGGTTAAATCTTTCAGCTACCACTAAGTGATCTTTGATCGAAAAATGTTTCCATCAAACACATCAAAATCATGATCACCCAAAATTTGAATCTCCTATAATCTTGCCTATAATCTCACCCGATAAGTAAGAAAATCTCTTTGAGAACTTGAACTTTCTTTAATTATGTAAAATTCTAAATCTTTTAGAAATTTTTAATTACAGTCTCTGTAATCTCAGAAGATCTTTGATGATCTCTCCATAAGGTAACTAGGGTGTTTACACCCTCAAGGAAGAGACCTACCATGCATACATAGACTATATATACAGAGCAAAGGTGACCCACCAGATACGTTCTTTGCACATTTAATATACACATCACATAAAGGCAACACAGGACAAATTTAAGACTCTTCTCAATTTTTTCTTTCCTTCATCAATACTCTTTCTAACTTAATCGTCGGGTTTCCTTTGTTGAACCACCTTTGGTGTGTATTTTGCTGGTCATTCCATCCACAAAGACCTAGCAAATGAATTGGCATTGATTTCCCACTTGAGTCAGAAGAGCAGTTTTATCTGTAGAGCAAACACACCTCTAATAGATTGATGTCATCTATGGGAACAGACTAACCATTTAGCCAAAGAGATTTCACGCCCTGTTTATTGTCTTTCATATAACTATGCCGCCCAAAAGAAAAAACAAAAACAACACCTCAAAAACAATGTCTATAGTTGAGAACGAGCGTCTAACCCTGTAGTTCACTAACGGCTCTAGCTAATCAACCAGATACTTGTATTATCTGCTCACAGCACTAGGTGGAGCCAATCTTGCTAGGAGATCCTCAGCCACCTACTGCCCAACCTTAAGGCTGGCCGACTCCACCCCCAGTTCCAGCCTCTCTCAATCTAGTCAGTCGCTCTCAAATAGAAACGTTGGAATCCCAGATGCAGGGTATGAACAAAAAATTAAAAGAAATTAGCTACGCCCTCAAATAAGAAACTTCGTCCTCTTTCACGAGGTCAGGGCACTCACACTCATGTAGACTTTAGTTCTAAAGGCATCAAGAACCCTCAGTGACCTCTCAACAAGATCTAGATAACTTGAGGAAGCAAGTCAAAGAGCTCGTGGCTGCCGAACTTCGACACGTTGGCATAGGACAAGATGATAGCATCCAACATGCTAGCAACCCTTTGCCATTTGATCTAAAAATCTCCATAGAGCTGATGCTACGAGAAGTACTCCTTCACCCATGGAAAGATACGATGGTACCACCAACCCTTGAGATCACATGACCCACTTCATGATAGTCATGGTCATAAAGGACATGTCAGATGCTGTTATGTGTAAGCACTTCCCTACAACCTTGAAGGGCAATGCACTGATGTGGTTTAACTCACTTTCACCACTCAGCATCAAGAGTTTTTCATAGCTAAGATAGTAGTTTAAAGCCTACTTTGTGATCAGCTGAGGCACCAAGAGAAAATCCACCTCCCTCCTATCCCTGCAACACAGAGATGATGAGCCCCTGAAAGATTTCCTTAACAAGTTCAAGATCGAGATAATGAAGGTCTCGAGCCTGGACCATTCTATTGCTCTGATGGCCTTACTTATTGGATTACGACCCTCTGGGATGAAGATCTCGATCATAAAGAACCCTTCGGCCACTATCCAAGAATTCTACACTTGGTAGAAAAATATATTACTGCAAAAGAAGTTGAGGCACTCAACAGACGCCGAAGGAAAATAGGAAGAAACGAGCATAGTTGCTCTCTGTAGCATGAATCCTCGCCAAGAGGAGCAAACCAGGACCTCCACCTCATCGCAAATTCAATAACTACACTTCCTTAAATGATACACCTAGCAGATCTTGATGCAAATCATAAATGAGTCCTATATTAAATGGCCCCTCACCTAATAGGAGACTACTCCAAAAAAGACAACACCAGATACTGCCACTTCCATAAAGATTACAACCACCTAACAAATAAATGTCGAAAACTAAAAGATAAGCTCGAGGCCTTACTTCGAGATGGTAGGTTTCAGAGATTTATCATAATGGAACGAGAGAACAATCTCCCTTGGGGACAAAATGCTAGGGGTTAGACAGAGACTAGCCTCACAAAACCGAATGAGCTATCAATTGCAAGAGCCACCTAGAACCAAGCGAATGGAGTAATTCTTCATATACAAAGTGAAACTCCTCATTGTATAGCTCTTCAGCACTTCCCAATCTTGGTAACTCTTCTCTAACCAAGGGTTTGGCTAACCAAGTGGTAACACAGTAACTCCAGGTAGAATGAATTATTTCCCCAATATTCCAGATGGCAGAGGCATCCGCTTCTAAGGAGATTCTCGCTACTCATATCGAGAAGGGGTAGAAAGGAAAGAGACCAATAATTGGCTTCAGTGATGACGATCTAGTAGGAGTCGACTCAAGCTGATACGACCCAATGATCATTACTACTAAGATAGCCAGTACATCATGAAGAGAATTTTCATCGACCAAGGGGCGAATTGTTATCTCCTCTATTAGGAAGTCTTCCAACAAATTGGTTTTAACCGAGTGCATCTTCAACGCCATGCAAGACCTTTGAAGGGACTCTTATGCAAGTGGTTATACCCTAAGGGCACTCTTCGCTTCCATTGACCTTGGGAATGCCACCAAATCGCTCTACCACCACAACTACCTTCAATGTGGTCAAACTACCATCCTCTTACAAAGCCATTCTAGGTTAGCATAGCCTGGGTGCCTTGGAAGCACTGCCAAGCACCAAGTACATGAAAATCAACTTTAGGACTCCACTCGGCATTGGAGTACTCAACTGTGACCTAGATCCATTGAACATCTCGGTTTAGTAATTTCTATCCACAACTTACTATTACTTTGTCAATGTTTTAACACTACTAACTAATTGTTTCAATCTGGAACTTTGTCCCATGATTATTATTATAATAGCATTTCTATTTCACATACTCTGTTACTTCTTTATAATATTTTAATCATGTCGATTGCGTAACAGTCTGGAACAACTTTCAGGTGATAGCAATGTATCCTAATATAGATCCTAGCACCCAACCGGGTTGGCACACCGATTTGTACCTATTCTCTCAGTAACGCATCCTATATAGGTCTTAGCACCCGACTGGGTTGATGCATCCACTCTCTCAACTCTATGCCTCGTATAGGTTCCAGCACCCAAGTGGGATCAAACTTCGATTCTCTCAGTTACACGTCCTATATGGGTCTTAGCATTCAACCGGATTGAGGCACCTATTCTCTCGGCCCTACACCTCATACAGGTTCCAGCACCTGAGTGGGATCAAACTCCCATTCTCTTAGCAATGCTTCCTATATGGGTTCTAACACCCGATCGGGTTGACGTATGCACTCTATCAACTCCACTTCTCATATGGGTCCTAGCACCAGAGTGCGATCATACTCTCATTCTCCTAGCAACATGTCTTATATGAGTTTTAGCACCCAACCAGATTAACGAACCCACTCTCTCAGCTCTATACCTTATATGAGTCCGAGCACCTGAGCAGGATCAAACTCCCATTCTCTTAACAACCCATCCTATATGGGTCCTAGCACCAAATCGAGTTGATGCACCCACTCTCTTGGTTCTATGCCTCATACAGACCTTAGTAGGATATAACTCCTTATCTCTCAACTCAACGCCTTATATAGACTCTAGTAGGATATAACTTCCTATCTCTCGACTTTAACACCTAAAAGGGTTCTAACACTCTCTTCTAACTATAAAGTCTTTAAAGACAACTCAACACTCATGTCTTTTTATTTTAGCACACAATCAACAAGGCAACAAGAATGAAATGGTGATTAAGAAATAAAGAAATAAAGAAATAATGCTACTACAAATTTTCATTCATTACATGTGTTGAATACAATAGAAAGTGGCAAGATTCTTACAAATTCAAGGGGATCTGGTACATTAGAAGGAGGAAAATACATAAAAAACACACACAGAGATCATGAGAAAGAGACAGAGGAGAAGGAAGAGACTTTTGCCGCAAAGATTCGAAAGTTGGCTCGGAGAGCAGTGACATGAGGCTTGCATCAGCTGTTTTGTGAGATGAATCACTATCGGGAGTGCTTACTGCCAAGCTCTCCTCCAACCTTGTCAGGCGGAGTGCATCCTCCACTTACCATAGCCATTTGGCAAGCTCATGCTGATTGCATTTATGGCTTTCAAGAGTCTCCACAAACTTCTTTCCCAAGTCCACTAACTTTTTCTCTACAATAAGGTGCAACTGCTCTCACTCCTGCACCAACTTCTTAGCAGCCTGTCATCTTGCCTCACTCCCCTTCACTTTGGCTTCTAACCTTTCACACTCTACAATGGCCATGCCACACCATTGAACGTAGACTCCAGTTCAGACCTTAAACACTGCACCTCTTTGTCTTTGTTATTTAAGGTGGTACTTGTTGCCTTCCTTTCTTTTATTTCCCTCTCCTTCTAAGCCAGAATGTCATATAGATGGGAAATCTCCTCATCCCTCTAGTTCACCAGGTACTCCAAATACCCTACCACTAGGCTTGGCAATCAGGCTTTATGAGCCGGGCCTTATAAAGCTCTAACTTGGCCTGTTCAAAATTTTAAGGGTTTGAGCCCAAGCCCGGCTTGAGAAGGCTCAGAAAATTGACGCTCGAGCTTGGCCCGAGAAAATAAAAGGGCCTCAAGCCCATTTTAGGCCAGGCTCGAGCCCGATTCAAAATTCCACAGAGAGAGAGAGTGTGTGAGAAAGAGAGAGATGAGCTCTCATAAATCAAGTAGCAATTGAGCGTGAGTATGAGAGAGAGAGAGAAGAGCTATTGAGCGTGAGAGAGAGAGAGAATGGAGATGGAGATTAATGTTCCAGAACCATAAATCAAAGCAATCGCACAACAACAATCGAGTAAAAAATCAAACCCCAAATCAAACCCCACAAATAGAAATAACAATTGAGCAATAAACCTAAAGATTAAAGAACATGATAGCTTGCACAAAACACACTAGATTAGCTCACATAATTGAATCAATAACTTAAATAAAATATACCTCTATGATGAGAGTCCTACCTGAATCCAAATAGCCATGAAGGCTTTGTCGCCCTGCTTCCTAGACAACCCATTTAACTCTAGGTCGAAGCAATGGTAGTCCAATCAGTTGGAAAACTTCCTTACCTCAGTAATATCCACATAACTCTAATAATTATTGCTGACACTAATCACTATAATACCTCTCTACTTTAAGTCCATTTTACCATCAAGGAGGAGAAAGAACTATTTGCTCTAACATGACTCTTTTGCATTTGCACACATACAAGTCCCTAGGAAAGGCACCAGACAGCCCAAGTTCATTGAGAGCCCTACTCTTGATATCTTCTCTCTTAACACCCTCTTTAAGAGCCAATCTTGGTGTCTAAGGAAGTACCCTTTTGACCTCATCTTCTCTTCCGCTTGGTTCTTCAGTTGCCATAGGTTGAAGCATAATAGATACACCCATTGAGCCCCCTTCTGTATCCTTCTCTACTTCATCACTTTCGGGGCTCGGCATCCATACTTTTCTCTTCTTTCTCACGGGAATTGAAGTGGGGAAAGCATCCACCGATGGAGCAACCTATTCCGATGTGCTCTCGCCCTCCTAGATACTCCGTTTAGGCTTGGCCCTTATGAACCTACTAGCGGTGATTCCCATGAGGTTATCCCCCTAGCAAAAGAAATAACATCAAGAAGCCTCACTGCACTCTTTTTTACCAAAAAAGGTTTCTCGATTTTCACCTTCTCGCCCACTAATAAACTAGCCAGCTTCAATATTTTACCATCCTAGAGGGCTTCCATGCAAATGGCCCTATTTTTCGATGATCAAAAATTCCCCACAGATTACACAAAACTCCAATGTTGAGAAAACTTTGGAGACTTCAACCCTACAAAAGGTTTTACCCCAACCTTTGGCAACATAGGGATAAACTCCATATACTCGAACTTGATAGACAATAACTTTTCCATCCACAATTTGTTAATACTCTCTTTATTGAAAAACCTTCACCTTAACTCTGGCCTTATTTGGAGATAATACCAACCCTCTGTTGAACCCCAAGAAACACACCTCAAAGAAAAAATCAATGACAAAATCTCAAAATCAAAACTCAAACGACAGTAGCTTAGCAAGCTAACTACTATCACAACCAAACGCCAAGCGCTGGGAATCAATAGGGTTGGAAATATATTCCAACCCCTCAAAACTCTTACCAGAGGACCCATATAGGGTACTCGAAACCTACCTCACATACTCTTTGTGCATCACCACACACCCTTTTGGCGCTTCATTTGCTCTTTTTTCCTCCATGGCCAATCGCAACCAATAATCGTTGCCCAAACTCATCTCATTCACCATTTCTTTTAACTTCTTCTTTGACATTGTACTTCTAATCTAGCCAATATTACGGCGAGCTTGTGATCTAGAACCCTTTGTTATCGCTGCTTTTTTACAAATTTTGTAAACTCCCAATCGCCAAATTCCCACTTAAAAAGCGAACTGATGAAAATATATCAAGCGTCACATTGTCAATAACCGATTACAAGCAATAAAAAGAGTACGAAAATCAAGGTGACACGTTTCGCATTTAATGCTCTATTTTTTCACCTTTTCAAATTTCCCAATTTCTATCTCCACAACTCTACTCCTAATGCCACTTCTTCGAAATGACATTAGGAGTGGGTTAAAAATGATGGTATGGAATGTAACATCCCACAACCATAAAGCCCAAAGACTACCAAGTCCACTAGACCAAATACTCTCGGTCAAACACTTTCAGTCGAATACTCTTGGTTAAACCTCTTGGCTACCACCAAGTGGTCTTTATCGAATAACGTCTCCATCAAGCAAATCAAGATTATGATTACTTGAGATTTGAATATCATATAATTTTATCTATAAACTTACCATATAAAAAATAAAATTTCATTGGAAATTTCATTAGAAATTTTATAGATAACTTGAACTTTTTCTAATCCCATAAAATTCTAAATCTCTCAGGAATCTTTGATTATAATTTTTGTAATTTCGAAAAATTTTTGACAATCTCTCCATAATATAACTATGTTTTTACACCCTCAAGTAAGAAACCTACCATGCATACACAGGATATATATACAGAGCAAAGGTGACCCACCAGATATATTCTTTACACATTCAATACACACATTACATAGAGACAACACATGACAAATCTAAAACTTTTCTCAGTCTATTCTTTCCTTTATTGGTTCGCTTTCTAATTTAAATATTGGAGTTTTCTCTGTCGAACCACCTCCAATGGGTATTTTGTAGGTCATTCCATCCATAAAAACCCAACAAACAAATCAATATTGATTTCCTATTCGAGTCGGAAGAGTAGTTTTATCTTTGGAGCAAACCTACCTCTAATAGTATGAAAGGCTCTTCTTTTGATCTTAGATCTCAAGTTTGAATTTTTATTATATTTTATCTTAATAATTTCGTTCTTTGTAATAAAAAAGAACTTTGAGTAATAATGTTATATAATAATTCATAAATAATTACATGTGGCTAACTTTCATAGCATCAAATTAATTTTGACCACAAGATTTCATATTTTTTTCTTGGCATATTAGAAACTGTTAATTTCCCAAGTATGAATACAAATATGTAGGTGTACATATGTATATATATATATACATATGTATACCTGTATGATAGAACAATTATTTGGAAGGTGGAAAAACGCAAATCCTAGGAGAAACTCAAAAAACCTTTATAGTTGCACCCTCCATCGCTAGACAACTGCCGTCGCCTTCATAGCAGTAGTACCCACTGATGGCGGTTGCTTCGCCAGCCCCTTGGCCAGTTGTTTTCTACTGCAGGGAAGAGATATAAGCAATTTTCAAAGGGCTAGAGTGTTGCGGAACCTGAGTAGCCGCATGATCAAGTATCAACGGGTTCTGTGCCTTGGAAGATCAATCGTCATCTTCAAAGGATCGTTAGAGAAGAGAATCGATCATCGTTAAGGGTCGAAACGTCGCTGCTTTCATTGTCGAACACCATCGGGTGGGTGAGAGAAAATTGAAGCAATCGATCGATGGATCATGTGTCATCGGCCAAGTTTCAATCTTCCCCAGTAATCAATTTCTTCTTCCGGTGACATCTTCGGTAGTTAGATTGGACAGTAGGGATGGTTTGGTAGAAGGTTCCTGTACATTCACACTTAACCCAGTTCTTCTCTAAATCGGCTCTGTCAGATTCTCTTTTGTATGGTTTTCTTTTGTTGTATTAAAAAAAACAAAAAAAAAAGGCGGACTATAGTGTTAGTGCACTGTAGTACAAAAAGGCCTAGGCTGACTACAGTGCACTTTAGTGCACTATAGTGCAAAAGACTTAAAAAAAAAAAAAAAAGACTCCTTGTGTTCTCTACATAGCGGATGGAGGAAGGCATTGGTGTCGGGGGCCAACTCCCTTCACCGAAGGAGATGAAGACCTATGCTTTGGCATTAAGAGGAGGAGAGAAGGATCCCTTGGAGAGGAGGGATTTTCAGAAGCACATGTCACTTGAGAGATTGACTCAGACATAGAGAGTAGTAAGTTGTCTATACCTTTACCTTTAGTAGATGAAGGGACTCGCCCTTACAATTGTTGTTTGATTGGGAACCTCACTAGATGGTGGTTGCCGTACAAGGAGGTAAAACGCATTGTTACATTAATGTGGGGTAAATGGGGACTAAATGATATAACTGTAATTGGACCTAGATGTTTTATGCTGGGGTTTAGTTCTCATGATCACTTTGAGGAGATCTTAGATAGGAGTTATTGATAGATATTTAGTATTCCATTTATTGTGCATAGATACACTATGGGCATAAATACGATATAATTTGAAACCACAAAAATTCCTCTATGGGTTAAGCTGCACAATGTTCTATTTTGTTTATATAATAGAGTGGGGTTGAGTTTTGTAGTTTCTGCTTTTAAAAGGTCATTGTCTATGGACAGTATTATGGCGTCAGGTACTAGACTTGGTTACGCCAGGGTATCCATTGAGATTGAGGCAGAGAGTCCTATTAGGAGAGAGACAGTTTTTGTTTTTCCAGATGGGACTGAGGTTACTGTAAAGGCTGAGTATTCCCATAACCCGCTTTACGGTGCTACATGTTTAGTTTTTAGGCATAGTCAGACTAAGTGTCCAAAGAGCCCTCCTGCACAGGATAGTTCGTAGCCTTCCGTACCGGGGACAGATGAGGAGGGTTTCCAAACTGTTGGTAGAAAACAGCAACGTCGAGAGGATATTGATCAGGGATCAGCTATATCTCAGGTGGATAGTTTGGCTTTGCTTGTCAGAAATGAGCACTCAGCTGGATCATCAAAGATTGATGATATTCGAGCTCTAATGATTAGAGAGGAGACACTAGCTTGTATGATGCCTGTTCAAGAGTGTGTGCTAGCTACAACATGTACTAGTATTCTGAGTGTGAGTACAAGGGAGGAAGAGACGACTTTGAGACGATTAAGGGATATGTCCCCCTGTATTACACTCGGGATAATAGGATGTTAGAACATAAGGGGTTTGAATGACCCTATTCATATCAGGGCAGCGAGAGATTTTGTGATGCAGAATCATTTTCAACTAGCTGGATTTATCGAGACTCGGGTGAGAGCTCCAATGAGGTACGTATTCAACAATCTCTCTTACATCACTGGAGATTTACTGTAACTTATGCGAGTAATTCTACTAGTCGTATTTAGTTGAGTTGGGATCCGATAGAACTTAGGATGGATGTCTTTGCCTATGAGATGCAGTGAATTCATTACAGGGTTCAGTCTGTCCGTTCTAATTTTGTAGTCAGGTTACGGAAGTGTATAGACCCAATATGGCAAGAGACCAACATATGCTTTAAGATTTCTTAAGATTTTTAGGTAGGAGGATAGATACCCCATAGTATGTTCTCAAAGACTTTAACATCATTAGACGTACGTCCGAGAGGAGTGGGGATATAGCTGGGTGGTCTGTTACTGATTGTGTACTAGATAAGTGTATGCAACAGTCAGAGTTGGAGGATTTGAGATACTTTTGGGCCTTTTTCACTTGATGGAATAGGCAGACTGTTGATCCCATTTGGAGGAAGTTGGATAGGGTGTTGGTTAATGCTAATTGGCTGATTTCTTATCCTTTTGTTGATGCTAGTTTTCTCCCACCAGGTGATTCTGATCATTCTCCTTGTGTGGTTAGAACTTAGAGGGTGGAGTAGTGTCGGCAAATGCCCTTCAAGTTCTTTGAGTTCTGGATGGAGCATCCTCGATATCACAAAATAGTATCGAAGGCATGGGAAGACATGTATTATGGAACCCCGATGTATTACCTCTATAGGAAGCTGAAGGGGTTGAGACGAGGATTGAAATAGCTGAACTGTCAGAAGTTTAGCGAATTTTCTATTCGAGTTCATGGGGCTCAGAAGAGACTTCTTCAGATTCAATAGAAGTTGCTATCGTGTGATCAGAGGATGGTTTGGTTGAGGAGGAGAGGACTACTGCTTCTCATTACCACGGGCTAGCTCGTATGGAGGAGAGTATGTTCAGATAGAAGGCCAAGATCTGATGGCTCCAGCTTAGAGATCAAAACATTGTATTCTTCTTTGGTATGGTTCGTTGCAGGTGGAATCAAAACTTTATTTGTTCTCTAGTTTAGGAGGATAGCACTCGGATTTCTAATTCGGGTGAGATTAGACGAGAGGCTGTCAGCTATTTTAGGGGTTTGTTTACAAGTAGACCTAGGATAAGATAGTTGGATACCGGGTTTATTGCTTCGATGATTAGAGGTACTATGTCGAAAGCTCAGATTCAAACCTTGGAGACCCCGGTGACGATGGACGAGGTGAGGGAGGCTATGTTCTCATTAGGGAGGCATAAAGCTCCTGGTCCAGATGGGCATAATGCGGAGTTCTTCCGAGATAGTTGGGACACAGTGGGACCTAATGTTACGAGGGCAGTCATGGACTTCTTTACTCATGGAAGCCTTCTAAAGGAGGTGGTACTATCATTTCTGTAACGCCGACTCTACGGTGCCATACTTTTGTACTTTCATTCTTGAATTTAATGAAATATTCCTCAGTTTATTTATATAGAGAGAAAATTTTTTATTTTATATTGATTTTTGATTTTGGGGATTTAAATTCAAATTTTTAGTATATTCAAAAGTTTTCGTATTTCTGATTCGAAATGTGAAGCAAGTATAAAAATAAAATAAAATATATGTAAATGTATATAAACATATATTTTATTTATTAAATTAATTATTTCCTCATGCATTTATTTATAAACCATTTTTTTAAAAAAAAATACATATATAATAATAATAATAATAATAATAACAATAATAATAAAAAAAAATGAAAAAAATCGAAATTAGGGGAGTGCACTACCCTCCCCCATACTGTGAGTGGGGTTTGTTTTCAATACCTTGAAAATGACATATGGGTTGAAGAAATCGGATGTGAATTGAAAAGTGTATGATTTTTCAAAGAGTTTTCCATTTTGTAGGAAATTTATTTATTTGAGATTGGTTTTCGATTTTGAACGGTTTTAGGTGTTTGAATTTAGATTGGTTTGGATTTCGTTATTTATTTATAAATGGAGAGAAATTGATTACATTGGAGTACATTTATAAATCGAAGAATTTAGGATTTGTACGATCTTAAGGAAAATGATAAATCCTGAAAATAGTCAGAAAATTGATGAAATTTGTGATTTGATTAGGTTGACTTTCTTGGAGACTCGAGGAGTCGAGTTTGGTTTGATTTGTGGTATTATTGGGGAGTGCACTACCCTCCCCCATACTGTGAGTGGGACTACGACATCTACTATTGATTGATAGACCATGTTTTATCGATTTTCAAATGACATGATTTCTATAAGTGTGAAAATTGAACTTTTGGATTTTGATAAGTATTTATATACATATTTTTGTGACCATTGGAGTGTCCCAATTACTGATTTTATTGATATGCATCCATGAGTTTGATAACTGAATATTGTGCCACCTTTTTGATATATTGACGTGTTTTAATGCTTCCACTTACATTAGCACATGATTTGAATAGATTTATATGTACCTTTTGGGCTGTATGCCCGGCTGATATTATGATACGATGCATGGGGCTATATGCCCGGCTGATATGGTGTTGGGATGCATGGGGCCACGTGCCCGGCTGATTTGATATTGTTCCGTAGCTACGAAGGACATTTGGTAGCGGCACCCCTTGTGCCCGGATACTCTTCGGCCGGAGGTATCCGCCAGATTGTCGTGTGTATGGTTGTCCCAGGTTAAACCCTCATTGGGGGAGGACGTGAGTTGTACCTCTGTCTAGCACTCGGCGGGGGCATCATACACGGCTGACTATCTATATGTATATTATTATTATTATTATTTACAGGCTAGTTGGAGTAGCCTGTGGCCAACATTGGGGAAAAGAGCCATTATTTGATAATTGCATTGTGAAAACCCCCAATGCGCCCGTTCTTGGTCGAGTTAGACCATTGCCGGGGTTGTTTATTCGGCCGCTCTTCTCATGTGATTGATACATAGATGGATGCATATATTATTTTGTGATGTGTGTTTTGAGATATGTTAAAACTGCACGCTGTTTTCATATACCGGATATTGTATTACATGCTTTGACACTCCAAGTTCACACTTGATATTGATAGCACGATTTCCTTCCCCTCACTTGCTGAGTATCCTCCCATAGATACTCATCCCTCTTCTTTCCCTCCCCAGACAGGATTATGGTGCTAGGGCGACGCATTTGGCTCTAGAGGGCTTGATAACTTGTTATGGATTTGGTATTTACGACGGTGAGATTTAAGTTTTAAATTGAAAATATGAATTTCGTACTTTATGTCGACCCTGCGTGGTCTTGATATTGAGGTCCGTAGTTGGCCATGTACATATTATGGGATGACTGTATAATTTTTGGACTTTTGTTTGCAAAACTCTCATATTTCACTTGCATTGAGGCATTTGTAAATATTTAACGTGTTAAATTGGAAATTTGTAATATATTTGTATAAATTTAGGCCCGCTCGGTGTAGCGGCTACTCATACTCTAGTTGGGCATGACAGTAAAGGTTTGTGGTTAGGTCTGCTAGAAATTTTATAGCCTTGCATTGTTCTGAATATTGGCTGTGGGAATTGGTTGATTTTGGAGAGGCCGTGATGGCCATTTGTTTATTTTACAGGATGAATGTTGATATACAGGTGAAATTGTACATGGGAGACCTCCGATTTATGGAGAGGTTCTGTCCGATTTTCTGTAAAAATACAGCGGCATTCAGGGCAACGGGCGGCTGTTCACGATCCCGATTCCGGGGGTGACAGTTGATAGGATAACCAGACATCCTTGACAGACCAGACATCCTTGACAGAATTTAGACCGATATCTTGCTACAACACGGTGTATAAGTGCATCTCCAGGGTTATTACAGCGAGGGTGAGTCAGGTCTTGTTGAGCATCATTGGTAAATAACAGTCTGCTTTTGTGAGAGGTAGGAGAATTAGGGATAATATTCTTCTAGCTCATGAGCTTTTTCATGGATATTACCTGAATTGTGGTTCCCCTAGATGTGCGATAAAGGTTGATATCATAAAGGCGTATGACTCTGTAGAGTGAGATTTTCTCAAGCTAGTGCTGGAGTGTATTGGTTTTCCGATCTGGCTAGTTGATAGGATCATGGTGTGTATATTTGTAATGAGTTTTTCTATATCTAATAACGGGGAGTTGACGGAGTTCTTTCAGAGTTCAAGAGGGCTTCGGCAGGGGGATCTTTTCTCCCCTATACTTTTTGTGATAGTTATGGAGGTTTTCTCAGGCATGATGCGAAGGGTCACTATGGGGGCGACATTTGTATATCACTGGAGATGCTAGGAAGTTGGTCTTTCTCACCTTTGCTTTGCAGATGATTTGATACTTTTCTCTTGGGGTAGTTTAGCTTCCATGTAGTGTATTTTGGATGTCTTGGCTTAATTTGGGTCTCTTTCTGGGCTACGAATGAACCCTCAAAAGAGTGAAATCTTCTTTAGGGTGGTTGAGCAAAGAGAGCTGGAGGATATATTGAGGATTTCAGGGTTCCAACAGGGTCATCTTCCTGTCAGATATTTAGGAATCCCTCTTTTGTTAACCCAAACTCTCGGCAGTAGAGTGTGTTCAGCTTGTTCAGAAGGTAACTGGATGAGTTGACATTTATCCTACACTGGTCAGCTACAGTTGGTTAGTTCAATACTCTTTTCCATTCAGAATTATTGGTCTTTGATATTTCTTCTTCTGAAGGCAATTTGCAAGGAGCTTGAGTAGGTCATGTCTCGGTTTCTATGGTCTGGTGCATCCTTAGACTGCCATAGAGCCAAGGTAGCCTAGTCCCTTGTTTGTCGCACTAAGAAGGAGGGAGGATTAGGGTTAAAAAGGGTAACGGAGTGGAATATGGCAGCTCAGTTTAAGCATATCTAGCAGCTTCTTTCAGACCCTGAGGATAATGTTTGGAGTCGATGGGTGAGAACTTATCTTCTGCAAGGTCATATCTTCTAGTATGTTCGGATTTCAGACAGGTGTTCATGGATTTGGAAGAAACTTCTCTCTCTTCGGCACTTAATTCGGGAGCTTGTGGCTTGGAGGATGGGTGCTGGTAGCTATATTTCTTTCTGGTATGATACATGCATATCTACAGAGCCTTTAATAGATGTTCTGGAGAGATAGGCTATGGAGAGGTCTAGTTTTATTGCTACTTGCTCTGTTCAGGATGTCTTCTCCATTGCCCACTGGTTGGAGTATGTTCAGGGGTAGCGGATTTTGAGATCGATGCGAGTCTTCTTTGATAGTATCCAAGAGTGTATCTCGGAGTCTGATCCTTGCATTGGTCATGACCGGATTATGTGCACGATCACTCGTAGTGGAGAGTTCTCCATTGCTTCAACGTGGAGGCACCTTAGATGTTCTTATGACCATGTCCCGTGGACTAATTTGGTTTAGTTTTCCAGAAGCGATCCCTCGATTTGCTTTCATTGTGTGGCTTGGCTTCTTGAATAAGTATCAAGGTGCCTGAAAAAGAAAGAGAAAGAGAAAAAGAGAGAGGAAGAGTGTTGTTGTTGAAGAAACCTTGAAGTTTCAAGGTGTTCTTTCCAATCCTTGAGGTAAGACTCTATTCTCTTTTGATTTCCCTTATGCTTTCCAAGAGGTGAGTTAAATTTTCTCTTTATTTTGATATGCTTGAGCCAAGGAAAATCTGAGATTTAAGTCCTTGTCTTGTGGTGTTAGGACAACCGAAGCAAGGTTCTAAGGGAGGAAGAAGTTGCGTGCAAATGGACTAAATCTAGGCCTTGAAAAACACCAAGGAGAGGTAAAGAAATTTCTGCATTTATTAAACATTTTACAGCAGTCTTTATCTCATGTAAGTGAGCATGTTCTTTAAATTAAAACACAACATTTATCACTTAGGACATGTATTGATAAGTGTAGAAATTCTGCATATGATTTGGATGAACTTGGATGATTTGAGGTGTTTTTAGTGTGATGGAATTTACATGATTGTATGTAGAGATTTCAGACTTGTTCTTGACTTGAATTGAAGTGATTTGAAGTGTTTTGGAAGTGTTAAGATCATATTCAAATGTGCAGAATGTTTGAACAGGAAAATGACCTAGAAATAACATGGGTTTCATGTACTTATGTTTGCTGGAATTTGTTAAACATATGCAGAATTTTTTGTACTAAAGTGATAGCTAAATGCATGTGTATTGTGGTGGAAATGAAAGAAACAAGGGTGCAGAAAATTTCTGCACTTGTCATGATGTTAAGGAGCCAAATTTGCATACTAAAATGGAAAGGAATGTATGGTCAAAATGTGCTGAAATTCTGGACAATAGTATGATGTTCATGTGCTGAAAATTTGGGGCTAAATGATGGATTTGGGGTGATAATATGTGAGGATTGATTTCATGCTAACCCTTGGTGATTTTGAACATGTTAAGAGTATGGAACAAATATCGGGAGTAAGCGAATTGGCTTGAACGACATAGATATGACATTCAGGAATTTGAAATGGAAAGATCATGCATTTATGACTTATGCACAGCATGTACACTTTTGTTCATAATTTCTTCTACACAACTCCAAATGGCATGAAGTTTTCTGCATTGGATTCTAGACATGCTAAGCTTTAAAATGAGATATAATCTAGTTGATTTGGAGATGACCTGAAATTTTGGTGGAACTTCAAAGTTTGGTCTTTTGCAGAGTCACATTCTGTTCTGTTCTGTTTTGTTCTGCTACAAACTTTGCCCTGATTTTGAGGTACATTTCGATCTGAATTAGCTTGAGCCCTAGTTATGAAAAATGTAGATCTATATTAATGAGATAAGAATCGCCTCAATCCGAACCCTGTGCCAAAAGTTACAACCATTCTTTAAAAACTCGTCAAAGGGTCATCCATTTTTTAACACTAAAAACAGTTGGGTTAGACGACCCGTTCTAGCATTTTTTTGCAAAAACTCAAAGAAGAAAAGATTTTGATCTCCCTCTTAGTCACCCACTATGAAAGTTTCAGCCAATTTTCATGAGGATATCAGAAGTAATATAAAATATCCCAAAACTGTGCAAAGAAGATTCAGCTTCTCGTCCAAAACTAAACAGATATTTTAGTGGTCTATTTCAGACCCCTTCTAGGCATAATTTGGAGAAATCCAAAACACAAAAAATGTAGAGTTATGTTTCTTCTAAACACTGTAAAAATTTCAGGAAATTTGGAGTTGTGTGTTAAAATTTGTGAGGCCTGTACAAAAAATTTGACAGAACAGACTTCTAAAATGAAATGTGGGAAAAATGAGGCTATTTCATGGACTTGCACTAGGAATCCGAGAAAATTCCCAATGAGTAAGTTGTAGCCCTATGTATTAAATATAAATAGTCAAAAATCAGAGTATTTGCATGAGTAGATAGTGAGATATGGGAAGTTTACTAAAACGGGACAGAATAGAAGGTGAGATCTGGATTTGTTAGGAAATGTGAACTTTAAGAAATCTTCCAACGAGAGTTTGGAGATTTGTTCAACATGAAAAGTGTGAGTTTTTACGAGAGCCAACCATAGAAATTGGAGTTTCCTCTTTTTCGACCACAGTTGAGGAACTTATGGTCGATTCTCGATAATGATGCGAGATTTGATTTTGAAAACCCTAGGTTGTGTATAACTAGGGTTACATCATATTTACATCATCATATACGCATTATATGTCCTCTTTAGTGACTCATGTTCTACATTATATTTATAGATCCTCATTGGTAATTCGATTGAGGGGAGCCTTGTTCTACGCATTGTGGTTTTATTGGGGAATGCGCTACCCTCCCCTAAATATGAGTGGGATTTTGACGTCTGCTGTTGATTGGAAACTCTATTTTAAAATGCTTTTTAAATAACATGGTGTTATGAACGTATGATCACTTGAGATTTAACTGTTTTATGAAATCTTTTTGTGATCATTGGAGTGTCCCAACTGCCGATTTACTGATATGCATCCATGTGCTTCATAAAATGATACTGTGCTAACTTTTTATAACATGTAATATTTATGTGATTCTATATCTATTGGCACACGATTTTTGATACGATTTGGATTTCTGGGCTGTATGCCTGGCTGATTGATAATTCCATGATATTGGTTGTGCCCCCCAATCCCCCGCTGTATAGCAATATTCCGTAGCTACAAAGGACATTTGGCAGAGGCACTCATTATGCCCGGATAGGCTTTGGCCAGAGCTATCCCCAAAATGTCAGACTTATGTTGTTGATCGTGCTTGTGATATTTGCGGGCTTATTTAAGTAGCCTGTGGCCAACGTTGGGATAGAGAGCTAGTGTTTCTAAATACTTGCATAAAAAAAAGACTCCCAACGCACCCGTCATTGGCCGCGGTAGGCCATTGCAAGGAATATTTGTTAGGCCGACTCTTTATGACTTGATATAACGAATGCATATGTTGTTTTCTGATACGTGTGCTATGAAATGATTTTATTGTAATATCATGATTGGTTTGCACACTTGATATCTATTTGATACATGCTTTGACACTCCATTTTCACACCAATATTAATAGCACGATGTCAATCTCCTCACTTGTTGAGTACCCTCCCATAGGTACTCACCCCTCATAATTCCTCCGCAGGTTAGCCTTGGACTGAGGATTTGATTGAGCGTTAACTTTATTGAGCTTCTTTTGGAGATGCTGGGCTTGGGTATGGATACCCATTCTTCCGCTTGATCTATTTGTGGTTATTATTTATTTTGGGAGTATTTAGATTGACCACTGTACTTATTATACCTGGGATGACTGTATTATACTTATGTTTGACTTCTAAAAATGATAACTCTCATTTGATTTGATATATTGATGCATTGAGGGACATTTGTGATGACTTGGGAATTGATTTTGGTCTATGATACATTTGATTGGATGTTGTTATCAGCCTTACAGTGTCTCAATATGCGGAACGTTGTGCTCGTGCATCGAGGTGCCGCGGCGGTTGTTGCGTGCTCGGCTCGGAGGTGGGTTGGGGCATGACAACTTGGTTGGTATCAGAGCTCTAGGTTTGAGCTATGTTTTATAAAACGATTTTGAAAATATTCCCAAGTACTTTGGTATTAAGATCTTCAATGCATCAGAGAGTTACATTACAGTCATGAAAGCCCAGTACATGGTCATAGGTAGGTGAGTTCATCCGATTTTAGGGGGTTAGATACGGGCCGTATCTAACCTAACACATCATCTCCATTGGTATCTAAATGAGTTGTTCATTCATTTAAGGGGGTTAGTTATGCCATAATTAACCCAAATCCTTACATTTTTGCCTGATCAGTACCTTTTTCCTCACAGAAGTATGATGACTAGGCGAGGCACTCGTTTTGGACCTACTGAGCCCACGAGCATGCCGGAGGACGCGTCTTCTTCGCATGCTCCTCTTACAGTACCTACTCCACCGGCTACTACAGCCACAGGTCCACCACCACCACCACTGGATGCTTACAGACTGGTGTTTGAGTGGTACACAGCATATGGCATTCAGATACCACCTCCACCACCAGTACCGATGGCCGCACCAACTCCTACGGCCATGCCACCTCCAGTTGTACCAGATCCACCACCAGCAGTTGGTCCTTAACACTACCTCCTCGACCTTGAGACGTATTCACGAACTGACCCAACTGGTGAAGGAGGCGAGACAGTTAGGCTGCACAGAGTTTTTGGGGACGAATGATTCCACCACAGCGAAATATTGGATCAACCACACTCGCAGAGTGTTGACTGATCTGGGATTGAGTGCGGAGTTCAAATTGAAAGTGGCAGAGAGGTTGCTGGACAGCGACGTCCTCACTTGGTGGGAGGCGGCCTGTGATGATGCCACTAAGCCCCTGAGTTGGGAGGATTTGCTATGGGCGTTTGACCGCAGATATTTTTCGAAGTTCCAACAAGACCGCAAGAGGGAGGAATTCTTGCACTTATGACAGGGCACCCGCTCGGTCACGGATTACGGGACCGAGTTGAGGAGACTAGCTGTATTTGTCCCAGACTTGACGACGCCAAAGCAGCTACGGTTCAAGTTTGAGGACGGCCTCAACTTGACTATCAAAAAGTATATGACAGTTACTCCTGATCTCTCCTTTGCAGAGATAGTTGACTCGGCACACCGAGCGGAGGAGATCGTCCATTCTGAGGGCCGACAGCAGGAGAGCAGAGGAAGAAGAGGCCTGGGTTTTCTATGGGCCAGAGCTCGAAGAAGGGCAGGACCTTAGGATTTCACGGAGGCCCTTCCCAGCAGAGGCAGGCACAGTTTGGACAGGGATCACGATCCCAGGGGTTTAGAGCTCCAGCCCCGAGTACCACTACTCAGACGATGAGGAGCATGCGCAGCACCTTAGGGTGGTTCTACAGATTCTCCGTGAGTGGCAGTTGTATGCCAAGTTCACCAAGTATGAATTTTGGCTGAAATAAATCGGATTTCACGGACATATTGTCTCTGCGGAGGGTATTTACGTTGATCTGCAGAAGGTTGAGGCCATACTAAGATGGGAGCAGCCGCAGACAGTGACCGAGGTTTGGAGCTTCCTTGTTCTGGCAGGGTAATATCGGTGATTCGTGGAGGGCTTTTCACGGATCGCTGCTCCACTCTCGAGACTGACGCGGAAGGACGTCAAGTTCGTTTGGGACGATCGCTACGAGGCGAGCTTTCAGGAGCTCAAACAGTGACTAACGATGGCACCAATCTTAACTCTCCCTACTAGCAGCATAGAGTATGTGGTTTACAATGATGTCAGCTGGCAGGGGCTAGGCTGTGTACTGATATAGGATGGACGGGTGATCGCTTATGCTTCGAGATAGTTGAAGAAGCATGAGTTGAACTACCCGACTCATGATTTGGAGTTGGTGGCCATAGTCTTTGCATTGAAGATATGGCTACATTATCTTTATGGAGTGACCTGCAGAGTTTTCACCGACCATCAAAGCCTGAAGTACCTATTTACTCAGAGGGAGTTGAACCTCAGGCAGAGACGATGGTTAAAGCTATTGAAGGACTACGATCTAATTATTAACTACCACCCGGGCAAGGCAAACGTTGTGGCAGACGCCTTGAGCCAGAAGTCATCCTTTTCCTTTGCATCACAGGCAGCAGAGAAAGCGTATGTCTCTTGCTTAGTGGGACTCCATACTTTGGGAGTCAGTTTTGCTAGCGACAACCAGGGTGCACTGCTAGCCAGATTTGAGGTGCGGCCGATCCTATTCGATCACATCAGGGAGCTTCAGGGTTCAGACAAGGAGCTCCAAGGCATTCACGACAGGATCCGCCAAGGGGAGGGCAGAGATTTCTGAGTCCGTGATGATGGACTCGTGGTATTCAGAGAGCGGATTTGTGTCCAAGCTGACGATGATCTTAAGCATGTTATCCTTGAGGAGGCACATTCGTCAACATATGCTATATATCCAGGAGGTACGAAGATGTACCGGACCATCAGAGATAGTTATTGGTGGTCGGGCATGAAGCGGGAGATAGCTGAGTTTGTGGCGCGATGCTTAGTGTGTCAGCAGGTGAAGGCTGAGCATCAGCGATCAGCTGGTACATTGCAGTCTCTTCCCACTCCTGAATGGAAATGGGAACATATTACTATGAAATTTGTGATGGGGTTGCCGAGGACTTCTGTACTGCACGATACGATTTGGGTGATTGTCGATCGACTCACCAAATCTGCACATTTTATCCCCGTCCGTGGCAACTATTCTCTGGAGGCATTGGCACGCCTTTATTTTGATACCATACTTCGGTTTCACAGGGTGCCTGTGTCGATTGTTTCAGACAGAGACCCCAGATTCACGTCTAGGTTTTGGCCCAGGTTGCAAGAGGTATTGGGCACTAGACTGAACTTCAGTACGACGTATCATCCTCAGATGGACGGGCAGTCAGAAAGGACGATACAGACATTAGAGGACATGCTTAGGGCATATGTGATTGACTTCCATGGTAGCTGGGATCGGCACTTGCCACTTGTGGAGTTTGCATACAACAATAGCTACCAGGCTAGTATCGGGATGTACGAGGCACTATATGGGAGGAGGTGCAGGACTCTTTTGTGTTGGGACAAGGTAGGTGAGAGGCGACTCAACAGCGTGGAGCTTGTTGAGGAGACGAAGGAGAAGGTAAGGATCATCCGTGAAAGGATGAGGGCTACCCAGGATTGACAGAAGATGTATGCAGACCGTAGGCGGAGACCACTGGAGTTTCAGGTTGGAGACATGGTATTCTTGAGGATATCACCCTGGAAAGGGGTGATCCGTTTCAGGCAGCGGGGCAAGCTGAGCCCTAGGTATGTTGGGCCCTTCCGTATTCTTGAGAGGATCAGAAGTATGGCATATAGATTGGAGCTGCCGGAGGAGTTGTCGCGTATTCACGATTTATTCCATGTCTTCGTACTAAGGAAGCATATGTCGGATCCCTCACATGTGTTGGAGCCTCCACCAGTTGAGCTACGGGAGCATTTGGGTTTACCTATACAGCCCGTGGCCATCCTTGGCAGATAGATCAGGAGACTGCGGAGCAAGGAAGTCCCGTTAGTTTGTGCTTTGTAGCAGAGCGACCAGGTCGAGGAGGAAACTTGGGAGCCAGAGCATACTATAAGGGGACAGTACCCTGTTTTATTCTCTGAGTAGTTTTTTTCTATCCCTGTATAGCTTCCTTTTAGTTTCGAGGATGAAACCTGTATTTAGGGCGTTAGAAAATGTAACACCGACTGTCTGTGTATTCTAGTTGTCACGCCCCGATCCTCGGATCGACCACGCGATAACCGCCACGTCGTCTCGGTACATGGGTAAAACCTCCCCATCTACCGGGACTCCGCAAGGCTATCAAATTCACAATAAATCATCAAAAGCATAAAATTCTTCAAAAACAAGAAATCACAAAATCATTTCACATGCAATGAGCCCATCCGGCTCATTCCTAGACGTACAAACACACACATTGACATACATCGGGGAGTGAGATCCTGTACATGCACGAGTACACAGCAACACACAACGGGGAGCGGGAATCTGTACATGCACGCATGCGACAGACCATCCTGACCACTCTAAAAGCATTTAACAAACAAGAAGTCCCAAAACATAGCCGTCGGATTTTACCAACACTTACCCGAGGAAAACAAGCCAGTATCGGTAAAATCCTAATGATATGAGTTGTACAGAACTTCACAAAATCAAATAAAAAGTATCGAAATTAAGATTTACAGTCCAAATGTCCCAGTACAGATATAAACAGTTTTCCAAAACCAGACAAATCAAAATAAATAAAAACAAATCAAAAATCGTAGGATTTTATCAATACTTGCCAACAACTCGGCCAGTATCAATAAAATCCACACGGCATGGGATGTACAGACTTCCCTTTCCATAGTTTGAGAGCTATCAATCCCCAAAAGTAACCCTGCCTGCCAAATACCTATCCAGTCAGCAAAAATACTTCACAAGCTCCGTCGAGTAGTCTCTCAACTAAGTCTCCTCTGAAAAATAGGGAGAGAAATGGGTGAGTATAGGGGTATACTCAGTGAGTGGAGTGCAATGGTGCAATTGTGTTCATAAATAAGGGTGAATGTGGGGCAGTCAAAGCATATCTCATAAATCATTTCATATACATAAAATCATTTCAATAAATCACATTTCACAAATATGCATCCATATCAATTATTCTTTCAGAGAATCCTGGGGTTCCATCGAAAAACACTTCCGTCTTAGGGCGGCCATACCCAGACGAAAGTCCGCCAAGGGTTTTTCTATCCAATGTCTCAAAACAAACCCCTTTCCTTGGCGTTGGCTCGTACATCACCGGGGTGCACCAGATCTAGTACGACATCGGCAGAGGGAGGGACGTCTAACTCCCCCGCACATCCAAACCCCAACCCACGTCACCCCGTCGGGTCGCTCCGTGGTGGGAATATGACTATAGTCATCTACGGCACCCTTCATTTCTCAATCAATCCATTTCTCAACAATGTGCCATGAATTTCAACAAATAATCCACAATTTCATACCAAAGCAGTTCATAGAGCAATATCAAATATCACATGGCACAAAAACATTTATAAATACAATGGATGTATTCGTATTTCACAATTCAGTTCAGACAGCCTACAATCACAAAACAATTTATATAAAACATGTAACAATATTTCAAAATCATTTTCAAAGCAATTTTAAAACAGATTTCTCATTTACGAACACAATGAACCGTCCACTCACCTCTAGAGAGGGTGTTCACTCTCAAATTCTCAATCAAATCCAAATAGACCCCTTTTTAAGTCCCCAAACAATTAACCTAGGGTTTCTCGATCTACAGTCTTAGCTTCCAGTCGCCAGTGGATCAAACCTCTGCAGAACTGCGATCTAGGGTTTCCAGAATTTTACTGTCCTGCGGCCTAGGGTTTTGAAAGGATACAATGGCCGCTGGTTTGGGTTGTCGACAGTGGGAAGTGCTCACAGTGAGCACTGCGAGCGGGCAAAAAGAGAAGGAAATGGGAGTTTTGCCATCGCGCGCACGGGAGAGAGATTGAGGACTCTGTTCGCACGTGAAAAGAGAGGGAACAGAGGGAAAACAGTGAGGGAGAGAGGCCAAAGAGAGACTGAGAGAGACTGTGGGATAGAGAGAGAGACTGAGGGACAGAGCGAGGCTGAGAGGGAAAGACGAACGACGGCTGTAGGCAGTGGTAAAACCACCGTCAAACGGCGGAAGAGGGAGAACGATGAACAGAGAGATTGCGAGCGGGAGGGAGACGAGATTCGAAGAGAGACGGGAGAGCAGGGAGAGACGAAGAGAGAGATTAGGGTTTTAACCCTAATCTTTCTTAATTGGGGGAGATGCTGCGTTTCACTTGAAACGCAGCACCTTCTCCTCTCTCTCTCTTCTCTTTTTTTTTTCATAATATATTTAAATAATTAAACAATTATATATATATATATATATACAAATTCAAAATTTTTCTACTTTATTATAGAAATGTTTATACAATACTCCACGTCGAGTTTTCGATATTACAAATCTTAACCCCCTAAAAACAAATTTCGTCCTCGAAATTTCAACATTCAACTCATACATCAAAGAGTTGCGGATGTTGCTTCCGCATTAGTTCTTCGATCTCCCAAGTCTATTCTTCGACTTGATTGTTTTTCCACAGCACTTTCACCATAGGAATCTGCTTATTCCTCAACTGTTTGAGCTGTCTATCTACTATCTGCACAGGTTGCACTTTAAAACTCAAGTCTTCTTTCAGTTCTATTAGAGGAACTTCCAATACGTGCGAAGGATCCAGCAAATACTTTTTCAACATCGAAACGTGAAAGACATCATGGATCCTTTGCAATTCTGACAGCAATTGAAGTCGGTATGCCACCATTCCAATTCTTTCAAGGATCTTGAAGGGTCCAATATAACGAGGATTTAGTTTTCCTCGTTTTTGAAATCGGACTATGCCCTTCCAAGGAGATATCTTCAAGAACACCATATATCCCACTTCGAATTCCAAGGGCCTTCTCCTCTTGTCGGCGTAACTCTTTTGCCGATCTTGAGCTGCCTTCATTTTTTCCCGAATTAACTTCACCTTTTCCTTGGTAGTTTCGATCAATTCTATGCTTTCAATCTTTCATTCTCCAACTTCATCCCAACAAAGTGGAGTCCGACATTTTCTTCCGTAGAGAGCTTCATAGGGAGGCATTCCAATACTGGCTTGGTAGCTGTTGTTATATGCAAATTCAATCAGCGAGAGATGCCTATCCCAAGTCCCATGGAAATCCATAACGCATGCCCTCAACATATCTTCCAACGTTTGAATTATACGTTCAGATTGCCCATCGGTTTGCGGATGAAAAGCAGTGCTGAACTTCAACTTGGTACCCAAGGCCTATTGCAACTTAGGCCAGAATCTGGATGTGAATCGGGGATCTCGATCTGATACAATCGATACTGGAACCCCATGAAGTCGGACAATCTCATCAAGGTACAGCCTTGCTAACCTTTCCAAGGAATAAGTATTTTGAACTGGGAGGAAATGTGTCGATTTTGTGAGTCTGTCCACTATCACCCAAATGGAATCATGACGACTTGGAGTACATGGCAATCCTACCATGAAATCCATAGTAATATGCTCCCATTTCCATTCAGGTATAGGCAATAGTTGAAGCACTCCGGCTGGTTTTTGATGCTCGGCTTTGATCTGTTGACAAACCAGACATCTTGCCACAAATTCGGCTATTTCCCGCTTCAAGCCTGACCACCAATAAGTTTTTTGATGGTTCAGTACATTTTTGTGCTTCCGGGATGCATAGCATAAGTCGAAGAGTGTGCTTCTTCAAGAATGGCCTTTCGAAGCCCATCATCTTTGGGAACACAAATCCGTTTCCCATACATGACTGTACCATCCTCCTGAATATGAAAATCACTAGTTTCACCCTTGCGAACCTTTTCCACTATTTGCTTTAACTCTTCATCAATGGTTTATAGTTCTGTAATACGGTCCACCAAGGTTGGTCGAACTTCAAATTTCGCCAATAATGCACCATTTTCGTCACAAGTGAATTTGGCTCCAAGAGCATGAAATCCCACTAGACATGAGAGGTAAGAGTCTCCCTGAATCAGAGAAGAAGATGAAGACTTACGGCTTAAAGCATCCGCAACTACATTCGCCTTGCCCGGGTGATAATCAATCACCAAATCATAGTCTTTGATCAACTCTAACCATCTCCTTTGCCTCAAATTGAGCTCCTTCTGGGTGAGTAGGTACTTGAGGCTCTTGTGGTCGGTGAAGACTCTGCAAGTGGTTCCATATAAATAATGGTGCCAAATCTTTAATGAAAATATAATTGCAGCCAATTCTAGATCATGGGTAGGATAATTCAACTCATGCTTCTTTAACTGTCGAGAAACGTAGGCGATAACTCTGTCACCCTGCATCAAAACGCATCCTAACCCTTGTTTACTAGCTTCGCTGTAGACAACATAATCATCACCGGTAGTAGGAAGGGCAAGTATGGAAGCTGACGTGAGTCTCTGTTTGAGTTCTTAAAAACTCTGCTCACATTTATCTGTCCACTCAAATTTAATTCCTTTTCGCATCAAACCAGATAATGCAGCCATAATCTTGGAAAAACCCTCTACGAATCTTCGATAGTAACCCGCCAATCCGAGGAAGCTTCTCACCTCGGTGACGTTCTTGGGTTGTTCCCATCTTAGAATTGCCTCAACTTTCTTCGGATCAACAAATATCCCTTCTCCGGATACTACATGTCCCAAGAAACCAATTTCTTTCAATCAAAATTCACATTTTGAGAACTTAGCATACAATTGCTTGTCTCAGAGAGTCTGTAGCACAATCCGAAGATGATATGAATGCTCTTCATCATTTTTGGAATACACAAGAATGTCGTCAATGAAAACAATGACGTCATAAGGTCCATGAAAGCTGCCGGAGCATTCGTGAAACCGAAAGGCATCACCAAGAATTCATAATACCCGTACCGCGTCCTAAACGCAGTCTTGGGGACATCATCTTCCTTTATCCGCAACTGGTGATAACCGGACCTCAAATTGATCTTGGAGAAGACACTCGCCCCTTAGAGTTGATCAAACAAGTCATCAATTCTCGGCAAGGGATACTTGTTCTTGATGGTCACCTTATTTAATTGCCGGTAATCGATACACAATCGAAGAGTGCCATCTTTCTTCTTTACAAAGAGAACCGGAGCACCCCAAGGTGAAATGCTTGGTTGGATGAATCCCTTATCCAACAACTCTTGGAGTTGGACCTTCAACTCTTTCAATTCTGCCGGTGCCATTCGATAAGGAGGAGTAGAAACTAGTGCCGTGCCGGGAATAAGATCGATAGCAAAGTCAAATTCCCGAATCGGTGGTAACCCAGGTAACTCTTCCGGAAAGACGTCCAGAAACTCATTCACCACAGGGACGTTGCTCAGATCAAGGCTTTCCGCCGCAATATCAATGATATGAGCCAAATATGCTTCGCAGCCCTTATGCACTAATCTCCGTGCTTCAGGAGCTGAAATCACGCAGTTCGGCAATGCCCGCCGTTCACCAATGAACACAAGTAGTGGATGTCCTGCCCTACGAAATTCCACTTCTTTAGTGAAGCAGTTCACTGAAGCTCGGTGAAGACTTAGCCAGTCCATGCCCAGAATGGCGTCAAAGTCCTTCATATCCAACGGAATCAAATCCGCTTCAAGGATTGTTTCACCAACTTTCACCTCACAAGATTTATATACAGAATTCCGAATCAAATGCTCTCCCAATGGAGTAATGACCAACAGCTCTTCATCAAAAGGAACTAAATCCCTATCAGAGTGTCTTGCAAATCCCGAATTCACAAATGAATTATTCGATCTAGTATCAATGAGTATATGAGTATCAACTCCAAAATTTTTCATCATATCTATGAATGTAAACCATAAACACAATTATATCATTATACTCTTTAATTCATAATCACAAATCATCAAATCATAGTTATAAACTACAGATATCACATTTTCAAATTCCAAACTTAAATTTAAATGAAAATTACCTGTGACTATGTCGGGATTAACCTGAGCTTCTTCGTTCGTCATAGCAAAAACTCTAGCCTGAGCTCTCGACTGAGGTCGCTGAGAGGAGGTAGCTACCACATTGCTTCCTGTGCCCGTCCTAGGGTTGGTGCTAGTAGAAGGTGTCGCCGAACTAGCTAGACCAATTTTGGGGCCACTAGAGGGATCTCTAACTTGCTAACTCCCTTGCCCTTCTCCTGTCAACTCAGGGCAAGAATAACGGACGTGTCCCTCCTTTCCACAGTGATAATACCTCTTAGCTCCTCTGCACGGACCTGTATGATACCCTTTACAATTAGGGCAAGTCTGCGGTCCACTTCCTCTTGGTCTAGCTCCCGGTCCAACATTTCCAACGCTAGGAACATTCGGCCTACGAATTGGTTGGCTTTGAGGAAATCCAACCGATCCCGTAGTAAATCCACCACTTTGGAAACCAGTAGGTCTAACCTTCTTAGAGCTCTGGCCCGGTGTAAACCTGTCGGACCTCTTCTTCCTGCGGTAGTCCTTAACGTTTTCCCTTTTCATCACCATTTGCTCAGCCCTCAAGGCTAATTGCAACACGTTCTGATACTTTTGCTCATCTGTGACAGACATCTTATTTCGGATATTTAAATTCAGGCCATCTTCAAACTTAAAACGTCTGTACTCCTCAGAAGTGATCAACTCAAGTACAAAGGAGGATAGACTTCTAAACTTGGCTTCATATTATGTGACAGACATATTCCCTTGGCGAAGCCGAAGGAATTCTCGCCTCTTCAAATCCCGATCAAAGCAGGTGTAGAACCTCTGATCGAATTCCCTAAGGAAGTCGTGCCAAGTGAGAGGTGAAACTGCACTTTCCTCTAATCCATCCCACCATGTGCTAGCATCCTCATCTAACAACCTCGTTGCTACTAGGAGCTTCAAACTGTCCTCTAGGCCTATGTCGGTCAAAGCTTTCTTAACCTTCTTGATCCATTTCTTTGCTTCTGCAGGATCACCAGATGCTGAGAAGGTTTCACAACCAAGCTGTCTTGCTTCTTTTATCAGCTTGGACAACTGAATTGGGGAGCGGCTGCTTGGAGCAGCAACCGGAGGAGTGGGTGCTAGTGGGGCACTGGGTGCAGCAGCTGGCACGGAAGGAGGAACAGGTAGTGGAACTGTAGTTGGCTGCGGAGCTCGGTATTGCGCTCCAAAGGTACTCCACCATTCCATCACTTCCTGAAGAGCAGCGACAGGAGGAGGAGCAGTCCCGGTAGGAGGAGCCGGGTGTGTGGACGTAGGCAGAGGAAGAGCATGCGAGGACGACTCATCCTTGTGCTCCTGTGGAGGAATTTCACTCACATTTCTCATTTTCCTTCGCGGTGGCATTGCAATCTATACAAAATAAGAAACTATATTTAAGTCAAGAGTTAAGCAAAGACTAAGACTTAACCCCCTAAAAATAATATTCCTAATTCCTTAGGAAAACCATGGAAAGTCCTGTACATTCTCTATCAAAAGAAACTCAACATTTCAAAGTCGTTTGAAAACTTTTGGGATATTTGGAAAACATTTGAAAACATTTCAAAATCATCAAACTCTTGAAATCATAAACCGGTGCTCTGATACCAATAAAGTTGTCAGGCCCCGATCCTCGGATCGACCACGCGACAACCGCCGCGTCGTCTCGGTACATGGGTAAAACCTCCCCATCTACCGAGACTCCACAAGGCTATCAAATTCACAATAAATCATCAAAAGCATAAAATTCTTCAAAAATAAGAAATCATAAAATCATGTCACATGCAAGGAGCCCATCCGGCTCATTCCTGGACGTACAAACACACACATTGACATACATCGGGGAGTGGGATCCTGTACATGCACGAGTACACAGCAACACACAACGGGGAGCGGGAAATTGTACATGCACGCATGCGACGTGACCATCCTGGCCACTCTGAAAGCATTTAACAAACAAGAAGTCCCAAAACATAGCCGTCGGATTTTACCAACACTTACCCGAGGAAAACAAGCCAGTATCGGTAAAATCCTAACGGTATGAGTTGTACAGAACTTCACAAAATCAAAGAAAAAGCATCGAAATTAAGATTTACAGTCCAAATGTCCCAGTATAGATATAAACAGTTTTCCAAAACTAGACAAATCAAAATAAATAAAAACAAATCAAAAATCATCGGATTTTATCAATACTTGCCAACAACTCGGCCAGTATCAATAAAATCCACACGGCATGGGATGTACAGACTTCCCTTTCCATAGTTTGAGAGCTATCAATCCCCAAAAGTAACCTTGCCTGTCAAATACCTATCCAGTCAGCAAAAATACTTCACAAGCTCCGTCGAGTAGTCTCCCAACTAAGTCTCTTCTGAAAAATGGGGAGAGAAATGGGTGAGTATAGGGGTATACTCAGTGAGTGGAGTGCCATGGTGCAATTGTGTTCATAAATAAGGGTGAATGTGGGACAGTCAAAGCATATCTCATAAATCATTTCATATACATAAAATCATTTCAATAAATCACATTTCACCAATATGCATCCATATCAATTATTCTTTCAGAGAATCCTGGGGTTCCATCGAAAAACACTTCCGTCTTAGGGTGGCCAAACCCAGACGAAAGTTCGCCAAGGGTTTTTCTATCCAATGTCTCAAAACAAACCCCCTTCCTTGGCGTTGGCTCGTACATCACCGGGGTGCACCAGATCTAGTACGACTTCGGCAGAGGGAGGGACGTCTAACTCCCCCGCACATCCAAACCCCAACCCACGTCACCCCGTCGGGTCGCTCCGTGGTGGGAATATGACTATAGTCATCTACGGCACCCTTCATTTCTCAATCAATCCATTTCTCAACAATGTGCCATGAATTTCAACAAATAATCCACAATTTCATACCAAAGCAGTTCATAGAGCAATATCAAATATCACATGGCACAAAAACATTTATAAATACAATGGATGCATTCGTATTTCACAATTCAGTTCAGACAGCCCACAATCACAAAACAATTTATATAAAACATGTAAAAATATTTCAAAATCATTTTCAAAGCAATTTTAAAACAGGTTTCTCATTTACGAACACAATGAACCATCCACTCACCTCTAGAGAGGGTGTTCACTCTCAAATTCTCAATCAAATCCAAATAGAGCCCTTTTTAAGTCCCCAAATGATTAACCTAAGGTTTCTCGATCTACAGTTTTAGCTTCCAGTCGCCAGTGGATCAAACCTCTACAGAACTACGATCTAGGGTTTCCAGAATTTTACTGTCCTGCGGCCTAGGGTTTTGAAAGGATGTAATGGCTGCTGGTTTGGGTTGTCGACAGTGGGAAAAAGAGAAGGGAATGGGAGTTTTGCCATCGCGCGCACGGGAGAGAGATTGAGGACTCTGTTCGCACGCAAAAAGAGAGGGAACAGAGGGAAAACAGTGAGGGAGAGAGGGCAAAGAGAGACTATGGGATAGAGAGAGAGACTGAGGGACAGAGCGAGGCTGAGAGGGAAAGACGAACGACAGCTGTAGGCGGTGGTGGAACCACCGTCAAACGGCGGAAGAGGGAGAACGATGAACAGAGAGATTGCGAGCGAGAGGGAGACGAGATTCGAAGAGAGACGGGAGAGCAGGGGAGACGAAGAAAAGAGAGATTAGGGTCTCTCTTAATTGGGGGAGATGCTGCGTTTCACTCCGAAACGCAGCACCTTCTCCTCTCCCTCTCTTCTCTTGTTTTTTTTTTTCATAATATATTTAAATAACTAAACAATTATATATATATATACAAATTCAAAATTTTTCTACTTTATTATAGAAATGTTTACTAGAATGTTTGCACAATACTCCACGTCGAGTTTCTGGTATTACACTAATGTATTCCACTTCATATATATATGATGATTTTTCATGAGTCCAATTTTAAATTTTCATTCAGAAATTTTTTTTTTTGATAAAAATTTCCGCAGAGAAATTTTCCCAATTTTCGGGATGGGTAATTATTTTTGGAATGGACCACAAACAGCCCAATGATGTTATTATTGAGTTTTGAGAGCGTAGAAATTTTAACAATTTATAAATGTTGAGTTTTAGAGTTAAACCGGCAAAGTTTCAGAAATTGATCTATAAACCCTAATTCGGATCGATTTTGGCAAACAGGGTCGAGATGACCATACTAATTTACGAAATCAATTCCATTGGGCATAATATAATATATTGGACTTATCATGTAAAATTCAAAAATTTTGGGGTCAATTTTGAATTTCTGAAAGTTAGAGGGCTTATAAGCAAATACCAAAACTTGAGCCAAAAGACCAAGTTGCCCCTCCATTTGATTAATGAGAACAAATGAGGAGATTTGTTAGTGGGGAATCTTGACTTTTGAGGCAATTAACGTGTGGTTTTTAATTAAAGAAAGGATTTACATTTTATGTGGCCAAAATTAAAAGTGAATAAGCATAAAAAGGGGGAGAGTTTTCAAGGCTTTCTTCACTTCTTCATGTTACATTCGTGAGTTACAAGGAGAGGGAGAGCAGCCGAGAAAGAGAAATGAGGAAAGAGAAATAGAGAGAGAAAAAGAGAGATGAAGAGTGTTGTTGTTGAAGAAACCTTGAAGTTTCAAGGTGTTCTTTCCAATCTTTGAGGTAAGACTTTATTCTCTTTTGATTTCCCTTGTGCTTTCCAAGAGGTGAGTTAAATTTTCTCTTTATTTTGATATGCTTGAGCCAAGGAAAATCTGAGATTTAAGTCCTTGTCTTGTGGTTTTAGGACAGCCGAAGAAAGGTTCTAAGGGAGGAAGAAGTTGCTTGCAAATGGACTAAATCTAGGCCTTGAAAAACACCAAGGAGAGGTAAAGAAATTTTTGCATTTGTTAAACATTTTATAGCAGTCTTTATCCCATGTAATTGAGCATGTTCTTTAAATTAAAACACAATATTTATCACTTAGGACATGTATTGATAAGTGCAGAAATTCTGCATATGATTTGGATGAACATTGGATGATTTGAGGTGTTTTTAGTGTGATGGAATTTACATGATTGTATGCAGAGATTTCAGACTTGTTCTTGACTTGAATTGAAGTGATTTGAAGTGTTTTGGAAGTGTTAAGATCATATTCAAATGTGCAAAATGTTTGAACAGGAAAATGACCTAGAAATAACATGGGTTTCATGTACTTATGTTTGCTGGAATTTGTTAAACATATGCAGAATTTTTTGTACTAAAGTGATAGCTAAATGCATGTGTATTGTGGTGGAAATGAAATAAACAAGGGTGCAGAAAATTTCTGCACTTGTCATGATGTTAAGGAGCCAAATTTGCATACTAAAATGGAAAGGAATGTATGGTCAAAATGTGCTGAAATTCTGGACAATAGTATGATGTTCATGTGCTGAAAATTTGGGGCTAAATGATGGATTTGGGGTGATGATATGTGAGGACTGATTTCATGCTAACCCTTGGTGATTTTGAACATGTTAAGAGTATGGAAAAAATATCGGGAGTTAGTGAATTGGCTTGAACGACATAGATATGACATTCAGGAATTTGAAATGGAAAGATCATGCATTTATGACTTATGCACAGCATGTACACTTTTGTTCATAATTTCCTCTACACAACTCCAAATGGCATGAAGTTTTTTGCATTGGATTCTAGACATGCTAAGCTTTAAAATGCGATATAATCCAGTTAATTTGGAGATGACCTGAATTTTTGGTGGAACTTCAAAGTTTGGTCTTCTGCAGAGTCACATTCTGTTCTGTTCTATTTTGATCTGTTTTGTTCTACTGTGAACTTTGCCCTAATTTTGAGATACATTACGATCTGAATTAGCTTGAGCCCTAGTTATGAAAAATGTAGATCTATATCTTATCTTTCCAATGAGATAAGAATCACCTCAATCCAAACCCTGTGCCAAAACTTACAACCATTCTTCTGAAACTCATCAAAGGTCATCCATTTTTCAACACTAAAAACAGTTGGGTTGTACGATCCCCTTCCAGCCTTTTTTTGCAAAACCTGAAAGAAGAAAAGTTGTATATCTCCCTCTTATCACCCACTCTAAAAATTGCAGCCAATTTGCACGAGGGAATCAGAATTTATACAAAATCTCCCAAAACTGTGCAGAAAAGATTCAGCTTCTCGGCCAAAACTAAATAGAGATTTCAGTGGTCTATTTCAGACCCCTTCTAGGCATAATTGGGAGAAATCCAAAACATGAAAACTGTAGAGTTATGTTTCTTCTAAATACTGTAAAACTTTCAGGAAGTTTTGAGTTGTGTGTTAAAAGTTGTGAGGCCTGTGCAAAAACTTGGACAGAACAAACTTCTGAAATGAAATGTGGGAAAAATGGGGCTATTTCATGGAATTTCACTAGGAATCTGAGAAAATTCCCAACTAGGAAGTTGTAGCCTTATGTATTAAATATAACATAGTCAAAAATCATAGTATTTGTATGAGTAGATAGTGAGATATGGGAAGTTTACTAAAACGGGACAGAATAGAAGGTGAGATATGGATTTGTTAGGAAATGTGAACTTTAAGAAATCTTCCAACGAGAGTTTGGAGATTTGTTCAACACAAAAAGTGTGAGTTTTTACGAGAGCCAACCATAGAAATTGGAGTTTCCTCATTTCTGACCCCAGTTGAGGAACTTATGCTTGATTCTCGATAATGATGCGAGAATAACCCTAGGTTGTGTATAACTAGGGTTACAACATATTTACATCGTCATATACACATCATATGTCCTCTTTAGTGACTCATGTTCTACATTATATTATAAATCCTCATTGGTGATTCGATTAAGGGGAGCCTTGTTCTACGCATTGTGGTTTTATTGGGGAATGCACTACCCTCCCCTAAATGTGAGTGGGACTTTGACGTCTGCTGTTGATTGGAAACTCTATTTTAAAATGCTTTTTAAATAACATGGTGTTATGAACGTATGATCACTTGAGATTTAACTGTTTTATGAAATCTTTTTGTGATCATTGGAGTGTCCCAACTGCCGATTTACTGATATGCATCCATGTGCTTCATAAAATGATACTGTGCTAACTTTTTATAACATGTAATATTTATGTGATTCTATATCTATTGGCACACGATTTTTGATACGATTTGGATTTCTGGGCTGTATGCCTGGCTGATTGATAATTCCATGATATTGGTTGTGCCCCCCACTCCCCCGCTGTATAGCAATATTCCGTAGCTACGAAGGACATTTGGCAGAGGCACTCATTATGCCCGGATAAGCTTTGGCCAGAGCTATCCCCAAAATGTCAGACTTATGTTGTTGATCGTGCTTGTGATATTTGCGGGCTTATCTGAGTAGCCTGTGGCCAACGTTGGGATAGAGAGCTAGTGTTTCTAAATACTTGCATAAAAAAAAGACTCCCAACGTGCCCGTCATTGGCCGCGGTAGACCATTGCAAGGAATATTTGTTAGGCCGACTCTTTATGACTTGATATAACGAATGCATATGTTGTTTTCTGATACGTGTGCTATGAAATGATTTTATTGTAATATTATGATTGGTTTGCACACTTGATATCTATTTGATACATGCTTTGACACTCCATTTTCACACCAATATTAATAGCATGATGTGAATCCCCTCACTTGCTGAGTACCCTCCCATAGGTACTCACCCCTCACAATTCCTCCGCAGGTTAGCCTTGGACTGAGGATTTGATTGAGCATTGACTTTATTGAGCTTCTTTTGGTGACGCTAGGCTTGGGTATGGATACCCATTCTTTCGCTTGATCTATTTGTGATTATTATTTATTTTGGGAGTATTTAGATTGACCATTGTACCTATTGTACCTGGGATAACTGTATTATACTTATGTTTGACTTGTGAAAATGATAACTCTCATTTGATTTGATATATTAATTGCATTGAGAGACATTTGTGATGACTTGGGAATTGATTTTGGTCTATGATACAATTGATTGGATTTTGTTATCAGCCTTACGGTGTCTCGATATGCGGAACGTTGTGCTCATGCATCGAGGTGCCATAGCAATTGTTGCGTGCCCGGCCCGGAAGCTGGTTGGGGTGTGACAATTTGCTTGTTAGGCCATGTTAGCCCGCTGATAGTTCAGGTATCTCAGGGTTTATTCTGGTACATGTGTAGTCTTTCTTTTTTGGTATATGTTCTTTTTATATCCAAAAAAAATTATTTGCCTTTAAAAAAATAGTGATGCATAAAGTGAGATAAGGCGTTAAAAATTTTAAAACACCAGTAAAAATTATAAAATTGTTGCTAAAAAACTTTAAAATATCAATAAAATCATTTATAATTCATACAATTTATTTTTAAAAAATATAACATCAGAACCTAATATATTATATTTTATTCTAATAAAATAAATTTTTTATTTTACCTTGTATAAACATCTTATCATACTCCACTTGCTTTTCTTTTTCCCTTTTTTGGCCCACAAGTAACCTCCACTTGCTCATCAGCTTAGATATTCTTCAATTTCTTAAAACTGATTTTTTTTTTTCGTATATTTATAGATATTCCTTTAAATAAATTATAATGCAATAGCCTTATATCATGACCGGATTACATTATTACCGATTTAATAATTATGGTTAAATATCTATACAATAGAATTGAGTTAATCGTGTGTTTATATTATATTATTTTGACAATAAAGCCAGTAATATTCAAATTGATAACCCAAAACTCATAGACATTTTGAAGTCCATACTCCCCATGACAGATAATGTATAGTAAAATATGTTATGTCCTATGATACTTAGGTAATTACTTATTGTTGGAAATTTGGGTGCGGGTGTGCCCATGAGGATAGACCCGACCTATAACCCTTTGTTTTCTTTTGAATTTTGAATGAGGGAGTGGTTATGGGAAAAACCACCCCGCAACTTCCTTTTGTTTTGCAACAAAAAAGAGAAACCACCTTCATTTTTTGATTGTGATGAGAAGAAGAAAAAAATGGACAGATAGTCATATGTTTTCTTATGAGAGTGAAAAATGAAACAAAGGAGAGACAGCATATTCTCACATATGAAGGAATAAAGAGAAGGTTTGCATTTGGACCGTAAACAATAGAGAATGATCTGATTTTGTGATACCTTCTCAGTATAAAATACTCAATCATTGGAAAGAGGTAAGCGATTCAATCCTACTTGAATATGAGAATTTCTACACGTGAAATATATTTATTGGTTTATTTTAAAATCTTCATTGATATCAGAGCATCTTGGGTGTTTCTTATCTATTTTGGTTGTTTAAATATGCAAAATGTCATATATAAAGTTTAAGATTCGTTAATGGCACTTCCAATAAACTGTACGAAATGCTCTCAATTCAACACAATAGCATGCTTATGACATGAAAATTAATTTTGCAAAATTTGGTATGTATCCGTGAATATATTAAGAGTTATTAAAAATCTTAACCGAAACTTAATATACTCGTAACTTTTAAAATACTATGTTTCATGATTTGAAATTTATATGATTAGATTTCTCTTGAAAAATACTTTCCAACCATATAAAGATCGTGAGAAATGATTAAGAAATGAGAAAGATATGGACATTTAAAGTTAGAGTCGAATTTAAAAAATTTTATGAAATTATGAAGATGATGAATCGTAACCCTAGCCCATTCCCACTCTCGGCCCCGTGCATGAGATACAAATGTAAGGCTAGAGAGGTCCGATCTGAAAAAT
The DNA here is from genome assembly GCA_037126225.1 of Dillenia turbinata. Taxonomy (NCBI): domain Eukaryota; kingdom Viridiplantae; phylum Streptophyta; class Magnoliopsida; order Dilleniales; family Dilleniaceae; genus Dillenia; species Dillenia turbinata. The sequence goes on from JBAMMX010000011.1 coordinate 14,013,213, forward strand.
GAGATTACCATTGAACACAGAGATACTAAAAATGGGGGTAGTCAAAGTCTAGTGAATGTGTGCCACTAGGAAGGAGGTGCGTGATCCTCACACATCTATTGTGGTGCGTGAGGATGCCTTTTGTCTGTTATTTTTTGCACAGAAACCCATGGCGGCACATGGGGGCATGTGTAGGGCCTATTTCAGAATATAAATAGTTCCCTATATGCTGTAAAGAGATTTACTCCTAACGATAGACTATCTAAGGAAATTGTAAATATAGTATCTTGAATGGATTTGTCTTGAATGAGATAATTCATTTACATGCTTTCTTTTGAGAGTTGTCGTTGTTTGTTAGAATCATGATCGTGTACAAGTGAAACTTTAAGTTTTTAATATAAAGTTTCCATTGAGAATATGAATGAATATACTTATTGTTTATTACATGATTATATAACAATAACAACCAGAGTCTTAATCCCAAAATTTAGGGATTCATTGATCATACATGATCATGCATGCAAAAGAAAACTAGAATCCCTTGAATAAAAATTTTAGATTTGTAGAATTTAAATAATTCTCTTCCAAAATTGAAACGTTATTTAAAAACTTTGTGTATTTAAGTAAAAATTTTGGATCGATAGAATTTAAGTAATTTTTATCCAAAATTTTAATATTATTTAAATACCATATGTATTTAAGTGGGAGGATTTTTTGTGAGAAGAAATTGAGTAATTCTCACCTAAAACCTATAGAATTTTATAACTTTAAATTAAATTTATGATGGTAATGCATTACGACCATAGATGATAATTGGGAATTTAATGAACTTTCGATTCTATACCTGATATTGACCTGTCATGAATGTTAATTTTGAAGTACAAAATTATGTGTATGATATGAGTATTAGTACATGTGTTTACCCTATTAGAAAATCTAAACCATAGTTTCGAAATCCATTATTGCAGGTTTAAATAAAGGTGACAAAATAAATGGCGACGACCATTAGATATGATGCCATAAATTGTGTGCTGAAAGAATAAGATGTCTTAGAAGGCATCAAACATGTCATGTATGAGCTGGTGTAGGCAATGCTGCCTCGCATAGGAGAGAATAAGATGCTTACCAGGTGTGAAAAAATATAAATTTCACTACTCGAACGATTCTGGTTAACTTTGTGATTGATGGCATGATTCTCGAGTATGAGCAATATTCTATTACTCATGTCATTTGGATGTACCTCTGAGAAAAAATATAGAGATACTAGTAACTCACGTTAGACGAATGACCATAAAGTTTGATACCAAATAAAAGTGATGTGACCACAGTATCAAACAACATTTAAGTATCAAGTCTAAAATGATTAGAGAGTAGTAGTTAGCTAATCATATTCTCTTTGATAAACAGAAAGTTCAAACCTTGATCCGGAGGCACCTGAAAGTCAGTTTCATTCACAATAACAGTGTGAAGACTTTCTTGGATGTTACTCTCCACGTTAAGCTTAAGGATGAACGACTTGGTGCTACAAGATTCACAGTTGATACTTTATTATAGAGTCTAGTTTCAAGAGAGTTTTGGAGTTTAAACATAAGAATGACTAGAACAAAAGTAAGAAAAGAAAGAAAACTGAAGACAGATTACAAAAGAACAACTCTAGATATAAAAACAGACTGTGAGATATTTATAGATTTTCATTGAGTTCCTTCTGGTAAGAGATAGATCTATACGGAGAGCAATGCAAGAATATATATTAGAGGAGTTGGCACTTGTAAATTGAATTTACAAAGTGACCGAACTCTCATTCTGCATGATATTCTCTACATGCCAGAAATTCGACGAAATCTTATTTGTTATTGCTCTTTTTGAAATTTAGTTATGTTTTGAACTTTTTGAGAGACTTGGTTGATTTGTATTTGAATGACATATGTATTGGTTCTAGACAGTTTGTAAATGTTTCATCATTTTGCAAATATTGATGATATGACATGTCATACTAAACTTGGTCACATAGGGTAAGACAAGATGAATCAACTAATGAGAGTAGGGCTATTGAGTCCACTCACAGAAGTTGATTTACCAATGTGTGAACATTGCCTTGTAAGCAAAATGACAAGAAAATCATTTGGAAAAGCCATATGAGCTAAATTTCCATTGTTATTAGTCTATTCGGAGATTTATGGTCCAAAAAATGTGAAGGCTAGACGTGGAGTTTAGTTTTTCATTTCATTTATAAATGATTTCACACCATTAGGCCATGTCCATTTGATTTCTCACAAATTTGAAGCATTTGAGTGCTTTAGATATTATATAAATGAGGTAGAGAATTAAATTGATGAGACAATGAAGGCCTTAAAAACAAATAGATTACGTGAATATCTATCAAATCAATTTAAGAATCTAAACAATGAAAGAGACATAATTTGATATTTGACCATTCCTTATACACCTCACAGGAGTGGTGTTATAGAGAGAAGAAATATGACATTATTGGATATAACAACATCCATAATGGCACAAGCTAACTTACCAATTTTATTTTATTTTTTGGAGATGGCTTGTTGACTGCGACTTATATTTTGAACAAAGTGTCTGTAAAGTTAATACTAACGACATTATATAAACTTTGTACTGGTAGAAGGTCGTGTCTGAGTGACCTCAGACCTTAGAAATCGACCATCTATATTTAAGAGTTTTTTAATAAATTTGAAAAATTAGATCTCTATGGGAGTAAGAATATCTCTATAAGATACTCCGACTAGCTTAAAAGTTAAGTGTTCATTAGTAAATGAGAAGATGGTACTATAAGAGAAATTGAATCACGAAATATCACATTTCTGGTGACTAATTTTCCTAGTTGTGGTGATGTGCAGGATCTAGAGTCTCGTTATTTGAATTAGTTAATTCAAAGGATGGCTCTGTCTAAGGTCGATCACTAGAATCGCGAGAAATTGAATTAGATATTGATCCCAGAGGGAGGGATTTAAACTATAGCAATCCAACTGAATTTTCAACTCGAAAAAGTATTAGGAAAAGTGTGCCTAAGCGTTATTTTGAGATTAAAGGACACGCATTTATCATTTCTCCAAAAGATGTAGAAGAGCATATGAATATAAATGAGACTATCTTGTCTTGCCAAGGATGAAGAATGGAAAAGGCAATGGAAGAATAATTGAAGTCAATGAGATTCAACCATACTTTAATAATTGGTAAGAAGCTCTATTGGGGCATAAGATTATTAGAAACAATTGAGTTCTCAAAACAAAGTATAGAATAGATAGAATTACTGAGAGGTATAAGGTTCAACTGGTAGCAAACTGTTGGCGAAAGGTCACACCCAGTAAAAGGGTGTTGGTTGTGATGATACCTTTTCCTGATAGTGAGATTTACCTTTATTCACTTATTGTTGGTAATAGTGGCCAATTTGGATTTAGAATTATGTCAAATGAACAAAGAGACTGCCTTTCTCAATAGAGAATTTGAGAAAGAAGTTTATATGGCACAACTAAAGAGTTTTGTCATTAAAGGTCAAGAAGACAAAATATGTAAATTAAATAGATCAATTTATGGTCTTAAATAGCTTCAAGACAATGGTGTATGAGATTTTACAAAACTGTGATCTCTTATGATTTCATCATGATAGATAAAAACCATTGTATATATGTGAAGAAATCCGATGACAAGTTTGTAATTCTATCCGTATATGTCGAGAACATATTGTTAACCATGAATGATAAGAAATATATCCTTCAGATCTTAAAATTATTATCTTCCAATTTTAAGATGAAGGATATAGGCGAAGCAGACTAAGAATTGAACCCTATAGAAATCGCTTCAAGAGATTATTGAGATTAGCTCAACAGTCTTATATTATAAAGGATTTGGATGATGTAAGTTGAAAACTGCAAACCAATTAATAATCCAGTGGCTATAGGTGATAGTTCAAGTGATAATATATACCATAAAACTCTAGATGAATAGATAAAATGTTGAAAATACCGTATCCTAGCACAGTTAGGAGTTTGAAGTACACTATGATGTATACTCGTCTCGACATTTGTCATGTTATGAGTTCAGTCTATAGGTATCAATTCAATCTAATAAAAAGTGATTGGATTGTTGTGAAAAGGATATTGGAATACCTGAACGGAATTGCAAATTATTTCTTTCGTTATTAAGCAAAGAATCTAGTATTGAAAAGATACAAAAATGCTGATTGGTGAGGAGATTTATATGAGAGAAAATCTATCTCTGGTTATATTTTCTTACTCAATGATAGCATTATCTCATGAAGAAGCAAGAAACGAATCTGTATATCACTTTCTATGATGGATACAAAATTGTGGCATGTGCTTCCGTAGTTCAAGAATGAGTTTGGTTAAATAGAATTTTTGTAATATTTGGGAGTAGTAAACAACTTAATCAGAACTTGACGATCTATTATGATAATCGATCAGTTATTACTTACACGAGAAACTCTAAATACTATGGTAAAAGCAAACATAGACACAAAAATCAATTTTGTCAGAAATATGATTGAAAAAAAAAAAGGAAATGACACTGATGTATATGATTACGCATTTGGTGGTGACTGATTCTTTTAGGAAACCAATACCTAAAGACATGTTTGTAAGACATGTTAGAGAATATAGACTATGTAAATTGTGATAGTATTTGTTACTATGATTACGATTGTAATCATATACATAGTTTATATAATATAATGCTCATATTCGATGATATTTGAATTTTATTTTTAAGTCCAAAATTCTAGTGTCTACATTTAAAAGTATGTTGGGTAAGGTTTTTAAGATTGACTCTCTCACACGAGCAATTATCTTTAATATCTATGTGACATGTAAAGATGAGGCAATGTTATTTTGTAGTAGATTAACATATATATACCGCCTTAGTTAAGTACAAAGATGAGATTACCAGTTATATATACTATACATATGGTAATCAAAATGGATTTCTCACAATCCATTGAACTTGTTGAACACTCGGGTGTTAGTTTTCCTTGATGTTGTGAGAATTTAGAGGACTTGTAAGAAGAAAAAACTCAGGTCAAGTGTTGTGTACACTTGGATTAAGACCTGTACACTTGGATTAAGACCTGTACGATGTATTATTTTTTAAAAAGAAGATATCCGCTTTCTGTAATACCGACACTGCGGTGTCCGTACTAGTGTACTCTTATTCTTGAAATATATATATAATATTCCCTAGTTTATATATATATATGTAAAATATTTATTTATATTGATTTTCGATTTTTGGGTATTAAATTTGAATATTAGGTATATTTTAAGATGTCGTGTTCGCGAATCAAAATAAAACTCATTTTTTTAAAATTCGTATTCTAGTGAAATATGGGTGTAAAATTATATATATATAATTTTAAAAAAAAAAAGAAGAAAAGAAGGAAGCGCAGCATTTTAGCCAAAACGCAGCACTTCCCCTCCCCCAAATCGAGTAGGGCTAAAGCCCTAATCCTCTCACCCCTCTCCCGTCTCACACCCTCTCTTGAATCTACCTCTCTCCCTCTAGATTTCTCACTGCCGCACTCTCTCTATCTCTTCCGTCTCCCTCCATCGTTGTTTCAGCCGCGACTCGCCACCATCCACAACCATCGCTGCCGCTCACCTCTCGGTCATCTCTCCCTCTCTATCATCTCACTCTCTCACCCTAGCTCTGTTTCTCTCTCTCAATTCTCCCTCACTCTATTTCGCCCTCTACCTCCCTCTCTGTCTTTCAGTTTTCTCTCTCTCTATTTCTCTCTCTCGGTTTCGCTCTCTGTCTTTCTCTCTCTCGATCGAGTCTTCTCTTCCTCGCGCGAAAGAACTCGCGTACTCTCTCCCTTCTTTGCCCGCTCGCGGTGCTTGCTGTGAGCACCTATTGCTGCAACACACTTCTGCAACCTCCGTAGAGCCCCAAGTCGAGTACAGTAGCAGATTTCGAAAGCCCTAGGCTGCGGTGGTTTCCTGCGATCCTTTCACTGCGTAGGTAAGGGCTGAGTCTTGATTTTGCTCTAAGGCTTCAAATTTCCTTCGTAATTAGGTTTAATTGCTCACATGTGCTTCAATTTGGAGACATTGCAGGATTTCAAACTGAGTTGCGCATGGACGTTAGAGTTGTGAGCTGTGAAAACCCTAGGTGAGGGATTTCTTACTCATCCGATTAATTGAATGAATTTAGGGTTAAGTTTAGAAATCTGCATGAAAATAGTAGGAATTTCGGATGTGAGTGAAGGATCGATGCGACCTTTTTCATTATAAGTTGTCCTGCATATAGGCAATCAAAATACGATCTCTGTATTATGAAAATAGACTTCCATACTTTGAAAATGACATATGATTTGAAATGTTTGGATGGGAACCGAAAAGTGTAAGATTTTTCAAAAATTTTCTATCTTGTAAGAAATTTATTTATTTTAGCCTTATTTCCGACTTTGAGTGGTTTTAGGGTTGGATTAGACTTGGCTTTGATTATGTTATTTATATATAAATAAAATGCAATTGATGACATTAAAAGGTATTCATAAATTGAAGAGTTAAGGTTTGTACAAACTTAGGAAAATGGATAAACACTAAAGATATTTGAAACTTTGATGACAATTATGATGATTTGATTAGGTTGACCTTTTTGGAGACTCGAGCAATCAATTTGGATTAATTGTGAAGATAGGGAGTGATCACCCTCCCTAGAATATGAGTGGAACTTTGACATCTACTATTGATTGACAAAACATGTTTTAATCGATTTTCAAAAGACATGATTTCTATACATGTGAAAACTGAAGTTTTGGATTTTGATAAGTATATATACATATTTTTGTGACCATTGGAGTGTCCCAACTGTTGATTTTATTGATATGCATCCATGAGTTTGATAACTGGATATTGTGCCACTTTACTTTGACATATTGACATGTTTTAAATGTTTTCACTGGTATTGGCACATGGTTTTAAATGAATTTATATGTACTATTTGAGCTGTATGCCCGGCCGACGTGATGATGTGATGTATGGGGTTACGTGCCCAGCCGACTTGATGATATTGTGATATGCTTCCTATAGCATTCCGTAGCTATGAAGGACATTTGGTAGAGGCACCCCTTGTGCCCGGATACGCTTCGGCCGGAGATATCCGCCAGATCGTCATGTGTGTGGACGCACCCAGTTGACCCTCATCGGAGAGGACGCGAGTACGGCTCTGTCTAGCACCGGGTGGGACTCCATACACGGCCGACTATTTATATATATATATATATATATATATGGTATTTACGGGCTAGTTGGAGTAGCCTGTGACCAACATTGGGGCAAAGATCCATTATTTTATACTTGTATTGTGAAAAACCTCCAATGCGCCTGTTTTTGGTCGAGGTAGACCATTGCCGAGGTTGTTTGATTTATCGGCTCTTTATGACTTGATACACATACTGGATGCAAATGTTATTTTCTGATGTGTGCCTGGAGATATGTTTTTTTTTTAACAGCACGTTATTTTCGCACACTTGATATTATGTTACATGCTTTGACACTCCAAGTTCACCCTTGATATTAATAGCACGATATCAATCCCCTCACTTGCTGAGTATCGTCCCATAGATACTCACCCCTCTCCTTTCCTCTCTCAGACAGGATTCTCATGATAGAGTAACATATCGGATTCTCGAGGTCTTTGGTTGTGTGTTGGTGGAGTTAGGAATTCACGACGATGAGATCTAAATTTAAGTTGAAATATGATTTTCGTACTTTATGTCGACCCTGAGAAGTCTTGATTTCGAGATCCGTAGTTGGTCGTGTACATTTTATGGGATCACTGTATAAATTGTGGACATTTATTTGTGAAACTCTCATGTTGGTTCATTACGTTTGCATTGAGGCACTTGTAAATATTTAAAATGTCAACTTGGGAATTTGTTGTACATTTGTATAAAAGTTAGGCCCGTTTAATGTGGCGGCTGCTCATGCTCTAGTTGGGCATGACAGTAAAGGTCTGTGGCTAGGACTGTTAGTATTGATGATAGCCTTACGTTGTCCTGGTTGTCCACTATGAATGTGGTTGATTGTTGTGAGGTCGGGATGGCCATTTATTTATTTGATAGGATGGATCTTCATTTTACAGGTTGATTTGTACATAGGAGACCTCTGAAATATGGGGAGGTTCTGTCCGATTTTCCATAAAAATATAATCGGCATCCAGGGCCACGAGAGGTTGATCACGACCCGATTCGGGGCGTGATAGTTTGGTTGGTATCAGAGCTCTAGGTTGAGAGCTTTGTTTTATGAAAAGAGTTTTTGAAAAATATTTCCCAAGTGTATTTTTAAAAGTCCTCAATGCATGTGAGAGTTTCATTACAGTCATGATGTCCCAGTACATGGTCTTAGGCATATAGTTAATTTATTTTTAGGGGGGTTAGATACTGGTCGTATCTAACCTAACCTATTTTTCCCTTGATGCTTAAAATGATTCCTTAATTTAGGAGGTTAGTTACTTCGTAATTAACCATAATCCATAAACCATGCCTAATGAAAATTGTTTCCATTTGTAGAATTATGACGACTAGACGGGGTACTAATTTTGCACCTACCAAGCCTTCTAGAGCCCCAGAGGATGCGACTTCTTCACATGCACCTCCTCCAGTACCTACTCCATCGGCTACTATAGCCGTAGCACCACCGCCACTACAACCGTAGCACCACCGCCACCACTGGACGCCTACAGGCAGGTGTTTGAGTGGTATAGATGACATGGCATTCAGATGCCACCTCCACTAGTACCGATGGCCGCGCCGACTCCTACGGTCGTGCTACCTTCAGTTGTACCAGATCAGCCACCAGTTGTTGGTCCTTCCACTATTTCAGGACCTAGTGACACTACCTTCTCCACCTTGAGGCGTATTCACGAGCTCACCTAGTTGGTGAAGGAGGCGAGGCAGTTAGGCTACGCGGAGTTCACGGGGACGGGTGATTCCACAGCAGCGAAGCACTGGATCAACCGCACCTGCAGAATTTTGACTGATCTAGGGTTGAGCGAGGACTATCGGTTTCGGGTAGTAGAGAGACTCTTGGATGGTGATGCCCTCACTTGGTGGGAGGCGATTTGCGATGATGCTACCGAGCCTCTGCGATGGGAGGACTTCCTGCGGGAGTTCGATCACAGGTACTTCTCTGAGTTCAAGCAGGATCGCAAGAGGGCAGAGTTTCTGCACTTGCAGTAGGGAACCCAGACAGTGATAGAGTATGAGGCGGAGTTGAGGCGACTAGATACTTTTGTTCTAGACTTGGCGACGCCAAAACAACTACGGTTCAAGTTTGAGGACGGCCTCAACTTAAACATCAGGAGGTATATGACAGTGACTTCTAGTCTCTCCTTTGCGAAGATCGTGGACTCAGCACTTAGGACGGAGGAGATCGTTAGTGCTGAGGGCAAACAGCGGGAGAACAGAGAGTAAAAGAAGAAGAGATCTGGAGCTTCTTCGAGCCAAGGCTCGAAGAAGGCAGGACTTCAGGATATCAAGGAGGCTCTTCTCAACTGAGACAAGCACATACTGGGCAGGAACCATAATCCCAGGGGTTCCGAGCACTTGCCCCTAGTGCCACTACTCAGACTTTAGCTCAGTGGCACCCTTTTTGCCACAAATGTGGCAGACACCACCCATTTGGAGAGTGTAGGATACTAGTTACATGCTTCTGGTGTGGGAAGCCAGGGCACATCAGGAGTACTTGCCCTGAGTTTGGATTGAGGGTTAGACAGCTACGGACTACTCGAGTGTTCCACGAGGAGGACAGTAGGGAACACCTGTGCATTCAAGCCACACCGCTCCACGGACAGCTGCCGGGAGCAACACGGTGCCAAGGCCATCCCGACAATATCAGAGAACACAGGCCCGTGTATACGCAATGACGCAGGAGGACGCTCAGGCGAATCCTGACGTAGTTATTGGTACTCCTCCCACTGATCCTCATGTTTAGAGATTTTTCATGTACTTTCTTTTGAGAACCATCACTAGTTAAAGCCTTAGAGGCTTAACTATGTTGGTTTGTACATACATTTTGATATGTATATATATGTGTGAGCATATATTTTCCATTATTATCAACTGATCTTTTTATTTTCTCACATTAAGAGTTATGAAAATATGGGGAGTCGACGTTCGCGTCCTTATTGACATTGGGTCAAACTATTCTTATGTGAGAGCGTCTTTTGTCCACTGGTTGGGTAGGCCTTTGTCGCCACTTGATGAGGTGATATTGGTCATCACCCCTCTCGATGAGCAGATACTTAGAGATTCCGTTTACGGAGGGAGCGGGGTCATGGTCAGAGATGCGGTACTTGAGGCAGACTTGATTCCACTCGAGGTGACGGACTTCGATGCTATCCTGGGGATGGATTGGCTAAGCACGCATAGAGTTTCAGTGGATTGCTTCACTAAAGAAGTGGAGTTTCGGAGACCTGAGGGGCCATTGTTGAGATTCCCAGGCGAGAGGCGAGTGTTACCTCGCTACGTTGTATTGGTGGTGAAGGCCAGGCGATTGATACGCCGAGGGTGCACGGCATACCTGGTGCATGTTATTGACACCACTGTGGAGGGGCTGAGGCTTGAAGAGGTCCCAGTGGTGCAAGAGTTTCCAGATGTATTTCTCGAGGAGCTACCCGGACTACCACTAGTTCGGGAGTTTGATTTTGAGATTGACCTAGCTCTAGGGACTACTCCCATATCTATTCCGCCATACAGAATGGTGCCAGCTAAGCTTAGAGAGCTTAAGGTCCAGTTGTAGGAGTTGCTAGACAAGGGTTTTATCCGTCCAAGCACTTCACCTTGGGGTGCTCCGGTATTGTTCGTGAAGAAGAAGGACGGGACCCTATGATTGTGCGTAGATTATCAGCAACTGAACAAGGTTACCATCAAGAACTGATATCCACTACTGCGTATTGATGACTTATTTGATCAGCTCCAAGGTGCGAGGGTTTTCTCAAAGATCGACCTTCGATCTGGATATCATCAGTTGCGGATTAGAGCTGAGGATGTGCCCAAGACCGCATTCCGCACCTGATATGGACACTACAAGTTCTTGATCATGCCGTTTGGGCTGACCATCGCACCAGCAGCCTTTATGGATCTAATAAACCGGGTCTTCCACGACTTTCTGGATCGGTTCGTCATTGTATTTATTGACGATGTCCTTGTATACTCGCGGAGCAATGAGGAGCATGCGCAGCACCTTAGGGTGGTCTTGCATGTAACACCGACTCTCGGTGTATTCTATAATGAATTCCATTTTATATATATATATATATATATATATGATGTTTCTACTACTATATTCATAAATTTTCACTAAGAAAATTTTTCCGGTAAATCAATTTTAGATATTTGACGGTAAAATACAAATCGGATCAATTTTGATTCAAAGAGATTCAAAACCTTAATTTCACATTAAATAAATTTAATTAGGTCTAATATAAGATTTTGGGCCTAGTGTGTAATTATGAAAATTTTAGGGGTCAAATTAGAATTTTTATAAGACAAAGGACTTGTTAGCAATTAAAAAAACTTAAATGAAATGTGACAAGTGTATTCTTGTATTGAACAAGTGTTATAGTGAGGAGGACAAGTGTTGGCCAAATGGAGATGAGAAAGGCAAGGTGGGCCAATGAGAACACATGCACATGAAAACCAATGAGAACACATGCAATAGTCAAAATGATCCTATGGTTTAGATTAATTGGAGATTTGATCCTAGGGTGGTGAGTTATTAACACAATAATAAAAGAAGAAGGCCTTAGAATGCTTGTTCATTCTTCCCAATTCGTGAGAACAAGGAGAGAAGCAAGAGAGGAAGACCAAGAAAGTGAGGTAAGAAATTTTATCCTGTCTCACTTTAAATTTTATTTCTGTCCGTGATTTCATCTCTGTTTTAAGGCATCTTAGAGCTAGAATTTGAAAATGTGCTAGTTATATGAATTGTAGATCAAAGTCTTATCTTTCCAACGAGATAAGAATCACCAAAATCAGATGCTTGTGCCAAAAGTTATGGCACTTTTCCTGAAACTCGACATAGAAGTGTCCTGTTTCGAACCTTGACAGTAGTGAGTAAAAACGACCCCTCTCCAGTCTTATTTTGAAGAAACACAAAACATGAAAGTTATAGATATACTTCTTTCCTATAACATATAAAAATTTCAGCCATTTCGCACCAGGAAATTGAAATTTATACAATTTTTCTTAAAACTGTGTTGACAGAAACTTTATGTTTCACTAAAACGTATCAGTCCTGTTCATGAATTTTGTTGAACCCCTTCCAGGCATATTTGGATAAAACTCAAAACACGAAAGTTGTAGTTCTACATCTTAGCTATATCATGTTAAACTTTAATTAGACTTTGGTGAGTAGAATGAAAGTTATGGCTTCTGCACAAAAACTGGACAGAATCCAAAACTTAAATATGACAGTAAAAAAATGAGGCTTACCGGGAATTCTGTGATTTGAATCTGAGGAAGTGTGCAAAATGAAAGTTATAGTGCTATCTCTTAGCTTTAAAATGAGATAAGAATCATCTGATTTGGACTGGTATAGCCAAAGTTATAGTCTATTTTCCATGACTGCGCAGGTTAAAAAAAAAATCTGCAGACTGTCTCCCTAAGAGTTATTTGAGTTGAACGGAGGGAGCACTTGATTTACGCTTTGTGGAGATATTGGAGAGTGCATTATCCTCCCCTAACAGTGAGTGGGACTTGACATCTACTTTTAATTGATACCGTGTTTTAAAAAGCTTTCAAAGGCATAATTTAAAATGGTATGATTGACCTATTTCCCTGGATTTATGAAAATGTTTTGTGAATATATGGAGTGTCCCAACTTGTTTATATCGATATGCATCCATGATTTTGACACTTGATAATTGTGTCACACTTTGATATATTCACATGATTTTATACTTCCATTGCATATTGGCACATGATTTTGACATGTTATGGCTTGAGATTTGGCTTGAGATATGTGATTTGGGCTGGATGCCCCTGTGGATACTATGATGATGATGATATGTTTCCTATGGCATTCCGTAGCTACGAAGGACATTTGGTAGAGGCACCTGTTGTGCCCGGATACGCCTCTACAGGGGGTATCCGCCAGATTGTCATACATATTGTACGGACAGTCATCGGTTGAACCACTTCGGCGAGGACCTTGGTAGGTCTAGCACCGGCGGGTTTCCATACACGCTTGATCCTTGATACGTGTGCGATATATATATACAGGCTAGTTGGAGTAGTCTGTGGCCAACGTTGGGGTGGAGAGCCTTATTTTATTACTTGCATCGTGAAAACCCCCAACGTTGCCCGTCCTTGGCCATGGTTGGCCTTTGCCGGGATATTTTCGGCTGGCTCTACATGATATGACGGACATGCATACTGGATGCATATTTGATTTGATACGTATGCCGTGAATGATTTATTGAGATGTCATAATATTTTTGCATACCATGGATTTATTGGGACATAATTTTGACACTCCTAATTCACCCAAAAATTAATTGTAGCATGTCATCCCCCCGACTTGCTGAGTACCAACCCCCCCTCTCTACGGTACTCACCCCTCACATTTCCCTCCTACAGGTGTAGACTCGGACTGAGAGATTTGTGCGCATTGTTGTATTGGATATTCTTGGAGACTACTGGGCTGGGGTATGACTACCCGCTCTTCCGCTATATATATATATATTGAGGTTATTGTATCATTTGAGGAAATTAGGATGACCATTGTATTTGTTTAAATTGGGATAACTGTATTTATAATTTTTCTTGTCTGTATAAGGTTAACTCTCACTTGTTTTAATTTGCATTGAGGCATACATGTATTATTTTTATCATATGGGGATCTCTGAAATTTGGAAACCTATATTTTGTGAATGTTGACAGCCATACGGTGCTTCGATGTGCGGGACGTGGTGCCCGTGCATCGAGGTGCCGCGGCGGGCTAGTCGCGTGCCCGGCTCGGGTGTGGGTCGGGGCGTGACATTGCAGATTCTTAGTGAGTGGCAGTTATATGCCAAATTCACCAAGTGTGAATTTTGGCTGAGGCAGATTGGATTTCTTGGCCATCTTGTTTCTGCGGAGGGTATTTATGTTGACCCACAAAAGGTTGAGGCTATATTGAGGTGGGAGCAGCCACAGACAGTGACCGAGGTGCGGAGTTTCCTTAGTTTTGCGGGGTATTATTGGCGGTTCGTAGAAGGATTCTCCCGGATCGCTGCTCCACTTTCCAGACTGATGCGGAAGGACGTCAAGTTCTTTTGGAATGATCATTGTGGGGCGAGCTTTCAGGAGTTCAAACAACGACTGACGACGGCACCAGTGTTAGCTCTCCCCACTAGCAGCAGGGAGTATGTGGTATATAGCGATGCCAGCAGACAAGAATTGGGCTGTGTACTGATGTAGGACGGTTGGGTGATTGCTTATGCTTCGCGATAGTTGAAGAAGCATGAGCTGAATTATCCGACACATGATTTGGAGTTAGTAGCCACAGTCTTTGCATTGAAGATATGGCGGCATTATCTTTATGGAGTGACCTGTAGAGTCTTCACTGACCACAAGAGCCTGAAGTATTTGTTCACTCAAAGGGAGCTGAACCTTAGGCAGAGACGATGGTCAGAATTGCTGAAGGATTATGATTTGATTATAGATTATCATCCGGGCAAGGTGAATGTTGTGGCAAACGCGTTGAGCCAGAAGTCGTCTTCAGCTCCTTCTTCTCAGGTAGCAGAAAGAACGTATATTTCTTGCCTGGTGGGACTCCATGCTTTGGGAGTCAGTTTGACGAGTGACAATCAGGGTGCATTGCTAGCTAGATTTGAGGTGCAACCTACTATGCTCAATCGCATCAGGAAGCTTCAGGATTTTGATAAAGAGCTCCAGGGTATTCACGACAGGATCCACAGAGAAGAGGGTGGAGACTTCAGAGTCCGTGATGATGGACTCGTGGTGTTCAGAGACAGAGTGTGTGTTTCGGTCGATAGTGATCTTCGGCATGCTATCCTTTATGAGGCACATTCTTATGCATATGCTATGCATCCCGGGGGTACGAAGATGTACCGGACCATCAGAGGTAGCTATTGGTGGTCAGGCATGAAGAGGGAGATAGCATAGTTTGTGGCACGATGCTTGGTATGCCAATAGGTGAAGGCCGAGCATCAGCGTCCAGCGGGCACACTGCAGCCTCTTTCCATTCCTGAGCGAAAATGAGAACATATTACTATGGACTTCGTGATGGGGTTGCCGCGGACTTCTACATGGCATGATGCGATTTGGGTGATTGTCGATCGACTCACCAAATCTGCACATTTTTTCCCTATCCACGATGACTATTCCTTGGAGGCGTTGGCACGTCTCTACATTGATGCCATAGTTCAGCTTCACGGGGTGCCTATGTTGATTGTTTCAGATAGGGACCCCAGATTCATGTCTAGGCTTTGGCCCAGGTTGCAAGAAGTATTGGGCACTAAACTGAACTTCAGTATAGCGTATCATCCTTAGACGGATGGCCAGTCAGAGAGGACGATTCAGATGCTTGAGGATATGCTTCGGGCATGTTTTATTGATTTTCATGGTAGCTGGGATCGACACCTTCCATTGGTGGAGTTTGCATACAACAACAGCTACCAGGCGAGTATCGGGATGCCTCCGTATGAGGTACTGTATGGGAGGAGATGCCACGCACTTCTGTGTTGGGACGAGGTTGGTGAGAGGCAACTCAGCAGCGTAGAGCTTGTTGAGGAAACGAAGGAGAAGGTGAGGATCATTCGCGAGAGGATGAGGGCCGCCCAGGATCGGCAGCAAATGTATGCAGATTGGAGGCGGAGACCACTGGAGTTTCAGATTGGAGACATGGTATTTTTGTGGATCTCTCCCTGGAAAGGGGTGATCAGATTCCGACAACGGGGCAAGCTGAGCCCCAGGTATGTTGGGTCATTCCATATCCTTGAGAGGATCGGGAATGTGGCGTACAGGTTAGAGCTGCTCGAAGAGTTATCGTGGATACATGATGTCTTCCATGTCCCTGTGCTTAAGAAGTATATGTCGGATACTTCACATGTTTTGAAGCCTCTGCCAGTTGAGCTGCGGGAGGATTTGAGTTTACTCGTACAACCTATAGCCATCCTGGATCGACAGGTCAGGAGACTGCAGAGCAAGGAAGTCCCGTTAGTTCAAGTTTTTTGGTGGAGCGACCACGTCGAGGAAGAGACCTGGGAGTCCGAGGAGATTATAAGGAGACAGTACACCCACTTGTTTACTGTATAGCTTTCTTATAGTTTTGAGGACGAAACTTGTTTTTAAGGGGTTAGAAAATGTAACACCGACACTGCGGTGTCCGTACTAGTGTAATCCTATTCTTGAAATATATATATATAATATTCCCCAGTTTATATATATATATGTA
The DNA here is from genome assembly GCA_037126225.1 of Dillenia turbinata. NCBI lineage: Eukaryota > Viridiplantae > Streptophyta > Magnoliopsida > Dilleniales > Dilleniaceae > Dillenia > Dillenia turbinata. Next base: position 14,029,640 of record JBAMMX010000011.1, read on the forward strand.
AAATATTTATTTATATTGATTTTCGATTTTGGGGTATTAAATTTGAATATTTGGTATATTTAAATATGTCGTGTTCGCGAATTAAAATAAATCTCAATTTTATGAAATTCGCATTCTAGTGAAATGTGGGTATAAAATTATATATATAATTTAAAAAAAAAAAAAAGAAGAAGAAGAAGAAGAAAAGGAAGCGCTGCGTTTTGGCCAAAACGCAGCACTTCCCCTCACCCAAATCGATTAGGGCTAAAGCCCTAATCCTCTCTCCCCTCTCCCGTCTCACACCCTCTCTCGAATCTGTCCTCTCCCTCTCGATTTCTCACCGCCGCACTCTCTCCATCTCTTCCGTCTCCCTCCGTCGCTGTTTCCGCCGCGACTAGCCACCACCCACAGCCACCGCCACCGCTCACCTCTCGATCATCTCTCCCTCTCTATCGTCTCAATCTCTCACCCTAGCTCTGTTTCTCTCTCTCTCGGTTCTCCCTCACTCTATTTCGCTCTCTACCTCCCTCTCTGTATTTCCGTTCTCTCTCTCTGTTTCTCTCTCTCAATTTCGCTCTCTGTCTTTCTCTCTCTCAATCGAGTCTTCTCTTCCTCGCACGACAGAGCTCGCGCTCTCTTTCCCTCCTTTGCCTGCTCGCGGTGCTTGCTACGAGCACCTACTGCTGCAACACACTTCTGCAACCTCCGTAGAGCCCCAAGTTGACAACAGTAGTAGATTTCGAAAGCCCTAGGCTGTGGTGGTTTCCTGCGATCCTTTCACTCGTAGGTAGGGGCTGAGTCTTGATTTTGCTCTAGGGTTTCGAATTTCCTTGGTAATTAGGTTTAATTGCTTACATGTGCTTCAATTTGAAGACATTGCAGGATTTCGAACTGAGTTGCACACGGACGTTAGGGTTATGAGTTGTGAAAACCCTAGGTGAGAGATTTCTTACTCATCCGATTAATTGAATGAATTTAGGGTTAAGTTTAGAAATCTGCATGAAAATAGTAAGAATTTGGGATGTGATTTAAGGATCGATGCGGCCTTTTTCATTATAAGTTGTCCTGCATATAGGCAATCGAAATACGATTTCGTATTATGAAAATAGACTTTCATACTTTGAAAATGACATATGGTTTGAAACGTTTGGATGGGAATCGAAAAGTGTATGATTTTTCAAAGATTTTTTATCTCGTAAGAAATTTATTTATTTTAGCCTTATTTCCGACTTTGAGTGGTTTTAGGGTTGAATTAGACTTAGTTTTGATTATGTTATTTATTTATAAATAAAATACAATTGATGACATTAGAGTGTATTCATAAATTGAAGAGTTAAGGTTTGTACAAATTTAGGGAAATGGATAAATTCTAAAGATATTTGAAAATTTGATGACAATTATGATGATTTGATTAGGTTGACCTTTTTGGAAACTCGAGCAGTCAATTTCGATTAATTGTGAAAATAGGGAGTGATCATCCTCCCTAGAATGTGAGTGGGACTTTGACATCTACTATTGATTGACAAAACATGTTTTAATCGATTTTCAAATGACATGATTTCTATACATGTGAAAACTGAATTTTTGGATTTTGATAAGTATATGTACATATTTTTGTGACTATTGAAGTATCCCAACTGTTGATTTTATTGATATGCATCCATGAGCTTGATAACTGGATATTGTGCCACTTTTCTTTGACATATTGACATGTTTTAAATGTTTCCACTGGTATTGGCACATGGTTTTAAATGAATTTATATGTACTATTTGGGTTGTATGCCTGGCCGACATGATGATGTGATGCATAGGGCTACGTGTCCGGCCGACTTGATGATATTGTGATATGCTTTCTATAGCATTTCGTAACTACGAAGGATATTTGGTAAAGGCACCCCTTATGCCCGGATACGCTTCGGCTGGAGGTATCCGCCAGATCGTCATGTGTGTGGACGCACCCGGTTGACCCTCATTGGAGAGGACGCGAGTACGGCTCTGTCTAGCACCGGGTGGGGCTCCATACACGGCTGACTATTTATATGTATATATATGGTATTTACGGGCTAGCTGGAGTAGCCTGTGGCCAATATTGGGGCAGAGAGCCATTATTTCGTACTTGTATTGTGAAAAACCTCCAATGCACCCGTCCTTGGTAGAGGTAGACCATTGTCAAGATTGTTTGATTGGCCGGCTCTTTATGACTTGATATACATATTGGATGCATATATTATTTTTTGATGTGTGCCTTGAGATATGTTTTTTTTTTAATAGCATGTTATTTTCGCACACTTGATATTGTGTTACATGCTTTGACACTCCAAGTTCACCCTTGATATTAATAGCACGATATTAATCCCCTCACTTGCTGAGTATCCTCCCATAGATACTCACCCCTCTCCTTTCCTCTCTAAGACAGGATTCTCGTGATAGAGTAACGCATCGGATTCTCAAGATCTTTGGTTGTGTGTTGGTGAAGTTAGGAATTCACGACGGTGAGATCTAAATTTAAGTTGAAAAATGATTTTCGTACTTTATGTTGACCCTGTGAGGTCTTGATTTCGAGGTCCATAGTTGGTCGTGTAAATTTTATAGGATGATTGTATAAATTGTGGATATTTATTTGTGAAACTCTCATGTTGATTCATTACGTTTGCATTGAGACATTTGTAAATATTTAAAATGTCAACTTGAGAATTTGTTGTACATTTGTATAAAAGTTAGGCCCGCTCGGTATGGCGGTTGCTCATACTCTAGTTGGGCATGACAGTAGAGGTCTGTGGCTAGGACTGTTAGTATTGATGATAGCCTTGCGTTGTCCTGGTTGTCCACTGTGAATGTGGTTGATTGTTGTGAGGTCGGGATGACTATTTATTTATTTGACAGGTTAGATGTCTATTTTACAGGTTGATTTGTACATGGGAGACTTCCGAAATATGGGGAGGTTCTGTCCGATTTTTCATAAAAATATAGTCGACATCCAGGGCAACGGGCGGCTGCTCACGATCCCTGTTCGGGGTGTGATACTTTCAGATGGGAAGAAACAGTATCGCAGTACGTATTTCATACCACGTTTGTTTATGTGACCATATGGGTAATGAGATAGTACATCTCTCTTTATCTCATTGTATGAGAAGCAGATGTTCATAATTAATCTCAATTCATACTATTAGGACTTTCATCTATCTTTTGATATTTTATTTTAGTGTTGCTGTTTTAACATGTTACCAAGAAACTATGGATTATTCAGTTTGACGGTACATACCTAGGAAAATAGTTAAGATAAAATTGAAAGTTAGTAGTATGAAAGAATGACTGTCTTTGATCGACATATTATTCTATGTTCACAAATCAGTCAATTATATCTATAACTTAGTGTTTAGAGATATAATTGTTCATACATGTTTTGGGTTGAGTCAAGTATGTTCTTATATTGTTTTGAGGGATGAGAGATAAGTTGACTGTGTCGAGTAAAAAAGATTTGGGGTATAAAGAGATACGATATTCTCATGACCACATTGATGATGAGCTATCATATATCCTTAACTGGTGCATAACTCTAGAATTCTTGATATTCTCGCAAGTCACATGATCTACTTATCTATATGAAATTAGGGATGTCTGATAGTAATTATCATGTTGTTTGTAAATCTAGTTCTCATGTGCGAGCGAGAAATATTGAAAATTTGGGTGTGGATCCGCTCATGAGACTAGACCCAACCCATAACCCTTTGTTTTCTTTTGAATTTTGAACGAGGGAGTGGTTATGGGAAAAACCCACCCCTCAACTCCCTTTGTTCAACAACAAAAAAGGGAAACCACCATTATTTTTTATTGTGACAAGAAGAAGAAAAAAATGGACAAAAAGCCCTATGTTTTCTTTTGAGAGTGAGAAATGAAGCAAAGAAAGAGAGCATCTTCTCACACATGAAGGAATAAAGAGAGGGTTTGAAGAATGTTTTGATATTTACCACCAAAATGCACATGGATTGTGAATAATAGAGTATAATCTGATTTTGTGATATTTTTTTGGTCTAAAATACCCAATCATCAAAAAGAAATAAGTGATTCTAATTTTATTTGGATAAAAAAATTTCTACTTACGAAATATATCTGTTGATCTATTTTAAAACCATCAGTTATTATAATAGATGCAAGATTGTGGCACATATTTCAATAAATTATTGTAAAGATTAAACATCCTACCATGGCGTAGGATCATACATAACTGTGTAAACTAGCTTATACTACAATTCCCAACAATTGAGCTTTAATTAGAAAAGCCACTATGCCTAAACTTAGAGCGTGGGTGGATTAAATTGTCTGCCAAGCTAAAAAAACTTCAGATCTCTACTTCTCTTATTCCAAGATCAAAACAATGAGATTTATTCATCTGCAAGGTAGAAAATGGTGGGCTTCTTAGGCTCGGTGATCTCGACCGTTCCTTCGAGCATCTTGGCAACCTTCCCCATTGGTGGCCTCGCCTCAGGTCTATCCTGAACACACCACATTGCAGTCTTCACCATCCGATTCACCGTATCAAAATGTGCCCTATTATCATAGCAATGCCTAATTTGCCTGTCCAAAATGTCCTCCACTTTCATCTCCTTAAACACCTTATCAAAAGCATACCTTGGATAGTACCAATCATCGCTGTCCATCAAAGAGCCTTGCATCTCAAAATTCCTTGTCCCACTTACCATCTCCAACAAAACCATCCCAAAACTATACACATCTGCCTTTGCGGTAATCGGGTCCATTTTGAGCCATTCCGGTGCCATATACCCACGGGTGCCCCGTATCCGACTCATGCTAACCATGTCCTCCTTTTTCCTTAACTTGGCCAACCCAAAGTCCGAAATCTTTGGACAAAAATCATCCCCCAAAAGAATGTTCTCGGGTTTGATATCACAATGCAGAACCCACTCCAAGCACTCCTCGTGTAAGTATGCAATTGCTCGAGCCACGCCAACAGCAATCCGGTAGCGGACCCCCCAATCGAGAACCGGCATTTCACTCAACCCGCCTTCAACAGCCCCGTCGGACCCAGACCGTATTTTTGGAAACAAGTACTTGTCAAGTGACCCACTGGGGACATACTCATAGACCAAAATTCTTTGTCCTTTCTCAGCACAAAAGCCCCATAGCCTGACCAAGTTGAGATGGTGCATTCTAGCAATAATTGTGACTTCAGCCCAAAAATCAGCATCACCACCCACAACATTTTTCAAACATTTCACTGCCACAACACGCCCGTCAGAGAGCTCACCTTTGTAGACATCGCCGAATCCTCCTCTCCCTATCAAATCCGAGAAATTATTTGTTGCGGATTTTAATTCTCTATATGTGAACCTCTTTGGCCCACCAGCAGGAAGAAACTCCATTCCCAAAGTCCTAGCCATGTCTCTATACTTAATGTACTTTTTGAGAAAAGCCCAGAAAAATAGAACACCCACAACAAGCTCTAGTGTGAAAAGAATTGTGACAATCACAATATTTCTTGTTGTGGTATTTGATTCCTCTGGTGGGAAAGGAAGGCTAATTCTCACGGGACATGTAGTTGTGAGCAACTCAGTCATGCCTGTGAAATTGGAAACATCTGTCTCAGAATCCACAACTTTTAAAAACATGGCTACTTCTGTACCTGGTGACCAATACCCATATAAAAGATTGTCCAACTGAAGCGTACAGAATTGACTTCCATCGTATTTGAATTGAAACCCGAGACAACTGGGGTGTTGGAGGCATTTGGCTTGACAAACAGAGAAATTCTCTGCTTTCAAATCCGTGGAATTGGAACTCCCAGTGAAATTCACATAATCCAAACGCAGGAAATTGAAATTCTCAGAATTGGAAAGTGGGGTTTTGATTTCACACTCGTTATTTGAAGATTTTTTATACCCAGGAGGACAAACACATGTGGTGTTATCAGAGCTGTCACTCACGCAAATGGAATTGGCTCCGCAAGTGCCACAAATTGTACACCTTTCTTGCACAGCAAGCCACACAACATTCCAAATACTCGAATTTGAATCATAGCTGTAGAGTTTCAAATTCCCATCATCGTCTAGAGTCAGTCTTCTCATTCTGTTGTCCCCAAAATCCGCAGGAATTTGTGAACCCCCATTTGATTGTTGAATAATCCCGTCAGATCCCAACATCTGAAATGAATTCGAAGCCTTCCAATAGCTGTTTGAAATATTGAAAACGAGCTCATTCGTATTTGTAAATATGAACTGTCCTTTATTGGACCGAAGTTTAGTTCCATTCATGGCCTGATTTGGTAAAAAGGTGTTGGTTGGAAAAGAGAAGCTGCTCCAACTCCCAAAAGTCAGATTTCCCTCGTTGCCAAGAAGAAGCTTTGTTGTGTTTGACTGATTGCTTGTGTTGTTTGGCCATAGATTTTCCCCACTAGAGTCCGTTAAATTGAGAATTCCAGAGCTGGAGATGGATAAAGAAGCCGATTGACTGACTGGAGAATTTGGATTTGCAGACCAAACAACAGAGTCAACTGGGATGTTGGAGTACCAAATTGAGAAGGTAAACATATTTTTTGAAGTGGGTATGGGGCGAAATCCGGCGGAGAAGTTGGAATCTGGAGAGAGAAGGGTTTGGTTGGAGGTGGGTTTCCATGGAGAGTTTGAGATGGAGAAGGATGAGATGGTTCTTTGAGCTGATGATGATGAAGAACAGAGGATGAAACAGAGGATGGTGAAGAGGATTGTAAAGAAAGAAGACATTTTTCTTGTTTGGCGTTTGATTGGATGAAAGTTGAATTTAGCTGTGTGAAGGAGCTTTGAGATAATGGTGCTTTGGTGGCTGCTCTGATTTTTATGACTAGATGGGCTTTATGTTGACTTGCGAGGGTTGACCTGACTCTCTCGGAAGCTTCTTTGAAATTTTTATCTTTTGATCTTAATTTTTATTTAAAATTAAGAGTAAGAAAGGGGGGAAACTTCATCTCTTTTCTCTCTCTCTTCCCCCATCGTAGTTGTTATTGCAGTTCAACAGCCTTGGCCTTCTAGCGGCGGCAGACCATCACACTGTGAGGGTGGCCTCTCTCCGCCTTTGGTGGGTGGAGAGAGACCCTCTTGCTCGCGGCTGAGCGCATTCTTCAAAATTTCAGAAAAATTTTGAAATTTGATCCCAATTTCAAATATCGGTATCTTTCTGGTTTTTTAATTATTTTTCACGATCTTTATACAATTGAAAAACTTTTCACATAAAATATCCAACCATATAAAAATCATATCATGAAATGTATTATACAAAAACATATAAACATTTTAAATTTCAATTAGGGTTGTAAAATATTTTTTAAGATATCAATCAAATGAGTATGATTTAGACAGAATCATTTTATATGATATAAACATTTTACTATTAAAATATGAGAGCATTTTATCAACTATAACAGAAATCACCATTAACAACTCATTAAAAAAAAAAATCATGCATTTGTGTTGTCTTCAAAAATGGCATTTTTCATACATGTTTATATCATTTTTTAACATTGAAAAAAAAAAGAGGAAAACAATCTATGCAGATTTTGATATCAATGTTGGATTTTAAATTCGGTTCTTACATTTTCATACATAAAATACAAATCATAATTTTCAAAATTTTATTAAGATTAAATCAGTAATCTTTCCTTTGATATATTGGTATGAAAATGGTTCCAAAATTGTCATAAATGAAACAGTTTTGATTTCTACAATTTAAATATCTTTAATTGTGGTGTAATTCTTGAAAAATGATCAATCAGTACCTTTCTTTCTTAACCCTCCAAATCCAAAACGGGAATGTTATCCTCTTGTTGCATTCATGCATTTCTCACGCTTTTCAAAAGCAACAAAGTTCGAATTCAATATGGAAGGAGGATGAGAGTTAGTTTTTCCAAAGAAAACTACTCCATCTCTTTCTCTTTTGGTTGAATTCAAATCAATTGGATCGAGTCAAGCCTTTATGGGTGATTCGATACTCATTTTCTAACACATTGAAAGTATGGTCTTGAATTTAATAAACTTAAATTCTAAATCTCTACAATGAAAATCTACCCCCCAAAAAAAATTAAAACTTAGTGCAAAATTAAGGTAAAAATCTTAATTGTGTATTCATAATCAAAATTTTATATTTTACAATGAAATTGTAAGATGTTTAAATAGATTTAAACTAGAATAGAAACAAAATAAATGCTAAAGTTGAAAACAAATAACTTTGACTGACGAGAAAATATAAAAGTCCTATCCAACAAATGCTAGAGTCCTTGAAACTCTAGAAACCAAAAAAAAAAATGGCAAAAAATGAAAAATAAGAAAATAATAATAATAATAATAATTCGTTAAGAGTTTGATGCATAACCTATGGCAGTATTCCCACCACAAAAGCAGTCTCCTTTAATTGTTCAAATTCAGTGAGTACCACTATGGGTTTCCGCTACGACATTGTTCAAGAATGTGAGCTTCCTTATGTCCCGGGGCAGCTTTGGGGTCACAGCTTCTCTCTTCTTCTGATCCTTAATTTGGGTTCGAATGTTGATGTTAAAAAAAAAAAAAAAAAAATGTACCGCGATGAGCTGGTATAGTTTTTGGTCACCTTTGTTGCTATAATTGTTTGTTGGACCTCCCTCGGTACCATAAATATTTTTTCTAAATATTCTTTTAAACTCAATTATGTAAATCTTGAATTTGTATTTTTCCCGTTCTACGCATTTTCTAAGTGCATTTAACTAGAATTGCAAATAAACCAAGCCTTTTATGAGTACTTATGACTATGTTATGCTCGCGTCCGCTCATTCACTTAGTTAAAACAATTGAATACAAATATAGATAAGTCAAAGATAAATATAAGACTCAAAGTCTCCTTTACAATTTGCTTCAACTTATTGAACCAATTAAAGTATTTTTCGATTTGTTTACAGAAGTAAACATCGGTTTGTTTACAAAATAAATAAGTTAAACACTTTCCAATTCAAAACTATTTAATTCATTTGCAATCCCAGATGTTAAAGTTGAGATCTTCAGATTGTGGGATGAGGATTGTGACTGTTGGGCTGTCCCTTAGGACATGTATTGCAGGAAGCAAATCTACAGCACTGTGAGTGCCATTTGTAATGATTTAATGATTAAGTGGTTTAAAATCTATGACTAATATCCAATTGTAATAGAATTGAACCATACACAAGAAGATATACTCTATTAATTGTGTTCTTATATATCTTAACAACTTAATAATTTTTTAGCAAAATAAATTTAAATTACAGTGATTATGATTTATTTAGTTATTGTATGAAAAGATTGCTCTTCATTATATAAATCTAAATTTAAGAACCTTTAAATGAAAAACATTAAATCATAAATTTAATATTTATGAAGTGAGTGTCCGGACCCACCAAAGACACTTTTAGTGACCAGTCAAAACCTTAGTGTTTTCATCGTGTTTTCCGTCTCATGGAGGCTGCTAAGAGTCTTTCTCCATACAAACGCAAATTCAACAAATCAAATTTTATAAATTTTTATCGCCTCATTGTCTCCTTTTGGCTTCTCATTATAGGCAAATATAAGAGTGCTTAAGAGAAGCATTTAAGAGCACTTCATAAAACAAAGCGTGAATGAGTTTGATCATTGTGTCAGTGTGATGTTTTCCATTCCACCAAGATTAGTGGGATTAGGCTGGTAGAACTGTGTTTGAGCCATAAATAGAAACGTCAATAATCATATGTGATATCATTTTAGTGATTGAAACATTGTTTTATATATTATTTATAATAATATAATTCTTGATGATGAATGAAATTTATAATTAAATTTCATGTTCGAAAATTAAAAATAAAAAAAATTACATTGGAAGAGTTACTTTCTAAATATGACCCTCATAGACGTTCAAAACGAATTAATTAAAATGTAACTCTGAATACTAGCGATGAGAATAAAAAAAAAATGAAACTTATACATAGCTGAATTTTACAATTCATGAAATCTTTTTCCACAATCAAGTTTTGATCAAAAACTCACATTTCAAGTTGCGTTTTTGGCAACAAAACTACCACCGTTGTTTGGTTTGAAGAGGAATGAGAGGAGAGGAGAGATGATATTCCCTTTAATATACTTCACATTTTTATCAAGGAAAATGAAAAGGAGGGACCTCCGTTCAAAACTTTAAAGGAAGAAAAATAAATGGTGTCCTCGATTTTTAAGAGACCCAAACGAGAATAAGATTACAAAAAAAAAATTCATTAATATTTCACATAATCCATTTTCTCAAATTAAAAAGAGCATACTTTTTTTTTTTTTGGTTCCTGGCTTTGGCCACCACCCTGTATCCGGGGTTCGTCCTGATTTCGGATCGACCTGCTGTCGGGTCCTTTATGGGGAGAGATCTCCCAATATTGGCTTTTACATTCCCCCAACCATGGTTAAGTGACTAAAATCCCCTTTCAACTACACCACCGAACATTGATAGATTGATAGAAAGAGCATACTTGAACATGAATATTGACAATCTATTTTCTAAAATTAGAAAAAAACATACTTGAATATGAAAAGTGACCAAACCTAGATGAGATATTAATTACTAAATAAAAATTAGTTCCGTCTCCCGGTCTCGGAGTAAAAGCTCAGCATAATCTGATATTTAAAGAACAATTTAAACGACATTTCAACACTAAACGTATTGGAGGGTTGTGTTTACCGGGGTGCACCGTCCATGCACAAGTAGGAAGGACATTCTAATAATTTTATATTATATATTAAAATCCATTCTTATTAATTTAATTTTAATACATATTTAACTTTTTTAATTTTATAGTTTTATATTTATTTACAATAATTGTTTTATATTTATAATAATAAATATTTTATATAAACTTAATTTATTATAAAATATTTAAATTAATATTTTTATACCATTTCTAATATTCTTATCACAATTATATTCATATATCTTTTATAATTGATGGGACATGGTCCAAGATCCAGTCGGAAGGGCAAGCTATAAAAAAACCCACAATGGATAGTTACCGATCGATAGCCGAATATTTTCTATAATTACCTATCGAAGGTTCTCAATCGTCCAAACTTTCCGAATGATAGGATTTCAGTCGCCCCGCCAACCGAAGTAATCCTTCAAGCGAAAATAATTGCCCCGATCAGGTATCCATCTGCTGGTCTATCGACCGAATAAACTTTGAAGATCCTTTATCGGTCGAACGACCGATCGATAGCTAACGACTCTAACAATTATAAAGGAATGTCAAAGTATCCCATTAACTCCTGATTTTTATTTGAGAGAAGTATCTTTAGAATCTTTCAGTTGAGAAAAAGTCTCTCTAAAACATGAAAATTTTCCAAAAGATGAGGACCGCAATCAATTCGAAATATTGAATTCCTAAAATTATTGAATTAACTCAATAAAGAAAGTAGGGTTGAAATACCCCGACGGCGCATGATTCTCACAAATATAAGATATCTCAAAACCCTCCAAATCAAGTACGCTCTCTTAGTCTTAAATATTGGACACTCTAATTACAGAAAATCACTCCCTTGAACTCGAATTCTATTTCTTTCATTCGAAAACCATTTTTTCTAACTTGAACGTCGGATTCTCTCTACTGAAATACCTTTCGGTAGTTTTTACAGGTATTACAACAACTATTCAAATTTACAAAGAATTAATACCACCTCTAATAATAATTATATTATTTTATATTTTTATTTAACCAAAATAATTCTTCATCGAAATCTCATCCCCCGTCAAAATCAATAGAATTCTGTGGTCAAAATCAACTGGGTCGTAGAAAATTTTCCTTGTTACATTAGTGGAAATGAAGTTGATCTCTGCTTAAGGTCTAGTCAATCCAGGCTGGAATTGTATAATGGTTTTCCTGACGTGACCATTGCGGGCCTCCTGTTTTTGACTCAAGACCGCGACCTAAGGAATAGGGCTTCTCGGAAGCCGTTCAATATGGGAAAAGAGATGGCATTTGCGAGGTGACCTACCTAGCCCATGTCCTAAATTTAATATAATTTATTTGTATTTAATTTTGGTTCAAAATATTTTTTACCTAAAATAAAAATTATCTTTGGTAAAAAATATAAAAGTTATAAAAAGGAAGTTATAATTTTAATTAAAAACTCTTGTTGTTATTATTATTATTATTATTACATCAATATTTTTTTATTTAAAACTTGGGTAAATTACAAAAAAAAATGTGGTTTGCTTCTATTTCCAAATGCTCCTTATAGTTTTAAAATACAAAATTGTCCCTGAAGTTAACATCTTTGATAAATTGATTGTGCCATACCCTTATCGTGTGTTTGGCAAAGATATGAGAAAGGGAGATCAAAGAAAGAATGAAAAAGAAAGAAAAATGATAAAAAAAAAGATAAAATTAAAATTATATTTGTCAACAAAATATGTGATGAAAAAATAGAGAGAAATGATAGTAAAATAAAAATCACGTTTGATTAGATGAGGAAAAGGAAAAATATATAATAAAAAAAATATAAATTTATTATTTTATCATTTCTTTTTATTAGAGTTCTAAAATATAGAGTATAAAAATAAATTTGGTGTTTATTATTTTAAAAGGAAATCTCTCCCCTTTAAAACCCATTGATTTTGTGAAATTTAAAAATTAGATTCGGAGGGTTTTATAGAAACACTCGCTTTTCCTTCCCTCAAATTAATTATTTTATCAAATAAAAATAAATTTTTAGAATTCCTTCTTTTTCGTGCCTTTCCCACCCAAGAACTCTGTCCAAACACACTGTTAGTCTTTTGCCTACAATGGCTTTATTCCATTACCCTTCCATTAATTCCCCCCCGCGATGGGTGTAGAGATAGCACACGCAATTCAAAAATAATAAATAATTATTTTCATCTCACCCTTTTTTCTTCCTTCTTTCCCGACCAACTTGAAAATAAAAGCAATATAAAAATATAAAATTTTAATTTATTATAAAATGTAAAGGAAATAGAAAGGACTCAAAGATAATAGGAGAACAATGATTTTATTTCTCTATATATTTTTTTTTATTGTACACCATGAGATTACAAGCATACCTATTTATAGGTATTTCAAGAGATAATGAAAAGACTACAATTTAATAACCATAAGTAAACTCAAAAGCCAAAGGTTATCATATCATTGAAGAGTAGTCCAAAAGCCAATAGTCATTCTTGAACATATGAATAGACATCCACAAATAAATACATATCATTTATAACACTCCCCCTTGGATGTCTATTGTATAAAGAATATGCCTCGTTAAAACCTTACTAGAGAAAAACCCTGTGGGACAAAAAACCCTAGTGAAAGAAAAAGAGTACATCATTCCTTATACATGTATTTTGATATTACACTCCCCCTGTTGAGGTCATTACTTAATATCCTTAGGACGTCGCATTCCAATCTTATGAATCAATTTCTCAAATATTGTGGTGGGTAATGCTTTTGTAAATAAATCTGCAGGATTCTCACTTGATTGAATTTTCTGTATGTCAATATCTCCACTTTGTAGTAGATCATGTGTGAAAAATAATTTCGGGGAGATATGTTTCGTCCTATCACCTTTGATGTATCCACCTTTTAATTGGGCAATACAAGCTGCATTATCTTCAAAAAGTGTCATTGGAGTCTTCTTGTTTATTAATAACCCGCATGATTCTTGAATGTGAGAAATCATCGACCTCAACCACACGCATTCACGACTTGCCTCATGGAGTGCAATTAATTCGGCATGATTTGATGAAGTGGCAGTTAGAGTCTGCTTCATAGATCTCCAAGATATCGCTGTTCCACCATATGTAAATACATAACCTGATTGAGACTTGGCTTTGTGTGGATCAGATAAATATCCCGCATCTGCATACCCAAGTAATTGTGCATTTGATTCATGAGGATAAAATAGACCCATATCAGTCGTTCCTCGGAGATATCGAAAAATGTGCTTAACCCCGTTCCAATGTCTTCTGGTTGGAGTAGAACTATACCTTGCTAATAAATTTACAGCAAAAGCAATATCAGGTCGGGTATTATTAGCAAGATACATTAAAGCACCAATTGCGCTTAAATATGGCACTTCAGGACCAAGTATCTTCTCATTATTATCCCGAGGACGGAAAGGATCCTTTCGTATATCAAGTGACCGAACAACCATTGGGCTGGTTAATGGGTATGAGTTGTTCATATTAAATCGTTTTAAAACTTTCTCAGTATAAGTTGTTTGATGAACAAAAATCCCGGTCTTTAAGTACTCAAACTGCAGGCCGAGACAAAATTTAGTTTTACCAAGATCTTTCATTTCGAATTCTTTCTTTAAATAATTAATTGCATCTGAGATCTCTACAGGAGTGCCAATAATATTTAAGTCATCAACATAAACAGCGATTATTACAAAACCATGTTCGGACTTCTTTATGAAAACACATGGGCAAATATGATTATTTGTATAACCCTCTTTTAACAAATATTCACTTAGACGATTATACCACATCCGCCCAGATTGTTTTAAACCATATAAAGATCTTTGTAATTTAATAGAAAATAATTCTCGAGAATTGCATGCTTCTGGCATCTTTAGTCCTTCTGGGACTTTCATATATATGTCATTATCTAGTGCACCATATAAATATGCTGTAACGACATCCATCATTTGCATATGAAACTTTTTCTGTGCTACTAAACCAATAAGATAACGAAAAGTAATAACATCCATTACCGGGGAATATGTCTCTTCATAGTCAATCCCAGGTCTTTGCGAAAAACCTTGAGCAACTAGTCGAGCTTTGTATCGCACAATCTCATTCTTCTCATTTCGTTTTCGTACGAATACCCATTTATATCCTATTGGTTTGACGCCTTCAGGTGTTTTGACAATGGGCCCAAAAACTGCACGGTTTGAGAGAGATATTAACTCTGTCTGAATTACTTCTTTCCATTTTGGCCAATCCTCTCTTGATTGACATTCCTTTAAGGTCGTGGGTTCAAAGTCCTCATTTTCACTCAAAATGTCAATTGCCACATTATATGCAAATATATCATCAATGTTCGTATTTCTTCGATCCCATGTCTTCATTGTAGAAGTATAATTGATCGATATTTCTTGATTGTCTATTTCAACTTCTTCTGAAAGTTTTTCTTCTTGGATCGGAGTATCCCCTTTTTCTATACAGTCGATTTGTTCATTTGTTCCTCTTTTCTTTCGAGGGTGTTTGTCCTTAGAACCCATTGGTCTTCCACGCTTCAGGCATGGTTTAGGTTCATTTGTTATGATGGGTTCTTTAGAGACATCAATTCTGATAGGAGCATTTTCTGCTGGAACATGTGATTTTGTTACTCGTTTTGGATCAGAGAAATTATCTGGTAATTGATTTGCAATTTGTTGTAAATGAATGATTCGTTGAACTTCTAGTTCACATTGTTTTGTGCGAGGATCAAAGTGACATAAGGATGGATTACTCCAAGTGATCACTTTTTCCATCTTTTCTTTCCTAGTATTATCGCTCCCTAAAGTTGGAAAGAATGTCTCATCAAACCGACAATCAAGAAATCTAGCATTAAAAACATCTCCTGTCATGGGTTCAAGATATTTGATGATAGAGGGAGAATCATAACCAATATAAATGCCTAATTTCCTTTGAGATCCCATTTTTGTTCTATAAGGGGGGGCAATGGGGACATATACTGCACATCCAAAAGTACGTAAATGAGAGATATTAGGTTCTCTTCCAGAGACCAATTGGAAAGGGGAAGCTTGAGAACTAATTGGTCGGATGCGAACTAGTATTGCTGCATGTAAAATTGCATGTCCCCAAGCATGAACGGGAAGCTTGGATTTCAAAAGTAATGGTCTTGCTATTAATTGAAGGCGTTTAATAAATGACTCGGCTAGACCATTTTGAGTATGAACATAAGCTACAGGATGTTCAACCTTTATACCAATAGACATGCAATAGTCATTAAATGCTTGAGAAGTAAATTCTCCAGCATTATCAAGGCGGATTGTTTTGATGGGATAATCAGGAAATTGTGCTCGTAATCGAATTATCTGAGCAAGTAATCTCGAAAACGCCAGGTTTCGAGTTGATAATAAGCACACATGTGACCATCTTGTAGATGCATCTATTAAAACCATAAAATATCTTAATGGCCCACATGGTGGGTGAATCGGTCCACATATATCACCTTGAATTAGACTCAAAAATGTGGGACATTCAAATTCAATCTTACTTGGTGATGGTTTTACTATTAATTTACCTTGATAACATGCAACACATGAGAATTCATTTGAATGAAGAATCTTCAAGTTCTTCAATGGATGTCCAGAGGAATGTTTCATAATTCGTCGCATCATTACAGATCCAGGATGACCCAATCTATCGTGCCATAAAAGGAATTCATTCTGACTAGTAAACTTCTGGTTTACTATGACATTTATTTCAATTGGTTTAATATATGTATAATAAAGACCCGAAGAAAAGACAGACAGTCTTTCCAAAATCTGTTTATGTCCCATTTTAATATTAGTAATGCACAAATACTCATTTGTTCCCAAATTAGTTGTTTCTATATGGTAGCCATTGAGACGAATATCTTTGAAACTTAATAAATTTCGGTGGGACTTGGGTGAGAATAATGCATTACTGACCAAGAAATTTGTTCCTCCTGGTAGTAAAACGTTTGCTCTTCCAGAGCCTTCGATTAAGGTTACACTACCAGATATAGTATTCACATTTTGTTTTTTCATAATAAGATGAGAGAAATATCTTTTACTTTTGAGAATTGTATGTGTAGTTGCACTGTCTACGAGACAAAGATCCTCATCATCAATTTTTGATCCAATAATATCCATATGGCTTCAAAAACAATAAATAAATAAATAACCAAATAAATAAATAAACAAACAAACAATAAAGTTAAATTTATTATAAAATTGAGAAACAAAAACTATTACATTAATTAAAATCATCATATTCAGTATTCTCAAGAAAATCACCAATTTCTAATTGGGGCAAATTTTCAAGACCTTCAAAAATATTATTGGGATCATTATTTCGGTATATTGCATTTGCCTCCACATTCTTATCTTTCTCCTTCAACGAGGCTTGATAAAGCTCGACAAGATGCTTTGGCGTACGACAAGTACGCGACCAATGTCCAATAACCCCACATCGGTAGCATTTATTTTCAACATTCTGGCTAGATCCACCCTTTTCTTGTTTCTTCTCATTACTTTTCCACTTCTGGTTGTTTGTATGATCATTACGATTATTACGGTAAACATTCCAACCACGGCTACGGCCACGGCCACGACCACGACCATGGTGTCGTCCTCGACCACGACCATTTCCATATCCTCGTCCTCGTCCAGAATTGTTATGAGTTGTCGCATTCACTTCAGGGAATGGACTAGAGCCAGTTGGACGAGATTCATGGTTTTTCATTAATAACTCGTTATTTTGTTCAGCCACGAGTAAACAAGAAATTAGTTCAGAATATTTCTTGAAACCTTTCTCTCGATATTGCTGCTGCAGGAGCATATTCGAGGCATGAAAAGTGGAGAGTGTTTTCTCTAACATATCATAATCAGTAATATTCTCTCCACATAATTTTAATTGAGAACTAATTTTAAAAACGGCTGAATTATATTCACTCATAGATTTAAAATCTTGGAATCGCAAATGGATCCAATCATAACGAGCTTTAGGAAGTATTACCGTTTTTTGGTGGTTAAATCTTTCCTCCAAACTTTTCCACAATTCAAGTGGATCTTTCACCGTCAAATACTCGATTTTCAAATCTTCGTGGAGGTGGTAACGGAGAAAAATCATTGCCTTGGCTCGATTTTGCAATGTCTCTTGATTATTTTCTTTAATTGTTTCTCCGAGTCCATTGGCATTCAAATGGATTTCAGCATCAAGGATCCATGACAAATAATTTTTTCCCGAAATGTCGAGGGCCACAAATTCAAGTTTGGTAAGATTTGCCATACAATACTAATACAAAAAAAAAGAAACGAATAGATTAGATTATAATTTATATAAATGTTACTAAGAAATATTATTAGTAATAATATGCTAAGAAATTAAAAAAAACTAATATCACTCCGCTATATCATGTATGAACAACAACATGATTTTTATGATAAATATCACTCCGCAATTAGGAAAATATTTATGTTCTCACAATCACAAAATAAATGCAATGACAACACAAAAGATTAATTACAATATGCAAATGACAAATCAATGTACCAAGAAAAGTCTAAGAATTGAATCCAAGAAATGCAACTAGTTGCCATGGTACTGTATGTAAGCTGGAAAGCAAAATTGTTCAGAAAAACTAAAGGAGATATATGCTCTGGTGTTAGAGCCAATGATAACTTAATGTACCGTAAAAAGCATACGACCAAAATAAAACAGTCTCATGCTTCTTCACCTGGTCAACAATCAAATAAAATCAAGCACAAATTCTTTCATCCGAACTCAATCATATATCCAAAAATTTGCACAAATCATAAGAGGTCAAGAGAAAAAAAATATGGATAAAAAAAAACATAACTTACCGAATATCCTTTGATTGATTAGAGACTCGTGCTGATAACGTATTATAAAATGTAAAGGAAATAGAAAGGACTCAAAGATAATGGGAGAACAATGATTTTATTTCTCTATATATTTTTTTTTTATTGTACACCATGAGATTACAAGCATACCTATTTATAGGTATTTCAAGAGATAATGAAAAGACTACAATTTAATAACCATAAGTAAACTCAAAAGCCAAAGGTTATCATATCATTGAAGAGTAGTCCAAAAGCCAATAGTCATTCTTGAACATATGAATAGACATCCACAAATAAATACATATCATTTATAACATAATTATCTATTATTTTATAATAGATTAGATTTATATAAAAAATTCATAATTATAAATAAAAATTAAAAAATTAAATATTTTTAAAATCAAATCAATTAATAATATATTCAAATTTATAATATTTTCTAATATACTCGCAAACTCAATCTACTACGATAAATGGCACAACTAGAATAGTTTTCGATGAATCCACTGGCGTATTGGTAACCCAGCAAGAAATCTAAAACATCTTCATTCATCTTCATTTATATCCATAAAGAATGTAAAATGGATGTCAAAGCTATAACTCAAAGAAAACAAGGGGCAAAGAGGTTTGAATTAAGAAAATATAACTGCATTCCAAGTAGATCTCATAAATGTGTCGAATGACACATGGACGAAAATAAGGCAAAAGTTGCAAAGCAATTTGGACAAAAGCAACAATATAATAGAAAGACCACAAAAAGTGGAAAAACTCTGATACCATGTCGATGCGAAAAGACCACGTACCTTGAAACTCTGATATTATATCATAAGAGTTGAACATATGAAGTAACAAAGAATATGAAACTCCCATGAATCATTGTTTCGATTAAACTATTATAATAAATATATTTATATAGAAAAATCATTATTATAAATATGCAAACATAAAACTGTAAAAAGTCAAATGTATTTAAATTCAAATGAGTCACTATAAAATCCTCCTTCGTGGAACTCTCATTCTTTCTCTTATTCCCTCAATTTCTTTGTGTTTTTTGCTCAAATTAACTTATCATCGTGATTGATTTTGAAAGGGTAAATTATGGATTTTAAAATTATGTGGGACAATTTAAAATCTTTTTGAATCATAGGGGAGATTTTTATATGCAGGTCTTGATTTTGTGGTTTTGCATTCAAGAGAAACAAAAGACTTGGAATAAAATTCAATTAGAGCATTTTCACCTCTTTAATTTTCAAGGGCAATGTTTGATTGCCATATGATCCTTGTTTGATATTTGTGAAAAATGAGAAGAAAATACCTTGTCTTGAGAGATAAAAATGTTTAGTTGCTATGACAAAATTTGAAACTAGTGTCTCCATTTTGTGGTTTTGCAGTCTAGAGAAGGAAAAGACTTGGAATAAGATTCGACAAAAAAATTTTTTCTACTTTATTTTTCAAAGGCAATGTTTGATTGTCGGTATGATACTCGTTTGATATTTGTGAAAACAAGAAAAAAAAATATTTTTGAGAGATAAAAATGTCTAGTTGTTATGACAAAATTTGAAAGTAGTGTTTCGATTTTGTGGTTTTGCAGTCAACAGAAGGAGAAGACTTGGAATAAGGTTCAATTAGAACGTTTTCACTACTTTAATTTTCAAGGGCAATGTTTGATTGTCGGTATGGTTCATGTTTGATATTTGTGAAAATAAGAAGAAAATAAATTTTTTGTTTTGAGAGGTAAAATGTCTAGTTGGTATGACGGAATTCGAAATTATTCAACAAAGTGGAAAGCGTTAAAAAAAATTTTCCATGTCCTAAAGTTTAGGAATTTTTACAAAATTCTAGTATTTTTACAAGGAGGGAAATATGACATGGATCTTTTATCCTAATTTTTTTTTCAAAAATTATACCAAATAAAATAGTACTTCTCTATTAAATATTTTGGAACACTTTGCAAACTTATTTATTTATTTATTCCTTAAAGATGCATAACTCAAAACATGCAAAACATCATAACTCAAACCCAAATAGAGCACAAGCAAAATAAGAAAATTATTCACCCAAAAAATAGAGGGAGAAAACCATAAAAACTCTTCAAAAAGTTTAAATTTGGATCTCAGTTGAAGGGAGTTGTATTTCTTCCTCAATAAGCCCGAACTAGAGATCACAGGTGTAATGTTTAGATCAAATAGAGCACAAGCAAAACAACGTTGGTTGACTCAGTCGGAAAGAAGTTGAGTTTTCTTAACTATGGTCGTAAATTTGACTTCCCATAGGTACGAAAAAAATCACGTTAGGAGACCTCCCCCGAAAAGGGCCCGATAATAAGTCGATCCGGATTAGTCGGGATAAAACCCTAGATACCGGATGGTAAAAAAAAAAAAAAAGGGCACAAGCAAAGTAAGAAAATTATTCACCCAAAAAATAGAGGGAGAAAACCACAGAAACTCTTCAAAAAGTTTAAATTTGGATCTCAGTTGAAGGGAGTTGTATTTCTTACTCAATAAGCCCGAACTAGAGATCACAGGTGCAATGTTTAGATCAAATAGAGCACAAGCAAACCAACGATGGTTGACTCAGTTGGAAGGGATCTGAGTTTCCTTAACCATGATCATAAATTCGATTCTGAAAAAAATCACGTTGGGAGACTTCTCTCAAAAAGGGCCCAACAATCGATTGATCCCGATTATTCGGGGTAAAACTTCGGATGCCGGATGAGAAACAAAAAAAAAAATAGAGCACAAGCAAAATAAGAAAATTATTCACCCAAAAAATAGAGGGAGAAAACCACAAAAACTCTTCAAAAAGTTTAAATTTGGATCTCAGTTGAAGGGAGTTGTATTTCTTACTCAATAAGCCTGAACTAGAGATCACAGGTGCAATGTTTAGATCAAATAGAGCACAAGCAAATCAACGTTGGTTGGCTCAGTCGGAAAGAAGTTGAATTCTCTTAACCATGGTCGTAAATTTGACTCCCTATAGGTACGAAAAAAATCACGTTAGGAGACCTCCTCCGAAAAGGGCACGATAATAAATCAATCTGATTAGTCGGGACAAAACCCCATATACCGGATGGTAAAAAAAAAAAAGGGCACAAACAAAATAAGAAAATTATTCACCCAAAAAATAGTGGGAGAAAACCACAAAAACTCTTCGAAAAGTTTAAATTTGGATCTCAGTTGAAGGGAGTTGTATTTCTTACTCAATAAGCCCGAACTAGAGATCACAGGTGCAATGTTTAGAAATTAACAATAAAAGTTTAAGCTAGTCTAAACATTGAAAAAAATTTGGTAAGTTGATGGCAATAGTTGCCCAAATTGTGATGCAAATAAATGGGACCAGTTTTGTGTCCTCTGCGAAAAGAATACATAAAACTTGGCTCCATTTTGTGAGATATTTAAGATGATGATGTAATTGTAGGCCTCAAGTTTGTACATCATTGTCCGCACAATGTGAAGCGTGGCTTTGTCGCAGGCAGAATAACTTGGTCTGAGTGGACGGGCGGACATGATCTCTACTAGTCAAATTAGAGGTTGAACCCAGAAAGCAACACATTGTAACAGCAAGCTGCAAGATTCAATGCAACAGCTATCTCCAACAAGTTTCAACGGCTCCAACCAACAAGATGATTAGTTTCAATTGTAAAATTTAAGTAGTTACCAGGTAGTTGTGATTGGTTAGATTGGTTACATAATAGTTCAAACAAGTTGTAAAAAGAGATGGATGGGAATGGAAAGAGGGCAAGAAAATGAGTCTATGATCTCCTTCTCTCTCTAACATTCTCTACTCTCTCTATCTCTCTGCTTCTCCCTCTTATTCTCTCTCTCTCTCACTCACTCTATTTTCTCTAATTCTTCAACTTCATGGCTAATTGGTTAAATTACACAATTGACTCCCACCCTCCATCCGGTAAACCAACAATCTTTCTTAGCTAACGGGCCTGCTTGGGGTTGTGACAAAAGTGGTATTAGAGCATCGACTCCTTGGCCTATGCAAAATCAATAGCAAAAGGCACTCGCCAAAAGCACAATGATAATCAACTTAAGAAACAAGATGTTAAAATACAAGAACTAACAAATGAAGTTAAAGAATTGACGAATGAAATTAAAGCAATCAACCAAAAGATCAATGAGCCGAACCAAAGAATGGAAGCCTTTATGGCTACTATAGAAGTCCAGATTGGTATACTGTTAAGATCAAATCAATGAGACTAAAATAAAGAACCCCAAACTAACAGAATCTTGAACTCCCCCTTACTACCTATCCCAATTGATAACAGACTCAAGAAAGATGGAGACACAGATGTAATCAAGAATGACCCTTTAAATCGCGGGTGGATTCCCAATCCTCCCAAGATTGAATTGCCCTCATTCTCTAGGGAGAATCCCCAGGGTTGGCTGAGGAAGTGCATAAAATTTTTTAATGTGTATCAATTACCCAAACATTAATGAGTTGATACCATGGAAATGTACTTAGAAGACAAGGTTGAAATCTGATATCAAGGCATCCAAATGATGAAAAAAGATGTGGACTAGGAAGAATTCTCTCAAATGCTGCTACAGAGGTTTGAAGCAAAAGGATTACAAGATGAGGTGGAAGAGTTCAACAAACTTCAGAAGAATGGTTCCCTCGCTAATTACCAGTAGAGGTTTGAAAGAGCTTTGGTTAGTTATGCTACATAAAAACCCACAGCTTCCTGAAGACTACTTCATTTTTAGTTTCATCAGTGGAGTCAGAAAGGTTATTAAACCAATGTTAAGAATGATGAAGCAAACCACACTCTTCTAGGCCTTTGAAATTGTAGCACTGCAAGAACACTCTCTTGAATTTGCAAGGAAAGGAAAGGTTAGTATCAACAGGCATTGCGATCCTGGGTAGAAATGAGATTTCATCATAGCTAAGTTTCCATCTTTGAGGATAAGGATACTTTGAAGGAGGAGAAAATTGTAATAGTAGACTACAAGATTCAATGCAACGACTATCTCCCAACAAGCTTCAATAGCTCCAACCAACGAGATGATTAGTTTTAACTATAAAAGCTAAGTAGTTGCAATTGGTTAGGTTGGTTATGTAATAACTCAAACAATTTGTATAAAGAGATGGATAGGAATGGAAAGGGGGCAAGAAAATGAGTCTGTGATCTCCTTCTCTAACTTCACTCTATTCTCTCAATCTCTCTGCTTCTCCCACTTATTCTATCTCTCTTTCTCTATTCTCCTCTCTCTCTCTCTCTCTCTATTTTCTCTAATTCAACTTCACAACTGACTGGTTAAATTACATAGTTGACTGCCACCCTCCATCCGGTCAACCGCCATTCTTTCCGAGTTGACTAGCCTGCTTGGAGTTATGACACACACACACACACAGATAGAGATGGGGGGAGAGAGAGAGAGAGTATTCTTTTTCACACCATTTTATATGTACCAATTTCTCTTCATCCTTTTTAGGGTACATCTCTCGAGGGAACCTCGTATTTCAAAGTCGTAAGCTCCCTCCCATGGCATGATATTTTCTTTTGGTGCTTGATTCTCTCCTCCCTTGGTTTCTTTATAATTTTTTTTTTTGTTTTGATTAAATTCAATTCAAATCATGATAAACTCTCAAAAAATAAAGTTCTCATATCTATTTTATCTATATATAAGACTTAAATCCAAAAATTTATTTAAAAGAATCAATATTCGATCATTGAATCAGTTAAATGCAGATCTACTCCTTCATTTCATTCATAGATATTAGTTTCTTACTAATTTAAATTTATTATTTTAGTATAAGCTTTCTTATAATTAAAAAACTACGATAATATAAAATGGATACAATTTTTTTTAAATCTTGTTTGTTTTGATGATAATCATACAAGATAATTTGAAGAAATAAAGGATGAATAATCTGAAAATATATAGACAATCGAATACTAGGTGTTCAAGTCGACCCACTAAGTGCATAGGTTGACCCATCAAGGTTTATGCCTTAGGAAAATAAACTCATTTGACCTATCAAAGCATTGAGGTCGACCTACATAGACCAACATGTCGACCTAAGCCAGAACAACCCTAGTTTCTAATACAGACCTATCAACCTCTTGAATGAACAAGTCGACCTAAACATAACTTAACCTTTGAACATCCTTGTCTAAGCCAACCAACCATTCGATCTGCACACACTTAGAATATTTCGTTTGAAATTGAACAAGTCGACCCAAAGGAAAAAGCTGTTGACCTGGGGAATGCATTTCACCAAGTTTAAGGATTAAATGATATTAGGTCGACCCAAACATGAAATATGTCGACTTAAGGTTGAATTGACATATATATGTGACTAAGACTTAGACATGTCGACCTTCACATAGACCAAGTCGACCTATCTTAGTTGAAAACACATATCATGTCGATCAGAAAACAAACATGCCGACCTAGTAGCTTAGGTAGATCTACAAAGACTCAACTATCGATAGATTAACTTAGCAAGCTAACCAAATGGAACACCATGTCAACCCGAATGCACTTAGAACATAAGTTTGAACCTATATAGTTTGACCCACTTAAAGACAGTTCGACTTATCCATGGCTAAGATGGAGAGACATTTGACCCTCTCACAAATATGTCAACTTGCACTTAACTAAAACAAGTAGACATTCGACCCTCTCACAAACATGTCGACCTACACTTAACTAAAACAAGTAGATATTTGACACTATCACAAACATGTTGACCTGCTATTAACTAAAACAAACACTCATTCAACCTAGCAACACGTCTGTCGACCTGAGTAGTTTAATGAGTTGACCCATTTTCAAACTAGTTGACCCTTGATAATGAAGTTGTATTGAACTATCGACCTATTCCATGATAAGTCGAATGTTCTCGTTCAATTAGTCAACATTAGGAGTTAAATTGGCTAACTTATAGCTACAAGCCAACCTATAAACAAGCATGTCTGTAACGCTGACTCTGTGGTGCCGTACTTTTGTACTCTCATTCTTGAATTTAATAAAATATTCATCAGTTTATTTATATAGAGAGAGAATTTTTATTTTATATTGATTTTCGATTTTGGGGTTTTTAATTCAAATTTTTAGTATATTCAAAAATATCCGTATTTCCGATTCAAAATGTGAAGCAAGTATAAAAATAAATTTCATTTATTAAATTATTTATTCCCTCTTTTATTTATCTATAAATCTATTCTTATAAATATATAATAATAATAATAATAATAATAATAATAATAATAATAATAATAATAATAATAATAATAACAATAATATAAAAAAACAAAAAAAAAAAACAAAAAAATCGAATTAGGGCTTAAAACCCTAATTCTCCTTCTCTCTCCTTCTCTTTCTCTCTCCGCCTCTTCATCTTCTTCCCTCCCCCACGGTCGCCTCATCTCCTTCCTCCTCCGCCATCGCCGTAACCGATCGCCACCCACCGCCGCCGTGTTCCATCACCCATTCTCTCTCACTCTCCCTTCGGTTCTCTCTCTATCCCTCTCTTTCTCTCTCTCGGTCTCTCTCGATTACCCTTTTGAAATCTCTCTCGCGGCTCTCTCTCCTCCGTCACCGCTGCCTTTAACCACCACCCAAGCCACCACCGTCCTATTCTCTCTCTATCCCCCTCACAGCTCTCTCCCTCCCGTGAGTTCTCTCTCTCTCTCTCTCTCTTTCTCTCTCCCCCTACGCGCGCGACTACCGCACGCGACAACCCCTTCCTGCGCGTGTCAGCGTGCGATAGCCCCCTCCTACGCGCGCGCCAGCACGCGACAGCCCTGCGTGCCCGTGCAGCGCGAGATAGCTCTAGCGCGTGCCAGCCCCTGCGCGTGCGACAGCTCCTACGCGCACGGCAGCAGCGCTCCTTCCCTGCTCGCACGCTCGCGCGGCTTCTGCCACTCTTGCAGAGCCCCAAATCGGCAGACTTCAAAACCCTAAGCCGGGTCTGCACTCATCTCCTGCGCAGGTGAGGACCAATTCCTAACCCTAGTTCTAGGGTTTTGAACTTTCTGAGTAATTAGGGTTAATTGCTAACATTTGCTCCGAATTTGAAATGTTACAGGTTTTAGACTGAACCGAAAGGCGAACAGAGACTAGATTTACAAGTCGAGAAAACCCTAGGTGAGGGATTTCTGACTGATTCAATTAATTGAATGCATTTAGGATAAATTTAGAGTAAATTAGAGTAAGAATGTATTTTATATGATAGGATATATATTAGATTTGATTTATATGCGTTATTAGACATTATATGTAATTGTTTAGGTAAAATATACAAATTGGGCTATTCCGGATGATAGAATCAGACTGACTTCATTAAAATAGTTTCTTTTAGAGTTTAATTTGACGTATGCATGAAAATAGTCGAAAATTGGATCTAACTTTTGGGATTGGTACAATCTTTTTCATTTTAAGTTGTCTTGTATATATGAAACTGAAATACATTTTCCGTAATATGAAAATATGTTTCAATACCTTTAAAATGAGATATGGTTTGAAGAAATCGGATGAGAATTGAAAAGTGTATGAATTTTTAAGGATTTTTCTAACTTATAGGAAATTTATGTATTTTAGACTTGTTTTCGATTTTGAACGGTTTTAGGTTTGAATTTAGCTTGATTTTGATTTGGATATTTACTTATAATGGAATGAAATTGAAGACATTAGAGTATATTTATAAATTGAGGAATTAAGATTTTTACAAACTTATGGAAGATGATAAACCCAAAGAATAATTGGAAATTTAATGACAATTGTGATACTTTGATTAAGTTGATCTTGTTGGAGACTTGAGGAGTCAATTCGGATTTATTTTCGAAATAGAAAGTGATTACCCTCCCTAAAATGTGAGTGAGACCCTAATCTCTTACATGAAATAGTGAAACTTAATTTTATCGTGTTTTTAATAAAACATGTTTTTGATATGCATTGTCTCGACGTATGGAATTGAAATTCAAATCTGTTTTGTGATTATTGGAGTGTCGTACTTATGTTTTTTTTTACGATTATGCATCCATGTTTGAAAAGAAATGAAATTGGGCCATGATTTGAGAAACGGAATGTTTTTTATTCTACCACTGCATTGGTTTGTTGAATTTAAATGATTTCGATGAAATTGTATTGGCACACGGATTTGAATTGTTTTGAGGATATGATCAGATGATTTGGCTATGTGGGTTGGATGCCTACTAGCTTGAGATAATATGATGGTATGGCATTATTTGATTGATTTCGTAGCTACGAAGGGACTTTGTAGAGGCACGGGTTGCCCGGATACGCTTCTGCAGGAGGTATCCGCAAACGTCTAGTTTATATTTATTCATAGGCGCGGCCGGTTGAACCCACATCGGGAGAGGACGTGTGTGACGCCACCGTCTAGCACTGGGCGGGGTCCTATTTGACGAGTCTGGGTAAGCAAGGGCTAAGCCCACGGCCAACGTCGGGGTAGAGAGCTATTTTTGAAACACTTTACATAATAAAACCCCTGATGTGCCTGTCCTTGGTCATGGTTGACCTTTGCCAGGATCCATTCGGCTTGCTCTATAATCTACTTGATTTTAAATGGATGCATATATATATGATATCGTGTGAATGATTAAAAGAGTTCATTTTATCTAACATATCATGATTTACTACAAAATATGAATTATTGGTTAAGAATGATATTATTTGACACTCCAATGTTCACCTACACTATTAGTACTTGAGATTAATCCCCTCACTCACTGAGTATTTGCCTTGATACTCACCCCTCTTCTTTCCTCCCTTAGACAGGATTGTTGTGCTGGAGCGACATTTCAGAGTTTAGAGATTTTGACGGATTTGGTTATTCGGGATGGTGAGGTTTAAGTTTAAGCTGAGAATTAAATTTCGCACTTTATTTCGACCCTGCGTGGTATAGATATTGAGGTCCGTTGTTGACCCTGTACTTAATTTGGGATGACTGTATAACTTATGTATATTATTTATTCGCGAAACTCTCATATTTCATTTGCATTGAGGCACTTGTAGTATTTGAATGTAATTTGGAAAAATTATTGTTAAGTGTATAAAACTTAGGTCTGCTCAGTGTGGCGGCCGCTCATGCTCTAGTTGGGCATGACAGTAGAGGTTTGTGGCTAGGATTGCTGATAGTTTATTTAGTCAGGCGTTGTCCTGGATGTCTGCTGTGGTTGGTAGGTTGTTGTGAGGTCAGGATGACCCTTTTATTTTATTTACAGGATGATTTTTTATATTACAGGTTTAAACAGATTTATTTGTACATGGGAGACCTCCGATTTATGGGGAGGTTCTGTCCGATTTTTTTTTGTAAAAATACAATTGGCATTCAGGGCAATGGGCGGCTGTTCACGATCCCGGTTCGGGGCGTGACAATGTCGACCTAAGGATCAAGGTTCTAATAAAATTCAAAACCAAGGTCGACCCATGAATGAAGAAAGTTTGACCCATGAATGAAGAAAGTTCAACCCAAACCTACGTATAATGTAGTTCACTTTACATAGGTCGTCCCATGAAGAAAGAAAGGTCGACCTAAGTTTTTGTATAATGTAGAACATAGGCTGACCCATGAAGAAGCAAGGGTTGACCTAGACCTAGGGAAGTTAGTTTCTAAAGCTACACAAGTCGACCCAAGAGAAGTATATGTCGACCCAAGCTTTTGCATATAAGATTTCTCAGAACATAGGTAAACTAGGATCACACACAAGTCTACCTACACCCTTTAATGAGTCGACCCAAGGAATTAACATGTCGACCTACGCTCACATTTTGTGTCTATGGATAAAAATCTTTTTGAAATTATGTCGACATAGACAACTTGATGATGTCAACCTAAGGTGAGTATTTTTCTGATTTCAAAATAGTTAAGCTTTTGAATGTTTAATGCATGTATGGTTAACTCAAATTAACTAAGCTTAACCCTACATATAATGTCTGATTAAAGTGCCTATTTAGTCTAACCACTCTTGTACAACAAAGGCAAGATATTTGATTGGTTAATAGACTATGGTGGGAAAGCAAATGAACAGAGAGCAATTAGCAAAACATTAAATGAAAACCAGTGAAGAGCATTAATAAGAAACGTTCGAATTCAACCACTGCATAGCAGCTCACTTCAATTAATCTATAAATACCGAAGTAAAGAAGAAACATTCAATTGCATATCCCTTGTTTCTAAAAAATTACTCTCTATTGTTTTATTTTTTTCACCCTTTCTTGAGTGTAAACTTTTTTAAGCTCAAATTTTGTTACATCCTAGAATTGAAGCCTTATACTCTATAACATTACTCTTCTCTTGTACTGAAAGTTTTAAAGACCATTGAATAATTCATGATTTGGGGTTTAGAGATGGAGAATCAACCTGTGTTAGGTTGAAAGTTAGTGTTTGTGAAGAAACACTATAATAGGTCTAACTTGAATCTCGAATCAAGTTTGCACTATTGAGATAATAGTACAAAATCTAGGAGGGAGTCGAGAGTGGATGTATACCGAGTTTGATGGAACTATTATAAAATTCTTGTGTGTTCTTTATATTTCATTTCCTTCATTCATTTCAACAATTGTTTTAAACTTCCCACAATTTATAAATAGTTAGAAATATCATAAACTGTCATTTAACCTATTCAGCCCCTTTAAATTCTATTTTAATTGGTATCAGAATGAGTGTGCTAGTGAAAAACTTAATAGCTTCATCACTAAAGGTCCAAAATGGAAATGAATGGTGATAGTGTGCCCTTCGAAATTTGTTCAACAAATCAAGCACCATTCTTTAATAGTAACAATTATAGCTGCTAGAAGCAAAGGATGCATAATTTCATAATTCCACAACATGAGACAGCATGGGAAAACATTGAAGAAGGGATTGAGTTCTTGATTGAAGAGATGGATTGTGTTTAAATGCCGGTCAAATGAAAAATATGACACTTGAGGAGAAGAAGGCATACCGGACAAACTGTAAAGTTGTCAACCTCTTACACTTTGCACTGAGCCTCAATAATATAATCAAGTCTCATCATGCATCATGGCTAAGGAGATTTGGGAAAAACTCGAAATAACTTATGAAAGAACTGATCAAGTTCGAAAGAACAAAATAAAAATATTGAAGCAAGAGTATGAACCTTCAAGATGAAAGAAAAAGAATCGGTTCGTGAGATGATGACTCACTTTAACACAATTACAAATGAATAAAGGTAGCTTGGAAAAGGCATACCTCAAGAGGACATAGTGGACAAGGTGTTGAGATACTTGTCAAAGTCCTAGAAGTCAAAGGTTACTACCATTAAAGAGTCCAAAAATCTCAAAACATTGACCATGGATCAGCTTGTAGGATCACTCATCACTCATGAATTGAAGCTAAGCATGAAAGGTTCAGTGAGAGAAGAGAAAGGAAATGGCATGGCTCTCAAAGTGGATAATAAGGAAAGTATGTCTGGGAGTGAGGAGGACGTTAAAGAAGACATGGCCTTACTCACTCGAAAGTTTAGGAGATTTATGATACAGAGGAGGAACAAAGACAGAAATAGATTTAAAAAGCCAGATAAGAAAGAGAAAATCCAATACTATGAATGCTAGAAGTCTAGACACATTAGAATGGATTATCCTTAATTAAAGAAGATTGAAAAGAAGGACAAGAAGGAGAATAAGAAAAAGAAAGCTTTGGCGGCATGGAGTGACGAAGATAGTAGCTCTAGTGATGATGAAGCTACAGAGGCGTAAGCAAACTTGAGCTTTATGATGTTGATTAATTTTCAAAAAATTAAATGCATGAGACTTTTATAACGAAAATGAACAAGAAAAATTCATCACTTAGAAAGGCTCTTGGGGAATTAGAGGAAGAGAAAAATAAACTTAAACTTGAAAATGAGGAATAAAGAAAAAGTAGGATAGCCTTGTGAAAGAAAAGTTAAATATGTATACAGAATCAGAAACTAAGGTTGTAGAGGCTTAGAATTTAAAAATGGAGTTTGAAAATCAAAAAATTAGTTGTGCTAACAAAGAAGACAATGAAAAGAAGAATAAGAATAAAAACCTTAGTTGAATGTTGTATAAGTTTGTCCAAGATTAAAAGAAGATAGATTTAATACTTAGTGCCTAAAGGGTAGTAAATAACAAAGTTGGCCTAGGATTCAACTCTACAACAATCCAGAAGAAGCTTTATAGCTTCTTTGTGCCTAGTTCAGAATCTTGTAAGACCAAGACCAGATGCTATGCTTGTATGAAATAAGACCATAAGCATAGCATTGTAAACTCAAGAGGCAAACTCGTGTAAGGATAAAAGATCATCAAAATTTCAAAAATGCATATGCTGCAACAAGAATTAACACAACTCATCTGCATGTTGGTTTACAAACATTGTCACAATAAAATGGGTACCTAATGAAGTTGCTAGACTATTGTTTCAACTAACCCAACTGGACACAAGAAAGTTTGGGTATCAAAGGCATAGGCTTAATTAATCCTTCTCTTATATATGTTTGAAGTCTAAAGAGGCTCTGGATTCCATCCTGGTGCATTGATAGTGGACATTCAAGGCACATGACGGGAAATGCATCAAGGCTCTCCAGGTGGCTTTTGGAGACAATTCTAAAGGCAAAATTATTGGAATCGGTAGCATAGGTAAGTCTTCTTCCTCAACTCAAATTTAAAGTGTCCTGTCTGTTGATGGGTTAAAATTTAACTTACTTAGTGTGAGTCAATTGTGTGACAGAGGCTATAGAGTTACATTTGATTATGATGTTTGTTTGATTGTTGATAAAGAGTCTAATGAAACAAAATTCACTGGTCATAGAAGAGGAAATATATATGTGATAGATTTAGAAGAATTAAGAAGTAGAGATGAATCATTTTTAGTAGCAATAAATTAGAATTACTCATGGCTTTGGCATAAAAGGTTAGGACATACTAGTATGGATTTGATATCAAGACTCGTTAGGAAAGAAATTGTAAAAGGACTTCCAAAACATAGGTTTGAGAGAGACAGAATTTGCAATGCATGTATGAAAGGCAAACATATCCAAACTTCATTCAAACCTAAGAATATGGTACCAACTAGCAAGCATCTAGAGCTTTTTCACATTAATCTATTCAGACCCACTAGGATTCAAAACTTAGGAGGGAAACATTATGGTTTTGTAATCATTGATAACTTTTCAAAATTCACGTGGGTATTATTTTTAGCCAAGAAAGAAAAGGCAAGTGAAGCCTTTATTAAACTATATAAAAAGACTCAAAATGAGAAAGAGTATTCAATTAGGAGCATTAGAAATGATCATGACAAAAAGTTCAAAAATAGGATAATGGAGAAATTATGTGGAGAATAGATAGATCACAACTACTCAGCTCCTAGGACATCTCAATAAAATGAAGTTGTTGAGAGAAAGAATGGAACTCTAGAAGAGATGGTAAGAATAATACTCTATGAGTATAATTTGCCTAAGCATTTCTGATCAGAGGCTATAAATATAGCATGCTACATTGCCTCATTGGACCAATTCTAAAGAAGATTCCATATGAACTCTACAAAGGTAGGAAACCTAACATAGCTTACTTCTATGTATTCGGATATAAGTGCCATGTTCTAAACAATGGTAAGAATGCTTTAGGTAAGTTTGATATTAAAAGTGATAAAGGAATCTTTTTAGGATACTCAATCTCTAGAAAAGCATAGAGAGTTTACAATAAGAGAATTATGATGGTTGAGAAATCAATTCGTATAGAATTTGATGAGAATGATCCTCTAAACAAGAAAAACTATGATGATAAGGACATAATAGAGCTTACTAAGGAACTAGAATCTATAGAAATAGAAGATGTTTAAAAGGAAGAATCTAAATTAGAACAAGAGCAAAATGAGGATGAGGAGATTCATCAAGAACAAGAGATTAGATATCCTATAGTTAGAAAAGGAAAGAGTGCTAAGAGCATTATAGGAAATGTAAGCTCAGGAGTTAGAATAAGATCATCACTTCAAAATCAATGTGAAATTATAGCTTTTATCTTTCAAATAGAATCTAAAACATCAATAAAGCTTTAAGAGATGAAAATTGGATCATGACAATGTAAAAAAAAAAAAAAATACTAAAAAACAAAAAAATTGAATCAATTTGAGATAAATAAAGTTTGGAACTTAGTCGAGATGGGAAAATTTTATAGAACCGTAGTAAAACTTGCTTTATTATATGGCATTAAATGTTAGACGATTAAATAGCAACAAGAGTAAAAAATGGTTGTAGTCGAGATGAAAATGCTTAGGTGGATTTGTAGCAAAACTAGAAATGATAGAATTAGAAACGACGAAATACGTAATAAATTGGGAGTGAGCTCAATTATAGATAAGATACGAGAATACCGTTTGAGGTGGTTTGGATATGTGCAGCGAAAGTCTAAGATGCACCTGTTAGGAAGGTAGAGAACTTAAATATAGAAGATTTAATAAATTGTAGAGGTAAGCCATTGAAAATTTGGATCCAATGCATTCGTAAAGATATGATAGTGATGGATTTAGTTGAGAAGATATCTTAGATAGGAATGAGTGGCGTAGGAGAATCCGCACAAACTAAACCTTTTTTTTTTTTTAATATTTGTCTCTCATATGGCCGATCCCAAAATTTTGGGATAGAAGGTCTAGGTTGTTGTTGTTGTAAAGTTTGAAACTTAGTCCCTAAACCAAATGATCAATCTGTTATTGGAACTAAGTGGGTGTTTAGAAATAAATATGATAAGCATGACACAATTACAAAAAACAAAGCAACACTAGCAGCAAAAAAATATAGCCAAGAGGAAGGAATTGACTATGATGAAACATATGCTCTAGTGAAAAAATTAGGAACAATTAAAATGTTTCTAGCATTTTCTTATTTTATGAACTTCAAGCTACTCCAAATGGATATTGAAAGTGCCTTTCTCAATGATTCATCAATAAAATAGTGTTTGTTAAACAACCTCTAGGCTTTGAAGGTCCTAAGTTTCTTGATCATATCTTCAAGCTAACCAAAGCCTTGTATGAGTTAAGCAAGCTCCTAGAGTATAGTATAAGAGATTGAGTAGCTTTCTGATAGAAAATGAGTTTGAAAGAGGAAAAGTAGATACTACCTTGTTCATTAAGAAAAAGAATAATAACTCACTGATAGTTCAAATATATGTAGATGATATAATCTTTGGAGAAACTAGTGAGAACTTATGTAAATAATATGCATAGATATGCAAGTTGAATTTGAAGTTAGTATAATGAGAGAGTTAAATTATTTCCTAGGCTTGCTAATCAAACAATCTGAAAAAGGAACTTTCATAAATCAATCTAAGTTTACTAGAGAATTAATTAAGAAATTTGGATTTAGAGATTCTAAGGAAAATGCCATTCCAAGGAGCACAAGTGTTAAGCTTGATAAGGATGAGCAAAGGAAGTTGGTGTGCCAAAAATTGTATAAAAGTATGATAGGATCTCTTCTCTATCTCACTGCCTCTAGACCAAACATACAATATAGTGTGCCCTAGATTTCAATTCGATCCCAAAGAATCCCATCTAGTTACAGTCAAAAGAATTTTTAGATATCTTAATAATACAATGGACTTAGGACTATGGTATGACAAAGCATCAAACTTTCAGCTACATGATTTCTTAGATGTGGACATAGGCTATAGGTTAGATAGGAAAAGTACTAGTGGTACTTATCAATTCTTTGGAAACATACTGGTGTCATGTTTTTTAAGAAATAAAATAGTATAGCAATTTCAACCACAAAGGCTAAATATGTTGCAGCTACGTAGTGTGTAGCTCAAATTCTATAGATTAAATGCAAATGAAGGATTATGACATAAAGTTTGAATGCATTTTGATAAAATATGATAACACAAGTGCTATAAATTTAACCAAGAATCCAATACACCACTCACAAACAAAACACATTGAAGTGAGACATCACTTCATCAGAGACCACGTGTTGAAAAATGACATAACTCTTAGAGTATGTGAAAACTTAAAACCAAATCACTGATATATTCACAAAGGTATTAGACAAAAATAGGTTTTATGAGCTTATGAGAGAGTTAGGAATGATAGTGCTCAAGAAATAATCAAAAATCTAAAAAAATATAGCATGTTGAACTTAAAATTTTATAGAAGAAGTGTTGACCTAACTGAAATATAGGTTGACTTACATGTTATAAAGTTCAAATTGTCAATGTCCTAGGTCGACCCATATACAAAAGTTGTTGAAACGCATAGTATAAAACTCAAGTCCTTAGTATCTGAGTATCCCATGTTGACCAATAGGGAAGGATATGTCAACTGGCCAAGAAGTTTGTATTAAATTAAGAATCTCGGTTGACCAAGGAAGGAAGCTCGTTAACTTGTGATCAAGTAACAAGCCAACCTATGTAAAAAAGGTCGACCCAAGGAGGACAAGTAGTCTAAGGTTATTGGTTGATCGAGAGGCAGTTAAACCACCTTAACATGTTTAGGAAGTCGGCTTGCATTTTAACAGGTCGACCTAGGGTTTTAGGTAATCACTTATAAAGATATCAACTCTCTCTCTCTCTCTCACACTTATCTTTCACACCTTTCTCTCTCAGTCCAACTCTCGGTCCTCTTTAGTCCCTCAACTAAATCATTTAAGAAGCTCTCTAATATAATCAAACCGTTTGAAGCTTTTTCACAGATCCATCTTTTGAAGAAGTTCAATCCTTTATCACGTCAGAAAGATCTCCAATATTCATCCACGAGGATTTTCTATTAGAAGATCAATGCAAGTCTGTTGAAGAAATTTTTTATTTTAGATCCATCAACTATTTTAGGGTAATCGATTGGGAGTTTCTGGAAAGTATTAACTTTCCTTATGGAAAGCATATTAGAAATGCTTGTCCCTCTAGTCTCATCTTCCCACTTTCCTCATCATATGATAAATTAGTAAGACTATTCTACAAAAATATAGGAGAATTCAAGGGAAACAAGCAAGATAGAAGAGAAAGTGACATAATCATACAAGATTGAGGGTATAGATGTAAGTTTCAAATATATCTTACAAGAATGGAAACAATGGTGATGCCATACTCATATAAGTGGACAAGAATGGACATCCTATGATAAGTGTGAAGAATACTTGAAAACTAATCTTATTGATGATGTGAGAGTTGTATTAAAAAATGATCAACTTTGAATAGTTGATTACAGAGTCACAACTTTAGATCTTTATGAAAGTCTACTTCACTAGATAGTCACTCATAGCTTGAGACCCAGGGTAGGAAGATATGCCATAATCACTACAGAAGACTTCTGGTCAATGGCTTGCATAATGAAAAATAAGAATCTAGGTCTTTCTTTTCTGATTCCTTTTCACATGATTGCAATAAGAACCTCCAAAAGAGGAAATCTTTCATACAGTCAAATGATCACAAACATCCTACGTAGACACAGAATAAATGTCTCTCGAGAAATGGGAATTGAACCTAATCCTAGTAGGAATAGGAGCTCTTCCCTTCTCAAAGCCAAGTGGGTAGAGTTTGATGGGATGTGGAGAAAAGAGGAGAAATGGGAATTGAACCCAATCCTAGTAGGAATAAGAGCTTCTTCCCTTCTCAGAGAACACTGAACCAACTCAATTTGCCCAATCCTCATCTACTCAGCACAAACCTCAATGATCTAATATAGCTCCTTATCATGAAGAAAATGTTGGTAGTCTTGCCATTTGCACATAACAAGTGACATTGGATGCACTATAGAACTTCATGAACCAAATGAATGATGATGTGCAACACCAACTTTCTAAGACCTGATATGAATTACTTAAAATGCAAAAATAGATTGATAAAGTAGAAGAAAAGTTAGACACTCTACTTAGAGCTCAAAACCCACCTGCTGAGCCTTGACTTGAGATCTTTGCATGTTAATTTCTCTTGATCATGTTTCATGACCTTGTTTCATGCTTTATTTTGATGATTTAGTGAAATTTGTACTTGCTTTGGAAGTCATGAACCTTGAACTCTGTATGCGTTTTGATGATATTTCCTTTGTGTGTTTTCTTTGCTTTTCTAGCGATTGTGTGTTTGAAACTTGTAAGTTTACAGTGTGGACTTGATATGTTTTTAAAATTTGGTGTTCTTGACATTTGTGTGTTGGCTGTATAAACTTTGGCTTAATTTGTAACTTTGCTTGCTAGCTATGGTAACTATGTGCTCATGTCTTTTAACTTTGGCTCGGTAGTTTTGCTATTTAGAGCATGCCCATACTTATAACACACTTAGGCACTTAGACACATTTTCAGGTAGAGTTTTGACACTTGATAATAGGTCAATAACTTTAAACTTAAGCCCATTTTTTTTTTTTTTTGCCCTTCAAGTTTAGTATGTGCCAACCCCTTTATGTTGATGACAAAAAGGAAGAGATATATGGCTAGATAGATGTTTAGATAAAGGGGGAGAGATGGCTAGATAAAGGTTAGTTAAGGGTTGATCCAAGGGGAAGAAAGAAAGGAGAAATAGATCTTGTGAACCACATGTAGGCGATAA
This sequence comes from Dillenia turbinata, assembly GCA_037126225.1. Classification (NCBI taxonomy): domain Eukaryota; kingdom Viridiplantae; phylum Streptophyta; class Magnoliopsida; order Dilleniales; family Dilleniaceae; genus Dillenia; species Dillenia turbinata. The sequence continues at coordinate 14,067,669 of JBAMMX010000011.1, forward strand.
GATCTATGTATTGTTCAAGAGACTGTGAGATAAAATTAGAAGAAATATTTTATTTATAGAGCATGAAATTAAGCCTCAAACTGAATTGTGCCTAAATGTGAACTTCATTGAGATTCGGTGCTTGGAACATTTCTAGAATATGGTGCCGCAGGGAAATCTAAAAAATTAATAATAATAATAATAATAATAATAATAATAATAACATATTTCTTCTATTTCTGGTAAATACCTTTATAGATGAGAACATGGCAAGGTAGTTTGAGATATTTTCAAATCTGCTTTAAATCTTTTATAGTGCCTATGCTAATTAATCTTTGAAAATGATAAAAAAAAAAAAACTGCAAAAGATCATGTTTGTAATCAAGCTAATGTTTGATTTGGCTGTTCATGGCTCATGCTCTTGCTTTTTGAGTAGTACTCATGTCTGCACGAAATGTATGTCAGCAAAATGAGTTTTAATAATAAGCAAAAGTGAGCAAATGATGAGCACAAGTGAGCAAACTTAAGCTAGGTGATGAGCAAAACAAGTTAGATTAATGAAATATTAATTTGGAAGAAATTGGAACTAATTTAGGAATGATCAAAGGCAAAACCTTGAAACATAGAACTAAAGAAGTCGATTCATCCATGAGCTAAGTTGACTTGCTAAGTGTTAAACTATCATTAAGCATAGACAGAAGGTTAGACCAATTGACTCAAGGAAAATTCAAGTCAACTCACCTTATGATATAAGTCATCTCACATGCTGGCTCACAAAGCACAAGGCACTAGGTACATGTTATGAGTCATAGACACCGGTCAGATCTAGAACTTAATTCATGAATCAGGCCAAGTTGACTTATACATTACATCAAGTCGATGTGCACATTCAAGACTTAAAAAAACTTTGTGAGAATCAACATGAGTATGACATGAGCAACGACGCATGTCACGACACAGGCCAAGAAATAAAGCTTAAGTCACATGCTAAGCCAAGTCGACTCACTCATTGCACCAAGTCGACTCACATATTTTGGACTTAGAATATTTAAGTGAGCTCAATCTCAAGTCAACCTAGGCAACAAACATTGTTAACTTATACATGTGCAGTAAATTGAAAATCTCTCAAAGGATATTAGGCATAACTTAACTTACGCCTTTGTCCAAGTCAACTTGTACAAGACTTGTACTTCACAGAACACTCCAATAGTCGACCTACAAGCATTAGCAAACCAACTCATATTGTACCAAAATGATATATGTACTAAGTCAAGTTTCATTAAATTGACCTGTTACAAATAACAAGTCAACCTGCATAAAGCACAATGTAAAGGGACAAGAACAAGTCGACCTGATGGCAATGCCAAGTCGACTCACATATGCTATAGAGCAAAAATTACTACATATAATCAAGATCAAGTCGGCCTAAAGCATTAGGGAAGTCAACCTGCACAAGCACCTCAAGAAATATACTTAAGCAGAACCAAGACCAAGTCGACTTGCACAAACCACAGTGTGAAAATGCTTAAGCACTAAAAGCATAAGTCGACCTGAATGAACATCTAAGCATAAACATCTGAATAGACTAAAGCACAAGTGGACTCAACACATAGAGGCAATTAACTTGCATAAACATTGAATAATGCAAAATTCAAATATTAGTCGACTCAAAGGAAGAGGAAGTCGATTCACTATGAGTACTAGCTAATTGTTCAGAAAAATTGTTCAAGCAATTAATGAAGATCCAACCACCTCAATGACAATGTCTATGCATTAAATGATCCTTAACTACTATCTCTTCATCTGGATTATAAATATAACATCACATCTAAAGATCAACAATTTTTGAAACATTTATTGAACTCGATTTTCAAAAAGATCTTCTATGAGCATTAAGTTTTTATTGCATTGTATTTTTATATCTAGACTTTAATGATCATATCTGAAGTTAAAGTTTTAAGTTGTCAATTCTGTTCTCACTTCAAAATCTTGTAAGAAACCAAGAGAAAGGCTTCTTTTTGGTCTGAACTTAGATTGTCTAAGTGAAATAGTGGTGAGTTTTTGAGTGAAACACTTGTGAGGTTTGACTAGCATTTGGACAAACCAGTTAGTTATACTATTTTGGGAGAAAATAGTGGATTAGAAAATCCAAATGTAGCCTGGGAGTGGAACCACTATAAAATCCCAGTTTTGAATTCTCTTATTGTTATCTCAATCTTCTTCTAAAAATCTAGAAAAGTTCACAACGTGCCAAACAACCCATTGATCCCCTCTATATTGTTACAAACTAGTTCTTTAATGTATGTCTTCGGTAAACTAAAGCCTACTTCTATATCTACACATATAGTTTTTCTAACCATTTAGCATCATACTTCAAGTATTGACAAAGTCTTTCTTCCTTATCATGATCATAAACACAGCTACAAAAATTTTTTGCTAAATTTTTAGAAGAATTGCAAATATCACTCAGAATGTTTTGCTACATTTTAGTGAATCTGCCAAATAAATAAGCAATCATGAATTGGTAACTATCCAACCCATGACAAGTAAAAGAAGCTAGATTGGAGTTCTGAACTCAGAAACAACAAGAAAATAGAACATGCAAAATACAGAGTAAGGCTGAGTGATGGCTCCAGTTAGGAGGTGAAATTGAGTTAATTGTTATTGCTAATGGATAGTATGAGAGATGGACTCATTATTAGCAAATGAATCTGAGAGAAGAGAGTATAGAGAGAAGAAGGGGTTAAAGAAAGAAGATAGAACAGAGGGAGAGGGAGAGAAACAGAGGGGGGAGAGAGAGAGGCAGAGAGAAAGAGAAGGGGGAGAAGTAGAGAGAGAAAGAATATGAGAAAAAGAGAAGCTAGAGAGAGAAAAAGAGATCACAAACCTATTGTCTGTCATTTTCATTTCTTCCTGTACATTTTATACAACTCAATTGTTAGCTCTGCAACAAACCTCTAACAGATCAACTAATCTAACTATCTAACTAATATTTGTTCCAAAAATCCAACCAATCTTCCAACTAACAATCTTCCTATACTGTTACGATACCCTCCCCTTTAAAATCATCCTTACCCTCAAGGATGACAGTTTGGAAACTGGGTAGGAAAAAAAATCCTTATCTTTCATCAGAGAGAGTGTGTTAATCATTTTGGTTGGAGTATTAAACCTAGTTTCCATGTTGGCTTCCAGCTTCTAGTCTTGTTCTTCGAGTTTAAGCCTACCTCTGTCTGGAAATCTTGCTTCTTCACTTTGTGTTTCTTGATCTGTTCGTCAATGGCTTTGAACCAGTACCTTCTGCCATTTGGGTAATTCTTGAATTCTTTAGTCAAGAATCGAAGGCTTTGATACCAATATGTAACAATCCAGCCTATGACAAGTGAAAAAAGCTGGATTGGAGTTCTGAACTCAGAAACAACAAGAAAACAGAATATCCAAAATACAGAGTAAGGTTGAGTGATGACTCCAGTTAGGAGGTGAAATTGAGTTTGTTGTTATTGCTAATGAATAGTATGAGAGATGAACACATCATTGGCAAATGAATCTGAGAGAAGGAAAGTATAGAGAGAAGAAGGGGTTAGAGAAAGAAGATAGAACAGAGGGAGAGGGAGAGAAACAGAGGGGGGAGAGAGAGAGAAGGGGGAGAGATAGGACAAAATAAGGGGGAGAAGTAGAGAGTAAAAGAGTAGGGGAAAGAGAGAAGCTCGAGAGAGAAAAGGAGATCACAAACCCATTGTCTGCCATTTTCATTTCTTCCTGTACATTTTATACAACTCAATTGTTAGCTCTGCAACAAACCTCTAACAGATCAACTAATCTAACTATCTAACTAATATTTGTTCCAAAAATCCAACCAATCTTCCAACTAACAATCTTCCTATACTGTTACGATACCCTCCCCTTTAAAATCATCCTTACCCTCAAGGATGACAGTTTGGAAACTGGGTAGGAAAAAAAATCCTTATCTTTCATCAGAGAGAGTGTGTTAATCATTTTGGTTGGAGTATTAAACCTAGTTTCCATGTTGGCTTCCAGCTTCTAGTCTTGTTCTTCGAGTTTAAGCCTACCTCTGTCTGGAAATCTTGCTTCTTCACTTTGTGTTTCTTGATCTGTTCGTCAATGGCTTTGAACCAGTACCTTCTGCCATTTGGGTAATTCTTGAATTCTTTAGTCAAGAATCGAAGGCTTTGATACCAATATGTAACAATCCAGCCTATGACAAGTGAAAAAAGCTGGATTGGAGTTCTGAACTCAGAAACAACAAGAAAACAGAATATCCAAAATACAGAGTAAGGTTGAGTGATGACTCCAGTTAGGAGGTGAAATTGAGTTTGTTGTTATTGCTAATGAATAGTATGAGAGATGAACACATCATTGGCAAATGAATCTGAGAGAAGGAAAGTATAGAGAGAAGAAGGGGTTAGAGAAAGAAGATAGAACAGAGGGAGAGGGAGAGAAACAGAGGGGGGAGAGAGAGAGAAGGGGGAGAGAGAGGACAAAATAAGGGGGAGAAGTAGAGAGTAAAAGAGTAGGGGAAAGAGAGAAGCTCGAGAGAGAAAAGGAGATCACAAACCCATTGTCTGCCATTTTCATTTCTTCCTTTACATTTTATACAACTCAATAGTTAGCTCTACAACAAACCTCTAACAGATCAACTAACTTAACTATCTAACTAATATTTGTTGCAAAAATCCAACCAATCTTCTAACTACCAAGCTTCCTATACTGTTATAGAATTCCAAGCCATTGAAATATTAAAGCTTTAGGCAAGTTGTTGTATATTGATCAGTCAAAATTGTTTACGTTATTTTGTTTCTCAAGTATCACTTTGACAAAAAAAAAAAAAAAAAAAAAAAATCAAACAACCACTAATAATCAAAAGTATGTGAAGTCTCATCATATAGTAATGTACCACCAATAATAATAGTTTGCTTGGTGATAGTTCACCCTAACAAATAATGCAAAAGACCAACTTTCTTTATTTTTTTTTTCTATAAGTTGTATCAAAATAAACCACATCACAAAGTGCTCATAATCTATTGTCATCCTTGCATCCGAATCTACAACATCTATTTCAGCTTTTTATGCATTAGTATTAACCATTTTGAGATCTTAATAAATGACTCCTTTTGGAACTCTTTAATAAATGAGAATGCTCACAAATAAATTTGTAAATGCAAAATTTGCCATTATATTGAGCAAAAATCTCATCTCAGTTAAATATATAAATTTTATTTCTACATGATGAATTTTGACATTATCATCTCATTTATCTTTTGGCACTCTTCTTCACATAAACACCAAAATACTCGATCAAGTATTGCACCACCTTGATAGTAAGCTTTGCTTTCTTGTATCCTAAATCCGACCACTCTTGCTTATCTATTATAAAAATCATAGGCTTCTTGTTCAGACTCAAACTCCATTCTAAGTTAAGAATTATCTTACTATGAACATGAGAGCTTTGTTGATCTTCTATCCTATGACTCAAACTCCATATTCTTTCACAAAAAGGAAAAAAGTAATATCATAATAAATTATATGAATTCACTACAAAAAAAATAATTGGAATTCATAATTATAAGGAAAGTCATGATAATGAAATTTTGATTATTAATCTTTTTCAAAGAGTTGGTCCATTAATAGGACAATAATAGTTATTCAACGAGGGGTATGGCGTAGAAGATTACATCTTATGAATTATGAAAGCTATACTAAAGACTATATTAAGAGAGAGAATGAGAGAAAAGCTTTAAGCTTTTTATTCAATTGTATGTTTTGGGATTATATAATGAGGGCTATTTATATAAAAGAAGCTTACATACATATAGTAAGATCTACAGTGATTGAGACAAATTGAGGGGGACAAATTGTTATAATAAAGTTTTAATAATTGTGTACTTGAGCTTATTATGCTATTGCTGACCATCAAACTCAAGACAATAAAGTGGTCCCCTGCTTGAATTTGGGAATAAGATGAATAAAACGATTACAGAGATGACTTTTGGTAAAAAGATCAGCAATTTAATCTTTGGAGTGAATAGAAACCGGTTGAAGAGGTCTAAAAGTAGATTTTAATAGATAACATGTCAATCAATATGATCAAGTTAATCTTGATTTAATTTGTTTGCTCATGGAATACATCAATATAAGCTTGGATAGTACTCCTTTTGTAACAATAAAATGGTATAGTAGAGCTTTGGGCTACTACTATGTTATCAAGTAGTCAATGTAGTCAAAGGAATTCCGATTTAGCATCTGCTAGTACAGGATACTTAGCCTCTATACTTGATCAAGTGGTAACAATTTGTTTCTTACTAAGTAAAGAGATTAGGGATGAGCGTAGAAAAAAGCAATATTTGATAGTAAAGTGACGATCAGTGGGGTCATCGGCCGAGTTAATATCTAAGAAGCCTAATAAGTTAGGAGTACTAGTGGAAGAGAATCAAAGTCCATGAAACAAAATACCTTTTACGCACCGAAGGATCTATAGAACTATCATAAAACTAGTAGAGTGAGAAGCTGCCATGAATTAACTAATAAGATGCACCACATAGGTCATATCAAGTTAGGTGACTTTCTGGTATTAGGCTACCAATGTATTGTTGGTATTGAGTTAGATCTTTAAGAAGAGTCCTATCCAAGGGTTTGAGATGCACGTTGGGCTCAATGCACATTGAAGTCATCTTAACATGTGCTAGGTCTACTCGAGAAAGATAATCTAAGCATATATGGCTTAGGAGAGAGAATATTTATTAGAAAAATTAAAGAACATAATGTGTAGCACCAAGAGGGGGTGAATTGGATCTACTGGCACTTTTTGATTTTCTTGAGCTCATGGCGAATTTGAACACAACAAAGATGAGACACCATGATTCATAGTGGTTCCACCCACTTTGGTGTATATCCACTCCCAGTAAAAATAATACAATCAATCAACTAACTTTCTCTACATGTGCTAGTTAGACCTAACAATTTTCTCTCAAACACTACCCTCAATATTCCTTAAAAGACTGATGTTACACAAATCCAGACCAAGAGAATCCCTTCTCTAATTTTTTACATTATAAGTACAAGTGTTTGAAAGATTACAACAATGAAGCTTTTAATTTTTGATAAATCATTAAAGCGTACACATTAATAATACAACACAACAAGAGTTTTCGGTTTTTCTTGGTGCTTAGTATTTGTTCTTCCTTTATCATCATCGTTGTCGTTGTCATCGTCATCATCATCATCCTTATTATTATTATTATTTTGCATTCAATTCAAGTGTCGTATTTAAAAAAGAGCAGGTGAAAGAGTCGTTGGAAGGTGGTTGATATGAGTTAAATGCTCATTTCACGCTCAATAGCTTTTTTGCAGAACTAGCCATTACATATAGTAGGTCGACTTGTTGCCTTTGCAAATCGACTTTTTTAGTTTTGCATGAGTTAGGTTAGTTCATCTTTCATAGTTTTGAGTTTATGTCAATTGACTTGTTTGCCCCTTAGGTCAAACAAAATTGAAGTTCTCATTATGTGGGTCAATTCATATTCTTCAGTAAGTCAACTTATCATCTTATCAACTATTCCAGGTTAACTCATTTTTTGCTTCAGGTTGACTATTTTCTTAGTTGGCTTCAATGCTTCTTAAGATTTTCATTTGTGGGTCGACTTGAACTTTTTTGTGAGTTGATGTCTTACTCTATAAAAATCGTAAGTCCAAACTTAGGTAGGTCGACACCTTTGATCATGAGGTCAATTCTTTATCAAACCATACTGTCTTCAGCTGAGCAAGTCGACTCCTATATTCTTTTAACAAGATTGTCAATTTGACTTGTGTTCTCATCAAATTGACTCAGTCTAAATTTTGATTGTTAGAACCTCAGGTGGATTAATTTTTTAATTCTTCTCTTGTTGAGATCGACTCATCTTTCTAGTAGGTTGGCGTGATTGTTTAATGTTTCCTAGAGTCGGTCCTTACCCATGTCGACGCATTGTTTACTTAGGTCAACCTGGCTGATTTGTTCTACACAACTTTGAAACACTTGAAACTTAAAAAACTTTCAATTTTGAATAAAACTTTTCACCATAATACTTTTCATAATGTGCTCAACTTTCTATAATGTGCTCATTTTCCATAATATCCTCATTAACAATGTTGAATAAGACTTGTGCTCATTAACAAAGCATGCTAATCATTCAAAACAAATTTAGCATGCTTCATTCGAAACATATTATGTATGCCCATCATCAAAACATATTTTGTCACCTCCCGACCCGTAGGTCCGAGTATATGACAATCGCTTCGTGATTTAGAAATACACGCTATCGCCAACACGTATCCCAAGATCCCGCAAGGCTATGATAATAACACTTTCAAATTAAGAAAATCCGGCATAAAAAACTCTTGAACTCAAAATATCTAAGGAGCAAGTGATCATTTAATACTTCAAAATATAACTTCTAAATATAAATTTAGATTTTTGATAAATATGTATATTAAATATTATACGATAAAACAAAGTTTGAAAATGCCCTCCGATGGGTCTGTCTACATGTCTCCAAAAATTTTCAAATTGGAATGGACCAATACTGATGGTTGGTCCTGGGCAACTCTTTTTTTCAGCTGGATCTAGCTACCGATGAGACAGTTTTATTTTTATACTTCATCTAAAAAAGAATGAGAGGAAGGAAGGGCAAGTATGGAAATACCCAGTAAGTGGATTACAATGACATGACTATGAAGTGAGTGAGTGGTGAGTGTGGAAGTGTCAAATAATAATTACAAAATCACGTTTATGATACAATAAAACATAATGTAGTCATCAAAACATTTGTCAATAAATATCATAATTTCTTTGGAATATAATAAACGTTAAACATTGCACTTACTTTTTAAACTCACGGGTTTGTTTCAAAATCTTTCCACCAATGGCTTGGCCTAGACCATTTGGTGGAACCGTCAAGAGATTTTCAATTATTTCTAGTCATTAATATCACCCCAATCTTGGCGTTAGCTCGTGGGCTCCTCGATGGTGCAATCGAATAGCCCAATGAGACTTTGGGGTATCTCTCTACCACCGCCTACACTCTCAAGTCTAACAAGCTCTCCAAGCTGCTCTCTCGAATCGATCCATGGAAGCTTAAGACTAGTCATCACATAAATTGGGTACTCACGCCCCATATATGCACCATTTCCATAAAATCATATCATGTGCCATAGAAAATCAACACAACTCACAATCCACATATTCAACAAATAAAATCCAGCAAGAAATGTAACATGGCACAAGATATATTTGCAAGTGCATAAATTTTATGTTGAGAAAATCTAACTTTGGAGAGTTTGATGTATAGTTTGAAGCCTTTGATTTAGAGTTGTGGTGGTGGATTGAGTGAGTTTTGGAAGAAGAGAGAAAATAGTTTAAAGAGAGAGTGAGAGATAAATTTTTTGGGTCTTCATAAGTTCTGGAACCTCCATTCTCCTTTTATCATCAAACCCTTTTTTAATATTTGTTTATTAGTCCTCTTACATATCCAATTTGCACAAAATGCCTATTGTGTCCTTTTTGGGTCTTAGAGAAAGCTAACCCCATGGGTTTAAGCACTTGTAATTTTGTGTTGTTGAGAAAATGTGTTCGGTGTTGAGCAAGTGAAGTTGGAATATAAAATACAACTTATAAAAAAGTAAATTATAAATATTAAAAATTTGGAGTATTCAAGATCATGAAATATAGTATAAATTAAGTATAATATGAATAAGGATATTGGGTGGCTTGGTGGCATAAGACTTTTTGGAGACTTTGAGGTCCTTGGTTCAGCTTCTCATGGGTACAAGGAAACGACAAGAATTTTGGCAAAATTTTAAATGCAAGTCATGTACGTGTGTGTACAAAGAGAATGCAAGTGACCGATTGGAGAAGAAATTTGCATGTTCATCGGTTTAATGCCGAGAGCTTAAACGGGATACCGAAAGGATAGTGAGTGCTTCTCAACATGGCAATAGTATGGGGAAAGGCCAAATGACCAAAGGAAAATGGCAAGTGCAAATTGAATTCTCAATGGCAATAGGAAAGGTAAAGTGCTGAGCAGCAAAGTGTATGACTAGTTTGCAAACCAAGAACTGACGGACATGTGCAAATATTGGTAAGAAGGAAGAACCGATGGGAATTTGGAAGGAAATAATATCCAAAATTTATAAGTGTACCGACAGATCATAAATTCCATAGTATACCGATGGTGTAATTGTTTCAATACCGAATAGGTGAAATGAGAGTATACGTTGAGCAACAATGCCAAAGAGGTGAAGGAAAATAGGGTGCACCGATGACAAATTGAAACTAAGAGTAGTGAAATAAAATATACCGAACAAGTATTCGGCACTTTGAAAATCAAGAGATCATTAGTGAATAACATCAGCGATGGTGATGAGAAATAATTATCAGGGGATGTTTACTTTGGAAAATCCCAAACCAAGCAGTAAATGCATGTGTATAGACAGAGAATTGGATCAAGACATCGATAGCTAGTGGGTAATTAAATAATCACCAATAGATACAAACTCCATAATACTGTTAAGTATCTCACAATACCAATAGGGATTCAAAATTGAATATCCACCATCAGACATATAGAAAAATGAGATGGTAGGAAAAAGGTACCGATAGGGTTTCCTTGCAAAATAATCAAAGGTTACCGATAAGTGTATGATAGTCACCAATCAGAAAGCTAAAATTGGAGAAGAAATCTATCAATTTAAATCTCTACTGAGTAGGTCAATTTCTCACAAGGAAATTAAGTTTTATCGAGAAATCTGATAACCGATGACTCTAATGATCGGTAACTTAAAATTTTGAAAGCCTATTTACCAAATGTCTAAAGGATTTTTTGGTCAGTTTAAACAGCAAAAATTCACATTTTTATTCTAAATAATTATTCTCTCATACTTTCACTAATACAAAAATTTTTAGGTAGTCCATTTAGAGTAAATATTACAATCTAGACTTGTTCGATGTTACATATTTAGTCAACAAGAATAGTTGAATTCAAGGTCTAAGAAATAGTTCAAAGGATCTAGATCATTCATATCAAAAATATTAAATCAAAGGGCACACAACATGAAGATGAAGTTCTAAGTAAAACATTAAGGATTATGCCCTATTAGTTCAAGCATCGAGCGTTATTCTAAGTCGCAGGGCATACGACGTGCCAAAATTACTTGAATCAATATGGAATAGAGAAACAATCATGCAAGAAGCACATGTAGTCTCAAACAAATGAGGTAAGAGTCTCTCATTACCAACTCTATTAGGTTTATGCCCTAAGAGAAATGGTTGTCTTCTATAAATTGATATCACTAATTACAATACAAGGATTTTTTTTTGAATAAAAATATCTCTTAGAGACATATTATATTTTTAAATTAAATATGTTTTTAAGAGATTGATGGAAGTTCAATTATCAAGAGTTGCGAATATGAAAGATGAAATTATCTTACACAAACTTCTAGGAGTAAGTTCAAAATCAAAGTATTAATTACTGGGTAAACATAATATAGAAGATCATTGTTTTACTTTAATCTACGATAGTTATAAGATACATATTAAGATGGAGTAGTCACATACTACGTACAATAAGGTACCCATTATTAGATAAGTAAGTTGAACTTGATTATTGGATAATAACTCCATGCTAATTTACTTGAAGTCAACAAATGTCAATGGTGCATATTATCTCTAGACCTAAGCTAACACAGTTATTATGTACATTAATGATTAGTATTTACTGCCTATGCATTCACGCTAGTCATGTGTGAATTTGCAGTTTTTGGTGTCTCTAGTTAGTTATGTATAGAGATAAGTGATCATAGATATGAAATTCATTACCATAGATAAAAGAGAGATAAAATACCATGACCATCTAAGTTGGCATTTGCTGAAATTTTTTGGCCAAGGTGAATCAACTTAAATAGAAAAGAGTTTCTATATTAAATTAATCAAACAAGTTAGTTAAATGAGAACATATGATTTGAACATGAAATACAATCAATTTGTTGTATACAACCAAGAAAATTGAGGAAAGGCTATAAAATAGAACACACGAAGCTCTTATGGTGATTCTACGAAACTGAATGTACGTCAACTTCCAGACTCCACCTAAATTTCCACTATTTGCAACTCAAATAGTACAACAAACTTATTTTTAGGTGCAAGTCAGACCTTTAAAACATTTTCTTTCAAAATAGTAACCCAACCTCTCATGGGTTGTTTCTCTCTCTAAACCCTAGACCAAGAAACCTTTTCAAGTCTTTTAAACTTTTAATACAAGAGGAGACGAATGATACAAAAGTGAAGTTTATTACTTCAGATGTAACAAAAAATGAAGCTCATAATGAATTTACAGAAGATTTGAAACAAAGTGCGTTTCATTGACAGCTCAGAGTATGTTGATGAAAACAAAGTGTTTAGCAATTTTTTTCTTCTTTCAATACTTCTTCCTTTTTTTTTCTCTTCTCTTCTATGTATTTATTGAGAGATGTTTGAAAGAACCATTGTGGTACGTTCAAATTTGAATCATCTTCATTAATGCTTCAACCAACACATTTAATGTCTTCAATACTCTTATTAAATGATTTCAAATGTTTGACAGAATTCAAACATTGTTCTACAGAGTCAGTAAAAAACATTCTTTTTGTTTTGCTGCAGAAGTTGAATATTAGTTCCCAAATGTGAAAATATTATGATATCAATGTGTTTGATATTTCTGAGTCGAAAAACATGTTGGGATGTTTTAAATTGTGCACCGACTTAATTTATTTGTCAACCAAGAAAAGTAAAAATTGGATTTGCTAAACCATCGACAATATTTAATCCCTAAAATTATCGATCAAATTTTCAATAGTCACATATTAAATAGAATTGTATGCATATATGCATATGCAATTTTGAAGAAAGAAATTACTTGACTTATTTGATTTCTAAAGCTTTTAAAAAAAATTAAATTGCAAGTACTCATGATCATGATGAGTTGATGTTCTATTCACAATCAAATGCTCACTTGAATAAGCGAAATGTATATACTTGTGCAGTGAAATTTAAATATATGTGCTCAAGTGGTCACCTGGGAAAGTCAAAAACATATGCATTGAACTAAGTATATTTAAGAATAATGCAAGGACAGTCGGTTGACATTTGGACTTGATTGGCTAAATGGGTTATGTTGATCATTATTTTGTTTGGTTGACTAAAGGAGAACATGAGTCAATCTAAAGTTTGGTTTGAGTTAACCAGAGGAGAGCACTGCTCCTCACATGGCTTAGTAGTTGACTGCTTGAGGCACTCGAACGGAGCTAGTTGACCTCTCATCTTCATGGTCAACTGTTAGAACATAATGGGCTAGCTGCCTGTACTCATAGTTAACCACTTGAGTGCTGCATGCGCTCGCGGTAGTCTGCTCAAGTGTTGCATTTGCTTGTCGTCACCCACATGAGTGCTCATGCACTCATGGCAGACCGCACATGCTCATGCGGTCGCCCACTTGAGCAATGCGAGCCGAGTGCACATACTTGTGGTTGACTACTGAGCAATGCAAGTCGACTGCACATGCTTGCAGTCAACTGCTGAAGTGCAACGGGTGTAGTGGGTCAACCGCCAGCTTCTGCAAGTTTGCTGTCTATGAATATGTGGGTCATGGACATAATTTTGACCTTATTTACTCTATACCTAAGATGTTACACATAAATAAGGAAATACTCATATTTAAATTCAATAAAAATAGTTTCAAAACTTACTTTCTCAATGATAAAAAGTCATATATCAAATCTCCACTACTTATATATGAAATTATACACAAATCAAAAGGTCTTTTATTTGGTTGTAATGGGGTTAAGGTAAATGATAGGATAATGGATAAAATATGGAGTTAAAATGTTCAACTAAGTATACCTAAATATCAAAACATGAAATTATTATATCAAAACAAAGAAAATACTAACTCTAACTGTAAACATGTAATGTGATATATCACTTATTCAAAGTCAAAAATAATAACTTCATTATAAAAGTAAACAATATCAAAAATGAAATTTTTTTTCCTGTTTTTTTCTTCTCATTTTTTTTCTCTTTTCCAATTTTTTTCCGATTTTTTTCTTTTTTTTTTCAACCAACACTTTTCTTTTCTTTTCTTTTCTTTTTTTCATTTTTTCATTTTTTGCTGGTTTTTTTTTTTATAATTCACCTAACAAAACAATGACTAAAAATATATATAAAATTTGAACAAAATAAAAATACCTTAAAACATAACACCATGTCATCAACTATAGTATATTAGTGAATTCAGGTTCAAATTTTGGAACGAGAAAAAGATAGGTTATAGGGTAAATTATGTGCGTAACATGTGAAAGAAAAGGTTCAGACTCAAACTGGTTAACTAAGGGGCAAAAAATAATTGGGATGCTATTTTTTGGAAGCCAAAAGTGTGTAATTTTAAGTGTCTTAATCATTTTGGTGTATGAACATCATGAATGTGGTCTCAAAATGCATAACAAAATAAGTTCTAGAATGACCAAATAATGTATGATATACGCTCAACAAGAAAAATTCAAAAAAAAATAAAATTGCTTTATAAGGCTCAAATGCTCACTAAGGTAAATTTGGTATTAAATTTTGCATATCTATTTTTCAAATCAACCATAAAAAAAAAATGAATAGCCACTCATGTACCAAATAACTACTAATACCAATTGTCTGTCATGCAATCAAATTCAAGATAAGTAACATACAAGAACTAGAAACCCGAGAAAATTTAGTTGGCATGAAAATTTTTTTTTTCAAAACTTAAGAAATTTAGCAAAAATCAATATTTCTAAATAAAAATATTCTAATTTCTAAAAAAATAATGTCCTACAAATCAGAATGAAATAAATAAAACACTTAAAAATGAAAATGCAATGCATCCCCCCACACTTAATCAAATATTGTCCGTAATGTAAATCAACCTAAAATCAAGAAAAGAGAACAAAAAGACTCCCTTAATTAAGTCGGGGAACTTGTAGTTTCCTCTTTAGCAATTTCTTCTCTTCTCATAAATTTTGCATCATACCATGCCTTTGTCCTTCTCTTATCAATTATCACATTCTCATATATAAGTTTAACCTTTGAAATCTCTTCAAGTTTTCTCTTGTTAGTGATCTCTTCCTTGAGAAATTTTCCGTATCTTAGCACTTGTCTGATGACAACTAAAAGAGGAATATTAATGTGCAATTTCTTAAGAAATTTAAAAAATTTTTCAAATGGTACTTTTGCACGTAACGTGTGTCCAGGAAAAAGAATAGAGGTTTTAGAATCACTGAAACATAATACACTTCCCTGTATAGAATCTGGTGTCTCAGCATCCTCATTCATAGACCTTTGGATCTCTTCCTTTATCTCTTGTTTATCCTCTTCATCCTTGGATAGATCCGGTACCTCTTACAATTCTTTCTCTCTCATTAATGAGATTGCATTAACCTGCTCTCTGGGGTCTTCTCAATGTTACTTGACAATGTATCTGCAATACAAGAATAAAAAACATTAGTTAATTGATCAATTTTATTTTCAAACATCTCAAACCTTTCATTTGTTGCAGTTGCCAAACATTTAATTGCCAACTCCCATGATGCCTTACTCTCTCTTGGTTGTGGATTCGTTGAATGAAAATCTAGTAAATTCACTCTATGTGGTTCTCCTTGACTACATGAATAATTGATGTGGTTCTTCTATCTAGGGTTATACGTGTTAGAGTAAGAGTTATCCTGAGATCTGCCAAAGTTAGAAATGTAGTTTACTTGCTGCACCTGTGAACACTTAGAAGACACATGAGTAGAATTATCATAATAATCACAATATAAGGTTTGGTTAGACACAATACTAAGTTGATTAGTTTTCATGCAGTTAATCAAAAAGTCAATTTTCGCATTAAACATGCTAAGACTATCAACCTCATGTACACCGGCCTTTTGCCTAGGAATTTCACTCTCATTATACCTATCATATTGGTTAGAAGTCATATCATCCAATAATGACCATGCCTCATTATATGACTTGCTCATAAATGCATCCTCAGTCGCAGCATCAACTGTAATTTTAACAGAATTTAAAAGATCACCATAAAAAATTTACAAAATCAACCAGTCAGGAATACCATGATGTGGGCACCTCCTAATTAAATCTTTAAACCGTTCCCAAGTATTATATAAAGATTCACCCTCAAACTGTCTAAAGTTAGTAATATCATTACGTAGTTTGACTGTCTTACCAGGTAAAAAGTACTTATCTAAAAATGCCTGAGAAAGAATCTCCTAACTCATAAAATGATTAGTAGGGAAGGAGTTCAGCCATACCTTTGTCTTTCCCTTAAGAGAGAAAGAGAATAATCTTAATTTGATACCATCTGCACTGACTCTATTTAGCTTGATGGTGTCGCTAATCCCCAAAAAATTTTTCAGGTGGCTGTTTGGATCTTCAAATGCTTCACTAACGAACTGATCTGCTTGCACCATTCTGATGAAACTTGCCTTGAGCTCAAAATTGTTTGCCTCCATAGTTGGCCATGCGATACTAGTCTGAATGTCTTGAAGTCTGGGTATTAAGTACTCTCTCATTGCTCTATTCTCATAGGCCATTGTTTCTTCCTCCTTAACTTCCCTGTCTTGTCTACGAATGGTTCGTAATGTCTTTGCAATCTCAGGATCGAAATCAATTAGGCCAATGCTCTTGGATCGTAGAATGCACTATACGAAACCAAAAATAGTACAAAATTCAAACTTCAAAACCAATTGCAAGAACCATTCAAGAACATTTATAGTGCTTATATAAATGTAGAAATGACAAAAATACAACAAAATAATACAAAAAGACAAAAAATTAAAAATAAAAAAATTCCAAAAATCATGAAAAAAAAAAAAAATAGAAAAGCCTATGAAAATGATGAAATTTGATGAAAATAGGTCGGTTCCTGTAGCCAAAGCTATGAGTTTTATTTAGTAGGCCGAAATACTTCAAAACTAGTGGTTGTTTAACCAATTTCCTTAATTCATTTTCAGACATCCGAAAAAACCTTAAAAAACCTAATTCTATGTGGAATGACCTAAAATCTATATACTCTATTTACCAAGAACAAGAAAGAGACAAAAAATAAAAAAAATAATTTCCAATTTCAAATAAGATGATTTTTATTGATATATATGAATATCCCCGGCAACGGGGTCAAAAACTTGTTAGTGATTTAGGTGTATCACGATTTCGGGCAAATATACCCTAGTCAAGCGTTGTGTATAGTACAAAATAAGTGTCGATCCCACGATGATATTATGTATTATCAAATATAAAATATCTTATCTAAGTTGGACAAAATGAATCAAGATAGCAAAAATATTAAAATTACGAAAATATTAAAAGCAGAAATATTGATAAATAAAAACCTTAGTTTTATAAGACCCTAGAATATTGATTTCATTTGTCTCCAATTTTTTCACACGGTTGAACTCTTTCAAATCCCTTAAAGTTTATTGACTAAAAATTCATTCTTGGTGATGACAGATTTTCCTGAATTACATCACCCAATGGTTATGCAGTGAAACCCTAATTCGACTAAGCAAAATCTAATGGTCATGCAATCTTGATTAGTCTGAACTGCATTAAAATCTATAAAATATCTATAATCTAGGGTTCCCTTAAGTTCCCTACACATAGAGTTAATCATCCGTCGATCTCATAACCCTATGTGGACTTTATTATATTGGTCAGATTTCTTGCAATTTTCTCTCGATTTTATGCATGTGATCGTAAATCATCAAATCGTAAGTATCTATACGAATAAAACATTAAGTTTAAGAATAAAATTTCATCAAAAAAAGAATATGCCAATAAATATTTAAGGGAAAGAAATAAATCAAAATATACTATTAATTAAAGAACAAAATCTATCGAGTCTTAAGAACAAAAAATCCAACTAGACATGATAAAGAAAAATAAGAAATGTAAAGAAAATATTTCCTTTGTACCTGAAAGAATCCTCCTTTAAAGGAAGTGACTGCTAGGGTTTTTCATCTTTCACTTTATTGTAAAGGATGTCTCCTCCTTATAATCTAAATTTTAAGTGTTCTAAATAATTAAAAATTCGTAGGTTTTCATAACAGCTTGATATTTCACTTGGATTGGGCTTTTGGAATTCATGGGCTTTGATTGCTAGCACTGTAGTAAATTTGACTCAAATTCTGGATATCTTTTATTCTGACCCAATCTCTGAGGTCTTTATAAGATTTGTAGGCCTTGAACTCTTCTTTCCAACCCAACAAGATTCAGGTCAATCGGATATCGGAGCAGAAAATTATGCCCAAAATACCAACAGCTGTCTGTGCAGTCTAATATTCTTAAATAAGCCCAACAATCATAAATAAAACCCACAAAAATAATCAATTTAAAATCATGAAATAAAACCTAAAAATAGTTCTAAAAGTCATAAAATAAAATCTAAAATAAAATAAATTCAAGTGTATAAAAATATTGCTATCAATGTGAAGTCATAATTATTGTACAGAAAGATTAGATCTTGAATCTTTGATTTTTTTCATTCTTATGATGGTCAGACTCTTCCCCTCCCTCCCTCTCAAAAACTATACGATAGTTTTTAAACGGGACAAAACCAACCCTTTTATAAAATGGGAGAGGGGACCTGGCTAAAATAAAAGTTGTATTTGGGTACTCCCATTAAGAAACCTACTTTAATTCAGACCTACACATTTTTATACTATACTTTAAATAAAATGCCCATATATATATATATATATATATATATATATATATATATACACACGCTGAGATGAACTTAAACTCAACTCTATTAGATTATAAACAAATTTTGGACCTTATCGGTTCTTTCATTCAATCCGAAAATATTCTAACATATTTCTCTTGAGTTTACCTACCAAAGTTAGCTATTTTTTTTTTGCTTTTGATTGCCTTTGTTATTAGGAGGTGAGACTTATTGAGGATTTTAGTTCCACAGGTGCCGATAATTTATATCATACATGATGTGTTTATAATGTTTAATTAGTTAACAAACTTTTCTTAAAATCAACTAGTAATGAGTTTTTATTTACTATTTCTAACTTCTTTTGGTTACAATAGAAATCGAATCCTATATCATAGGATCGGGGGAAAAAGACTATTTCCACTGAGCTTTCCTCTTGGGATTACTTTTTCTAACTTCGATATACCATCACTGGAACCATTTTCTCTTGGAAATTAGACTCTTATGGTCTTGATAATATATTGCTGTGTTGTTCGTAAGCCACTCCACTTGGTGCTCGACTTTGTTGCATATCATTTTGATTATTTCTCATTATATACTTCTAAAATATAGTTTATTGAAATTAATTATTGGATTCAGGCGTTTGATGGAATTCTTTTTTTTCCCCATACCTTGAATGTTTACACAACTAACAAAGATTTTGAAAGTTATGAATTTTGCTTGTTTTTATTTATTTATTCAGTTATTGATTTTGGTTTGATCCAAATTTCTTTTTAAATATATACTTTCATTATTACATTTTGTATTGTTTTACATTTTGTTTTTTGGTTCGTGGGATGTTGATTGTATCATACAAAGCCTTGGTATTCAATTTTGATTGTTTTGATAAATATGCCATAATCTCATAATTATCTTATGGGTTTTTATTGAAGAGAAATTTTAAAGAAAGAATTAAAAAAAAGTACAAAAATACCTCTTGAATTTAGGGTTGAATACAAACAATCCCCTAAATTTTTAAAAAATACAAAAGTTTTGACCCAACCATATGAATCCTATAAAGTTAACATTTCAACTCATCATTAATTTATTTTTGCTATTAAAAGAATAAAAAATTACAAATTGAATCGAAATCAAAATAGGAGCCTACGGTTTTATAAACAGAACCGATAATTCTGAAACGGTGCTCATGCCTACTCTCACCCAAAAATGTGAAAAATAAATTTTTATAACTACTCCCTTTGTTTATTTAACCTTTTGTTCAGTACATAAATACTCCTTTAATATTCACATATAATATATATATATATATATATAACTTATTATAGAATATCTAATTTAAATAATATTATTATTTATTAATTAAGAGAGAATGAGTCTTGATGTAATAGTAGAATTGCTCTGCTAGTGACTTCAAAGTTAGGGGCTCGAGACGAGATTATGGATTCGAAATGTGGAAACAGTTTTTTTACAATGTACTGAAAGAACGTTTTGTGTATCGAATGAATTCTTTATTATTTTTAAGTTTGGTACAAAAATATTAATATTTTAATATTTTTCAAAAAAATTTGAATTATATATTACTACTATAAGTTCATTCAAATATATTAGTGAACAGGACACATTAATACCCCTTGCCAGTAAAGGAAGCTTGTTTGCTCTTTTTGGATTTTGTATACGTTTTTTTCTTTTAATAGAAAAAAATAAAACTCAACCATAAAATCGTTATTAAAATTTTAAATTATCGATATAATTAGTTTGGGCTAAAAGTTTTATTCTCTCTCTTTGCGTGCGTCAGCGCCCTTAGGTACCTTATCTCTTGTCTGCTACTCAAATTTTGTTAATTTCTTTCACTATTCCTTTCTTTTTCATCTCTCTCTTTTTTGTATCTTCTGGATCTATACGGGTATAGAGAGATAGAGTATCGATTTTGAGAATGGGTTCTCTACAGGAAGAGGAGAATTCGCTTTTGGAGGGTGGTCTTCTTCAGGTCTTAAGCTTCAATCCATCTCTCTCTCTCTCTCTGCTGTTTTTACTCGCTATCATAATCGATTTAGGGCTCCAAGTAATCTGACAAATACACAGATCTTTCTTTTATATATGTAATTGATCTACATCCGTCTGTGGTCGTGCTTTATATAATGATACAATTCAACCCCCAAATTATGTACCAAACATCTAATTAACGATGATTTTCATCGTTATGGTATGTTGATTAGAGAGTATACTTATGGGCTTGTATTCAGTTATAAAATTTCAACCCCCTTTCGTTTTTAATTCCCATGACTCAAGTTATAACTTTCCTTCTCCTTTTACTCGAAATCGGATTTTGATAAACCCCAGAAATCATTTCACTAGTTCAAGGAAAAATTTTGGAAAATCCGGATAATTGGTGAAATGGTGTTTAAGCTATTCGGTTCATTCATTCTTAATCATATTTTATTATTATTGTTTTTTTTTTTGAAGTCAAATGCTTTTAGTAGTACGGAGGAAACATTAACCACTTTGTTTTATGAATTTTGCCCCCCCCCACACATATAAACACACACAGACGATACTGATAGCAAACTTGAGTATGGTTATAATCATTTTACATTTTTTTTTTTTGATAATCACAACATCAATGATCCCTAATGGGGTATTTGATAACTAGTTTGACACAAGATGCGGCTTGGCTTATTGCATTTACTAAAAGAAACCAGAATTGGTATTTAGTGGATAGGGAAAAAATAAATTGACAATTTGTTTGCTTGTAGCTGAATGCTGCAAATATATTTTGTCTTTGTACTTCCAAACTGTCGGTGGTCCAAAACTCAGGTTAAGCATTTTTCTTAAAGTATTTAAAATTCAACATTTAATCAGCTTAGTGCTTAATTTTCAGTTTATCGAGGTGGACTTAAGATGGCAGTCTTTTCTTCTTGCCCAAAACCATTGTCTGCACTACATGCTTTACTAATGCCTGATCAATAGGGTTGTGGTCATTTTGGAACCTTAAACGCTAAGTTGAAATTTGAAGATATTAGAATGATGCATATCATCCACCTCATTGCTCAGAAAATGCAATTTTCTATAAGTTAGGTGCACTTAGAAATTGAGGATTTTCAATCATCCCTATTTCGTCATGAAGTTGGTAGAAAGCTATCTAGGATTACAAGAATAAGAATTAATTATAGCAGCTTTGAAGGTGGCTGCAAGATAGAGAAATGCCCCTTTTGATAGCTAACTTTTCAATATGATAAACACTATAATCAAGAAGAAAAGCAATATTGGAGCATATATGTAGTGTTATAGAAAGATGCTGGATCTTGTTGTTTTTCCTGCCAGGGTATAATATTCTCTCTTCTTGGTTAATCACATCTACTTGTTTAATTTGGACACAAAGTGAAAATTAAGAAAAGCAAAAGAGGAAGCTACTCTGATAAACGTCTGGATGGTTCTGTAGATGTATTCAGTTTGAGTTGGGAAGTATATGTTTGTTATTCTTTATTTACGAAACATAGTGTATGTAGGTTGGTATCAAGATAATGATGCAGGTTGAATTCTTTTTGACTTCAAACATGCTCTCTCAGTATCTATGTATTAAGAGCCACTGTGTTGATGGATGATGTGGTTGAGATTTATTATAGGAAGCAGGGTTTCAAGGCCAGATTATGCATGTGGAAAGGATGTGTGCTTTTTGACACATTGTATTATTAGTCACGGAGATATCCCCTAGGAGGATTTGTCAATTGAATGGGTAATGATTTATACAACTTATCACCTTGCCTGGAGATTTGACTTGATGGTGCACCTTTTCATGGCTATCTTCTTTGCTTCAATGTGATCATGCATTTTGATAGATTACCATCGCATTTTCTGCTTTTCCATATTTTCACTTTGGGAGCATTGATGCCATGTGAGGATATGAAAGAATGGCTGGAGACGAGCTTATAAGTAAATCTTCATTATCATATACAATTTAATGAAGGTCTTTTTTTCTTGTCATTGGTAACCAAGTGTAGCCTCATTTCTGACATGTGGCATAGAATATCTGAAACACAGCAAGATGAAAGTTGTATTTGAACTGATACCAATCAGGTATCTTTTCTTATTAGTTTTCTGGTGAAGGCAACCCTAGCAACCAAGGTGACAAAATGGAAGTGCATGTACAAATTATTTTGAGCATGTGCAAATGCTAACTGATGAATGTGTTCTGCAAAAGCTTAAAAAAGCAAAGATATGGTTCTTGGTCAATTACCGCTTCATAACCCAGATATTGCAGTTAGTATTTATCCTCATTTTTTCTGTGCAAACAAAGGTCAACTTTTGGAAGTATTTTGTTTCTGCACTAACATATTTGCAACTGGATTTTTTTTTTGGTCATAGGATGAGAACAGCAAGCTTTACACAGGGGATGGCTCTGTTGACTTTAAAGGGAATCCTGTTCTCAAGAGCAATACAGGAAACTGGAGAGCATGTCCCTTCATTTTAGGTTAGTCATTCTTACTGCTGAGGTTGCTTATGTGTTTAAGTATTTAACTATATGGGCAGAATTCTAAAAGTCATATCATTATGAAAAGGGACCGAATGCTGTGAGCGTTTAGCCTACTATGGGATTGCAACCAATCTTGTCACCTACCTTACTCAGAAGATGCATGAAGGAAATGTCTCTGCTGCAAGAAACGTGACCACTTGGCAAGGCACTTGTTATCTCACACCTCTTGTTGGAGCCATCTTAGCTGATGCATACTGGGGAAGATACTGGACGATTGCCACTTTCTCCACAATTTACTTCATAGTGAGTACACGCTAAAGTTATTTTCTCGTAATATATAATTTCCGGATGACGAGGACAACTGTAGAGAAGTCTTAATTTTTACTTTGTTGGTCTTAGCATAAAAATTTACCATCCTGACACGTCTAATTTTATGCTGTGTACATTTTCTCTTTCTCAACGTCATGAAAATAGGAGGACCACATGAGACCATATAATGTTGTCTACAATCTATGGCTTAGACTTCTAGTGGCTTCTTTTGATAGGAAAAGAAGGTATGTTCTATCAGGGTAAACAAAAGGACAATCAGGAATGCCCCCCCTCTGCAGCCTAAATATCAGACAACAAGTCTAAAATTTATGGTTTTAGAATTTGCCCAGATTCCATGTGATGGGCCTTAGTTTGGCCCAATAGATGGGATCTTGGGCAACCTAGGGTAAAGGGCAATTGTTCCATCATGTAGACAAACTCTTTTTTGTCTAAAAGAAGTGTCTCTGTTAGAATTAAAATTTTTGTTAAGTTTAGTAGTCTAAAAGTAAGTTGTTGAAATTTTTAGTATTTTAGAAATTTCTAGGCAACACTTCCTTGGGCTTTACCCACCATTCTTCTTCCAATTACAAACCATTTGCCCTATTTGTATTACATAGGTATAAATGATGATGAATCTTAGTTTGGCCAATAAGAAGATTTTCGCAAGTTTAGTAGTCTAAAAAGAAATTGCTGGAGTTATTTTTATTTCAATAACATCTTGTTTTAGGTAGAACTTTCTAAAGAATTTAGATTTTCCCAAAACATTTGATCTTTTGTACCCTAAGTAAAAGGCAATTGTTCCATCGTGAAGACAAAGACATTTTGGCCAACAATAAGATTTTCGCAAGTTTAGTAGTCTAAAAAGACATTGCTGGAGTTATTTATATTTCATTAACATGTCTTGTTTTAGGTAGAACTTTCTAAAGAATTTAGATTTTATGCAATACTAAGTAACTATCCTTTCTAGAGTTTTAGAATTGTTATGTTTCTATAAAGGCATTTTTTTAGGGTTAGCAGGTCTTTTTTTTTTGTTTTTTTTTTCATTTTTTGTTTTAAAGGTTTGGGAGGCTATTATGTTGTACACTTACAGATACAGCACGATGTAAAATGTGAATAGAATTAAGGGATTGATGGATAAGTATATTGTTTAGTTATTTGTGTTGAAGATATGCAAGCCTGGGTTTTCTTTTCTTGCTGCTATCATATTCATTTTCTTCTTAGGACACTTGTTGATCAAAGTTTTCACTTACCTTTGAACAAGTAATTTTTCTTGACAATTTTCGACCACAAAACCTATTTCTCTACTACAACATTTTATTGGCTTTTTCCCACACTCTTCTTCCAATTGTACGCTATTCATCCAAATTTTCCTATATCAATTTGGTGTTAGAACAAAAGATCCTAATATTCTTTCTTTAGTCACCATTGTTATTGATGTTGAGCTTTCATCCAAATTTGAGGCTTTTCACAAAGATCAAAATATCCACTAACAATACATCTCCATGTTGAAGACTAAAGTGTCTAGTATAGAGCTTACTTTGGAGGAGATCAAACAATGCTTAGCAAGTGATAAACATGGTCGCAGAATTGTTGACCATATTCCATAAGTCCAACAACCAATCCAGCCAATAAACGCCCCAGTTCTTCAAAGGGGAAATTTGCAAGGAGAATGTCATAGCTATGTTGCACTACAACAACTTCAATTTTTGGCCCAGGAGCACTCTTCCAATCCTTATATTGGAGGGACTTCTGTGTCTTCAAATATATCTTGTTGAGGTGAGTTTGGTGGATTAAGCAACAAGATTATGACAATAGAGAAGTGGTTTTGGTGATGTAGAAATGTGAGAAGAAATGAAGCAAGTGATATGAGACTTTGTGCTGTTGAATTAAATTACAGACGAAGAATCAATCTTCAATTCAAGAATTTGCAACAAGAAGGTGTGTAAGTTAAAGAATGCAGTTGGCTAAACGTCCGCATTATGTGTGGAATGACGATATCATGATCTATGTATCGCTATGATTTGAAGCCACAAATAGCTTTAACTTTAGCTGCTTGTCAACTGCAAACAATGGGAGATGCAATTTAAATAGCATACCAAATTGAGGAGGATTTATGGGGAAACTTATTTAGGAAAATATCTCAAATTAACATGCAAAAGAGTCAATAGTTTTGAGCTAAATTAAGTAGAGCTAAAGAAGTTGAAGATTCTAGATGCCGTTGCTAAACCTACGGATATCTTTGCCTCTAGTCCCCTAATGCACAAAATAGCATGCATTCTAATTCAAAGGGAAAACAAGTTCATCAATGGATGTTCTAATTGGTAAATCAGGGTTGCCTTTGTGTTCGATGGGAAGGAAAGTGGAAGGTACATAGAAGAAGCAAATTGTGAAGCCGAGCAAGGAGGTTTAGACGAAGAAACTGATAGTGATAATGAGAAGTCATACTGTGCTTAGACCCTTACTTTCAACATATGAAGTTGATGAGAAAGAAATTGGAGGTGTACAAGCATTTTCCACACTCAAGTCAAGTGCAAGGACCAATTATGCACAATGGTATTTGATCCAAGGAGTCGGCGCAATGTGATTTTCGAAGGTGCAACAAAGAAATTAGGCTTGAAGGTAAAGTCACCTCCAAATTTATGCAAGGTTGCATTGGGTAATAATACATATCTGAAAATTTATGAGAGGCATATGCTTACCTATTCCATTCGAGATTTGGTTGACATTGTACAATGTGTTGTCCTCCTCCTCAAAGTTTGTAATTTTTTTAGGACATTCACTCTTGTATGATTAAAGAATAAACCATGATGCTTGTGAAAATACTTACTCCTTTGTACTTGGTTCAACTACAACAACAACAACACAAAACTATGCTTTAATCCCAAATTTTGGTGTCCGCCATTTGAGAGATCAATATAGGAGAGAGAAAAGAGAGAATAAAATAAAACAATATAAAATTAGAGTTTGAAAGCAAAAATAAAGAAGATAAAACTAAAAAATAAAAATAATGATAAGAAATAAGTAAAAATAAACTATCTATTAATAATAATATTAATAATAAGAATAATAATAATCATAATCATAATCATAATCATAATAATCACCATCATTGATGACGATGATGCCGTTTGAGAGATCATAATAATAATAATAACAATTATTATTATTATTATTCAATTAGTTTAAATTTTCCTACTCAACTCATTTTTATCCGAAGTCTAAAGTCATTTCTTCAACTAAAAGTTTGATACTTATATTTTTACGAATAATTTGCATGCAGGTTATTAATAGATTACCCTGACTTATCACTAAATCTCCCGCATTTGATGTCTCGCTCGTCCTAACTTGTGTGTTTGGATATTTGTTGCATGTCCAAATCACTTTAGGCGATATTTTCTTATCTTATCGGCAATTTTGTATTGGGTTCTAATGGAGTTCAATTTTGTTTCAATGAAGGATTTTTTATTGTCAAAGCTGAAGATAACATAGATTTTTCCTCATACAGCACATTAGTTTTTGTAACGATTGCATTCTGGGCTCTACTCCAAACTTGATAGAATCTAGTTATTTCGAAGGGGGGATGATGGGGCTGCCTTCACTGGACCCAGCAAATTTGATCTTTGGTAGCCAATTGTAAAGGACAATTGTTCTATTGCAAAGACTTTTTGGTCCAATAAGAAGTGTTGTAGGTAGAGATTTGACATTTTTAGAAGTTTAATAGTTTTGAAATAAGATGCTGAAATTTTTAGTATTTTAGAAATTCTATATTTTTAACATATATCGTTTTAGTTGGAACTTTCTAAATTTTTAAATTTAGTCAATTTTTTGAGTTTTAGAGTCTTAGAAACTTTCTATTTTTGTAAATTTTGTTTTCTATTATGTTTCTATATCAATTTAGATATATCTTTTATGAAGGTTTAGGAGTGTCGTTAGATTGTTCTCACACGTAGAAGAATGCGTTAATGATGTAAACGTGAATGGAGTGAATGAATCGATGAGTAAGTTTATTCTTTAGATATTTGTTTTGAAAGCACATTTTATTTATCTTGCTATCATATTATTTTTCTTCTAGGTGCGATTCTTGATCAAAACTTTTACTAATCTTTAAACAACTGATTCATGTCTATAATTTTCAACCCCTGAACTAAAGTTTTCTCATATTTTCTTCTACGAAAAATAGTTTATTGGCTTTCACCCACCATTCTTCTTCCTATTTTGGCAATTTACCATAGTTATCCTAATCACCACTTGCCATGTCATAATGCAGAGCTACAAGCACTTCACTTTAATGATTAATAAAAGATAAGTCACAAAGAGAGATGATGCATGTGTTGCTCAAAACTACTGGGCCTTTTTTCAATTAGCCTATTTCTTCCCCCCACAACTTAATAACGTTTCAGAGGCACCAATAGTGTTGCAAACAAGGAAGAGGCAATTGCCACGGATACGAAATCTGAAGCAGAACCTTATATCAAGCTATATACAACAAGAAGTTTGAGAGAGAGGATAGAATATAAATGACTGTTGTAGATATCTTTTAGGATCCCTAACGGTGGTAGAAAGGCAATAAGAACTCCAGCACAATGAGTAATGACTGGAGCTAATGTCTTATCTTCCATATTTTAGTTTTGTTTGATTTAAAGAATGACTCTGGAAACCAACATGGCGAGCTATGAAGTATAAAACATGTTTTACTTGTGTAATTGTGTCACGTGGCCTATAGATTTGTATTGTTATTTGTAAAATGGCTATTCTCCATGCCTGTGGTGTGCCTCAATGATTAATTTGATAAACAATTATAAAACAAAATTTTGAGAGCATCTTTCCAAGATCTGACACTAGCTATTGGCATCTAACAAGTTTTGCCATTTTTTTTTTTAAATTTTTTATAATGGAGGTTGCCTATTATGGGAGGGAGAATAACATTTTCTTTATTGCTGGTTTTGTGCTGGAGAAGTGAGAAAAAGATGGTTAATGTGTGTTAGAGAAGCATCCTAAAGTGTCAAAGAGCTGTCTTGTTATAAACAAATATAAAAGGTATAGAAATGGTTTTGATGAGCATGATATTTTACTTTAACGTATCATGCAATTCCTCTGTTCTAGGAACTGGCTTAGTGTCCCCCCAAACTCCCCCAGCATCACCAAAAAAAAAAAAAAAAAGAAATGGCCAACATAGATGTGACTCCTTTATTGAAATGATTTGTGCAACATGGATATAAAGTGTAACAATTTCTATAATGATGAGCAAATTCATGAGGTGTTGGATATATGTTTGAGAAGTATTAGTGTCTAAAGAGCCTAGTGTGGATACACTGACTACTAAAAGGAATATTAGACTAGTTCTTTCCCCTACATGACTTTAGGTCAGGCCCTTCTCTGCCTGCTCAATTTGGCATGTGATTTGTAAACTCGCAAGTGCACGAATTGTGCAAGTAATAGAGTAGTGAGTATAGTTCCCATGTGAATTGTTATGTAACTACCAATTTACTTAGCTATTTGTAATATTTAGATAGCAAATCTGAGTGGAGAAATTAAGTTAAAACTAATTATCACTAAAGCAATTTTAAAACTAAGAAAATTGAATTCAATGAAAGAAAACCAGCTGGACTTGCAATTGTATTGCTATATGGTTTGATCCCTACAGGTTTGACTTTGTATTGACTCCTTATTTGTTGTCAACTAGGATCTCTAATACATGTTAACCCATTTTCTCAAGTATCAAGTTCTCAAGTATCAAGTTGATTTCTCTGCAACAATTTATCAATCTCTAGATCAAATTTAATTGCAAGAAAATATTAAAACTCTAGATCCCTTCTAACAATCACCACATAACATAAATTGCTAGATAGTTGTCTACATCATGCACCAAATTCTTATTTATGCATTCAATATAATATTAATTAACCCTAGAACTCATTCATAGACTTCTCTCTTGAATTGTTTACGAATCAAAATTCATGTATTTGGTGATATGCAAACAGAAGTATTAAATGCTGAGTTAACTAAACAATAACAAAAAGATCAACAAGAGTCAATTGCATTAATCATCCAAATCAGCTTAGCACGTTGCCCTTATTGACAAGAGAATATGGAAGAGAAAAGTGTTGATCCTGTACTGGCACAGGTGTGCTGATCTTTAGCACAAGAGCATTGACCTTTTAACACGAGTGTGGCGAGACATACAGGTACAGTCAACTTTGAGCTTATTTTTCACCATCTTCCTGACTGAATTTGGGAAACCCTAAAAATGAAGGTTGTAAATCTCTTCAACTTGAATCAGGCTGATCAGAGTTATGTACCCAAGTTATGAATTTTTTATTGAAACAGCTTCAGAACCTCCTGAAAGACTTGAGATTCAACTTCAATTGCATTTTACTCTCACTTGCTGGTTGAATTTAATGAAGTCATCAACAGAAAAGTTATAGCTTGGCATTAGAATCACCTCAATCCGATGATCAGAACTCAGTTATGAATTTTCGAAGATGATAGGTTCCAACAAGCCACAACAATTCCTTTACATTCTTTCTTCATTTTTTGCTCCCATTGATCTTGTTGGCTTTACTCCATACAACAAATTATTAATGTACTAAGATTAAATGTCTTGAGAACAATCGCAAAATCAGTTAAAAAGCTAAGTGAAAAGGGGTCGAAATATATATAAATCACATGCATCGGCTGGCAAGCCAATCCCTTGCTTTCAACCATCAAGTCAAACATGCTACACTTCGCTATGAATTTTGTGCTGTATACGTCATTGACCACCACAAATGCAACTGATGCAATAAAAAAGGATAGTGCATTGCCTTTGTTGTGTTGTCATTTTATTGAAATCCTTTACCTGACTTCACTTGGCTATGATTGGTCAAGTTGGCACAACTGAGCCTTGTGTGTCAGCCCTAGCTTGCCCCTATTCTTCTGAGGCCAAAAATAATGGTTTTGCCCAACATGTGGGCCCGATTCTTTTATCCAGGCTGTATGGTTGTAATTTAATGTGTTAGTCCTGCTTTGGCTGTGTGAGGCCAACACCTATAAATATACAAGTGATGCATATGTTAAGAAAAAAAGGGGCAAATGTGCTGGCCTAACACATAAATATAAGATAAAAGTGCAGCTTATTATCCATAGGAGCAGGGGTTCTGCTTAAGATGGTATTTTTTTTTTGTATCTTCTATTTATTTATATACCACTTGTTACATATTATAGGGGATGTGTACGTTGACTCTTTCGGCCACAGTCTTCAAGCCAGCAGAATGTATTGGTTCTGTCTGTCCGTCAGCCACTTCATCTGATTATGCTATATTCTTTACTGGGCTCTATCTGATTGCACTAGGTACTGGTGGGATCAAACCTTGTGTTTCATCTTTCGGGGCTGATCAATTTGATGATACAGATTCTGCAGAGAGGGTAAAGAAGGGATCTTTCTTCAATTGGTTTTATTTTTCTATCAACATTGGTGCTCTTGTGTCCAGTAGTTTAATTGTGTGGATTCAAGACAATGCTGGATGGGGACTGGGGTTTGGTATTCCTGCATTATTTATGGCCATTGCTATTGCAAGTTTCTTTTCGGGAACTGCTTTATACAGATTCCAGAAACCAGGTGGAAGCCCAATCACAAGAATGTGCCAGGTTTTGGTTGCCTCCTTCCGCAAATGGAACTTGCAAGTACCTGAAGACAGTAGTCTCTTGTATGAAACACAGGAGAAGCACTCTGCAATTGAAGGAAGTCGAAAACTGGAGCACAGCTCTGAACTGAAGTAAGCTCTTTTCTTTTAATCCTAATCCTAAGTGCTTCCCTAATTTCATTTTGAAATACATTGTCTTCTCAGTTTTGGTTGTCTTCATTATGGAAGATTTTTTCCTTAATCGTGCTTAAATGGTTCACAAAACTAAGATAGTGTATGTCTAATGCACAAGGCTTAGTTTCCTGTGTTTGAATTTGGGGTGCCCAAAAGTTGCTTGTTTTGTTTTACTGAAGGTCTAGTATCAAAAACTTAAGCAAATAATAATAATTATAATTTAGTTTTAGAAGAAAATGTGTTGGAAGCAAACATTCATCCGTTGGATGAATAGTATGCCTTGATTTTGTATATTTGAAATTCACAGGTTGCAATGCCATCGCCCCCCCTCAACATACAGTAATAAGTAAATGTGGCTTAACACTTTTATCCTAGTTCTAAAAAACTGCAAATTCTGTTGTTGTTATAGCATGTTAACACATTGAACTGCTGAAAATTTTCCGTGTAGCCAGTTTCTAGTATCAGGCTTAGTTTTAAAACACCTGTAGTCATGAAAATAGTTCATTTTTGGCTTATCTGAGAGGTTATTCTAAGAGTTGAATAGGCTTGATTTGGTGATGATGGCAACTATATTTCCTTGGGCATTCACTGCTAATCCCTCACAGGAGAAGCATGTAATTTTTTGTAGGGTATGCAATTCTTTTTCTATCTCAAGGAAAAAAAATATGAAAACTCTTGGAAGATAAAGGCTGTTCGACGCGCATCCAGAGAGTATGGACATTGTCTTTCTGACGTCCAATTTTTGGAATTATAGTTTTTCAATTTGCTACAGAACTCTTATCTTGTAAATTGATGAAATATATGCAGACCCACCCTCCCTCTCTTCTGAATCTTCACCATATGCATATGCCTGCTTTAACATATACTTTGATGGGAATGGGAAAAATAAAATGATAAAATGTGTGTGTTTCTGTTCCAGGTGCCTTGATAAAGCTGCTGTAGTGTCAGATGCTGAAGAAAAAGCCGGAGACTTCTCCAATCCATGGAGGCTTTGCACTGTAACACAGGTGGAGGAACTAAAGATCTTGGTACGGATGTTTCCTATATGGGCTACAGGAATAGTCTTTGCTGCTGTCTATGCCCAGATGTCCACAATGTTTGTAGAACAAGGAACGGTTATGGACCGGACTATTGGATCCTTCACAATTCCTGCAGCTTCCCTATCAACCTTCGATGTCATCAGCGTTATTATCTGGGTTCCTGTATATGACAGGTTCCTTGTTCCAATAGCAAGGAGGTTTACTGGTAAAGAAAGGGGATTTTCAGAGCTACAGAGAATGGGTATTGGCCTCTTTCTCTCAGTGCTGTGCATGTCAGCTGCTGCTTTTGTGGAGATCGAGCGACTGAAGTTGGCAAATGAGTTTGGCTTGGTAGATGAAGATGTTGCCGTACCAATAAGCATTTTCTGGCAAATTCCTCAGTATATGTTGCTGGGTGCTGCAGAGGTATTTACGTTCATCGGGCAGCTTGAGTTCTTCTATGAAGAATCCCCGGATGCTATGCGGAGTCTATGTAGTGCATTATCTCTTCTCACAACTGCATTAGGGAATTATCTGAGCTCTTTCATTCTCACGGTTGTCACGTACTTGACAACCCAACATGGGTCTGTTGGCTGGATACCTGATAACTTGAACGAGGGTCATCTGGATTACTTCTTTTGGCTTCTGGCAGGACTGAGCTTTTTAAACATGCTGGTTTACACGGCCTGCGCCAGGAAGTACAAGCAAAAGAAGGCTTCTTAAAAGGTGCCTTTGCGGTTCTGATCCTCCTATTCTGGTGTAAGCAACACGTGCTTTCTGGGAATAGTGGCTAAAAAATGGTTCACGTTACATGTAACTACAGTGGTTTTAGGCATGATATACGCTCGCTTTTATTCTGGTGTAAATTTCCCAAATGTGTTAAAATTTGTAAACAGAAACGGAGTGGTGGTTCGTCCTAAAGTTTCTTTCGTATTTCCTGATTTGAAATCAAAACACTCGATACGTGGTGTATAAATATAAATAAATTATTAATATTTGTTAATTATATTAAATTTGATTGAATTGAGTTTGAAATGTGTTGGATTATATTAATTTTTTTATATATAAAAAAAAATTAGAGAAAGAGAACTAATTAGGTACTCATATGGTGGGGTAACATGTTTTCTTGCATCAACTCTCTCTCTCTCTCTCTCTCTTTTTGTTTTAATTCCCTTGCTGTGCCGTGAGGCTATATAAGCCATATTTGCTCTTTTTTTTTTTTTCACAATTTTCAAGTTTATAGTTAAATGTCTCTGGTCACAAAGCTTTTATAAACCCCTATAATACCTTTGAATTTCTACTTCGAAAACATAATTCAAGGCAATAATTGTTTTGATTTTTATAAGAAAAAAGGCAAAAAGAACAAGTAAAGGACTTCCAACTTGACTTTTCCTATTTTGGATAAGCAAAAACAATCAATTTCGGACTTTGATATCATAGGGATGGAGAGGGGCATAATCGGTAGTTTAGGAGAAAAATGTTGGGGAGAAAGGCCCCCGGGGGGGGGGGGGGTGGAGGGTGCATTTTTGGTGTCAGTCGTTAAGACGACAACTGAATTCGTTACGATTTTGCTCAACGCGGCAGCTCGCTCTTCGCTTCACTAAGTTCATATAACCGCTCCGCCCACTGACTAACTCTCATTTCAATCTCTCTCTCTCTCTCTCTGTCTCTCATGGCGATTCTCTCTCTGCAACTCTCATTCTTCACAGCCGTCTTCGTCATCTCATTTTGCACCATCCCTTCCGTGAAGGGCATATCGGCTCCTTCACCACCACCATCTCAATCTCTCCACGACCACGACTTCCCAACCACCGCAGCATTCAAGCCACCGCCAATGCTCGAACCAATCCTCACTCACCTCGGCTTCCAGGAACTCTCCACCGCCGTCACCTCCCTCTCCTTGTCCACCGCCACCACTTCTTCTGCCGTCTCCGCAGGTGGTCCTCTCACCATCTTTGCTCCCTCGGATTCCTCCATCCGCACCTGTCCTTCCTGCTCTCTCCCTCGCCTTCTCGAAGAACACACTCTTCCTGGCCTCTTCACCTTCCACTACCTCCGCTCTCTCGCCTTCGGCACCAAGATCGAGACTATTCTTCCCGGCCGATGCATCACCGTCACTGCAACCGCGAATTCCACCAAGATCTTCGTCGGCGGAGCCGAGATCTCTCGTCCTGATCTGTTCAACAACGGTTTCATCATCATCCATGGTCTCCAAGGCTTTCTCGCTCATCTTTCTCCGTTTTCGTGCAGTATCGAGCGAATGAGTTCTCTCTCCTTCACAACTCCGCCGGCGATGCAGTCCGTCACCGACTTCTCTGTCATGCGATTGATGCTTCGCGACGCGATGCTGAGACTTCGAATTTCTGGATTCAGCGTTCTCTCTCTTGCGATCAGAGTGAAGTACCCGGAACTGGTGAGTCTTCACAACATGACGATTTTCGCTCTTGATGACGAAGCGATCTTCAACGGCGGACACACTTACGTCAGCAACGTGCGTTATCACATAGTGCCGAATCGGATGCTGACGAGCGTTGAACTGGATGCGTTGCCGGTGAGGACGCTCTTGCCGACTTTGGATGGGGGAGAGAATCTGGTGGTGACGACCTCAGGTGAAGGAGCATTCGGTGAACCAATGAGGATCAATTACGTGTGGATCAAGAGACCTGAGGTGATGCGCAATATCAAGGTTGTGGTTCACGGCTTGTCCTTGCCGTTCCCTCACATTCATCCGACAGCCATGAACTTTGGAGTTGGAATGGGAGTCAATGGTATGAATGGACGGTCAGAATTGGATGCATCGAGCAGTTTCATTGACGGCGGGAATGGAATGAGTGCGGCTCCTTCCCCGTTGATTGAATCCACGGTGGATATGGAAGATCGTCTTGGTCTCTGATTTGTAAATGTATTAGTAATCATGATGTAACTGAGATGTAGCTAATAAAACCCTCAGCCTAACATGGCAATTTGGCCTTTCTGTCAAATATTTGGACTGGACGTTGGGAACTGCTGTGTTCCGTTGTATACAACTTGAAAAAGAAAATGGTGAGCATAATGGTCTTTTTCTTTTTTAAGCCAGCATGTTTTTCTTATTTGTACTTGTAGTATTGAATTTGAAGGTATGGTTAGCTCCCCACGTAATGCGATTACTCTCTGATCTATCTCAATTCTGATTATTTTTTGAGAGCAAATAGTGTATCCGTGACATTGTTTGTGTGGCAAAATAAACCCCAAATTTGAACATTTTGATACGTTTTTAGGCATAGAAAAAAATCCCCGAAGTTAAAAAAGCACATTATCTACGGATGCACCTAAAATATAATTGTTGTGTGATTTTATATATTTGAATTATATTATTTTAATCCTTATTGATGAATTTTAAGACTACTCTAAATCTTATTTTGTAATATTTTACTAATTAAATTCGTGAATTTTGTTTTAGAAAATTTTTGTCTTATTTAAAGGAATTCGGATCGGACAAATAATAGTTAGTATTTTGGGTTTATCTTTGATATCTAATTGATCTGATTCTTATTACATTAGAAAAAAAGTTTTAAGGCCTACAAATTTTGTAAAGAGTCAAGAAGTTAATTTAGACTAGAAGATATCTAGAAATCGGAAAGAAATTGCTACAATGCAGAAAGTTAAGTTCTTGTTAAAGAGAGAAACAAATTGATTTTATCTAATGGGTGATTTTTGGGATAAAATTATTTAAAACTCCAGAACTTTTCAAAATTAATGATAAAGGTGAAGTTTTCAAATTTTAATAAAAAAAGAAGAAAATGTCTATCATTATATAACAAGTTTGCAAATCAAAGAGAAAAATCAAGTTTTCAAGAACTCATGACTTTTGGACTTAGGGTTTTTGTTTAATAAATAAGAGGCATCTTCAAGGCAGAATACACAATTTTCTCCACACATAATTCTTTTATCTTTTTCTTGGTTTTCTTTAACATGTTTAGCTAATTTTTTTTTTCCTAAAACTAGATGAATTCTATTCATTCATTAATTACATAGACTGAATTTATTTCTTTTACTTAAGTTTTATTGACATGATTATTGTATGATAAGATTTTATTGTTAATCTTAATATTTCGAACGTATAGATATCTATGTTTTGTATGATTTAAGATTAAATACATATATGTCCAATATAATTGTAGGAGATTAGTTCAATACAACAAAATCCATATGATATTATGAGATTGATTGAAGATTAATTTCGTGTATGGAGATAAAGGGGAATCCTAAATTATAGTTTTTCAATAGAACTTAATCCAATCCGATTTAATCAAAATTGCATGACTATTAACTTTTGTTTAGTCAAATTAGGTATTCTATTGCATGACCATTAGGTGAAATCTAGTCTTGAAAAATCTACCATCATAAAAAATAATTCATTGGTTAGTAAATTTAAGGAGTTTGAAAAGATCCAATTATGTAAAAGATTGAAAATAGATGAAATTGATATTTTAGGGTTTTTATCAATTAAGGTTTTT
The DNA here is from genome assembly GCA_037126225.1 of Dillenia turbinata. NCBI lineage: Eukaryota > Viridiplantae > Streptophyta > Magnoliopsida > Dilleniales > Dilleniaceae > Dillenia > Dillenia turbinata. The sequence continues at coordinate 14,104,512 of JBAMMX010000011.1, forward strand.
ATCAATTAGGGTTTTTATCAATTAGGGTTTTTTATCGATTAGGATTTTATCCATTAATTTTAGTTTTTTCTAATACCTTCATAATCTTGATTTGATTGTTCTAATTTAGATAGGTTAATTTATACTTGTAAATATAAAATATTCTCATGAGAATGACACTTGCTCGTATTATACGCAACATTCGATTAGGGTATAATAGTCCGAAATCATGATATCAAATTCATGTATTACATATCTTTACTTTTTTTTTTAATTTTCAATTTTCAATTGAATCTCTTATCTTATTGTTTGTAGGGGTAAAAACCAAATTTACACATGAAAAATTTATTAATGGAGGGAGTCATGATGAGAGCCAGAGTTAAAAAGTATTTTTAGATGGTGAATTATAGTAAAAGAGTATGAAAAATATTTTTAATCGAGAAATATATACATAACTTAAAATTAAAAATTTTATCTAAAATAAGTAAACCATTAATAATAATATACAAATAAGGCAAAAAATTGATAAATCATTTTTAATAATGCACATAGAAATTAGTTAATGTGCATATCAGGCTACCACTATTTATAGAATTTCTTAAAACAAAATTAGAAAGATGCTTGATTGAGGATCAGTTGCAAGAATACAACCTACATGATATGTTTATTTAACATTATGACAGGATCATTCTTTAAACTGAAAACTGCATAGTAGTTGTGCTCTTGGGGTTTGAGACTGTTGGAAAATGGGCACGGCTCACCCATGTAGATAGACCTGACCCAAAACCTAATTGATATAAATTTGAATTGGAATAGGGAGAGAAATGAGGTGGGAGTAGTAACTCCCTCCATATCTCAACTTCCTCTCTCTCTCTCTCTCAGGTCCCACAACTTCCCATTTGTTTTTTGGGGTGTTTACAATATCTGCGAATAAAATGAAGAGAAAAAGAGGGAGGCACTTTTAAGTAAGTGTCAAAGAGAAGGCATGTTGAGTGAGAGAAAGAAAGGAGAGATCTCTTTTCAAGAGAGATAGGGTTTGAAGAAGGATTGATCAATTCTTCACCAAAGGCATTTGGATTATGAATAAAAAAAAGTGATCCTGACTCTCGGATCGATGATAACCGCCGTGTTATCTCGGAATGTAGATGTGCCTAACCCGCACACGAAAAGACAACAAGACATTTATTGATATTTATCCATTTTCCAAAATAATCTAACAAATCTAAATAAATCAACATGCACTTATTGCACAACCAAAACACCAACTTGGTCTGTCCTTGTGGGTAACATGCATGCTTACGACCAAATCGGCCATCTAATTCAAATCCATAAAATGCAAAATAAGTCCCTACTTAAGGGATTCATACCAAATTCCACAAAAAACAATACCCAAGTAAACTTCAAGAAAGAAAAGTAGAGATCTTTAATATAAGTAACAATACAAAAAAATAGCATTTTTGTCACGGATATTTAAGAAAAGTTCATCACTAAAAGCTTTTGTGACAAATTTAGCGACGAACAGTTTTTTGTCGCTAATAACTTGTTGCAAATGATAGCGACAAAATATATTAAATTCGACGCAAATTTAGCAACAAACAATTTTTTGTCACAAAAATTCATCGCAAATATTAGTGACGAATTTCATTTTGTCGCAATTAGAGACGACTTTTGCGACGGAAAGATATCCATCGCAAATTTATGACAAAAACAATTTCGTCACCAATCTGCGATGAACAAGTGTTCGTCACAGATTAGTGACGAAAAACGGTTTCGTCGCTGCGACGAAATTGTTTTTCGTCGCAGATTTTGCAACGAACTGCTGTTCGTCACAAAATTTGTTACTAATATATTTAACAACAAATATAGCAACGAATCTGGGTATTTGAGGTCGAAAATTTAGCAACAAAATTAGCGAAAACATCAAAATCAGCAACAAATTTTGTGACAAATTTGAAAATTTTACAACAAAAATCAAATTAAATTTTATAATTTTACCATTTTTCCTATATACCTTGTTCCTATCTCTTATTTAACAATATTATTAACTAACAATCAATCAACCAATCATTTAACAACATCATCAACCAACCATCAAGTAACATCATAATCAATAAACCATCAAACAACATCATCATCAGCAAACCATCCAACAAAATCATTATCAACATTATCAACATCATCACATACTAATCATGAAATAACAATAAATAATCTCAACAAAAACATATCAAGTCACAATATTCAAATATAAAAATTTCAAAAAACTATAGTCAAATGTAACCATTAAATAACAATTAAAAGTGTCAAGAACACTGCCACCACCATCATCATCCAATAAATCATCACCATCATCATCATCACCATCACCATCAACACCATCACCATGATCAGGAGGAACCAGAAAAGGGGTAATCTGACTTGAACTGGGAGCTAACTAAAGATACTGTATTATGAAACTCTATTGTATGCGTAGCTCGTTAATTACTTTATCTCTTTGCCTTTGTTGTGCACGTAACTCATTAATTTTGTCATCCCTTTGACTTTGTTGTTCGCGGACCGTTTGAAATTCATTGTCTTTTTCTGCTAATAGGTCATTCAACTGGCTCAACTCTTGGTTCATTTGCATTATTTTTGTCCTTATTACTGGTGAAGTGGAAGAAGATAGACCAGTAATTCTACAAATCCTGTTCAAAGAACCAATCCCAAATACTCTTTCCTTTTGCTCCACCACTTGTCTCGAACCATAAAGCCATACTATCAACAGATGGCTTAGATGAGCCAGCATCATTACTATTACTCGAATTCCACAGTACAAGCTCATCATATTTCTCTTGCATTATCATGAGATAAATTAGAATAAAATTATAATAACAATATATTTAATATTGAAAAAAATCGAAGTGTTCATTGATAATTAACAATGTAATAGAATATCCAACAAAGAAAATCAAAATACAATAAGACATTACAAATTTAATGAGGTATCCTCTCATTGGAATTAAAAGTTAATAGCTATTAGGAGTTTAAAGTTATGATAGATTCAATAATGAAGGAAATAGCATTGATATGTAAAAAAATTGACCTACCATAAGGAGAGGCGAGGTTATGAGTTTTGTGTTCAGAATGTAAAGACATTATGCATCCCCTAAATTTAATTAATAATGATCAAATAGAAGAGTATTATTTATCCCCTAAATTAATCATGAAAAGAAACTTGAAAGAGACTAATCTAATAAATTTATCATCAAATGTTATTATGATAGGTTCAACAAAATATGTTCAAATCAATATTGAAAGGGTCTATAAAGTAAATGAAAGTTTTTAAATTAGATACCTTAGCAACACTAGCTCTCTCTCTCCACTCCGACTCTTGTCTTTTTTTGGAATGTTCGCATGAAAGTTTCTATAAATGATGACTGGGATCCTATTCCCTTGGCCTAAAAAAAATATTGTTAAATATAATGAAATACTTATAAAATAAATGAATTAAATTTAAAAAATTAGTGTTTTAGTAAAATTACCAATCTATTTCTATATTCATCAATATTGATTGAGTCTCCTGCATAAGTAGCAGACAATTTCCTAGAATTATAAGATCGATTCTTCTTAGTTTGCTCACTCCTCCGTCGGCTCTCATCGAATTTCCAGAAATTCAAAATCATGCACCAATTCTCTTCGATAATGCAGTTTGGCTTCCTTCTATTAGTCTTTGCATGATTTAATATGCCTCGAATGTGACGACCACATTTTTTGTTTAAAATTCTTCTTATTTCTATCTCATTTATCTCATCCCAAGTGAAATTTTGCCACAATAAATAAAAAAATAATTAGTTATATTAAAATTATAAACTTAGTTTTATATTTAAATCGAAAGACATAATTTACTTTGAACTCTCTCTACCATAATGCTTTCGTAGCATCTGGAGTGCTTGTGAAAGACAGTCAAGTCCCTTCTCAATGGTTGTTCACTATTTTATTAAGTTCGTGAACAACATATACAGAATTTGTGAATTTGTTATAAAATTATGAACAAAGATTGGTAAGTAAATAAAATAGTTAAAAAAAATCATATACTACAAAAATAAAAGAAAAATATTGATGAAAGTTTAAAATTTAGTACTTTTGAATTTCCACAAGGGGATATCACCTCTTGCATGTTTTCCCCCTTAACATGCGAATGTTACATCAAAGGTGCAACTGAAGGGGACGGTGAAGGTACATCAATAGTAAGTAAAGGGGAATGGGAAAGTCTCGCTGAAGCAAACTGCGACCTTGAAGAGTCTGGTCTTCCATTAGTACTTCGTCTATGCCCCCACGTCGAAATTGTCAATTATAAATGTTAAAATAATAAAAAAATAAAAATTGTATATTTATAAAAAATATAATGGAGTACATGAAAAAACTTTTCATATTTAAATTAACGTAATAATAACTTATCGCAAGCTACTAATACTTAAAATAATCATTTCAAATGATTTATAAAAACGAAGGTACATCAGTAGTAAGTAAAGGGGAATGGGAAAGTCTCGTTGAAGCGAACTACGACCTTGAAGAGTCTGATCTTCCATCAGTACTTCATCTATGCCCTCACGTCGATATTGTCAATTATAAATGTTAAGATAATAAAAAAATAAAAATTGCATATTCATAAAAAATATAATGGAGTACATGAAAAAACTTTCCATATTTAAATTAACGTAATAATAACTTATTACAAGCCACCAATACTTAAAATAATCGTTTTAAATGATTTATAAAAAAGAAAACAGTGTATTACCAAACGAAATACAAAAAAGAGACATGAGACACTAAATAGGAAATAAATTGAGTAATGAAATTCAACAATCAACAAAAACCAGACGATATTAGAGTTTCATTTGAACTAAGTACAATAAATAATAAATCGAGGAAAAAATTCAAAGAAAACGAAATTAAGATCTTTACCAGGAAATGTCAAAGAAGGCCTAAAAGAGTGAGGAATCGGTCGAAAACTACGAGCACATCCACTTCTGTTAGCTTGTACTCTACCACTATGAATCCGCCGGCCACCGCCCCGGTCCCTTGCTGCTTGCCCACCCATGCCCACACCCCGCCAGCCCTTGCCCGCCCGTGCATAACCACGGCTCTTAACCACTATGCCACATTAACTTATCTGATATACCTTTTTTTTTTTTTTTTTTTTTTTTACTTCTATACATTTTTTTTTTCTCTCTCACCATTAAAAATATAATTCCCTAATCTAACAAAAATACAAAATACAAAATTATATTTAATAAAAATACAAAATTATATTTAATATAATTACAAAATTATCTTTAAAAAAATTATAAAATTATATTTAAAAATTATAAAATTATATTTAATAAAAATATAAATTATATTTAGCGATGAAAACTTAATCCGTTGCTAAATTAGCGATGGAAATGGTTTTCGTCGCTAAATTTCGCATTTAATTTTTTTATTTATAAAATCCGTTCGCCCACCCGCCGGCCACCGCCCTAGCCCCCTACTGCTTGCCCACCCATGCCCACACTCTGTCAGCCCTTGCCCGCCCTCGCATGACCACCTTTTGCTACTTTATTTTTTTTTGCAAAAAATGTGCTTTTTACCAAAATTCGAATTTGGATTTAAAGAGTTATGTGAAACGCTCTTAACCAATATATTTTTTTTTTTACTTCTATACTTTTATTCTAACTCTTACCATTAAAAATATAATTTCCGAATCTAAAAAAAATACAAAATACAAAATTATATTTAATAAAAATAAAAAATTATATTTAATATAATTAGAAAATTGTCTTTAAAAAAATCATAAAATTATATTTAATAAAAATCAATACTCTAATTTAATAAAAATATAAATTACAAATATATATTTAATAAAAATATAAAATTATATTTAATAAAAATTTAAAATTATATTTAGCGACGAATTTAACGATGAAAAATAAAATCCGTGACAAAATTTAGCAACAAATTTTTTTTTCATCGCTAAATTTAGCGACAAATTTTATTTTTGTTGCTAATTAGCGACGGATTTTTTTTCCGTCGCTAAATTTAGCAACAATTTTTTTTTCGTCGCTAAATTTAGCGACGAATTTTTTTTTTCGTCGCTAAATTTAGCAAGGAAAATTTTTTCATTGTTAAATTTAGCGACGGATTATATTTTCGTCACTAATTTGCGACAGATTTCAATTTCCGTCGCGAAATTTAGCGACGAATTTGTTTTTTGTCACTAAATTTAGCGACGGATAATATTTCCGTCGCTAATTAGTAACGAAAATTGAAATCCGTCGCTAATTAGTGACAGAAATATAATCCGTCGCTAAATTTAGCAACAAAAAAATTTTCATTGCTAAATTTAGCGACGAAAAATAAATCTGTCACTAATTAGCGACAGGATTTGGTTTTTATCGCTAAATGAGTTGCTAAATAGCGACAAATTTTTTTCGTCGCTAAATTCTGTTGCTAAAAACGTGTTTTTTTGTAGTATCAATTGATCATAATAACTCTGATTCCCTCTAACTGAAAATTACATGTTCCATTGATATTTTTCATCAGATATAAACGGTTCACCATGACAAGTCTAATTATAATAATTCGGGATAAAACCAATTCTACAAAGATATTCCCTCACGCTATTACACTCAAAAAATTTACCATTATCACACTTTCTACATGGGCACCTTAACTTCTTTCCATCCATAAACTCAATTTTACTACAAGCAAAATTTAAAAATTGTTCCAACCCAAAAATAAACTCATCTGTTAAATCTCGACGTTCCGGTAAGTTTTTTTTATACATCCAATCTCTTTCGTTCTGTATTTTCTCTGTTTACAATTTCAAGATTCATAAAATATTAATAAAATGCATTACTAACAAAAGGTATTTGATTAGAAAAAAATAATAATGTGATTAAGATTCTTTAATAAAATTTAAAAAGAGTTACATTGATAAAATATGTGATTATGCGAAAAGAGTCAATTGTCACATATGAACTTATAAGTGCATACATACATATGAAATTACAATTAATTTTATTTTTCTCTTCACATGCCATATATACATATTAATTAACTAAATACAATTACCATAAAAGAAAAAAATAAACACCTCTACAACACAAAATATTTAATGTTTTTTTATAAACATTTAATGTTATTTACTCTTTATTTCTAACGATATATTCAAAAATTCATATATGTTTTTTAATAAAATATATTAATTTGAATTCACGATTTATAATATTTTATAATGTATTATCCAAGATATATAAAAAATTAATATAAAAAACATTAACATATATAAAATTAGTTTAAAAAATGATATATATATAATTTTTATATATAGTATTAACGTATAATAAAAAATCAATTTTAAAATTTGAAACTATAAAATTATAAATTTGAAAAATTACGAAATGATAAAACATAAAGAACAAGGAAATGAAAATCAACTCATATATTCAATATGTAATTAAATGATGAGATACATTTGACTGGCTATTGATATGAGCATTTAACTGGCGAGTGATATACTCCATAAAAATAATATCAATTTTTTTATGTATATTTATTATTAGTTGTTGCTATTGTAATTGCCTGACAATTGACATGAGCATTCAATTTCCCTCACTAATATAAGATCTGATCCTTAAACTAATATTGCAATCAAAATAATACTAAAAATATATAATAACATAAATGCATTCATTAACACCAAAAAAATAAAAAATTCATATAAAAAAAATAAACATTAACATAACCTTCCATCAATAGCCTTACATAAACTAGAGGAGCATAAACTAGATCTTCAAAACTTCACCAATGCCAAACCTAATAGGAATCAGGGCATGGCAATTGAGGCATTACTATTCCTTCTTCTTGGTGGCATGGCAATTGCAAAGGTAGTGAAACAGGGCGTGAAATGCGCTGGATAAAAAATCAGTTTGTTTCTTATAGATAGCACCGATCTGATGGAGATGAGTTTGGTTTCATAAATACCTACTCTGCTGAATCGAGCATGAGACGAGTGCTGAGGAGTCTTTTGATCCTTCATAAGTGACAAAACCTACAAGCACTGCCGGAGAATGCTCTGGTGAGAAAGATTTCGACGTTTAAGTCAGAAAAAACGGTTTTTAGAGAATAAGAAACAAACTCAAGAGAGCTACCAGAAAGCCCTGTGTTGCCTTTGCATGAGAAGTGTAGAGTTCCTGAGAGCATACCTAGCTAGTTACCGATGTTGGATATATATAGCATGTGTGTATGGTAGATCTTGTGTGAGATTAGGGGTGCAGAAACTCTAATTTTCTTGTGGAAAGATTACTGAGAATCTCCAAGTTCATAAGGAATGTAGTCAAAGATCTCTAGGAGATTCAATATCCTATTGATTAAGGAAAACTCAAGTTGTCATAAAAGTTTCCTATCTTATTGAGAGTTACTACTAAGATATGTTTCCTTATTGAGGGAGATTTTCTCGGGAATAGGAAAGATTCATATCCGATTAAGGAAAATTTATATTTGTTAGAGATTTACTTCCTTAATGGATGGTCTCGAGTTGCGCTTATTGCGTAATGAATGGAATCACACTTGTTTTAATGGAATAAGTCCGCCGAGGAGCAAGGTAACCGAGAAGGCTGGGGGTCAAGAGTTAGGATAACCGAAGGGTTAGGAGTTGCTGGTTTCTCAGGCGGATAGGACCCAAAAAGGAGTGCTCCACGGGGAGAGTACTCAGCCGAGAAACTGCAAGGACGTTCGGTTGCTTAAATACGGTATGGTCCAATGGGTTCGAGTAGTTTCGATCTTATTATGGATTGTTGAACCATATACCATCAATTGCTATCAAATTCAAATTTATCTTATATATGTTTGCACTCTAGTGTTTTATTTCGTTTTTCACTTTAAAATGATTAATCAATTACTAGAAATATCTCCGCTCAAGTAGAGTGAAAGATGCAAACGTTTGTGGGCTCTAAAGGAAGGGTGAGGAAAGATATGAATACATGAAAAAATCTTTATGCAGAGTGTCCACTGGGGCGAGGTTTCGCTTTCCCAAGCAATCTAAAGGTCCAATTGTGCAAAACGTCATTTGATAGTTATTGATGAGCTTTCTGGAAGAGTATAAAATAAATTCGAACACCTGAACTGGCAAGGAAACAAAATTAAATGCACCAAAGTTTTATGAAATTTTTGTTTTCATTTTTTGGATTGGTGTGGGGAAACAAGAACAGTCGAAGAAAAGCTATGGCCTTATATGTAAACCGTCGTATTCCTTATCCCATTAAGACTTTTTTTTCTTTGAAATTTCTTTACCAAAAGGTAATTCATGCTAAGGATGAAAGAAAAAGAATTTTTTTTTTCTTTTTTTTTTCCCTGCGATTGATGCCATTTGAATTTTGATTTTAGTTTGTAATTTTTCACTAGTCTTCGTTTTAATTCTATTGCCTTGTTTTTCTCTTTCATCTTCTCCTACTCTTCTCTAGATTTTTTTTTTTTATTTTTTTAACCAGTTTTTCTTTGTTCTTGATACTCATCTATATATAAGTTGTTCTCATTGTTTTTCCCTGTTTCTCTCTCGTTTGATTTTTTTTTCTTTGGTCTTCAATTGTTTTCTGGCGATTTCTCTATTTATGAAGGTAAAGATAAAAGAATTTTTTAGTAAAAGCTGAAATAATATTTTGCTCTGTACTCATCACCCAGCTGCGTAAGATAAAAGAATTGATCAATCTCTATAATCTCTTAATTACTTGAGATAAGAAAAATAGAAAATATCAAGAATGAGAGAGTGAAAAAGAAGAGATAAAGAAAGAAGAGAAAGTGGTTACTATCAAGGAATGATACAGAAAATATCCAATATTGATTGATATGGAGAGAGAGAAGTCGAGGTAGTGTTTTTTTTCTTCCTATCTTCTCTCTTTGTGTTTGGGATTCTTCCTTTTTTTTTTTTCCTTTTTCTTTCCTCTCTCTTCAAAAATAAAAGAGAGAAAAGATAGACAAAGAGTACAACAGTCATTCTATGTTGATAAATGATGAAAAATCCCTAATGGAAATAAATAATCAAAATGAGGAAAATTTTGTCAATCACTGGTAGGAATTAGAGAACGAAATTTTGTCTTTTCTTTTTGTCATAAAGATGGAAGAAGGTTACAATTATTTTAGATATGTTTATTTTATTTTTTTTAACCCAACCACGTTTCTTGGAATACAGTACAATTTATGGTTTAACCTATATTTTACAAAGAGGCATCAAAATATCGGCGACGAATGATTTGAAGTATAGATTAGTTTTGTTTTTCATGTAACATTTTGGTGTTTTTATTTACTATTTCAATGTTCATTGTCATCATGCATTGGTAACTTCTTGGAGGGCCTTGACCCCAACCTTTCCTTTTTTTTTTTTTTGTTATACAAAGATTTGAATCTGAAATTATCCCTTGAGAACGAGCCCAAACCTTTCAAAAGTTTTACCAACCCTCCTTTGTATATTATGTATTATAAATGAGTTACTCTTCAAAAATATACGGTGGTTTCTAAAAATTTGACAATTTCTTTTTATAATCTCAACATAAGAATTTTTTTTTTACTATTTAATATTAATTGGATTTATAATCGTTGGATGGCCATTCAATGACTATCGATGGTTCTATTATACGATTCCACAAAAAAAAATGACAATTTATCCTTGCTGTCAATGCATGTGAATAATTTCTCATGATTGCAACATTTTATTTTGGTATTGAGTTCTCTCTTTGTTTATATATGTATTGATGCCATCAAATGGCCATTGTGTGGCCAAGGGAGTGGAAATGGAGGGACACATTCCGAGGTGCCACTTAAAAATTGACTAGGATTTGGAGCAGCTTCATTTCCCTCTGGAGAGGGCAATTCATTAGTGAAGGAACCAGTACTAAACTTGGGTATAGAGACTTTTATTCGACTGGAGTTTATCAATAGGAACAACCTCGTAGGGAAGCTATAGCTGAAGCTTGACATCTTGGACTCATCAAATCCTGGGATGATCACTTTATCACTTCTAAGCTTTGGTGTAGTGATGCACACAGTTACCATGCTTTTCGCCGAATTTTGCTGTCCCATTCAAATCTCCACATAATTAATTTTATTTTTTCTATAGAATATTTAATTCAATTCTCATAACATTCAACAATAATTTAAAGTGATAATTATAAGATTTTAATAGCTCATTAATGGTTGAGAGCCTATATAAACTCTATCCTAATGCATTGGGTCTTAAAATTCAAATTTCTCAACTCCACACCATCTATTGAGTGAAATTGAAGGTTTAAAAGATTTGTGTACGTCTCAAGGATTATTTTAGCGGTGTTGCAGTCGCCAGAAGTGAAGAAAAAAAGGCATGACCGGAGATAATCCTAAAACTCCAATTTTTCTTCCACTTTAATTTTGGCTTGGCTCAATTTTTTCATTACAAACATGCATTAAGTTTATCATACACTCTAACATTTGGTATCAAAGTCCATTTTGTCTTTGTCCACATTTTTAGGCGAATTTAAAAAATTTTTCTTTCAGATTTTTTTTTTCAAATTAGCCCAAAACAAATATTTTTTTTTTTGAAATATGGAGACCAAAAATGGGTTGCGCATGAGGTTTTGCACAGCCCATTGTTTTCAGAATTCAAAATGGAGATATATATATATATATATATATATATATATTTAACATTCTGGTGATTTTTTGATAGCAAGATCTACCGGATTCACACTACAAGAAAATAGGGTATCAGCGACAACAATTAACGACAGATAATTAATCATCATTAATTGGTAATAGAATTGCAACGGGATAGCGACGGAACGATTAGCGACGGAAAAATCCGTTGCTAAAAATTCCGTCGCTAAAATTAGCAACGGAATTATTTTCGTTGGTAATTCGTCGCTAAAACTTGAAAAAAATTAACGACAAAATTAGCGATAAAAAAATCCATCGCTAAAAATTCTATCGCTAAAATTAATGATGGAATTATTTCCGTTGCTAAAATTAGCGATGAAATTATTTCCATTGACAATCCATCGCATAAACTTGAAAAAAAATTTTCGGACAAATTAGCAACGGAATTAGTGATGGAAAAATCCTTCGAAAAAAATTCCGTCACTAATTCGTCGCTAAAATTTGAATTTTTTTTTTGTATTTTTATTAAATATAATTTTTTTTTATTAAATGTAATTTTGTATTTTGTATTTTTATTAAATTATGGTATTGTTTTTTTATTAAATATAATTTTATATTTTTATTAAAAAAAATTTTGTATTTTTATTAAATATAATTTTATGTTTTTATTAAATATAATTTTGTGTTTTTTTAAATATAATTTTGTATTTTGTATTTTTATTAAATTAAGGTATTGTTTTTTTATTAAATATAATTTTGTGTTTTTATTAAATATAATTTTGTTTTTTTATTAAATATAATTTTGTGTTTTTATTAAATATAATTTTATATTTTTATTAAATAAGATTTTGTTTTTTTTATTAAATTAGGGTATCGTATTTTTATTAAATATAATTTTGTATTTTTATTAAATATAAATATAAATTTGTATTTTCTATTTTTATTAAATTAGGGTAATTTTTTTTATTAAATATAATTTTGTTTTTTATTAAATATAATTTTGTATTTTTATTAAATTAAGCTATTTTGTTTTAAATATGTTTAGTAGTTAATTCGTCGCTGATGCATTTTTGCGCTTTTCAAATTACCGACGGAATATTTTCGTCACTAATCCGTTGTTAAACGTTCCGATGGAAAAATTTCTGTCATTAAATTTTGTGAGGTGACTTTCAGTGACGAAATTTTCGTCGCTAAATATTTATTATCAGCGACAGATACTTCCATCATTGATACCTATTTTTTTAGTAGTGTCAAGAGCACCAAGTCAGGACACTCATGTAGATTGGCGGGTGAAGAAGACCCGAATGAACAGTGACCTTTATTCTTTCAAAAGTCAATGAAGGTTTTGAAACTCAAAATGCCCACCACTTACAACATTAATGGGTCTGGTCTAGGGGTGTATTAGAGCGGAGTTGATTTCAAGTATCTTTGTACTCGAACTTGAACTCGATTTTTTTTACCCGTTTCGAACTCGACTCAATCTCGAGGAATAGTAAATAATAGGGGTTCGAATTTGACTCGAATATTCAAGAATCTGTTCAAATTTGATTATTATATAATATATTAATATATTTTAATTTATTTTATTTTTATATTATAATCATATATAAATATATATAATATATATTAATATATGAAATCGACTTAGTCGTCGAGTTTTCAAATTTAAAATTCTACTATTCGAACTCGATTCGATACATGACGAACTCGACTCTAATTTGATTAAATTAGAGTCAAGTCGAGTCGTTGACCTAGCGGGAGTACCTCGAACTGGACATGGTCCGTGTAACAGCCTTAGTCTGGTCATTTTATTTATTAACGGGCTTCATGGACTTTGGTGTTTCAAAGTTGTGGATGGGCCTGGTCATTTTATTTATTAGTGGGCTATGGTGTTTAAAAATTGTGCTCATGTCCACACCTTTTCACTCATTTCACAATATCCTGAAAATTTTAATAGTTACAATCCGGTCCTTATAGCTTTTTAAAAGGACTCAACAAACTTTAAGTTGTATCATTTTGGTCCTTTTTTGAAAAAAATATTTATTAAATATTGTACATAAAGGCAAGTACAAATTTGATAAAATATTTTTTTAAAGCATGAATTTGTTCTTTTTTGAAATAAATCTTGTACATAAAGACAAGTACAAAATTGATAAAATATTTTTAATGTATGATTTTTTTTTTTGAAATAAATTTTGTTCATGAGGGTAAGTACAAAATTGGTAAAAATGCATAAAGAATAATTATTGCATTTTTCATGCATTTTATATGGTACAAGCATATAGTAAATTATTCTGGTGATCAATATAATTTCTAAAATTAATTAGGATTTAGACATAATAGCCATAATTAAATAAAAAATTATATATAAAGATATGATCACATTAGGAAAAAGATAAATTTGTCATGAAAATTATTTTTATATAATGAATTTTATCCCACCGAAATTTTTCATGAATGAAAATAATAAAATTTTAGAGATAAGATATCAAAATAGATATTTTTAATAGTAGTCTATTTGGTTGAAATCTCTTTTTTATGTAATACTATAAATGTGATTGATTTGGTGCATGTCTAAGCTGGTTTTGTTAAAAAGATGGAGATAAATCTAAGGCTGGCTGATTCTTAAGGGGTCCCATGTGACGCATCACTTATCTGAAAACCTACCTGGTGCACTAGAGAGGTCGTCTTAAAGGGTTAAGTAGAAAATGATAAAGTAATCAAGAAAAGACTAACTATTGGTAATTTTCTAATTAGTCCACAGGTATTAGGAATAAACTATTTTTGGTAAATTTTATCATAAGGTCAAATCAATTTAATAAAATTAAAAATTTAGCCCACAGATAATTTCTATGTTATAAATTTATTTTTATATGTTTGTATTTGTAGACATATATTAAATGCCTTACCTATAATTAGTAAACATATTTATTTATTTTGTAGTATTCTAAACTATAAATTTGAAATCTGATTTTCTCAATTTAAATAGAGAGAATTAAAGGAATAAAGGGAAATTGTGCTTCTCCATTTGGGTTGGTTAGACATTTACTATGTTATCCAAAAAGACAAGTCACATCCGGTGACCAATACCAATTCCAAGATTGATAAGGCTCTTAATGAACGTTGGGCGTGATCTGATTGTCTAAATACTATATTTATAAAAAGTAAGATTTCGGTTGGTTTTTGCGACTCAGTCAACCAACATATCAATGTCCATACTCTTCTTAAGGCTATAAACGAGCAATTTGCAGTATTAGAAAAATCTTTGGCCAATATCCTCATTATGCAATTCTCTTCCATGAGGTTCATTACTATCCATGGCATGAGCGAGCACATCATGCGGATATGGGACATTGCGACTCAACTAAAGAACCTAGAGGTTAAGATGTCTGAGTCCTTCCTTGTGCATTTTATTATGAACTCTCTCCCTCAACCCTAAGGTCCTTTTAAGATCTCCTATAACACATATAAAGAAAAAATGGTCTATCAATGAATTGATGACAATGTGTGTTTAGGTGGAAGGAAGGCTATTTATGGAAATGAAATAGGGTTCTACAGGTGCACACGTAGCTATGTAAGGAAAGAAGAAGAGCAAGTTCAAGCCAAATCAAAAGGGTACAAAACCGAAAATGAACATAAAGGAGTCCAATTGTTTCTTTTGTAAAAAGAAGGGACACATGAAATAGGATTGTGCAAAGTACAGGTGTTGGATTGAGAGTAAAGATACGGAAATCTCATTAGTTTCTTGTATGACCTAGACTTCTCATGACACATGGTGGATTGATTCTGGTTGTACTATCCACATTACCAATGTGTTGCAGAGTTTGCAAAACTTAAAGAAGTCAGTGGATCGTGAACAACTCATCTATTTATACAACAAGATGAGCTTACAGGTAAAAGGCATGGGCGACTGCGAGCTTATTCTGGCAAACAGGCATGCCTTGAAATTGGAGAGTATTCTATGTACCTAAGTTTTCTAGAAAGTTAATTTTCATTTTAAAATTTATACAATTTGGTTACTCTTTCCAATTTAGTAATAAAATGACATTATTTTATGATTTAAATATCGTTGGTTATGGTTTATTATTAGATGGATTGTATACTATTAGTTTATAAGACAATGTTTGTATAAATGCAACACATATAGGGATTAAAAAAAGTGTCATTGAGGAAAACTCTTCGATATTGTGACACTTGAGATTAGGGCACATCTCCATAAAGAGAATAGAAAAGTTGGTAAAGGATATGATAGTTGATGCCCTAAACTTTAGCAATTTTGAGACTTGTGTAAACTGTATTAAAAGAAAACAGACCAACAAGACTAAAAAAAGTTATCAGGAAGAGTTTAGAATTGTTTGAGATCATATATATGGATATTTGTACCGTATGGTTATAGTTATTTCATCTCCTTTATAGATGACTATTCATGATACATATATCTCTGTATCTTTTGCCATAAGGACGAGGCATTGGTTGGTTTTAAAATTTTCGAAACAGAAGTAGAGAAACAATGCGGTAAGTAAATAAAGATTATGTGGTCAGATAGAGGTGAAGAATGCTATAGAAAGTATATAGAGGATGGACGAGCACCAAATCTGTTTGTAAGGTTTTTTCAGGAAAATGAGATTGTTGCCCAACACACCATACCTGGTTCACCTAACCAGAAGAGGGTAGTCAAAAGAAGGAGCATAATTTTACTTGATATGGTTAGGAGCATGATAGTTAACTCTAACCTGCCTAAGTTCTTGTGTACTGAATCTCTCAAGACGTAGTGTATATCTTAAATAGGGTTCGATCCAAGGCAGTAGTCAAAACACCCTTTGAGTTATTTAAGAATTAGAAACTTAGTTTAAAACATATACGCATTTGAAGCTGTTCTATAGAGATAAGAGTTTATAATTCATAAGAAAAGAAACTAGATCCAAGGACCGTGAGTGGATACTTTGTCGATTATGCCGAAAAGTCTATGGATACCGGTTTTATTATCTATCCTACCACACTAGATTTGTGGAATCTAGAAATACTAGATTTCTAGAGAATGACCTATTCAGTGGGAGGGATTAACTTTGGGATCCAACTCCTGAAAGAAACCCATTAAGTATCCCATTAAGTTTAAGTACTAAGTTGGTTGTCGTCCAAAATGATCTTCAAGTGCCTATAGACACATATCAAGATACGGGTGATGATCAAGAATTTCTATAAATAGTTGACTAAGATCAAGTTGGTCAACCTTCTTTTATAAAAAATGTTGAACCAATATTAAGGAGATCTACTCGAGAAAGAAAGTCATCTATACCTGATAACTATATGGTATATCTTCAAGAGTCTGACTATAATATCGGAGTCATAAAGGACTCGAAAATGTTTTCATAAGCTATGAATTCTAATGACTCAAACTTGTGGTTGAATGCCATGAAGGATGAGATGAACTCCATGAGGAGCAACGACGTTGGGGATGTTATAGATTTACCAAATGGGGTAAAACCCATTAGATGTAAATGGGTCTCCATGACTAAAACTGATTTATTTGGTAACATCAAGAAATACAAGACTAGACTCATAGCTAAAGGGTTCACCCAAAGGGAACGAATTGACTACTCGGAAACATTTTTTCCAATATCTAAGAAAGATTCCCTCTACATCATTCTAACACTTATTGCACATTTCAACCAAGAGTTGCAACAAATAAATATGAAAATAGCATTTCTTAACGGGAAACTAGAGGAAGAGGTTTACATGTGTCAACCTGAAAATTCTTCTCTAGTGGTAGTGAGCACTTAGTGTGCAAACTCAAAAAATCTATATATGGGCTGAAACAAATTTTCCACCAATGGTATTTGAAATTTCATAATATAGTTATTGCATTCAGTTTTGAAGAGAACAATATGGATCAGTGCATATACCTCAAGGTTAGTGGAAGCAAGTTTTGTTTCCTTGTCTTATATGTGGATGACATATTATTTGTCATCAATGATAAGGGGATGCTGTATGAGGTTAAACAATTCCTATTAAAGAACTTTGAGATGAATGATTTCGATGATACATCTTATGTTATCGACATAAAGATATATGGCGATAGATTCCATTAGATTTTGAGACTATCTCAAGAGACCTACATCAATAAAATATTTAAGAGATACATGATGGAGAACTGTTCACCAAGTATAGTTTCAATTGTCAAAGGAGATAGGTTCAATTTGGACCAATGCCCTTAGACAAATTTGAAAATGGAACTAATATCCCATATGTTTCCATTGTTGGAACTCTCATATATATACAAATCTGTGCAAGGCCTGAGTTTAGAACATTGGAAGGGTGCAAAGAAGGTGTTGAGATATCTACAAGGCACCAAGAAGCATATGTTTACATACAGAAGAACCGACAGTTTGGAAATAGTTGGGTACTCGGATTCGGATTTTGTCAGCTGTATTGATTCTCAGAAATCAACCGTGTTACATCCTCAAAATGGCCGATGGAGCTGTATCATGGAGGAGTGCTAAGTAGACATTGACTGCAACCTCCACTATGGAAGCTGAGTTCGTGGTGTGTTTTGAGATTACATTACACGCGGTGTGGCTCAAAAGTTTCATATTTGGGTTTAGAGTTTTAGACACTATATCTATGTCATTATGTGCATTTTGTGACAATTCAATTGCTATATTTCTGACTAAGAATAAAAAGAGTGGTAGTTGAAATAAACATATCGACATAAAGTATTTAGCCATTAGAGAAAAAGTGTTAGAAAATAAAGTTATAATCCAACACATTAATACTAATTATATATTGCCTGATCTCTTAACCAAAGGCATACCACTAACTAGGTTTAGGGATTATGTTATAAATATGAGTTTATTACCTTATTTAAATGAAACTCAAAGTTGAATTTTCTCAATTAAATTATGTATATTTTTTCTATTTTGAGATAAATTTATCAAGTTTGGATCTGAATAAGTATAGGGTTTATTCGTAAAGTAAATGTCACCATACAGTTATAAAAAAGAATACATTATGGTACACAGAAGATAATACTCACCTTTAGATGACATATCGCCGTAACTCATGTATTTTATTTTCATATGGAATTGACTTGATTTTGACTTCAAATTGTTTGGTTGGGTCAAGTGGGAGAATGTTAGGAATTTTAATTCAAATTCCATGAAGATTAATGCATTCAAAATTGAATTAATAGAGGAAGAACATAACTAAGGAATAGAAGGAATTTGAATTGGGATACATTTGGCTGGATTTTGATATCTCATTCAAAACTCTACACAATTAATTTTGTTTTTTCTATATTGAATGTTTAATTCAATTTCCATAACGTCCAACAACAATTTAGGGTGACAATCATAGGGTTTTAATGGCTCTTTAATGGTTGAGAGCCTATATAAACCATCTCCTAGTGTATTGGGTCTCAAAGTCTAAATTTCTCAAGTCTACACCATCTATTGAGTGAAATTGAGGGTTTAGAAACTTGTGCACATTCTAAAGATTATTTTGGTGGTGTTGCAGTCACCAGAAGTGAAGAAAAAAAGACATGACTGGAGATAACCCTAAAATCCCAATTTTGCTTTCGTTTTAATTTTGGCTTAATTTTTACATTACGAATATGCATTAAGTTTGTCATGCACTCTAACACTCCCTACCTTACAAAACTCACTCAATTAATGAAAATTATACCGTGTTCTTGCTTTGGTGTAGAAATTGAGAAACAAAAAGTTCTCTGTATTTTATTATTTATATATTAAACAAAGGGGATATTTATACAAGTTGGAGTTACACATATGAGAAAAAATTCTAAAGTCAAGTAAATCAAATATTATCCCAAATATATAAGATATCAACATATTATGATAGAATTTTGACATGTTATGATATTTAGGATAACATAACTTGACTATGCTAATAATAATAATAAATGGTTGACATAATAGTGTCATGTGTGTTCTAATAAATTATTCACAACATATATCTTAACATATATAGGGTAACATATATGTTAACATCCCCCTCAAATTTAAGGTGGTTAGAAGTCTGCCATTTTGAGTTTGTAAATTGGATCCTAAAATTGTCGAGTTGAGTGAGATTTGGTAAAAATATCTATAATTTGAGATTGAGAGGAAATATTAATAAATTGAATAGCACCATGAATGACATCCCCCTCAAATTTAAGGTGGTTAGAAGTCTGCCATTTTGAGTTTGTAAATTGGATCCTAAAATTGTCGAGTTGAGTGAGATTTGGTAAAAATATCTATAATTTGAGATTGAGAGGAAATATTAATAAATTGAATAGCACCATGAATGACATGATGCCAGGTGATAGTAAATCTCAATATCTTTGGTGTAGTTATGGAAGATATCATTGTATGCAATTTGTATGGCACTGTGATTGTAACAATGAAGAGGAATGGCTGAAGAGGAGGTGACACCCATATTTTGGAAGAGCCATCGTAACCATAGGAGCTTAGAAGTGGCATTAGTAAGGGTTTGATATTCTGATTTCGTACTAGAGCAAGTTGCAATTGTTTGTTTCTTATTATGCTAAGAGGTAGGGGACGTACCAAGAAAAGAAACAATATCCAATAATGGAGTACTGATCAGTTGGGTCTCTACTCAACTGACATTAGAATTTGCTTATAGTTCAATTAAGTTGAGACAACCTAGAGAAAGGAAAACCATGAAATAGAGTATTTTTAATGTAGCAAAGGATACTAAAAATATCTGAAAAATGAGTGGTTCGTGGTACACTTATGAATTGATTGACAATATGAACAATGTGGACAATATTAGGACGTGAGATAGTGAGATAAATAAGACTGCTAACTAGTTGGCAATAGGGAGTACCAAGTGAAACCCTCAAAACTTTTTTATTTCAGTTCTCGAATCAACAAAAAATTTCAATAGAATGATTGAATTTTGGCTCGTGTCATAACATAAAAAACCTTAACGGGTGTTCATGCATCCACAGCCTTCTAATCAAGAAACGCCTTTCCAAATTGAAAGCTTTATATGCTCTGGAAACTTACCTAATCAATTTAGTCTTATCCCAAGCCTTATTGAAACCAATTTAAAGTTTTGGTTTCTTAATCCGATATTAAATTATGCTAAGAACTTTGAGATACAATTAATCTTAAATTAAGATTGAAATTTGTTCACTTTTTGTTAAGTGCTGTTTTACTGTGTGTGATTTTCTAGATTCACTAGTAAGATGGAAATGTGAAAAATATTCTCAAACTCTAGTAATATTCGAGGAACATGTTTCAAATCCCAGGACAATATTACTTGATTACCTTTAGACTTCCAGCAGTGTGACTGACATCTTACATCTTACATTGTATTTCATGCAATGCATTTTGTAATTAATGTTTCATAATGATATCAGAATATTGAAGTAAAGCCTTATCATGCACTTGAATCCCTTAATCTTAAGAAAGTTATGGATTTTAGTCAAGCCATTTATGCTTGAATCACATGTTCTTATCTAATTGACATGCTTGATTAAGTTAATGTAGAAACTCCTTTACAGTTAAGTTAGTTCAGCCTACTCCAAAAATTTCCACTAAGTGTCAACTTAGATAGTGATAGGAACTTGTCCTTGTACTACGTAGAGCAATGAATTCCTTTATCTGAGATCACTATTCTCCATACATAACCATGAGTTATGACCAGTTGAACATTCACACATAGACAGCACAAATGCATGGCATTAGCAAATCCTAATTATCGATACACAAGATAGCTGCACTATCTTATGCCAAAGGATTATATTATTACTGTGCATAGGATGATGACCATATATACAACTTTAGACAAATGACCATCTGTCGCTATTTATTGTCACGTTCAGCTTACTCGTCTAATGAGTACCCTCTTGCCTACAATATGAGTTTCACTACACCATCAGCATTAGTATCTTATAAATACTCATCATTATTAGTATCTTATAGCGACGGAAAAACTCCGTCGCTGATACCAAAATTTCCGTCGCTGAAAGTATCAGCGACGGATTTTTCCGTCGCTAAAAGTCACCTTGCTAATTTTAGCGAAAGATCGGCGACAAAGTTTTTAGCGATGGAAAATTTCTGTTGCTAATCCGCTGAAGTGAGTAAGAGTGAATCCAAATGCTCGAAGCCGCCCGCCCGCCCGACCTGCTTGCGCCCCGTCCGAACCCTGAACCGTCCGCCTGCCCGCCCAGGCGAAAATATGCTCCCACCCGGGTTTGAACCCGGGTGTGTGAGAGGGAACTTGAGAGCCTTAATCGCCATGCCGCCATTACATTTGTGTTATTAGTTTATTTTTTTTTACTTCTATACTTTATTTATAACTCTCAATATTAAAAATACATTACCTTTATTTAATAAAAATATAAAATTTTATTTAATAAAAATATAAAATTTTATTTAAAAAGCAAAAAATTAAATCTAATAAAAATACAAAATATATTTAATAAAAATAAAAATTATATTTAATAAAAATACAAAATTATATTTAATAAAAAAATAAAATTATATTTAATAAAAAAAATTATATTTCATAAAAACAAAAAATTATATTTAATAAAAATACAAAATTATATTTAACAAAAATATAAAATTATATTTAATAAAAAATACAAAATTATATTTAATAAAAATACAAAATTATATTTGATAAAAATACAAAATTATATTTAACTAAAATACAAAGTTATATTTTAAAAAATAAAATTATATATAATAAAAATAAAAATTATATTTAATAAAAACACAAAATTATATTTAATAAAAATACAAAATTATATTTAATAACAAAAAATTATATTTAATAAAAAAATTATATTTAACAAAAAAATAAAATTATATTTAATAAAAATACAAAATTATATTTAATAAAAATACAAAATTATGTTTAATAAAAATACAAAATTATATTTCATAAAAAAAAAATTATATTTAACAAAAAAATAAAATTATATTTAATAAAAATACAAAATTATATTTAATAAAAATATAAAATTATATTTAATAAAAAAATTATATTTAATAAAAATACAAAATTATATTTAATAAAAAATAAAATTATATTTAACAAAAAAATAAAATTATATTTAATAAAAAAATTAAATTTAATAAAAAGACACAATTATATTTAATAAAAATATAAATTATGTTGAATAAACACAAAAAAAAAATTATATTTAACAAAAAAATTATAGTTAGCTATTGCTTGCATTAGAGATTCCAAATACGATGACAAAACCAAATATATAGACACAATTCAATTTTGCAACAACATGATTGCTAAGCAATTGATGGCGGTTGATCCCTTTATGAAACCAATATCTAGACATATATTTGTGAGATATGTTAGATCGTTTGGATTGCGTAGGTTATAACAATACTTAGGACTGTGATTATGATTGTAATTATATACAAAATATATATGATGTAATGCTCATATTCATTGGCATTTGAATTTTGTCTTGTACCCAAAATTTTATGTCTACGTTTAAAACTATGTCAGATAGTTTTTGAAATTGACTCTCTCACATAAACAATCGGCTCTAATGTCTGTGTGATATATAGAGATAAGATAATGCTAATTTGTGGTAAATTAACATATATGCCACCTTAGTGGAATACTAAGATAGGATTACCAGTTGCACATTTGTGGTAAACGAAATAAATTCCCCATAATCCATTGAATTTATCTAATAGTTAGGTATTTTTTTCTTAACATTGTCACATTTTTAAGGACTTGTAAGAAGAATAACACAGGTCAAGTATTGTGCATACTTGAATTAAGATTGTACAATACATTAATTTTAGGAAAGAAGATATACGCTTGCAGATGGGAAGAAAGAATATCGTAGCACGTATTTCATACCATATGTGCTTATGCAAACCTTATATGTAATGAGATGTTGCATCTCTTTTCATCTCATTGTGTGAGATTTGGAGGTTCATATTAAATCTCAATTCATATCCTTAGAATTTTCAACTGTCTCTTGAAATTTTATTTTAGTATTACTACTTTATCATGTTATCAAAAAATCATAATTGATTTGGTTTGGCGACACATGTCTAGGAAAGCAGTTACGGTAAGATTGAAAATTAGTAGTTGGAAACAAAAAGTGTCTTTGATCAGCTCATTGCTTCTATATTCACAAACCGGTCAATTATGTCTATGATTTACTTTTTAGAGACGTAATTATAAATATATGAATAGTTCAAGTATGCTCTTACTTTGCACGAGAGATGAGAGATATGTTGATTGTGTTTAGTAAAAGAAGTTTAGGGTATAACGAGATATGATGTCCTCATCACCACATTGAAAGTCAGCTGTTATATATCTTTAACCAATGTATAATCTAAACCTCTTAGTATTCTCATAGGTCACATGATTCACTTGTTAGTATGAAATTAGTGTTCAATACTGATGATCACGCTATGTGTGATTTTAGCCCTTATGTGCGAGTAAGATATTGGAAAATGGGGTGTGGGTCTAGCAATGAGGGTAGACCCAACCCAAAATCCATAATCCCCATTTGAAATTTGAACAGAGAGAAAAATGGGAGGATAGTGGTTTTTGAAAAACCACCCTCAATTCTCTCTCTCTTTTATCTCACTCTCTCCTGGTAACCTCTTTGGAATTCCCACACTCTCTCCTGGTAACCTCTCTAGAATTCCCAGGGAGTGAAGTATGTATAATATTTTTTTGAATGAATAAGAGAGAGAGAGAGATCTTCTTATCATCATTAACAAAAGAACGAGGATTGAACATTTTTGTTCGTCAAAGGCATTCAGATTGTGAGAAAAAGAAGATGATCTGATTTTATGACATCTTCTAGAACTAAAATATCTGATAATCAAAAGAGATAAATGATTCTAATCCAACTTAGATCCAGGAATTTAATGCATGAAAATCGAATTTGTTGGTATGTTTAAATCCTTCACATAACTATAAGAAGTGTCCTTGCTAATCTTTCATAAAACCTAATCGAAATGCATACCTACTTATCAGACAATTCTTAACTTTTTCACAACGAACATTCAAAGAAATAAATCAATTTGTGTGCACAATCTCACAACCAGGGATAAGAGATAGGAGAAGCACTAAATCGAAGTCTCTTGGAAATTGAACGTTCCTTGTCAGAGAAAGACACAACTATGGCTACTGAGAGAGAGAGAGAGAGAGAGAGAGAGAGAGAGAGAGAGAGAGAGAGGATACGAAGAGAGAAAATAAATAAAAAGCCTAATTAGGTAGGGGTGCAAGTGGTTCGAGTTAAATTGATAACTCGAACTGAATTAAATTGAAATTTTTGCTTTGGTTCGATTTTTTTTTAATAATAAATTCGGTTCAAACCAAACCAAAGCTAAATTTTTTCGATTTGGTTTTGCTTTAATTTTTTAAAAACGGTTTGGTTCGAGTTGAACTGAACTAGTATTATTTTAATTACTTTAATTTAATTATTTTTTTTTTTTTACATTTTTGTGATGTCTAAGTAATGAATTAAGTTATTATTTTTCAAAAAATATTATTCATAAGAATATTCTTTTTTCAAAATTATTCTT
The DNA here is from genome assembly GCA_037126225.1 of Dillenia turbinata. Lineage (NCBI taxonomy): Eukaryota > Viridiplantae > Streptophyta > Magnoliopsida > Dilleniales > Dilleniaceae > Dillenia > Dillenia turbinata. The sequence goes on from JBAMMX010000011.1 coordinate 14,129,687, forward strand.
GATATGATTTAAATAAAAAAATATTACTTTAAAAATTAGACAAATTTAAAACTATTCTTAAAACTAAATTCTAAATAGTTTTTAAAATATTATATTTAGATAAAAGAAAAGGAAACCAATATGCCTTCTACACATTAATGGTAAATGAGATATCCACGTACCAAAAAAAATAGTGACAAATGAAAAAAATTCGGTTTAAACCAAACCAAATTGAATCGAATCAAAATTTTTTATTCGGTCTGGTTTAAATCGAATTAGATTTGGTTCGATTTTTAGTTTAATTTTTTTTAAATTTTAATTTTTGATATGGTTTGATTTAACCACTAAATCGAAGAGAACGAGCCGTTGACACTTTTACAACCAGGGTTAAAGGCAATTTTTCTCCTTTGGAAAATAGGCACCTCTATTTTGTCTCCTTTCAAATAGGCACATCTGGGCAGAACGGGACTCGACCTCCTCTCGCTCTCACTCACATGAGGAATCAAATCCATATGATGTGAAGAGCCCATATCTTTAATTTTCCACTAATAGTTTCGTATTCACATTAAACTTCTCCAACGTGTCCGGAAAAATTTGAAGTTTTGATTAATGCCAGATGGGCCAGCAATCAACTCTTTTTTTTGTGTTTTTTCTTTTTATTAATTTTTTTTCCAAGTTGGGATAAACTTTAATAATTTTAGTGGTTATCTATAACGTGATTCATTAAAATCTCTGATATTATGAGAATAGTAATCATAACTGCCTCTCTCTCTCTCTCTCTCTCTCCCCCCCCCCCTCTACCCCGCGAACACACGCGTATCAAAAACCCCAATTTTGCTTCGTCAATACGAGCTTAAGCATATTGTTCCTGAATTTTATGCTAAGGCGATTAAAATTTTGCCATTGGACTAATAGTAGAGGGAGAACGATGCAGAGCATTCCAACAGCTTATTTAGATCGTACTATATTAAAATCATTAAATAAAATCCCGAAACTAACAGTTTGTGTAAGAATGTATTTTACCACATTCCAATAAAACGGGTGGCTTGCTCATTTTGCATCGTTTTCTATATGTTTACTCCTAGCAAGTAGTTTTACATTTTTTTTTTCGTGCAAAATTTGAATTTGGTCGGAATTATATTTATTATTTTACTTTCTTCTTTATGACAGAATTTATGAAAATTTTCACAATAATAAATAATTTTTTAGAGAATCTTTTTCCATTTTATTTCTCAGTCCCCCAATAGTAATGTTGTAAGTGGGTTAGACTACACAAATATCGGTTCCTTATTAACTCGAACGGTTATCGTCGACGAGATGTAAAACCTACAAAAACCGTCAGAGGGTGTTCCGGTAGGGGAGGTTCCGACGCTCAAGTCAAAAAGAGCGATTTTCGAATGCAAAAGAAATAGACTGAGAGCTCAAAGAGGGAGATGTTTCCTATGATTAGAGTGCCTAATGTGTTAGGCTAAAGAAGCGTACCTGATTTGAAGAGTTTTTGGATGTATTATATCTGTGAGAGTAGTATGCCTTTGGGGTGCTTCAATTCTACTTTCCTTATCGAACCAATCCAGAAATCTCGGGAGTTCAATATTTCGAATTGATCGTGATCTTCATCATATGAGAACTTTTGTTTTCTAGGGAGATCTATTCCTTAACTGAAAGATCTTAAAGATATCGTTCTTAAGTAAGAAATCAAAGTTGGTAAGGTGTTTTGACATTCCTTCAGAATTGTTAGAGCCACTGGCTATCGGTCGGTTGTTTGGTCAAAGAAGGGTTTTCGGGGTTCATTCGTTCGATGGACCAATGATTGAGTACCAAGTTATTCTCGCTCGATAAATCTCGTTCGGTAAGCTGGACGACTGAGATCGTATCGTTCGGAAGATCTGGATGACTAAAACCCTTCGGTAGATAGTCGTAGAGAACATTGGATATCGGACGGTAACTGTCCTTTGCAGGCTCCATGTGTGAAACTTTCAGGTGTCAACCCTTTGGATTGGGCCTAGAACTATATCTCATCATTTACCTCCGACTCATGATGCTTTTTCTCAGGAAAAGCGACATGAGTTATGACTATTAAAAAAGGCACAAAGCTTTTCTAGTGTGCTTTTGTCATTTTGATTTTCGAGAATCGTCTTCTATACACTTCATAAGGATTCACGTTCGTCAGATGATCGCATACTCCAGCATTCTTGCCCGCGATTCTCTTGAACTTTTTTTGAAGACAAAATGTCGAAAGATTCTTTTTCGTCACGAGGTGTAGGTTGCTTGAGCATTTGAGGTGCGCTGAGGAGATTTTTCGACAAGTTGGCCATTATGAGGCTCTACCTCCTTTCGAGAGGTCAATCGAGAGAGTGACAGTGGATCAGAATTCCGCTCCATTGACCTTTATTGTTCCTTCCGTCCCCTTGTAATCTTGTATTGTTCTGATAATAAAAAGATCTTCTTTCATTAAGTGTGTCGAGTTATTTGTCCCTTACTCCATTGAAGTGTAATGATCTATCGCGAAGAAAACCTTTAGAATGCTATATCTTGCTTGGGGAGTTTTGTTCGTTCGATTAGGTCTGGGTGACTTAGACCTGTCATACAATAAGAAACTTTAGATACAAAGGCCGTATTCACTCGTTCGGGGGATTCTATCCCATGACATGTCTGATCAGTAAGACCAGGGCGTTTAAGGCCCGACGTACGATGGGTAACTTTAGATGTTAGAGTCGTGTCCACCCGTTTGGGGAGTTTTATCCTATTTGGATGACACGTTCGATTGGTAAGATCAGGGCGTCTAAGACCCGACACACGATGGGTAACTTTAGATGTTAGGACCATATCCACCCGTTCGGGGAGTTCCATCCCATTTTGATGATACATTCAATCGGTATGACCAGAACGTCTAAGACCCGATGCACGATGGGTAACTTTAGATGTCAGGGCCGTATCCACCCGTTTGGGGAGTTTCATCCCATTTTGAAGACACGTTCGATCGGTATGACCAGCGCGTCTAAGGCCCAATGCATGATGGGAAACTCTAGATGCTAGGGCCATATTCACCCGTTTGGGAAATTCCATCCCATTTTGATGACACGTTCTATCGGTAAGACCAGAGCATCTAAGACCCAACGCACGATGGGTAATTTTAGATGTTAGGGCCGTATCCACTCGATCGGAGAATTCCATCCCATTTTGATGGCACATTCGATCGGTAAGACTAAGGCATTTAAGGCCCGATGCACGATGGGTAACTTTAAATGTTAGGGCCGTATCCATCCGTTCGGGAAGTTCTATCCCATTTTGATGATACGCTCGGACGATAGGATCTGGGCGACTTAGCCTCACCATACGATAGGAAACTTTTTGATAGTGGGGCCGTGTCTACCCATTCGGGGAGTTCCATCCCCTATTGATGACACGTTTGGACGATAGGATTTGGGCGAATTAGCCTTACCGTATGATAATAAACTTTTAGAAAGAGGGGCTGTATCCACCTGTTCGGGGAGTTTCATCTCTTATTGATGACATGTTTAGACGATAGAATCTAGACGATTTAAACCCGCCGTACGATAGGAAACTTTTAGATGTAGGGGCCGTGTCCACCCGTTCGGGGAGTTCCATCCTTATTGATGACACGTTCGGATGATAGGATTTAGGCGACTTAAACCCGTCGTATGATAAGAAACTTTTAAATAAAGGGGCCGTGTCTACCCGTTCGGGGAGTTCCATTCCTTATTGATGACGCGTTCGAACGATAGGATTTGGACGATTTAGACTCACCGTACGATAGGAAACTTTTAGATAGAGGGGCTGTGTCTACCTGTTTGGGGAGTACCGTCCCTTATTGATGACATGATCGGACAATAAAATTTGGACGATTTAGATTTGCCATACGATAGGAAACTTTTAGATAGAGGGCTGTGTCCACCTATTTAAGGAGTTCCATCCCTTATTGATGACACGTTCGAACGATAAGATTTGGACGACTTAGACCCGCCATACGATAGGAAACTTTTAGATAGAGGGGCTGTATATACCCGTTCGAGGAGTTTCATCCCTTTTTGATGACACATTCGGACGATAGGATCTGGATGACTTAACCCCGTCGTAAAATATGAAACTTTTAGATAGAGAGGACATGTCCACCCATTCGGGGAGTTCCATCTCTTATTGATGATACGTTCGAACGATAGGAACTGAGGGAATTAGACCCACCGTATGATAGGAAACTTTTAGATAGAGGGGGGCCGTGTCTACCCGTTCAGGGAGTTCCATCCCTTATTGATGACACATTCAGACGATAAGATCTGAGCAATTTAGACCTGCTGTATAATAGGAAACTTTTAGATAGAGGGGCCATGTTCACCCATTCGTAGAGTTCCATCCCTTATTGATTATTCGTTCGAACGATAGGATCTGGGTGATTTAAGCCTGCCGTACGATAGGAAACTTTTAGATAGAGGGACTGTGTCCACCCGTTCGGGGAGTTTCATCCCTTATTGATGACACGTTCGAACGATAGAATTTGAGAAATTTAGACCTTCCATACAATAGGAAACTTTTAGATAGAGGGGTCCTGTCTATCTGTTCGGGGAGTTCCATCCCTTAATGATAACACGCTCGGGCAATAGGATTTGGACGATTTAGACCCGTCGTACGATATGAAACTTTTAGATAGAAGAGTCGTGTTCACCCATTCAGAGAGTTTCATCCCTTATTAATGACACATTCGAACGATAGGATCTAAGTGACTTAGACCCGCCGTACGATAGGAAATTTTTAGATAGAGGGGTCGTGTCTACCTATTCGGGAGTTCTATCCCTTATTGATGACACGTTCAGACGATAAGATCTGCATGACTTAGACCCGCTGTATAATAAGAAACTTTTAGATAGAGGGGTCATATCCAACCGTTCGGAGAGTTTCATCCCTTATTAATGAAACGTTTGAACGATACAATCTGGACGACTTAGACCCGCCGTATAATAGGAAACTTTTAGATAGAGGGGTCGTGTCTACCCATTCAAGGAGTTCTATCTTTTATTAATGACACGTTCGGATGATAGGATTGGGGCTATTTATGCCAACCGTACGACAAGAAACTCTTAGATAGAGGTGTCGTATCCACCCGATGACATGTTCGGATATAGAATCTGGACGATTTAAGCCCGCCGTACGATAGGAAACTTTTAGATAGAGGGGCTACGTCCACCCATTCGGGGAGTTTTATCTTTTATTGATGATACGTTCGAACGATAGGATTTGAGCGATTTAATCCCACCGTACGATATGAAACTTTTAGATAGAGAGGTCGTGTCCACCCGTTCGGGGTGTTCCATCCCTTATTGATGATACATTCTAACGATACAATCTAGACGATTTAGTTCTGCCGTACGATAGGAAACTTTTAGATAGATGGGTCGTGTCCACCCGTTCGGGAAGTTCCATCCTCTATTGATGACATGTTCGAACAATAGAATCTGGGTGATTTAGACCCATCGTATGATAAGAAAATTTTAAATAGAGGGGTTGTGTCTACCCGTTCGGGGAGTTCCATTCTTTATTGATGACACGTTCGATTGATAGGAAACCTTTGATTGTAGGGCGAGAATCGTTTGGTTCTCACTGAGCTGGCTCCTTTGGCTACAAATAGTTCCGGAGTTTACTGATAGTATATGCGTAGGTTTTCTGAGTTTCAGGTTCTAGATACAGCCGATTCGTCTAGATTGTTGAGGCAATAAGTTCCTGGTCGGACCATGGAGCGCACTCGATATGGGCCTTCTGAGAATGACATTGTAAGGAGAGAAAAGTTTCCCCACATGGAAAAAAATTTGGATGGTCGCATGATTAGAGGGTTTTTTGAGAGTCACGGAAAGGTAGATGATGCATTCGGGATAAGTGGATTCGTCTGAAAGTTTTCTAAGGGACCCGATAGGTGGCAGAAGTCGAGACAGATTGAGGCCCATTCGGCAGAAGGCGTCCCAAGTGAGGAGATCGTAGTCAGCCCCTTGATCAACAAGGACCTTTTTGACGATGTGAGATTCTATCTTAAGAGTAATGACTATAGGGTCATTATGACGGAGATCAACCCCCAACAAATCATTATCATCAAACCTTATGATTGGCCTTTTTCTCTTGGCGGGCGTTACGCTAGGAGTGATAGATATCGTCATTAGCTTTTAGGAGATCAGTTTGTTTCCCACAGATGGTGTCAATCTGTTGGAAGTAGACTACGGCTCTACAGATATCGGCTCCTTATTAACTCGAACGGTTGTCGTCAACGGGATGTGAAACCTGCAAAAACTTTTCGGTGGGGGAGGCTCCGACACTCAAGTTCGAAAGAGCGGTTTTCGAATGCAAAAGAAACAAGCTGAGAGCTCAAAGAGGGAGAGGTTCCCTGTGATTAGAGTGTCCAATGTGTTAAGCTAAAGGAGCATACCTGACTTGTATGGTTTTTGGATGTCTTATACCTGTGAGAGTTGTATGCTGTTGGGGTGCTTCAACCCTATTTTTTTTCGAACCGATTCGAAAATCTCAGGAGTTCAGTATTCTGAATTGATCATGATCTTTATCGTACGGGAACTTTTGTTTCCTGGGGAGATCTATTCCTTAACTGAAAGATGCTAAAGATACCATTCTTAAGTAAAAAATTAAAGCTAGTAAGGTGCTTTGATCTTCCTTCAGAATTGTTAGAGTCGCTGGCTATCGGTTGGTTGTTTGGCCAATGAAGGGTTTTTGGGGTTCGTTCATTCGATGGACTAATGATTGAGTACCTGATCAGGGAGGTTATTCCCGCTCGATAAATCTCGTTCGGTAAATGGGACGACTAAGATTCTATTATTTGGGAGATCTAGACGACTAAGACCATTCGATAGATAATCACAGAGAATATTGGATATCGGACGTTAACTGTCCTTTGTGGGCTCCGTGTGTGGGCCTTTAAGATGTCGACCCTTTAGATTGGATCTAAAACTATCTCCCATCAAGTAATTTTCACCAAATTTGACTTTCAAAATTCATTTCTTTTGAACAAAAATCTCGTACTTAGTCTCCAGACAAATCTTTCCATTTCTCTCTCATGGTTGCTCTCTCTAGAATTTGTGAGAACAAGGTCAAGTGATTGGACGTGACCTTTAACTTACAAAATCCTTTCATTTATGGTGCTGTTTGATTTTTATTTTACGAGTTTTGAGAAGCAATTGACTATATAAAAGCTTAAGGGGGGTTATCTGAAGAGACTTTAAAATTTAGGGGTGTTATTTATAATTTTGACCTTTTAAAATTGATAGGCATCTTTCCCTTCCATATATACATGGACAAATAGATTCAATGGAAGGCTAGCCTAGAAAAACAATGGAGATGGGAAGCCTTCCTCTTCCAGAGATGCCACTGAAGGGCTCAAATAATAAGGCTATCCCATTAATAGGTTATGGCACAGCTGAGTACCCTTTTGGGGCTTCAAAAGAATTAATGAAAGACTCCATTCTTCATGCCATCAGACTTGGCTATAGACATTTCGATACAGCTTCTCTTTATGAGTCCGAGCAACCACTCGGAGAGGCCATGGCCAAAGCATTAGAGCTTGGAATCATCAAGTCCAGAGATGAGCTTTTCATCACCTCCAAGCTATGGTGTTGCGATGCACACCGTGAACGTGTCCTGCCTGCCCTGCAACAATCACTCAAGTAATGTGAAATTTATACACTAATCTGAACTTCAGCAAAATATAACAACTGTTTTGTATTATGGTTTTTTGTTATAATTTTTGTAGGAATCTTGGATTGGAGTATATAGATTTGTACTTGATTCATTGGCCAGTAAGCTTGAAGCCGGGGGAATATGAATTACCAGTGAAGAAAAAGGATCTTCACCCAATGGATTTCAAGTCTGTTTGGGAAGGAATGGAAGAGGTTAAAGAGCTTGGCTTAACTAAATTCATTGGTGTGAGCAATTTCTCTTGTGACAAGCTTGAGATGTTACTTTCTACAGCCAAAACGCCTCCTGCAGTCAATCAAGTTAGTGCCCAATTTTTCATTTTTTGTATTTAGTTCAATTTTATTAAAGTAAATAATATTATGGATATGGGAGAGGTAGATGTGAGGTGAGGAGTGATTTGGATTTTTGTGGAAGGTTGAGATGAACCCACTTTGGCAGCAGAAGAGGCTAAGACAATTTTGCAAAGAAAAGGGTATCCATGTAACCGCATACTCACCCTTGGGAGCCAAAGGCACACTATGGGGGACTAATAGAGTGATGGAATGTGAGGTCCTCAAGGAGATTGCCTTTGCAAGGGAAAAAACTGTTGCCCAGGTATTTTTTTCTTCTTGTTATACATACATAATTGTACCTTAGAATACATCATATATATTTGGCAAAAATAGTAGAAATGTTGATATGGCCACACTAAACTAATGATCTCAAACATTTTAAGCTATTTCATATAATAGTATTATTTTCTGAAATATACTGTTTATCAATACATTTTCAAGAGACTAAATGCCAAATTGTTATCTATATTTTCCTTTCTTTATTTTTTTCTTTTTAAAAAAAATATATGTAGTATTTCCAAGTGTGTTTTTCACCGGACCATAACAAGGCTTTAGGCTTTTTCCTCTAAATTTCAAGGCATAACAAGACTTTAGGCTTCTTTTCTGCAAAAACAATGTAACCCAAATTGAACATCATAATGATAAAGGTTTATCAATTTGTCACTTCTCAATTTCTGTAAAAATTACACCGTAAGATTTTAACATTTGGATTTGCATCACAAATGTTTTTAACGTTTCCAAAGGCAGCAAAACTGTTCTGAATGATATAATTTAATCATAGATTCATCCTCAAAATCTTCTTTTGTTGCATTCCAACCTTACTTGTACAAAATTTGTAAAGGTGAGTTTTTGCACTTTCATTGGGAATCCAGAGGATCCAAAAATGCATTTAATCCCTTAATTATTGCAGGTATGTCTTAGATGGGCCTTTGAACAAGAAGTGAGTCTTCTAGTGAAGAGCTTCAACAAGGAGAGGATCAAACAAAACCTTGATATATTTGATTGGAAGCTAAATCCAGAAGATTTGGAGATGATAAATCAAATTCCACAGCATAAAGGATTTCCAGGAATTGAATTTGTCTCGGAAGAAGGCCCTTACAAGTCCTTGGAAGAGCTCTGGGACGAGAAAATTGAATGATGGGCTAAACTAAGTTATGTTAGATGCCAAACAGCTGCTTTCCTAGAGTGTTAAATAAGGGAAATTGAGTTGTCCAAATGTATGGTATGGGCTACTAATGCCCACAGTATCAAGGAACATGCAGTGAAGGCTGGTAAATAAGAGATTTGATGGTCTGTTATTTTGTCACCACTGAAAATTTATGTGAAACTAATAAAAATCTATAAGAATTAAGAAAGAAAGATTATAAACTACATGATGTATAATTTCAACTGTGGGAAGCAAATTCAATATCCTAGATGACAGTGTCCCAAGTCTGCTTGATAGTTAAGATAAAGAGTACAATCACATCGATTTCTAATTCCTTGATCCTGTTTCTATCGCCAACTGGAATTTCTAATTGCTGATACTCATGTAACAAGAAATCAAGATGGTAATTATCCTAGTCCGAGATTCTTTTCCAGGGCTCTGGTTTCCAAAGCCATCTCTGCTGTTTGACCGGAACTATATTCAAAATTTTATCATCACTTGAGAATTTCCAGTGGGTCACACCGTAGCTGTGATGCAAGACAGGGAATCTTATCATCACTGCCCGTGCAGCTGCGCCAAAAAATACTCTCCCCTTCTAGGCTGGAACGCTCTTTAGTCTGAAACTATGGCCCCCACAGGGGTGGGCGGAATCTGAGCTTCAAATGCACTCTACAGAGTTACTCCAAACCTGAAACTCAACAAATTTGGGATCGACCTTAACAATTTTGATATCATCATCTATCTATTATGGTTTGCCGTTATGTATGTTGGCTCCCCTCAACCAGCAATTAACTTTGCTTCTCTCTGTACTTTTCTCATTCTCTTTCTCCTGTTCATCAATTAATATGCACTATGATCATATATTCTGAAATCATTGTGTGTGAGAATAACCAATGACAAATCATTACCAACAAAAGTCGCAACGAAAATCATATTTTTAGTAAGCAAGTGAGTTTTCAAAATCAAATAATTTTTTTGGATCTCCATATATCTCTTTTTGAACCATCTCTCTATTAATTAGATCCACACAAAATCCAGATCATTAGGTTTTCAATGGGCAGTAATAAGGTTAAAAGGTGATGGCTTTATAACAAATAAAAGATTTCAGGATTATGGGTTTTAAAGTTATTACAGAATATAATACATATTCTTAACCAATGTGAATTAAATAGTGGATGATAAGAGCACACTTCCCCTTTCATATATGCAAGACTTCACTTTGAAATGTTTTTGTCCTTTTTTTGATTTTTTTCAATCTTTTTTTTTTTTAATTTGCTTTTAATGAATGAAAAGCATATTTCAAATTTTCTCCATTTTTTCATTTTTTCTTTTTCTTTCACAATGAACAATTGTTTCAACAATGAATGAAAATTTTCATCTACTTCGATTGAAGATTTCTTTAACACCAAAAATTCAGTGTTGGAGAGATTTCATTGAATTTTTAATATTCTTCGAAAAATATCGGGAGAAACAGCTTGTAATCGATTTGGAATTGGAGTGTAACATCGAAAAATTTGATATTTGAGTTTTCAATTTGTTTTTTCATAAGATCTTTTTAAAGGATTGAATAGTTTGGTGGTAGAAAACATTTTTTGTGACATAGAGTGCATGGGTTCAAATCACCTTGGATGCATGCCTGAGAGATTTATTTCCATTTTGCATGACTTGTATGGGACAAGTTGGTTTGTGTATTGGTAAGTAGGCTTCTGTTATGAAATAGGAAGCACAAGTAGACTTGTGAGTTAGTAAGTTGGCTTGTGCTTGTGAAATGTGTGAGAGACAAACAGGCTTATGAAGTTGTCAAGTTGGCTTGTGATTAAGAGATGTGAGTGACAAATTGACTTGTGTTGATGGAATGTGAGGGACAAGCGCACTTGGGCAATTGTAAGCGGACTTGAGAGTGTGTAGAAAGGATTTCTAAGCTTGAACGTACCAACTTGACTTGTGCAAATGGGCAAGTCGACTTGGTAAGTTTACAGAGAGGTTTCTAAGGCTTAATGTTCACAAGTTGACTTGGCTAGTGCTTGGCTTGTGCTTAGGTTGACTTGCTTCTTTATTCTAAGTCGATTAGCTCATATCATAAGTAGATTTGACTCATGGACACCCTAGATACATAAGTCAACTTGTAAGGCTTGCGAGTCGACTTGTGCACATGAAATGTAGTGAAATGACCAAAAATGTCATATCTTGACCCTCGAATAGAGCACGCAACAATTGTCGCGTTATCTCAGCATATGGGCAAGCCCTACCCATATATTGGGATAGTGAAAGGCATTCAATGACATTTATCCTGTTCTAACACATCACAACAATATCTAAAGGACCGTCTCAGCCCAATCTTATCTAAAAAAATGCATATGGTTGTCTTGACCATTCCAGAACCAATAAAGTTTCCACAAATTTGAAAGTAAATTCAATGGAAAAAAAAAATAAAAGATTTAAATATAATTAAAAGTTTATTCCCAATGGGTTAACAAAATGAAATTATAAATACAATTTCCAAAAGAATACTTTGGGGCCCAACTAATCTCCTCAAAAAAATCTCAGTCAAAGAAAGGGCTAATACCAGAAGTTAAAAGCTCCACAAAAACTAGGTCTTCGCAAAATCCAGTACCAGGGTCAGCTAGAGCTCCAAAACTTAAACTTCCTCTGAAAAATGATCGAAAGAAGGGTGAGTATATAAATACTCAGTGAATAGAGTGCAATGGTATGGTTGTGACAATAAATGAGGGGTAAGTATAGGAAAGTCAAAGCACATATTTCAAACAATTCATCAAGTATAAAAATAATTTCAATACAATCACGATAATTAAAAGAAATGCATCCACAATTTCATGTTTTCCAAAAATTATGGAGTCTCCCTAAAGAAACCATTTTCATCCAAAGTTTGGCCGAATTTGGGTAGAAACCTGCCAAGGGGTTTTAAATCCTTTCATTCACCATACTACAACCCCCTTACTTGGTATTGAATCGTACCTCACTGGGTTGTAACCAAATATTGTACGACGAGGGTAGAGGGGGGCCATATTTACCTTTCTCGCCAATAAACCCCAACCACGTCACCCTGTTGACTCGCTCCACAGAGGGAATGACTATAACTATTTACATTACATGCACCATCATTTCACAAATATCTCAATCTCATTCAATGTGCCATAATTTCAACAAGTAGGTTCTCAAATCATATCAGTATATCCATAAACACAATTTCAAATCATTCAAAATCATTTATAAAAGAATTTAAAATAATTTTGTTCATTTATGGCACAATGGACCATCCACTTATGTCTTAAGAGGGTATTCACTCCCAATTTTACAATTATATCCAATGTAATCCTCTCTCAAGTTCTAATCAATTATCCTAAATCAATAATCACAAATTCAATGTTAAATCATATCTATTTCTAAGGTTTATGAATTTTTCCCAACTTAACACAATTCAAATTTCACCATACTAAGAATGTATGTTCTAATTCCACCATTTAAATGTCATTTACATACATATACAAATTTCATTTACATTTTTTCCCAATTTCTATCAATTACAAACCATAGGGTTTTGATCTCCAATAAAACTCCTAAAATTTCAATAATAAATTTCAATCTATTAATGAAGAAGCTAAATCCGAGGTTAGGAAGAGAAAATTACCTTTATTTTATGGTTGGATTAAGTTTTGAGTGTTGGGTTTAAAAAACCGTAGCTTTTCCTTTTATAGAGCAATACCTTGGTTTTCCCCCAAATCTTCCTTCTCATAAGTTTGATTGAGGATTTGGAGGTATTTATGAGGTAAGTTTGGTGAAAATGTAAGTAAATTTAAGTTAGAAATTGAGAGGAAGATGGATGGGAGAGAGAATGCAAGTGTAAGGAGAAGGAGAGAGTGAGAGTGTTCGTGAATGAGGAAAATGAAGAATGAATAAGGGTTTTGTTTAAGCCTTTTGAAGTAGAAAGTGAGATTGCCATCCTGCCCTCTTTGTGTCAAGAGTTTAAGTGGGGGTTGGTTATCATTTTTGGTCATTTTGCACCCCAAACAGTTGAAGTTTTAATGGGCAGGCTGACTTGCACTTTGGACATGGTGACCCATAGGTTTAAATTCTATACGAACTAGTCATTCTGCTTGTGGGCAGGGCGACCTGTTCTTTGTTTTATAGGGCTCGAGTTGACTCAAACATATATTAAGGCAACCCAATTTCAGAATTTCTAAGCCTTGGGTTTACCCAAGGATTGAACAAGGCAATCCGGTAATGCAACGTCTCATAATTTCTATCTCTATAAGTTACCTAGGTCGACCCACCAACTTGTGCAAGGCGACCCACCCATACCATGGCTTAGAAATTCCCACTCTACACACCCACAAGGCACCTCACCACAAGCACAGGGCAACCCAATCTTCACACAAGGTATCTTATTTTTCACATTTTATGGCATGGGTCGACCCAATCAATGGCACAAGGCGACCCAACGAAATCAAAGCTTGGAATCCCTATTATGAAATCCACCAAGGTGTCTCACCTAAGGCACAAGGCGACCCAACACTAATACAAGACGTCTTATCCCTCCATTTCACAAGCATGAGGTGACCCAACTATGGTATGAGACGACTTACTCCTTTACATTTCACACCACTAGCCAATCCAATCTTAACACAAGTCAACCCACCTCTCATAATCTCCATATACACAAGCCAACCCAACATTTCTCAAGCCAATCCATCATTAACACACTCCACATATACAAACCAACCCAAACATCACACAAGTCAACCTAACACTCCAAATTTCACAAATAATCTCCCGATCATACATCCAATGTGATTTGAATTTAAGCACTCCAAATTCCTGAAAAATAAGTTTTACACCACCAAGCCATTCAATCCTATGTGAAATATATGGAATAATAATAAATTTAAAATCTAACTAAAATTCTTTCCACTATTACATGAGAGAACAAAAATTAAAAATTTCAAAATACTGAATTTTTCGATATTACAATACTTAACCCCTTAAAAATAAAATTTCATCCTTAAAATGTAAAATAAAATTCATAAATTAAATAAATGGGAGTATTGTCTCTGTATTGTATTCTCAGGTTCCCAAGTCTCTTTTTTGACTTGATTACTTCTTCACAATACCTTGACCATGGGGATTTGTTTACTCCTCAATTGCTTGATTTGTCGATCAATGATTTTTATCGGTTGTACCTTGAAACTCAAATCTTGATTCAACTTTACTGGAGGAGTCTCTAATATATGTGAGGGATCCGACAAGTATTTTTTCAATATTGAAACGTGAAAAAGGGGATTTCCATTAGATACATAGATCTCATCAAAGATATATATGATAGAGTTGTCACCTATATAAGAATTTGCAGGGGGATAAGTGATGGCTTTCTAATAATATTGGACTCCACCAAGGATCAGTTTTAAGTCTAATCTTATTTACAATAGTGCTAGAAGAAGTCACAAAGAGCATCCAAGATGAAAATACCATGAGATATACTCTTTGCAAATGATATGGTATTGATAGATGAAACTAGAGAGGGTATGTGTGCTAAATTGGAATTATGGAGGGACACACTAGAATTTAGAGGATTTAGATTGAGTCAATCTAAAATGGAGTACATGAAATGCATATTAAGTGATAATCATCAAAGCGATAAAGAAACGATTAGATTAGAAGAACATGATTTATTAAAAAGTGAACGTTTTAGATATCTCAGGTTAGTTATCCAAAATAACGGTAACATTGATGGGGATGTAAACCATAGAATCTAAGTAGGTTGGATGGGATAGAGAAGGACATCTAGAGTTCTTTGCGATTGTAGGATGCCACTGCATTTGAAAGGGAAATTTTATAAAACGATAGTAAGACCCACACTATTTTATGGTATCAAATGTTGGGTCATTAAACAACAACAAGAGTAGAAAATGGTTGTAGCTGAGATGAGAATGTTAAGATGGATATGTGGTAAAATTAGGAAAGATAAGATTAGAAATGAAGATATATGCATTAAATTGGGAGTGAACTCAATTGTGGAGAAAATGTGAGAGTATCGATTGAGGTGATTTGGATATGTGCAATGAAAACCCAAAGACGCATCAGTTAGGAGAATCGAAAGCTTAAATGTAAGAGATTTAGTAAAATGACGAGGTAGACTATTAAAAATCTAGATGCAATGTATTCGCAAAGATATGATAGTTAAAAAGTTAATTAAAGAAATAATTTCGGATAGTAACGAGTAGAGTAGAAGAATTATACTAAATTAAATTATCACTTTTCATATTATAGATGTATTTGGATCATGTATGTGTGTGTGTGTGTTTTAAATTTTTTATTATTTTGTTTTATTTATTTTATTTTTCTAAATTTTATTATTGTTATTATTATTTTAATTTATCATCATCATCATCATCATTATTATTATTATATTTGTCTCTCAGACGACCGATCTCAAATTTTGGGATTAAAACTCAAGTTATTGTTGTATTGAAATATGAAAAATATCGTGGATCCTTTGTAATTTCGGCAGCAATTCATGCCAGTAGGCCACCTTTCCGATCCTTTCAAGGATCAATATAACGAGAGTTTAATTTCCTTGTTTTTGAAACCGGATTATGCCCTTCCAAGGAGATATATTCAAAAACACCATATTTCCTACTTCGAATTCCAAGAGCTTTCTCCTTTTGTCAGCGTAGCTCCTTTGTCGATCTTGAGTCGCCTTCAATCTTTCCTAGATTATTTTCACCTTTTCCTTGGTGGCTTCAATCAATTCCACGCTTTCAATTTTCCTCTCTTTAACCTCATCCCAACATAATAGAGTCTGGCACTTCCTTTCGTAAAGGACTTCATAGGGAGGCATCCCTATATCAGTTTGATAGCTATTATTATAGATGAATTTGATCAACGGAAGGTGCCTATCCCAACTTCCCTGGAAATCCGTGACGCACGCTCTTAGCATCTCCTCCAAAGTCTGAATTGTATGCTCCGATTGTCTATCGGTCTAAGGATGGAAAGCAGTACTAAACTTCAGTTTAGTCCGTAAGGACTTTATAACTTTGGCCAAAATTATGAAGTAAATTGAGGATCATGGTCCGACACAATAGGCACCAGAATTCTATGAAACCTCATAATCTTATCAAATATAATTTGGCCAATCTCTCCAAAGAGTAGGTGTTCTGGATTAGGAGGAAGTTTGTTGATTTGATAAGCCGGTCTACTATCACCCAAATAACATTATGATGGCTCGGATTACGTGACAATCCTACTACGAAATCCATGGTGATGTGTTCCCATTTCCACTTGGGTATAGACAATAGTTGTAGTGTTCCGGTCAGTTTCGGATGTTCGGCCTTGATTATTTAACTACAAATTTGGCTATCTCCTGCTTTAATCCCAGCCACCAATAGGTTTCCTTGATGGTTCTGTATATTTTAGTTCTTTCGGGATGCAACACATTGGCTAAGGAATGTGCCTATTCAAGTATGACCTTTTGGAGATCCTTATCCTTTGGGATACAAATACGTCTCCGATAAGTCACAATTCTATCTTCTCAAATTGGGAACTCCCCACCTTCCCCCTTATGGATCTTTTTAACTATGCCCGTCAATTCTTGGTCGGTCACTTAAAACTCTCGAATGCGATCCACTAAGGTAGGCCTCACCATAAACTTAGCCAATAGTGCACCATAGCCATCCTTAGTCAATTCGATTCTAAGTGCTCGAAATCCAACTATACAAGAGAGGTGGGAACTCCCTTGTGATGCCGATCTAGATATGACTTTTGACTCAATGCCATCTGTGATCACATTTGCCTTTCTAGGGTGGTAGTCTATCATCAGATCATAATCCTTGATCAATTCCAACCACCACCGCTGCCTTAAATTGAGCTTATTCTTGGTGAACAAATATTTCAAACTTTTGTGGTTGGTAAAGATCTTGTAGGTGGCCCTATATAGGTAATGGAGCTAAATCTTTAAAGCAAAGACAATGATAGCTAACTCCAAATTATGAGTAGAGTAGTTCACTTCATGCTTCTTTAGCTAGTGAGAGGTGTAAGCAATCACCCTATCGCCTTGCATCAACACGCACCCTAGTCCTTGCTTGCTGGCATCACTATATACCATATAATCACCACCGCCATTAGTAGGAAGAGCAGAGACAGGGAGTATAAGTCAACCTTTACTTAAGCTCTTAGAAACTACCCTCACACTTTTCATCCCATTCGAACTTGATTCCTTTCTGAGTCAAATTGGACATTAGAGCTGCTATTTTCGAGAATCCCTCTACGAATCTCCAATAATGTCTTGCCGATTCGAGTAAACTTTTCACCTTGATGATATTTTTGGGTTGGTACTTTATAATAGCCTCTACCTTCTTTGGATCTTCAAAAATTCCATCTCTAGAAACAACATGCCCTAAAAAGCCGATCTCCTATAGTCAAAACTCGAACCTGGAGAACTTGGCATACAATTTCTTCTCCCTAAGAGTTTGCAATACGATTCAGAAATGTTTGGAGTGCCCTTCATCATTCTTGGAATAAAAGATGTTGTTGATGAAGACTATGATAAATTTATCGAAATAGGGGTGAAACACTTGGTTCATGAGATCTATGAAAGCTACAAGAGAATTCATCAACCCGAAGGGTATCCCTAAAAACTCGTAGTGCCTATACCGCATCCTAAACACGGTCTTGTGGATATCATCACCCTTGATCCTCAATTGATGGTAACCCGATCTCAAATCTATCTTTAAGAACACACTAGCACCTTGAAGTTGATCGAAAAGATCATCAATCCTCAGGAGAGGTACTTGTTTTTAATCATTGCCTTATTGAGCTGCCAGTAGAATACGCATAATTGCAGGGTTCCGTCCTTCTTCTTCACAAATAAAATCGGAACACCACAAGGCGAGGTACTTAGTTAGATGAACCTCTTGTCCAACAACTCTAGGAGCTGAACTTTCAACTCCTTCAACTCTGCCGATGCCATTCGATATAGAGAGATGGAAATCGATGCGGTGTCGGCAACCAGATCTATAGTGAAATCAAACTCCCAAACCGGTGGCAACCCAAGTAACTCTTTCGAAAAAATGTCCGGAAACTTACTCACCATAGGAATATTATCCAGAATAGAACTTTCCATTATGGTGTCAATAATGTGAGCTAAGTAAGTTTCACACTCTTTATGCACTAATCTCCATCCTTCAAGAGCTGAAATCACACAACTCTTCAACACTCGATGTTCACCGGTGAAAACAAGTAGAGGATGCCCTAGCCTACAGAATTCCACTTCCTTAGTGAAGCAATTTACTGAAGTTCGGTGGAAGTGTAGCCAATCTATGTCTAGTATGGCATCGAAATCTCTCAATTCCAATGGAATAAAGTCTGCTTCAAGGATCTCATCTCCCACAATTACCTCACATGCCTTGTACATGGTATCCCTATTCAACTGTTCCCCCAAGGGAGTGATAGCCAATAACTCATCTTCAACTGGGGTCAAAGGCCTTTTGAAGTGTTTTGTGAATTCCATACTCACAAAAGATTTATTAAACCCCATGTCAATTAACATACGGGCATCAATTCAAAAAAAATTCATCACACCTATGGATGAAAACCATTGATCATTTAGAGTTTATTATTTCAAGCTTCTAAAAGCTAAAAAAGTGAGTAAAAATGGGAGAGTATAAGCAAGTTAACTCAATATTTAAATAGATCGACCCAATGAGTATTGTACTAGTATAATTTGAAAAGGGAATTCTGAGGACAAGTTTAATCATGTTCCACCAAGATTCTTAACAATCATTACCACTATAAACCATCGAAGATGTCAAAATCACTTCCAGCCACTTTCATATCATACAATATCAACAATATGCAATTCAAATTGAAATCAAGCACTCAGAATCACATGCTATTGTATCCAAATTTCTAAATCATCAAATTTAAGTTCTAGGAGATTTACCTATGACTATGTCAGAATTGTTCTATGCATCCTCGTTCGTCATCGTATAAATCCGTGTTTGAGCTCTCGGTTGGGATTGTTGAGTAGGGGTGGCTATAGTGTGGCTTCCTGTTTTTGTTTTCAGAGTAGTACTAATGGAAGGTGCTGAAGTAGTAGTAGGGTCTCTTTTGGAGCCACTAGGGGGACCCTAAACTTGTTGTTTGCCTTGCCCTTCCGCATTCAACTCCAGACAAGAGTATTAAAGGTGACCCTCCTTCCCACAATGGTAACATTTTCCGGGTTCCCTACACGGACCCAAGTGGTATCCCTTACAATTTGGGCAAGGTTCTCCTCTACTTCCTCTTGATCTTACTCCCATTCAAACATTCCCACTAGGAGCACTTGGCTTGAAAGATGATTGGCCTTGGGGAGAGCTAACCGATCTTGAGACGGAACCATCACTATAGGAGCCTGTGATTCTGTTCTTCTTGGAGCTTTAGCCTGGTATGAACCCGTCGGACCTCTTCTTCTTCCCTTGGTGGTCTCTAACCTTTCCTCTCTCCAGCATCATTGTCTCGACCCTCAAGGCCAATTTTAGGACATCTTGTAATATATACCTCTTAGTTATTGACATTTTCTCCCTTATATTCAAATTCAGTCCCGATTCAAAATTCGCACACAGGGACTCCTTGGAGTTCATAAACTCCAGAACATAAGTAGCAAGCTCCCTAAGTTCTGTCTCATACTCAGCCACTGTCTTATTTCCTTGTGCTAGCTTGAAAAATTCTTTAATTTTTTGGTCCCTATAGAACTAAGTATAGTATTTCTCCCCAAAAGCCGTAAGAAATTCTCTCCAAGTGAGAGGCATGGATGTCCTACCCTTCATGTTTTTCCACCAAGTTCATGCACCCTTGTCCAGTAGCTTTACAACTGCACACAATTTCATCTCGTCATGTAATCTCATATCGATGACGGTCTGTTGAATTCGGCCAATTCATTCCTTGGCCACTGAGACATCACAAGCGCCTAAAAAGGTCTCACATCCGAGTTGTCTTGCCTCTTTGATTAGATTTGACAACTCAACGGTAGGACGGTCGATTGATGCAATAACAAGGGGAGGAGGTGCCACTGGAGTACCGGTGTGACAGCCGGCATTGGAGGAGGAATTGATAGAGGAGTTAAAGTTTGGTGCGGAGCTTAAAACTGTGTTTCATAAGTGCTTTACCACATCATCACTTTCTGGAGGCAGCTATTGGGGGAGTAGAAATCCTGGTTAGAGGAGCTGGGTGCATAGATACTAAAGGAGGTAAAACATGTGAGGATGACTCATCCTCATGCTATTGAGGAGGAATCTCACTGATATTCCTCATTCTCCAACATAGAGGAATGATAATCTATAAAAGAAAAACTATCTTTAGTTTACTACACTAGGATGACACTAGGCACCTATATCTAGAGGTATGTCAATACCCTAGAACCCATAGGAGGCTTTCAAAACCATTTGAAGGTATCTTAGACATCCAAACTTTCGAAAGTCTTTGAAAATCTTTTGAATTGTTTGGAAAAATCTTTTAAAAACACTCTAGACTTTTAAACTAGGGGCAAGTTGACTTAAGGTCTTGAAAAATTGTTCTAAACCTAGAGTTCTAAGTGCAAGTTGACTAATATATGGAATAAGTCAACTCATGGCATGAAGATTCTATCTTCTAATCTATACCAGGTCAATTTGTGACTCTCACAAGTTGACTCATTATGTCCTTAATGAGATCCAGAATCTTGAGTTATGAAATCAAGTTGACTTATGTAATGAACTAGTCAACTTGCTTCTCTTAATGTTCAATGTTAATGTTATTTGGCTGAACACAAGTCAACTTGTCATTCTCGGATTTTCAAATTCAAGCACAGACAAGTAAGGATCAAGCAAAAACTTCTAGCATACTTATCATATTAATAGATTGAAGTTTATTCTTCGTACTTCATCATTTTTAATTCCCTCCTTAAGCTATAAAATCTATTTTTATCTAGGAGTTTTGTGAAGAATGATATTATTCTTTAGTATATCATATTCTTAATTAGATTTATTGTACTAATATTATCATATTTTGTGGGAATGAAAACTAACTCTAATCATAGTCCTTTAACTGCTTCATCTAAAGAATTTGAGCACAACACTAATCAACTACAATATATTTAGTTTTAGTGGTGAAAGTGGTGGCACTATTCTGATTCTTAGATGTCCATGACACTAATGTATTCCAAAAGAATTGACATATGGCACTTATGCTTTTTCTATCTATTTTACACCTAACAAAGTCTGCATCAGAATGACCATGCAACTAAAAAGAGGAATTTCTATCATACCATAATCCTATGTTACATGTGTCTTTTAGATATCTAAAGATCCTCTTCACTACTACTAAATGTGACTCCTTAGTATTTGATTAAAATTTAGCACATCAGTATAGACTATATAGTTTATCACGTGTTGAAACAGTTAAATATAGCAGTGATCCTATCATGCTCCAATAAAGCTTTGAACACATTGGTTTTTCTTTACCAGCTTTATTGATGTACTCATAGGAGTTGTATTTCCTTTAGTTTCACCTAGTCTAAATTTTGTAATAAGTTCTTTGATGAATTTGGATTGACTAATAAAAATTTCTTTTTTTCAATTTGCTTGATTTGTAATCCTAGAAAATAATTCAACTCCCCCATGGTGTTCATCTCAAATTTAGCATGCAAAACCTTTGAAAATTTTTGACAAAGGTTTTCATTTGTTGCCCCAAATACTATATTATCTATATAGATTTGAACTATTAATATTTATTTGACTTTTTTCTTATTAAAAAAGGTTGTGATAACCTTGTCTCTTTCAAATTCATTATCTCCTAGGAAATTGTTAAACCTTTTATACCAAGCTCTCAGCGCTTGCTTCAAATCATATAAAACTTTGGACAGTTTAAGCACATTGTCTAGATGTTTTGGTTGTTCAAAGCTGGAGGTTGTTCTACATAAGTTGCTTTATTGATTATACCAATAAAGTATGCACTCTTTACATCTATTTGGTATAATTTAAAATTTATGAAACAGAAGAAGACAAGTAGCATCCTTAGTGTTTCTAAACTTAGTATAGGGGTATATGTCTCATCAAAATCTATTCTTTCCTCTTGTCTGTATTCTTGAGTTACTAATCTTGCCTTCTTCCTTGTGATAGTTCCATGCTATCCAGTTTATTTCTAAACACCCATTTTGTTCCTATAACTGAATGCATAGAAACTAACTTTAATTTTTTCCTTCTGTCACGCCCCGAACCGGGATCGTGAACGGCCGCCCGTTGCTCTGGATGCCGACTGTATTTTTATAGAAAATCGAGCAGAATCTCCCCATAAATTGGAGGTCTCCCATGTACAATTAAACATGTTTAAACCTGTATCATTCAAAATCATCCTGAAAATAAAACAAATAGCCATCCCGGCCTCTCCAAAACCAACAACTCCCATAGCCGACATCCAAAACAACGCAAGGCTATAAAAATCTACAAACAAACCTAGCCACAGACCTCTACTGTCATGCCTAACTAGAGCATGAGTAGCCGCCACACCGAGCAGACCTAAATTTTTATGCAATTTACAACAATTTTTCCAAGTAACATTCAAATACATACAATTGCCTCAATGCAAATGAAATACGAGAGTTTCGCAAATAAATATACATAAATTTTACAGTCATCCCAAATTAAGTACACGGCCAACTACGGACCTCAACAAACCTCGCAGGGTCAAAAATATAATACGAAATTTAAATTTCAGCTTAAACTTAAACCTCACCGTCCCGAATAACCAAATCCGTCAAGATCTCTAAACTCTGAAGTGTGGCTCCAGCACAACAATCCTATCTGAGGGAGGAAAGAAGAGGGGTGAGTATCTATGGGAGGATACTCAGTGAGTGAGGGGATTAATCTCAAGTACTAATAGTGTAGGTGAACATTAGAGTGTCAAATAGTATCATTCGTAAACAATAACTCAAGTTCCACAATAAATCATAATATGTTCAATAAAATGAACCCATTTATTCAATCACACGATATCATACATATATGCATCCATTTATATATTTCGTAGGCACGAACGGTTGAACCCACATCGGGGGAGGACGTGTGTGACGCCACCGTCTAGCACCGGGCGATGACCTATTTGACGAGTCTGGGTAAGCAAGGGCTAATCCCACGGCCAATATCGGGGTAGAGAGCTACTTTTGAAACACTTTGCATAATAAAACCCCCGATGCGCCTGTCCTTGGTCATGGTTGACCTTTGCCAGGATCCTTTCGGCTTGCTCTATGATCTACTTGATTTTAAATGGATGCATATATGTATGATATCGTGTGAATGATTAAATGAGTTCATTTTATTCGAAATATCATGATTTATTGCAAAAATTTGAATCATTGGTTTCGAATGATATTATTTGACACTCTAATGTTCTCCTATACTATTAGTACTTGAGATTAATCCCCTCACTCACTGAGTATCGTCCCATAGATACTCACCCCTCTTCTTTCCTCCCTCAGACAGGATCATTGTGCTAGAGCGACGTTTCAGACTCTAGAGGTTTCGGTTGATCATTGACGGGTTTGGTTATTCTGGACGGTGAGGTTTTAAGTTTAAGTTGAAACTTGAATTACGTATTTTATTTCGACCCTGCGAGGTCTTGTTGAGGTCCGTAGTTGGCCGTGTACTTATTTTAGGATGACTGTATAATTTATGTATATTTATTTACAAAACTCATATTTCATTTGCATTGAGGCGATTGTACGTATTTGAATGTTACTTGGGAAATTTGTTATACATTTGTATAAATTTAGGTCCGCTCGGTGTGGCGGCTGCTCATGCTCTAGTTGGGCATGACAGTAGAGGTCTGTGGTTAAGTCTGTTAGAAATTTTATAGTCTTACGTTGTTCTGAATGTTGGCTGTGGAAATTGGTTGAGTGTGGAGAGGCCGGGATGGCCATTTGTTGATATTACAGGATGATTTGAATTTCACAGGTTTAAACAGGTTATTTGTACATGGGAGACCTCCAATTTATGGGAAGGTTCTGCCCGATTTTCTATAAAAAAATCCAGCCAGCATTCAGGGCAACGGGCGGCTGTTCACTACTCTGGTTCGGGGCGTGACAGTTCTATTGGTATCAGAGCTCTAGGTTGAGAGCTGTGTTTTATAGAATAGTTTTGAAAGTCTTCCCAAGTACATTTAAAAGTTCTTAATGCATTTGAGAGTTTCGTACAGTCATTTAAGTCCCGTACACGGTCATAGGCATATAAGATCATATATTGTAAAGGGTACGACATAAGATGCATACGTTTCATGATTCCACATTTGAATACCTTGATCCATAACTCAAATTCTATTTTTAGGGGGTTAGTTACTAGTAATTAACCCTAATCCTTGCTTATATCTAATGAAACGGTGCTCTTTTCGCAGAATTATGCCGCCTAGATGTGGTAGGTGTGGTGCACCACTAGAGAGTCCCTCGGTGCCTGAGGCTTCTAGGGCACTCGAGGCTCCACGAGTACCAGAGGGTGCTTCTTCTACTCACGCACCTTCCCCAGTGCCACCCCCAGCACCTCCACCGGCTGGTACAGTCGAGATCCCTCCACCACCGCTCGACGCTTTGAGGCAGTGGCAGGAGTGGCTTAGTAGATATGGGGAGCAAATGCCCCCACCTCCATTACAGCCTCCAGCGACCGTACCTACGGCTGTACCTGCTCCTACGGCACCGGTTCCTTCTCCGGTGGCCGGTCCTTCTGTTTCTACTCCGACCGATGAGACGTCGGCTACTTTGAGGCGCATCCACGAGCTCACTCAGTTGGTGAAAGAGTCTCGGCAACTAGGATGCACAGACTTTTCCGGATCCAGTGATGCCGTAGCGGCGAAGCACTGGATCAACAGGACTCGCAGGATCCTTACGGATTTGGGGTTGTCAGAGGAGCTCAGATTGAGAGTTGCTGAGAGACTCCTCGACGGAGATGCCCTCTCGTGGTGGGAGGCTATCCGTGACAGTGCCACACAGACCCTGCGGTGGGAGGACTTTCTACGAGAGTTCGATCGCAGGTACTTCACCCCGTTTCAGCAGGACCGGATGAGGACGGAATTCCTGCACTTGCGCCAGGGGACGAGGTCAGTTTCAGAGTACGAGGCTGAGCTCAGACGACTAGCAGCCTTCGTCCCCGATATGGCTACACCGGCTCAGCTGAGGTTCAAGTTTGAAGATGGCCTCCAGTTGAGCATCAGAAAGTACATGAAGGTGACTCCCTCCTTTACGCTTTCAGAGGTGATTGATTCAGCATATCGGGCAGAGGAGATTGTCCGAGCTGAGGCTAGACAGAGAGAGAGTCACCAGAAGAGGAAGACTGAGTCATAGGGTGGGCAGTCTTCGAAGAGGGGTAGAGGTTTTGGACATCCCGGAGGTTCTTATAGCTTCAGACCAGCAGGACCGGGACAGGGACCTCGACCTCAGGGCTTTGAGGCACCAGCTCTTAGTGTCACCACGCAGCCTATACAGAGACAGTTTCCCTGCCGTAGATGCGGTAACTACCATGCCTCCGAGGCATGTAGAGCACCAGTTACTTGCTTCCGATGTGGGAAGCAAGGTCACATTAGGAGTGTCTGTCCAGATATAGGTCGAGGAGGATCGACTTTGCAGAGTCGTACTGGTACTTCTGGCACAGGCCAGCAGGGGGCACCTGCGCACTCAGCTTTTACCGCTCCTCGGACTGCAGCCAGGAGTAGTACAGTGCCAGGACCGTTGCGACAGCAGCCTAGGGCCCAGGCTCGTGTGTTCGCGTTGACGCAGGAGGACGCACAGACGAACCCGGATGTTATTATGGGTAATCCTCCCATAGACCCCTCAGTGTAGTACTTTTGTTATGTTTTCTCTATAAGATTTTGTATATCATGATGTCGATGTACAGTCTTGACCAGTCAAAGCTTCAGAAGCTTAACTAGTTAATATATATATATATATAATTGTCTACTTTTATTTACATTTTGAATATCTTTAATTTTTCCATTCCTCACATTCAGGGATCATGAGGATATTTGGAGTCGACGCCCGTGTCCTTATTGATACTGGGTCGAATTTCTCTTATGTGAGGGCGTCCTTTGTCCACCAGATGGGTAAACCTTTATTGCCACTTGATGAGGAGATATTGGTTATCACTCCTCTAGGTGAGCACCTTCTCAGAGACTCAGTCTATCGCGGATGTGAGGTCATGGTAGGGGATACGGTACTCGAGGCAGACTTAATCCCCCTTGAGATGACTGATATTGATGCCATCCTCGGGATGGATTGGCTGAGCAGACATAGAGCTTCAGTAGATTGTTTCACCAAAGAGGTCGAGTTCCGGAGATCAGAGGGATCCCCATTGAGATTCTCTGGCGAAAGGAGAGTACTATTTCGCTGAGTCATATCAGTGATGGAAGCCAGGAGGTTGATACGCCGAGGCTGCATGGCGTACCTGGCTAATGTTGTTGACACCACCGTTGAGGGACCGAGATTTGAGGATGTCTTTGTGGTGCAGGAGTTTCCAGACGTGTTCCCCGAGGAACTTCCCGGATTACCACCAGTTCGGGAGTTCGATTTCGAGATTAATCTAGTGCCGGGAACCAATCCTATTTCTATTCCGCCATACAGAATGGCGCCTGCTGAACTGAGAGAGCTTAAAATTCAGTTGCAAGACCTTTTGGATAAAGGGTTTATTCGCCCGAGCACTTCACCCTGGGGTGCTCTTGTGCTGTTTGTAAAGAACAAGGATGGTACATTTAGGCTTTGTGTGGATTATAGGCAGTTGAACAAAGCCACCATCAAAAACAGATATCCCCTGCCACGTATCGATGATTTGTTTGATCAGCTGTAGGGAGCCAAGGTTTTTTCTAAAATTGATCTCCGTTCGGGTTATTATCAGTTAAGAATTTGGGCCGAAGATGTGCCCAAGACAGCTTTTCGCACCCGATACGGCCATTACGAGTTTCTAGTCATGCCGTTTGGGCTGACTAATGCCCCAGCTGCCTTTATGGATCTGATGAACTGAGTTTTCCATGACTACTTGGATCGGTTCGTCATCGTATTCATCGATGACATTTTGGTGTATTCACGGAGTGATGAAGATCATGTTCAGCACCTTCGGGTGATATTGTAGATACTCCGTGAGAAGCAGCTATATGCCAAATTCTCGAAATGTGAGTTTTGGCTGAGACAGATGGGATTTTTGGGGCACATTGTCTCCGCGGAGGGTATTTATGTTGACCCGCGGAAGGTTGAAGCTATAGTGAAGTGGGAGCAGCCACAGACAGTTACCGAGATCCGTAGTTTTCTCGGTTTGGCCGGGTATTATCCCAAATTTGTAGAAGGATTCTCCCGGATAGCTGCTCCGTTATCTAGATTGACCCAGAAAGGAGTCAAGTTTGTTTGGGATGACCGTTGTGAGGCGAGCTTTCAGGAGCTCAAACGACGGTTGACATCCGCTCCTATTTTAGCCCTTCCCACTAACAGTCGGGAATATACAGTGTACAGTGATGCTAGCCGACAAGGATTGGGTTGTGTTCTGATGCAAGATGGTCGGGTTATTGCGTTTGCCTCGCGATAACTGAAGAAACACGAGGTTAACTACCCGACACATGATTTAGAGTTGGCGGCCATAGTCTTTGCGTTGAAGATATGGTGGCATTATCTTTTTGGGGTGACCTGCAGAGTATTCACAGATCACAGAAGTTTAAAGTATCTCTTCACCCAAAAGGAGCTGAATTTGAGACAAAGGAGATGGTTAGAGCTCCTCAAGGATTATGATCTCATTATTGATTATCATCCGGGCAAGGCAAATGTTGTAGCAGATGCCTTGAGTTAGAAGTCAGCATCATCCTCACAGTCGACAGAGAAAGCATATCTCTCTTGTCTGGTAGGACTCCGAGCCTTAGGAGTCAGTTTGACTAGTGATGATTAGGGAGGCCTACTAGCCAGATTTGAGGTCAGGCCGACTTTGTTCGACCGTATCAGAGAGCTCCAAGGTACAGATGAGGAGTTTCAGGGTATTGCGGATAGAGTCCGCAAAGCTGAGGGTGGAGATTTCCGGATCCGAGATGATGGTTTATTGGTATTAAGGAATCGAGTTTGTGTTCCCGCTGATACAGATCTCCGCAAGGCCATACTTGAGGAGGCACACTCCTCTGCTTATGCTTTGCATCCGTGTACTACCAAAATGTATCAAACCATTCGGGATAGTTACTGGTGGCCTGGCATGAAACGAGAAATCGCGGATTTTGTGGCTAGGTGTCTAGTTTGCCAGCAGGTTAAGGCCGAGCATCAGCGGCCGGCTGGTACATTGCAACCCTTACCCATTCCTGAGTGGAAGTGGGATCATATTACCATGGACTTTGTGATAGGGCTACCGCGGACTTCATCACGGCATGATGCCATATGGGTGATTGTAGATCGACTCACTGAGTCCGCACATTTCCTACCTATTCGCAGCGACTATCCTTTGGAGACCTTGGCACGTCTTTACATTGATACGATAGTTCGGCTGCATGGTGTTCCTGTGTCGATAGTATCAGACAGGGACCCGAGATTCACTTCCAGATTTTGGCCCAAGTTGTAGGAGGCAATGGGCACGAGGCTGAGTTTTAGCACAGCCTATCATCCGCAAACTGATGGTCAGTCAGAGAGGACCATTCAGACGCTTGAGGACATGCTGAGAGCATGCGTAATGGATTTCAAGGGTAGTTGGGATCGGCACCTTCCTCTGGTCGAATTTGATAACAGCTATCAGGTCAGTATTGGGATGCCACCATATGAGGCTCTGTATGGTAGAAAGTGCCGCACTCCGATATGCTGGGATGAGGTCGGAGAGCGACGTCTCAGCAACGTTGAGTTGATTGAGGAAACAAAGGATAAGGTCAAAGTCATCCGTGAACGGATGAAAGTCGCACAGGATAGACAAAAGGCATATGTTGATCATAGGTGGCGACCTCTTGAGTTTGCTACGGGAGATATGGTTTTCTTGAGGATATCTCCTTTGAAAGGAGTTATACGATTCAGGCAGCGGGGTAAGCTGAGCCCTAGATATATTGGACCCTTCCGTATCTTTGAGAGGGTCGGGAGCATAGCATACAGATTGGAGCTGCCAGATGAACTCTCTCGTATTCATGACATCTTCCATGTCTCGATACTTAGGAAGTATTTAGCTAACCCTTCTCATGTACTTGAGTCTCCACCTGTTGAGTTACGAGGGGACCTCAGTCTTTCGGTTCAGCCCATGGCTATTCTAGATCGACAAGTCAGAAAGCTGCGAAGCAAGGAGGTTTCCTTGGTCAGAGTTTTGTGGAGGAATGATCAAGTTGAGGAAGAAACCTAAGAGCCCGAGGAGGCTATTAAGAGACAGTACCCCCATTTGCTTGCTGTATAGTTTTCTTTTAGTTTCGAGGACGAAACTTGTTTTTAGGGGGTTAGAAAATGTAACGCCGACTGCATCAATTCTCGTACTTCCATTTCCTGAATTTAATAAAATAATCCTCAATTTATATATATATATATAGAAAAATATTTAATTTTATTAAATTTCAATTTTTGGGGTTTTAATTCAAACCTTTGGTATATTAAATTTTTAAAAATAGAATAATAAAGTATATATATATAAATATATTATTCTTTTCATTTATTAAATTATTTATATCCTCATTTATTTATTTCCAAATCTGTCCATATAAATATATATTAATAATAATAATAATAATAATAATAATAATAATAATAATAATAATAATAATAATAATAATAATAATAATAGTAATAATAAAAAAAATATATATATAATAATAAAGAGAAAATGGGTTAGGGTTAGAAAACCCTAACCCTTTTCACACTCTCTCTCCCTCTCTCTCTTTCTCCCCGCCGCCGCGCTCTCTCTCTCTCGCCTCCCTCTCACTACCGCGTTCGTTCGGACCGCCACCACCAACCGCCGCAGCCACCACTCATCCTCTCCACCATCTCCATCTCTCTATCTCTCTCCTTTTCTCTCTCGGCTTCTCTCTCTCACCGCGACACTCTCTCTCGATCTCTTGCACTCTCCGCCCGTCTCCATCGCTCCCCCGCCGCTGTACCGCCTTCGACCACCATCAATCACCACCACCAACCTCTCTCATTTTCTCTCGGTCACTCTCTCTATTTCGCTCCCTCTGTTCTCTCACTCTCTTTCCCCGTTGTCTCTCACAGTCCCTCAATCTCTCTCTCTTTTTCTCTCTACCCTTTCCCTCTCTATCACTTTGTTTCTCCCTCTTCCAACACGCGCGATACAGCCTTTCTTCTCTTCCTGTGCGTGTGACTGCATAACTTTCCCCCTCCTTCGCTCGCTCACTGTGCGCGCAGACTTGCTGCAATCTCGGTTGCAGCGTAGAAGCAAACCCTCGAAAACCCTAGGCCCAAATTTCACTCCTGCGCAGGTAAGAACCATTCCTTTGAACAGTAGCTCTAGGGTTTGAGTTCTTTCGGTAATTTAGACTAACTAATTGAGTTTGCTTCAAACTGGAAGCTTTGCAGGTTTTGGACTGAGTTGTAGGCGCACAGACGATAGAGTTGTGGACTGTGGAAACCCTAGGTGAGGGATTTCTAACTGATTTCCGTTAATTAAATGCATTTAGGGTGAAATTAGGATTAAGTTTAGACATTTATGTAAATTAGGCCGTTTGATACGGAAGAAGCATGCTAAGGAATAATAGAATCGAATTGAGTTGATTTGAATGGTTTCTCTAGAGTTTAATTCGAAATATGCATGAAAGTATTTGGATTTAGGGTTGGAACTTAAGGATTGATGCGTTGTTTTACATTATAGTTTGTTTTGCATATGGGTAATTCAAATGCAATCCCGATATTATGAAAATAGATTTCCTTGCATTGAAAATGAGATATGGTTTGAAAAAATCAGATTAGAATTGAAAAGTGTATGATTTTTCAAAGATTTTTTTTTTCCATTTTGTTGGAAACTTATTTATTTTAAGCATATTTCTGACTTTGATTGGTTAGGTTGATCTTTTTGGAGACTCGAGGAGTCGAATTGGTTTGCTTGTGAAAATAGGGAGTCACCACCCTCCCTAGAATGTGAGTGGGACCCTAATCTCTTGCATGAAATGGTGAAAATCTTATTTTATCGTGTTTTAAACAAAACATGCTTTGATATGCATTGATTCGACGTGTGATATTAAATCTCAAATCTGTTTTGTGACTATTGGAGTGTCATACTTATGTTTTTTACGATTATGCATCCATGTTTGAAATGAAATGAAATTGTGCCATGATTTGAGAAATGGAATGTTTTCTATACTACCATTGCATCGGCTGTTGATTTGAAATGATTTTGATGAAATGTATTTGGCACACGGATTTGAAATGTTTTGATGAACTGTGAGGGCACCGGGATGCCCACTTGTGATGAGATACTATGATGATGACATTGATGATTCCGTAGCTACGAAGGGACTTTGTAGAGGCACGAGTTGCCCGGATACGATTCTGTAGGAGGTATCCGCAAATGTCCAGTTTATATGGTCATAGGCACGAACGGTTGAACCCTCATCGGGGGAGGACGTGTGTGACGCCACCGTCTAGCACCGGGCGGTGACCTATTGACCAGCCAGTTTATATATTTCGTAGGCACGAACGGTTGAACCCACATCGGGGGAGGACGTGTGTGACGCCACCGTCTAGCACCGGGCGGTGACCTATTTGACGAGTCTGGGTAAGCAAGGGCTAATCCCACGGCCAACATCGGGGTAGAGAGCTACTTTTGAAACACTTTGCATAATAAAACCCCCGATGCGCCTGTCCTTGGTCATGGTTGACCTTTGCTAGGATCCTTTCGGCTTGCTCTATGATCTACTTGATTTTAAATGGATGCATATATGTATGATATCGTGTGAATGATCAAATGAGTTCATTTTATTCGAAATATCATGATTTACTGCAAAAATTTGAATCATTGGTTTCGAATGATATTATTTGACACTCCAATGTTCACCTACACTATTAGTACTTGAGATTAATCCCCTCACTCACTGAGTATCCTCCCATAGATACTCACCCCTCTTCTTTCCTCCCTCAGATAGGATCATTGTGCTAGAGCGACGTTTCAGACTCTAGAGGTTTCGGTTGATCATTGACGGGTTTGGTTATTCTGGATGGTGAGGTTTTAAGTTTAAGTTGAAACTTGAATTATGTATTTTATTTCGACCCTGCGAGGTCTTGTTGAGGTCCGTAGTTGGCCGTGTACTTATTTTGGGATGACTGTATAATTTATGTATATTTATTTGCGAAACTCATATTTCATTTGCGTTGAGGCGATTGTACGTATTTGAATGTTACTTGGGAAATTTGTTATACATTTGTATAAATTTAGATCCGCTCGGTGTGGCGGCTGCTCATGCTCTAATTGGGCATGACAGTAGAGGTCTGTGGTTAAGTCTGTTAGAAATTTTGTAGTCTTATGTTGTTCTAAATGTTGGCTGTGGAAATTGGTTGAGTTTGGAGAGGCCGGGATGGCCATTTGTTGATATTACAGGATGATTTGAATTTCACAGGTTTAAACAGGTTATTTGTACATGGGAGACCACCAATTTATGGTGAGGTTCTGCCCGATTTTCTGTAAAAAAATCTAGCCAGCATTCAGGGCAACGGACGGCTGTTCACGACTCTGATTCGGGGCGTGACAGAGAGAGTGAGTGAGATTAGAGAGTGAAATAGAGAGGGACAAAGAGATCGTGAGAGACTGTGGTAGAGAGAGGCCGAGAGAGAGACTGTGCGAGGTTGAGAGGTGGCGACCCGTGGCGGTTCGCGATGGTCGCGGTGGTTTGCGGTGGAGGCGGCGGCGGGGAAATGCGAAGGGGTTCGCAGGAGAGGATGAGAGAATGAGAAGAGAGGAATTAGGGCTATTAGCCCTAATTCAATTTTTTTTTTTATAATTATTATTATTATTATATTTCTTTTTTATAAATAAATTTATAAATAATTAAATGAGTAAATGTATAAATTAATAAATGAATAAATATTCATCTATATATTTTTATACTCACTTTACTCTACAAATCGAAAATACGGATACTTTAAATATCCCAAAAATTCAAATTACATACCTCAAAATCGAAAATCAATATAATTAAAAATCTCTCTCTCTATATATAAATTGAGAAATATTTTATTTAATTTCATGAACAGGAATACTAGTACGGACACCACAGTGTCGGTGTTACACCTTGGGCACCCAAATCCTTTTGCGTCCGACATTGTTAGTGTTACCTAAAGTTTTTGGAATCCATTGCTATTTTGTATTAGCTAATGATTTATTCTTAATCCAACATTCATTTATCCTATGACCATACCTAAAACAACACATGCATTTTTAGTGAAATTCTGGTCTTTTAGTTTTGACATCTAAATGTTTCTTAAGTTTGTAATGATGTACATTGTGCCCAAATTTCATGTAATGATAGCACCTAGTTTCAGGTTTAGGATTCTTAGAACTAAGGACAAAATATATATATGATTTTCTTTTGTATTTTAATAGGATTATATCCTTGTCCTACCTTATCAAACACTGTTGTTTGGGTTTCTAGCATTAAGTTAATTTTTTTTTAATATCTTGAGCATACTTCAATAACATAGAACTCAACTTTTTATTTTTCTTGTTCAAGTTCTATTTCCTTCTCATTATTTATTTTGTGTAGTCATTTTTCTTTCTTCTTTTATCTTTTTAATTTTAGTTTGTAGCTCACTTACTTTTTCATTTTCCTTTTTGACTTGAGCATGTAGCTTATCATTTTCTTTTTTTAGCACTGAGTTTTCTTTTTTTATTTTATCATTTTTTGATTTTAGTTTATTTGATTCTTGTTCCATGACAGTCATTGATTTCTTTAAAGATGAGTTTTTGTGCTTCATTGTTTTAAGTTCCTTAAATGCATCCATTAATGCCTCATGTATTCCATTGATAGAAAATTCATCATGAGAATAAAAAAAATTAGAGTAAGAAAAGGAGCTTACCTCATCATGTTCCTCCTCCAATGCCATGAAGCATAGTTTAGCCTACTCCTGCTCATTCTCTCACCACTTGACCTATTATCCTCATTGCTCCATGCTACTAGATTTTCTTCTTTCCCTTCTCTTTCTTTTCTACTTTCTTGAGTTATGGATAGTCAGCTTTGATATGGCTAAGCTTCTTGCATTCATAGCCCCTAATCTTTTTTTCTGGTTTCCTAAACTCTCTTCTCCCCTTGTTCTTCTTTCTCATCATCAAACTTTTAAATTTTTGGGTGAGCAAAGCCATATCTTTATCTTCCTTACTAGAGCTTCCATCTCTACTTTCAACCATGAGAGTTACTATTTTTCTTTTTTCTTCATTACCTACTCCTTTAGAATTCAACTTCAAGTCATGAATGATCAATGAGCCTACTAATTGATCCATAGTCAGGATTTCTAAATTCGTGGACTCTTCCATGGCAGTGACCTTTGCTTCCCAAGATTTGGGCATGTACCTAAGTACTTTATCTACCATGTCTTCCTAACTAATTCCCTTACCAACAATTTAAGCTCATTTGTAATTGTGTTGAACTTAGTGTTTATCTCTCTAACTGTCTCACCATCTCTCATCTTAAAGTCTTCGTATTCTTATTTTAAGAGTCTAATTTTATTCTTCCTAACTTGATTGGTCCTCCTATAAGTAGCTTCAAATCTCTTCCAGATTTCTTTGGCAGTTATACATGTAGAAATCTTATTATATTTATTTAAACTTAGAGCTAGGTAAAGAAGATTTACTACTTTGCAATTTGCTCGATATGCTTTCTCCTCTTTGGTATTCATGTTCTTCATTTTGACTGGGACTCTAATACCATCAATCTCCTCTATTGGGAATTCAATTCCCCCTTTAATAATATCCCATGCTATCTCATCTTGTGTTATTATAAATCTATTATAAATTTCTCATCCTCTGCTTCCAATAGCTATAGTTATTCCCATTGGAAAACGGTATTATGTTTGTTAAGCAAACTTCAAATGGAATACTGTCTCCATTAAGTGCCATTGTTGATCTTTACTTCTGAGACTATTAAATCTTTTACTAGAAGACCTGCTCTAATACTAATTGAAGAAAAGGCAGTAAACAACCTAGAAGGGGCGAATAGATTGTTTTTGGTACTTTAAGGTATTTTTGGGTTTTGAATGAAGAATAATCAAATAATAAGAAAATTGACACTCAAGATTTATAGTGGTTCTATCTTCTCAAATGTACATCCACTTCTAGATTTCTTCTGAATTTTTGAATCGACTATTTTTTTTCAAAAATAGAACAAAAAACTAGTTTACCTAGGTCCTAACCAAACCTTATGGTATTTCACTTGAACACTATCCACTAGCTTTGTACAAGAACTAGCAAACCAAATTCTCTCATGCTACTCAACACTCAAAGTCTAGATCAAAAGAACTTTCTTTTGATCTTTTACACAAACTTAAAATTGAAACAAGAATACAAGATGAAGCTTCAACTTTAGGTGTGTCATTAAATCTTAGACAAAAGAATACAATACAAAAAAATAAATTGCTTAATAAAGAATAAATGATCACTTTGATGTCACAGATGCTCTCAATCTTCTTTTCATTCAATGAAGTGTTGTATTTATAAAATTGTTAATGAGATAGCCACTGAGTTTTATTAAATGCATAAACATAGTCGTTAAGGGTGGTTGAAGGTCACTTAATGTTCAAACAACTTTTCTAAATAACTAATTGTTACTCACAATGAGTCAACTTCTTCATTCTTCAGGTCAACTGAAAGTTGAATTCTTTAGGGTCTTGGCTAGTGTAAGTGGACTTCATATGTATGACAAGTCGACTTATGTTTCATTCTGCTTAAGTATTTTTACTTTGTTGCTCATGTAAGTCGATTTGTACTCTCTTCAGGTCGACTTCTGCTTGTCAGTATGATATGTGATTTTGATATCATGATTTTGGTTAAGTATACCCTAATCGAGTGTTGTGTGTAATGCGAACAAGTGTCATTTTCATGAGGATATTTTGTATTACCAACTATGAACTACCTTATTTAAATTGGACAAATCAAATCTCAATTATAAAAATATTAAAAATAATGAAAATATTAAACATTTAAACCAAGAGATAAAAAACTAGTTTCATAAAAACCTTATCATATGGATTTCATCTATTTTTAACATTTTACATGGTCAAATCTTTCAAAACCTCCTAACTTTATCGACTAATGAATAATTATTGATGATGGCTAATTTTTCCAAAATTAAATTCACCAAATAATCATATAATGAAATCCCTAATTTGACAAATCAAAAGCCAATGGTCATGCAATTTTGATTAAGTCAAACTAAATTAAGTTCTATGAAAAATCTATATTCTAGGGTTTCCCCTAAATCCTCACACATGAAATTAATCTAATGGTCATGCTCATAATCTCATATAGATTTCATTGTTCGGACTAATCTCATACAATTATATTAGTCATGCATGCATTCAATCTCGAATCATACAAAATGCAGGACTAATCGTTTTGAAGCATTACAAATAATAATAAAATCTAATCAAACAGTAATCATACCAATAAATCTTAAGGGAAAGAAATAAATCAAACCATGTAATTAATCAAAATCGAAATCCATCAAGTTCTAAGAATAAAAGAAATTAGCTAGACATTGAAAAAAAATCGAAAATAAAATAAAAGCCATTGCAACCTTTTTGCACATGACAAAGGAGATGGAAGATGACTGCTAGGGTT
Organism: Dillenia turbinata; assembly: GCA_037126225.1. Taxonomy (NCBI): domain Eukaryota; kingdom Viridiplantae; phylum Streptophyta; class Magnoliopsida; order Dilleniales; family Dilleniaceae; genus Dillenia; species Dillenia turbinata. Next base: position 14,166,616 of record JBAMMX010000011.1, read on the forward strand.
CCAAGTCTTGGAATGATGAAGAGAGTAGTGGAATGAATACTTTGTTTGCCCTAGAGATGTTGCATTTATATGGCTAAAAGAAACCTAAAAGAATTAGTTGTTGTGAGCTTTTAGAAAACTTGGGTTTTATATTTGATTTGGAAACTTGCTATTATTGTGTGACAGGGATTTCTTGCTTTTCCAAAACTTGAAAACTTCCACTTTCTTGAATTATGAGACTCTTAAAGTAATTAGGAATTGAATCCTGAAATTCTCTCTTTAATATGCTCAAGTTTCCTTGTTCAGCATCGCATTGACTTTTTAACACTACAGTAGCAATATCGGCCCAATTTTCGGATAAGCTCCTACCTGAATTAGCCTCTGGACTCTTCACAAGATTTGTAGGCTTTTAAGTTTAGTTTCTAACCCAACAAGAATCACCTCAATTGGTTGTCGGAGTAGAGAGATAAACTCAAAATACTGATTACTGTTGGTCATCCAATCCAAATTTAGAAAGTAAGACTAATGTTTCCTAAATTAAAACCTAAGAATTAAATTAATGTAAAATCATAACATAACATTTAAAACAGTCCTAAAATTTATAAATAAACCCTAAAATAATATAGATCAAGTATATAAAAATTATTGCTATCACAATACTTAAGCATTTTTCATATTATGGGTTGTATAGGTCGACTGAAGCAATTGTTTCATATAGCTAAGATTAATGTATGTCAACTTGTTTTCTTCTCTGGTTGACTTGTACTTGAGTCTTGTAATGTTTAAACTTGTGTAGGTTGACTCATACATTGGCTAGGTTGACTTGATATAAATTTGACTTAACATATTATTTATTATGGTAATTGCAAGTTGACTAGTTGGTATTTGTAGTCGACTGGTGAAAGTGTTCTATGAGACCAATGTTTTGTGCAGGTCAACTTGAACAATGGTTAGGTCAACTTGTGCTCAATAGCTTTTGAGCTTTTCACTATGATGCACATGTGTAGGTCAACTTCTGATATGCGATTTCTAGACCACAAATTTAGGCAAGTATATGCTAGTCAAACGTTGTGTATAGAGATGAGATCAAATGTTGTTCCCATGAGGATATTTTATATTATCAATTATGAATAAACCTATCTAAACTGATCAAATCAAATCAAGGTTGTGAAGATATTAGAAACTACCAAAAATAAGATCTAAGATACAAAACCCGAATGTGATGGAAATCCTAGGATATAGATTTTATTTATTTCTAACCTTTTACACAATTGTATCTTTCCATTCCCTAAATTCATTAGATAATGAATTATTGCTGATGATGACAGATTTTCTTAATTTAGATTCACCTAATGGCTATGCAATGAATCCCTAATTTGACTAACCAAAAGCCAATGGTCATGCAATTTTGATTAGATTGAACTACATTAAGTTCTATGGACAATATGTAATTTAGAGTTTTACTTAAATCTCCATACATGAAATTACTCCAATGGTCATGCTCATAATTTTATATGAATTTTATTGTTCAGACTAATTTTATGCAATAATATTGGAATGTATGCACACGATCTCAAATCATGCAAAATGCAGATTTAAATATTTCGAAGTATTAAGTTCAACAATAAAATCTCATCAAATAATAATCATCAATAAAACTTAAAAGAAAGAATTAAATCAACCCATGTAATTAATTAAAAAAATAAAATCCATCAAGTTCTAGGAATAAGAAAATTAGCTAGACATTTTAAAGAAAAAGAAGAAGTAAAATCAAACATTACAACCCTTTTTCATATGAGAACGGATGTTGAAGGCTGTTGCATGGAGGTGGCTATTAGGGTTTGTGAAATGGTGGAGAAATAAGGGAGTCATGAATAAGAGAGGTTAAGAATCAATGAAAGGCATGGCTCCTCTTGCTGTCCGCAATAGTTCTATATTTATAGCACTAAAACCCTAGAAAGAATTTGGAAACTTGAACATTTTAGAAACTTGACATTATTGGGATGATGAAAATCTCATGCTTCCCAAGCAATTTAGAAACCTCTTGATCTTTGGATAAATTTTCAAATTGACAGCAAAATAAATTCCAGATTTTGAGCGTTTTAGTTTCCTTTTTCAACAGAAAATTAACTTCCAGTGAAACAATAACTTCGGCTCAATTTTCAGACATTCTCTTCCCTAAATCAGCTTCTGGGCTCTTTGTCCAGGGAGCACATCCCCTCAGATCACCTAGTTCGCAGGGAACATCTCCCTAGACCCCTAAAGGGAAAGCACCGGGGAGGGGGAGTAAAGGGCTTTTTCGCCAAAAGCACTTTACTCCGAGGAACTCTAATAAAACTGATGTTTATTAACAAAACTTATAATAGGTCTAATACTATACAGGTGGTGAACTAGAGTAAAGGAATGCTTTCATGCTTAATGGGATGATAAATTGGTCAATTTGTAGGATTTGAAGTTTTCTTTCCATCCCAACAAGGATTATCTCAATTAGACGATGAAACAGAAAGTTATGCCCAAAATATTGACAATGCTTTTCTAACCCAAAAATAAAAAGTAAACCCAATATTTCCTAAATCATTAACCACAAAATTAAATTAGTATAAAATCATAAAATATAGTTTAAAACAGTCCTAGAATCTATAAATAAATGCTGAAAAAGAAATATAATTCAAGTGTAAATAAAATTATTGTTATCAAATGTCTCGACACTTGAATATTTGCTTCTCCTCAAGCAAGAACATTTTTTTTTTTTTGTTTTCTTTTCAAAACCAGTTTAACTTCCTAAGATCCTAACCATGTATATGACAAGTTCAAATTAGAATTGCAATCAAAACAACTAATATTTCATATTATTCAGCATTAGAGAAACTATTGCATCTCTTATAGTCTCCTTGAAATCGAGACAATGCAAGATCCAAACACCTCACAATTGGTTCACTCAATAGAATGAAGGAAACTATGATTCAACTACTCAATGAACTTAATTTTATGAAAAGGTATATGTTTCATGTAAATTAACACAATAACATTACCATAAAATTTCTAATCTATCAAATCTCCACCACTCAAATATAAAATTCATGCACTCATCAAAAGGTCTTTTATTAGGTTGTAATAAGGCTAGGGTAATGGGATAGGGTAATAGATAAAAATGTAGGGCTAAAATAATTCACTAAAAATACCCAGACATCAAGATATGACATTCTTTACATTAAGACAAAGAAAATACTACTTCCACAAATTCTCATCCCTAAACATATGTAGCACTCCAACTTTGAATATGTAATGTATCAGTCCTCTGTAACAAAGAATATGAAATGGAACTCCACTATAAGAGTGATCAATAACCAAAAATCAAATACTTTTTCTATTTTTTTCTCTTTTTCTTTTCAACCAGCACTTTTTTTCTCTCTCTCTCTCTCTTTTTTTTTTTTTAAATTTGGCTGGTTCTTTTTTTTAATAACTCAACATGACAATATTTAAAAATATATATGAACTTCCCATATATATAAAAAGAATATAATGGCTAAAAACATAATGTCATGCTATCAACTAGAAATAAATTTAATGAACCTGGGCTAGAAAAAAAAATAGGTTGAGGGTTAAATTATGTAGGTAATTTAAGAAAGAAAAGGTTTAAACTCAAATGGGTTAACTAAGTGATATAAAATATTAGGGATGGTATTTTTCAAAAGCCCAAAGTGTGTAAACCTAGATGCCTTAATCATTTTGATACATAAAAATAAAAAATATGATTTTGAAATGCATAACAAAGCAAGTTCTAGAATGTTCATTCCATGTATAATGTATACTTAACAAGAAAAGTGAGAGCACAAAGAATTGCTCTTTAAGTCTCAATTTCTCACTTGGGAAAATTTTTATGTTGATTCTTATATGTCTATCTTTCAAATCAACCATAAAAAGATGAACAGCTAATCATGCATCAAATAACCGATCATCCTTCATGCAATCCAATTCAAAACAAGTAACACACAAGAACTATAAAACTTGAGAAAATTTTGTTGGCATGGAAGAAGAAAAAATTCAGCAAAACTCTTGGGAACCAAGCAAAAATTCAGCATTCAAATTCCTAAAAAAAAAATCAACCTATACATGTATATGCTCCCCCTTACTTAAACTAAGCATTGTTCTCAATGTGTAAAGTAAATGAAATAAAAATAAAAAAGAAAACTCTCTTGAAACTATAGCTTCCTCTTTAATAACGACTTCCGTACCAATGACTTCTTTCCTCTCATGCGAATGGTTTCCTTACTCATCAATTGCTAAGAAAAATGGTAGACCCTTCCTTTAAATTGGTCCCATCCTCATTGATCTTCAAACACTGCCCATTGACTTTGAACTTCTTTCCTTGTTCATTTGAAAGCTCTACAGTTCCATACAGGAAAACTTGTGTCACCACAAATGGTCCATACCATCTCAATCTTAGCTTTCCTAGAAAAAAGTTGCAAATGAGAGTTATATAATAACACTTTAACTCGAACTTAAACTCTCATTTCTTAATCCTCGCATCATGCTATACCTTGGTCTTTTCCTTATAAATCTTAGCATTTTCGTATGCTTCATTCCGTCATTCTTCCAGCTCATTTAACCGTAATTTCCACTCCCTACCTGCAAAGATAAACCAAAGTTTAGATATTTCATTTCCCAGTATGCCTTATGCTCTAATTCAATAGGTAAATGACATGCCTTAACATAAAACAAACGATAAGATAACATACTAGTTGGAGATTTATATGTAGTCTTATAAGTCTAAAGTGCATCATCTAATTTCATGGACTAATCCTTATGAGAAAGACTCACGATTTTTTTTCAAAATGCTTTTCAACTCACGATTTGAAACCTAAACTTGTCCACTAGCTTGGGAATGGTGAGGGGTAGCAACCTTATGAGTAACATAATATTTAGCCAAGAGTTTTTCAAAATTTTTATGAAAATGTGAATCCCCATCACAAATTATGGCTTTAGGAACACCAAAATGGGAAAAGATATATATATGTATATATTTAAAAAAAATTTGCATACTGTTTTAGAGTCATTTTTCACATATGCAATTGCCTCTATCCACTTACATAATCTGCAGCAACTAGAATGAACTCATTATTAAAAGATTTTGGAAAAGGACTCATAAAATCATACTCCAAACATAAAAAATATCCACAACTAAAATATTGTTTAAGGACATCTCACAACGGTTAGAAATATTTCTAATTCTTTGACATTGGTCACAAGCACGAATATAAGAGTGAGCATCCTTAAATAAAGTGGGCCAATAGAATCCAGATTGAAGTATCTTAGCTACTATACGAGATGGTCCATGATGGCCACCAACCTCCTTATCATGACAAATACTAAGATGCTACTTACCTCTTCTTGGGACACATATCTCCTAATGATACTATCATTACAAACCTTATATAAGTAAGGCTCATCCCAAAGATTGTGGTATACATCGAAGAAGAATTTCTTTTTCTATTGCCACGTCATTTTCTCTGGTATAATCCTGCAAACAAGATAATTGACAAAGTCAACATACCAAGGCTCGTTAATAGGAGTGACAGAGAATAAATATTTGTCATGAAAAGAATTATTTAAGGGATGTTCAATCACTGTTTTAACAAAATCTACCTCCAATTGAGATAAATGGTTAGTAGTTGAATTCTCTACTCCCTTTTTGTCCACTATCTCGATGTCAAATTCTTGTAACAAAAGAATCCAACGCAGTAGCCTGGATTTTGCATCTTTATTTGAAATCAGATATTTAAGTGTCGAATGGTCAGTATAAAACACAATCTTAGATAGCAATAAGTAAGAATGAAATTTCTCAAATGAAAAGATTATGGCAAGTAGTTCTTTCTCAATGGTGGTGTATAATTTATGCACCTCATCAATAGTCATACTCGTATAATATATAACATGAAATTTCTTGTCTACCATTTCTCCCAAAACTATACCTACAGTGTCATCACTAGCGTCATAATAAATATCAAAAGGCAAATCTCATCTAGGTGGCTACACAATAGGAGGTTCAATCAATTTCATCTCCAGGCAATTAAAGGCACTCAAGCAAGAATCATCAATCACAAAAGGCATATCCTTCACTAAAAGATTAATCAGAGGTTTAGCAATTTTTAAAAAATCCTTGATAATTTTGCGATAAAAGCCTGCATACTCTAGAAATTCTCTAACATCTTTTAATGATTTAGGGAGAGAAAGTTTTTCAATTTGTTCCACTTTTGCCTTATCAACCTCTATTCCCCTAGAAGATACCTTATGTCCCAAAACTATGCCTTCTTTTACCATAAAGTGACATTTTTCTCAATTTTGCACCAAGTTGGTTTCCTCACACCACTTTAGAACTTTCCCTAAGTTATTCAAGCAATTATCAAATAAGGAACCAAATATAGAAAAATCATTCAAAAAGACCTCCATAAAATCATCAATGAAATCAGAAAATATAGATACCATGCATATCTGAAAAGTAGCTAGAGTATTACAAAAACCAAAAGACAAGCGTCTAAATGCAAGGGTACCATATGGACATGTGAATGTGGTTTTTTGTTGGTCAGCAAGATCAATAGCAATTTGTAAATATCCAAAAAAAAAAAAAACATCTAGAAAGTAGTAAATAAATGCATGGTCAGTCAATTTCTCAACAAGTTGATCAAGAATGAGAAAGAGGAAGTCAGCTTTCCTAGTAGCATCATTTAACTTCCTATAAACCACACAAACCCTCCAACCCATGATAATATGTATAGGGATCAACTCATTCTTATCATTCTCAACCACAATAGTTCTACCCTTCTTAAGCACTACTTGCAAAGGACTCACCCAAATAGAATCAAAGATAGGAAAGATAATATATGCATCAAGCCATTTAATGATCTCCTTCTTTACTACCTTTTTAAGATACTTATGCAGCCTCCTTTGTGGTTAAGCCATGGCTTTGAACCATTTTCTAACAAAATCTTATGCATGCAAATCCAGGGATCTATACCATGGATGTCGACAATGGTTCAACTTATTGCTTTCTTATGTTCTTGCAATACTCGTAACAACTTTTCCTCTTCAAGACCAATCAAATTATAAGATATAATTACTGGAAATATTAAAAAACTATCTAAAAAGACATTTTAAATGAGAAAGAAGAGATACAAGTTTTGGTGCAGAAAATGGTTAAGCAGTTTGCTGTGACCTGTCAGTTCTCCCCTCAAAGACTCTCGCAAGCTTTCACATTGTGTCGAAACTTTGCCTAACCCTGCATCCAAAACAATACATGCATTAACACGCTCATCATCTAGAAATTCATTATTCTTATGCAAGGAGTTAGAAATTTAATTTTCAATAGGATTACTAGAATAAAGGACATAAAAATCATGCTCAGTAATTCTATCGATACAATCAAATCTAAAGACATCATGCTTAACAAAACTTCTCATATGATTGAAAACATCAAACTCAATTTTTTCATCATTGATTCTTAGCATCAGTTTTTCAACATGAACAACAATCAAAGCACGGGCAGTAGCAAGAAAAGGTTAGCCTAATATTAATGAAGTACCCTCATCATTATCATCCATATCCATGATGACAAAATCAACAGGAAAAATAAACTTATCAACTTAACAAGTATATCCTCAACTTTATATCTTGGATACTTAACACTTCTATCAGCTAATTGCAATGAAATATTGGTTGGTCCTAACATTAAGAACACATAATATGGCATGAGATTGATATCAACACCCAAATCACATAAAACTTTGAAAAATTAAGTAGAACCAATGGTGCAAGAGATAGAAAAACTCCTTAAATCCTTTAGTTTTGGTGGTAACTTTCTTTGTAAGATTGCAGAACACTCCCCTGTAAGCTTGACCGTCAAGACTTTATCCAGCTTCCTCTGGTCAAAGATCACGTCCTTCACGAACTTCCCATAACTTGGCATCTGCTATATCGCTTCAAAAATTGGAATGTTAATATATTGTTTCTTAAAAATTTTTTAAAATTTTTCAAATTGATTTTCTACAATAGCTTGTAAAAGGCAGCCAGGGAAAGGAATTGGGGGCTTATATTTATTCAAAGAAGTAATTCCCTATTTTGTTTCTAATACGATGGACTTCTCATTAGTAGGCTGGTTGATCTCTTTCTCGGCCTCCTTTTCCACTTTTTCGTACCTTTACTGAATTGGCTCCTCTTGTAATTCTTTACCATTCCTCAATGTGATTGCCTTAGCCTACTCTTAAGGCTCTTTTTTGTATCACTTGGTAGTCTATCTGGCATATGAGAAAAAAAGGTATCAGCCAATTGATCAATTATATTTTCAAGTTTTTTAAACCTTTCATTAGTTATTATTGCTAAACTCTCAATCCTTTGACTTGTCACTATTGCCAATTATTCAATTGCAATCTCCTAAGATGGCCTGCTTTTCCTTGGTTGTTAACTTCCCAAAGTAAAGTTTTGTGGATTGCATGGTCGTGATGGTGCTCCTTAGCTCCATGAAAAATTGGAATGGTTTCCCCACCCAGGGTTATACGTGTTGGAATAAGGGTTGTTTTGAGACTTGCCAAAGTTAGAAACATAATTTGCTTGATGCACCTATGGACACTCAGAAGACACGTGAGTAGATTCGCCATAAGAATCACAATACAAGATTTGATTAGTCACAACATTAAGTTGATTACTTTTCATGGCATTAATCAATGAATAAATTTTTGCACTAAGCATGCTAAGACTATCAACTTCATGCACACCAACTTTCTCCCTAGGAATCTCACGCTCATTAGACCAATCGTACTAGTTAGAAGTCATATCATCAAGTAATGCACATGTCTCATTATATGACTTGCTCATGAATGCACCCCCAGCCATGGCATCAAGAGTAATCTTAACAGAGTGTAAAAAACCACTAAAATTTTTTTTGCAAAACTAACTAGTTAGGTATACCATGATGTGGGTATTTTCCAATCAAATTTTTTAAAACGCTCCTAAGCATTATATAAAGATTTACCATCAAATTGTCTAAAACTAATAATTTCATTACGTAATTTAGTAGTTTTATTAGGTGAAAAGTACTTAGCTAAAAATATTTAAGACAAGTTTTTTCAATTTGTAAAATGATTAGGAGGGAATAAGTTAGGCCATACCTTTGCCTTTACCCTAAGAAAGAAAGGGACCAGTCGTAACCTCATGGCTCTAGGACTTACTCCATTTAGTTTGATGGTATTACAGATCTCCAATAAATTCTTCAGTTGATTATTGGGGTCCTCAAAAGTCTCTCCTCCAAATTGATCAGTTTGCACCATGCCAATGAGGCTTGGTTTAAGTTTGAAATTGTTTGCTTCCACAGGGAGTTGTGCAATGCTAGTCTGCACGTCCTGAATTCTGGGCATCGAGAACTCTCTCATCACTCTATTCTTTTGATCCATTACTTCCTCACATTCCTTGGCTTCTCTAACATGTTTAAGAATGGTTCTCAGAGTCTTCTCTATCTCAAGATCAAGACTCTTCGATCTTAGCATATACCTTGTACGGATAAAAGATAGCAAAAATTATATCTCTAGAATAAATTATAAAAACCACTCTAATAAATTTAGATTACCTATACAAAATTATGGTAACTGAATACACAAAAAATACCTAAACAGTTAATCAAAAATTAAGAAAATCACAAAAAATTAAAAAAATAGAAAAACAAATGAAAATGATGGAATGTGGCCAAGATAAGGTGGTGCCCATAGCAAAGCAATGGAATCTACTCAACAGTCCAAAATTCTTTGAAAAAGTGGTCACTTAACCCTAAGTCAAAACTCATTTCTTGGACTCGAAAATTTCCAAAAATTGCTACCAAATTTAAAAAAAAAAAAAAAACTTAACGTAAAATATCAACTATATAACCTAACCCCTAATATGAGAAAATAAATAAGAAATATTAAAGTCTAATCTCAAATAAGATTATTCTTGTTGATATACAAAGATATCCCCAGTAGCGACTCCAAAAACTTGATATGCGATTTCTAGACCACAAATTTAGGCAAATATACTCTAGTTCAATGTTATTTATAGAGATGAGATCAATTGTTGCTCCCATGAGATATTTTATATTACCAATTATAAATAAACCTATATAAGTTGAACAAATCAAATCAAGGTTGTGAAGATATTAGAAAATACCAAAAACATGATCTAAGATACGAAACCCTAATGTGTGGAAGCCCTAGGACATCGATTTTATCTATTTTTAACCTTTTACATGATTGAATCTTTTCAATCCCTAAATTTATTGGATAATAAATTATTGTTGATGATAAAAGATCTTCTAAGATTATATTCACTCAGTGGTCATACAATGAATCTCTAATTTGACTAACCAAAACTCGATAGTCATACAACATTGATTAGATTGAACTGCATTAAGGTCTATGAATAATTTGTAATTTAGAGTTTCCCCTAAATTTTCACACATGAAATTAATCCAACCGTCATACTCATAATTTCAAATAGATTTTATTATTTAGACAATATTTTGTAATTATATTGGTCATGCATGCATTCAATCTCAAATTTCACAAAATATAGGCCTAAATGTTTCGAAACATTAAGTTCAACAATAAAATCACATCAAACAATAGTCATGTCAATAAAATTTAAGAGAAAGAATTAAATCAGTCCATATAATTAATTAAAAAAATAGAATCCATCGAGTTTTAGGAATAAGAAAATTAGCTAGACATTGAAAAGAAAAATAAGAAAGTAAAATTAAACATTATGACCTTTCTTTACAAGAGAATGGATGTTGAAGGTGTGTGGTATGGAGGCAGGTGCTAGGATTTGCAAAGTGGTGGAGGAATGAGAGAGTCATGAATGAGAGAGGTTGAGAATCAATGGAAGGCATGGTTCCCCTTGCTGTCTGCAATAGTGCTATATTTATAATACTTAAACTCTAGGAAGAATTTGGAAGCTTAAACTTTTTGGACACTTAGACTTTTTGGAAACTTGGTATTGTTGGGTTGATGAGAATCACTTGTTTCCCCAACAATTTTAAAACTTCTTTATTTTTGGATAAATTCTAAAATTGACAGCAGAATAAATTCCAGATTTTCAACACTTTAGTTTCCTTTTTCAGTAGAAAATTGACTTCCAGTGCAGCAGTAACTTCGACTCAATTTTCGGACATGTTTATGCCTAAATCATCTTTTGGACTCTTCAAAAGATTTGTAAGCTTGAAGTCTTCTTTCCAACTCAACAGAGTGACCTCAATCGGACATCGAAATAGAAGTTATATCCAACATACTGATTGATGCTCATCCAATTTAAAAATAGAAAGTAAACCCAATATTTCCTAAATCATTAATCATGAAATTAAATTAGTATAAAATCATAAAATATGGATTAGAGTTGTCCTAGAATCCATAAAAAATACTGAAAAAAATATAATTCAAGTGTATATAAAAATATTGTTATCAACTTTTTGTTGTACTTAGGTCGACTTGTGGCTAATGACACTGAAGATATTCTATGTCCAAAATGTTTAAGTCGACTTGTAACAAGTGTAAGTCAAGTTAGCCTAGATTTTAACTTAAGTTTTAAGTCCTAGCTTGTGTCCTAGCTTTCGCTTGTGACCTAGCTTGAGATGTTCCATAGATTTTTCTAAGTGTTGATGTGGCAGGTCGACTTATGACTATATCATGTCTATTTAAGCTTAGTATAGTTTGACCTAATTTCATTTTGATCATTAGCATTTTAAATTTTTGACCATTAGAAGTTCAAATTTGTAACACGTTTAATACTTTTATAGTATAGGTTGATTTGTGCTTTAAGCAGGTTGACTTGTTCTTTAGACTCATACTTAGTTTTATTCATAGATTGTTTTACAAGTTGACTTGATTCTCAAGTGAGTTGACTTGTTTAATCTTCTATTTTTGTTCAAATGTTGATCTTTACTTAGCAAGTCGAGTTGATTTTTATATAAGTCAACTTAACTAATCTTTTGTTTTGTTTATAAGGTTGATCTATACTTAGCAAGTCGACTTGATTAATGAATGAGTTAACTTGTTCAGGGCTGCAACTAAGTTAACTAAGTTCAGACATTCTTAAACTTATTTGACCTCTTCTAAATTGATCTTTCATCAATCTACCCTAGTTATGCTCATCGTCTAACTTAATTTTGCTCATCAACAAAACATATTTTGTTAACGTCTGGAAAACTGCTTAAGGCCATAAATTGATTTATTCAATTATAAACTTTGCTTTCTTGTCTTTTAATAATAAAACCTACTGGTTGTTCTATGTAGATTACTTTTTCAAATTATCCATTGAGAAAAGTAGTATTTGTGTCCACTTAACGTAATTCTAGGTCTAAATTGGCAACATAGCTAATAATAAGTGAATAGAAGCAAATCACACCACTGGTGAAAAAGGTTTATTCATGATCAATACTTTCTTGTTGGGTATAAACTTTTGTCACCAGTCGAGCTTAACACCTCTCAATAGTTCAATCAGTCTTATACTATACTTCAAAAGCCCAATTGTTCTCAATGGCTTTGCACCCAGATGGAAGTCCAACTAGTTCCCAAATAGGGTTTGATTCTATTAGCTCTATTACTTTTATCCATTCATTCTTGGAAGGACAAGACAAAACTTCATTTATATTTTTAGGCAATTTTTCATCTTCTAGAGAAATAATAAAAATGTGCCCTTTAAACTCATAATAATATTTGAGCATATCTTTCCTAACACTTTTCCGAAGTGGTAATTTAGTTAGTTCATTTAATAATTCATTTTCTTGTAATTCCAATAATCCACTTTGCACAAGGCCATTGTTTGAATTAATTAATTCAAAGAAAGGCTCTCTTTCCTTTAATTTACCTCTTGAATGAAAATTATTCTTCAAAAATGTCACATTTCATGATTCAATCTCAGCAATAGTACGACCTTCTCGTTCACTAATAAATACATAACCTTTGAACTGATCAAAATATCTAATAAAGATACATTTCTTTTTGCAAAATTCTTACTTTCAAAACTTATTGTAAGAGTTTTGAACATAAGCAGCCAATCCCAAAGGTCTAAGACTACTTAGACTCAGCTTTCTATTAGTCCAAAACTCATATGGTGTACTAAGTACAGAAATTTGAAGGCACTTTATTTAAAATGTATGTCACAATTAACAATGTATCTCTTTAAAAGGAAATAGGCAAGTTAGCTTACACCATCATGAACCTTGTCATATCTAGTAATGTTCTATTTCTTCTCTCAACAACACTATTTTGTTGAGGTGTGTAAAAAATAATCAATTGTCTTATTATTCTTTTTTCATTATATAAATAATTAAATTGATCTGATAGATATTCACGTTTTCGATCTGTTCTTAAGGTTTTTATTATACTATTCATTTGATTCTCTGCTTCATGCATATAATTTCTAAAATATTCTAGTTTTTCAGATTCGTGAGAAATCAAATAGACATGATCAAACTATATGAAATCATCGATAAATGTAATGAAATATGATACTTCATGTCTAACATTCACATTTATTGGACTACAAATGTCAGAATGAACCAATTATAATGGAAATTCAACCCTCATGACCTTTCTAAATGGTTTTTGTATCATTTTATTGGAATTGTTCTCAAGTTGTTAAATCAATTTCAGTAAGTGAACCTGATAGTTCTACTTTTATTAGTCGATTCATCCAATCTTGCCTAATGTAACCAAATTTATCATGTCATGTCTTGTTATCAACTTTTACATTACTAGAAAAACAAATATTTAACAAAATACAATGATTAATATAATAATTAGATATTTGTTTGCCACAATCCAATAACATATAACCTTTTATAAGATGTCTAGAGCCATAATATATATCATTGTAATAAATATTGACCCTATCATGGCAAAAATTCAAGCTATAACCAAATTCCAGAATAACAATAATAGAAATTAAATTTCGTCGAATCTCTAGTACATAGAGAACATCCTGTAAAATAAGAATTTGACTACTTTATAATTTAAGTTTATAAGTGTGAATCCCTTTGGCCTCTACTATTACATTATTTCTTATATATATCCATCTCGCGCTAGAAGGAATTAGATGAAAATCCACAAACAATTCATGATCTCTAGTTACAAGGTCTGTTGCCCCTAAGTGTATTATCCACACAGGATAAGATTCAGATAGTAAAACAATACTAGAGACACATACAACACTCAAAGAAATGTTACTAAGTGCTACATTTTTTGGCTTGGGACATTCATGAACAAAATGATCAAGAGTTTGATAGTTGTAGCACTTCAACTTATCCTCATCCTTCTTCTTTCCAAAGCACTTACGTTTATTGTTGTGGTTAGGATTGTTCTTCTTGGACACTCCTCCAATCACGTTCCTTTTCTTGTCTTTGTTCTGGTTCCTCTTATGCTTAAAGTCCAAAATTTTTTTGGAACTAGATTCAACCATAAAAGCACTAGTAATGCATTTTGTGGCACAAATTCACTCATCCTCTAGCTTAATATGATGAGTAGAATTAGAGAAAGTCTTAATACTATCATTACGGCTTAGATTGACTTCAAGTGCTCTCACTTATTAAGAAAGGCAGATCAAAATTTGAACTTCTGCTTATCAGAGAGAACATGACTTGCTGACTTCGACTCTCTTATCATGTTTGACATGATCCTTAGATGTTGTTTGAAATTATGATTGGTTTTTTTTTTTTAAAGAATCAAATGTAGTATTCAGTTGTCACAAATAAGTCACACCAGTACCTCTATATTTCTCTTTGAGGTACACCCAAATACATAAGAAATAGAATATTTCTCACACTTGTGAATAAGATCATCAATCACAGAGCTAAGCATAACAACATGAGCATTGAAATTTTACTTTTTCATCCTTGGTAACCTTCCTGATCTCGCCTCTACTTAGTAGTGTTGCTCACATCAAGATCTTGCATGATATGGTTAATGCCCTCTAAGGCATCTTGCTCTTCTACCACATATCAAATTTTATGACACCAAATGACATAGTTGTCACCATTTAATTTGTCACCCTTGTTTAGGTCCGTAATTATAGACTTTGATGCGATGGTCTGGATTTTCAAGAGGGGTGATCATGAGTATTAATGCTCATATAATACATACATAATTTTTTACTTAAAATTTAACATTTATAACAAATCAACAAATCAACACAAAGTATACACTCAAAAGTTCACAAAGTTTCCAATCATCACATATGATCCAAATATTTGATCATCATAAATTTAATTTAGAATAACAAAATTGAGTAAGTTTTTGATGAAAATTATTTAAATTCTTCTAATCTAAAATCTCCCTCTAAAATATATGAAGTGTTTGAATCATGTGATATAAGAATATATCTTTTCAATTACATACATGATCATATAGACATTTATTTCTATCAAAATGTTAAAAACATTTACATGAATAAACATTCCAAATGTATACTTATAAGAATAAAATTTTACATAACATACTCACAAGCTTCCATAAGACATGATAGCAATACATGACAAGTTATCTTTCACAGAAAAAGATACAAACATATTATCTTTTCTTAAAGCATATATATGCAAGATATCATTTTAAAGGATAACAATTTCTTCAACTTGATTCTATCTTCTTGGCTCTCTATTCTTTAACTAATGCAGACCTCAAAGGCTTAAGAATTATCTCATTTCCCTTGTCCTTTAACTTGTAAACTACACTAAACCAATCGTGAGGTAGAGAATTTCTAATTATATTAATCTCGATTTCAGTGTCTCCAAACCAATGATCCAAATGAATAAACTCCAAATGTTTTTCTTTTACAAGCTTTAAATAATGTGGCAAAGTATGCATAGGAACCATTTTATAATTCATTATTATTATGTTTAATTTTGTCAAACACTTTGGAGTCCTTAAATCTCTAACTCTCTCTTAGAGAATGCTAAGAGCACGTCTAACCCTCGTCATATCTTAAAAATATAAGGATCAACATTAGATTGGACATGTAGCCAACCTTAATATGATACAAAAATTTAAGACACCAATTTCAATCAATATGTTGAATTTTTAATTAATTTTATATTGAAAAAAATGAGTTTTTCATACATAAATGAATAAGCATAAATTCAAAAAAGTGTAAATTTAGAAATTTTTGGAACTGAAAATAAATTTTCAGTAATTTTAAACAATTTATAACATTAAAAATCAATAAAAATTATTTTCCAACTTTAAAAAATAAATTAAAAAGTACAAAAAGTTCATAGAAAAATAAAAAAAAATCTATAAAATTTTCAGTTGGATCAGATGCCTCATGCACCCCTACGAGTTGCTACAAGTGGGCCATTTCAAGATTGAACATTACTATTCAAACTACTCGCCTACCCTCTTAGTCAGTGCGTAGATTCTACACGTTGCCTTCCCGACGGTTTTCGGTAATAAAATTTTTGGCAAAAAAATTTTTGGCACCCCCCATTTTCAAAATTTTTCAATCCAATAGTGGTCTTTTTATTCCAATCAGACACCTATGACCTATGGTTTGAGTCTCACATGCATGCAACCGAGAGTGAGAAAAGGATACGATCACTTTTTATTCCAATCAGACACCTATGACCTATGGTTTGAGTCTCACATGCATGCAACCGAGAGTGAGAAAAGGATACGATCACTTTTCGTCTTTTTCAAAATTTCAGAATTTTTCTAAAATTTGACTCTAACTTCAAATACTCATATCTTTCTCATTTATTAACATTTTTTGCATTCTTAATATGGTTGGAAAATATTTTTCATAAGAAATCTAACCATATTAAAATTAGACCACGAAAGGCATTATAAAAAAACTATGAGTGTTTTCAGTTTCGATTAAGGTTGTCAATATCTCTTAAAATACCAAACATATGACAATGATATTATACAGAATCATTCCTAAGGATATAAACATGTTACTATTAAAATATGAGAGCATCTTGCCAACTATAACAAAAGTCACCATTAACAATTCATAAATAAGAAAGATCATGCACTCAAGTGTTTTTAAAAAGTGGCATTGGTATACATGATTATATCATTTTCTAGCATAAAAGAAATTACGAAAATAACATACGTAGGCTTTGATTCTATTGGAGGTGAGTTTGATTCCACAGATGATGGTTCTACTAACTCGAATGAAATGATTTGCAATCTAAAGATCACAATCGATAAGACCTGCAAAAAACCGCCAGAGGGTACTCTGACAGGAGAAGTTCTAACGCTCAAGTTAGAGAGTGGTTTTCAAAAGAAAAAATAGATTGATGTCAAGAGAAAAAGCTCTGTGTGAGTTATGTACCCCTATATCAACCAAGAGAACTTACCTGAGCAACGTGTATGTGAGAGTTTATATATCTTCCTGGGCATCAGAGCCATGTGATTACGGTGTGATAAAACCCTAGTTTCCTTCTGAAGATGTTCTGAGTTGTCAAGAATCATGACATAAGATACATAAAGGTTGTAAAACCTTATTGAAATGGAAAGTCTAGATCCTAGTGGGGATTTTTTCCCTTATCGGTTGGGATTATATATTCTCTTTCTATTTTCATAGGATTGTCTTTGTGATTCAAGGAGAGCTAGTGCTGTATTGGAAGATTAACGATCGTCGAGCACTGATCAATTAGGATACCGAGCAAGTGTCCATCAGGAAGGTGGAGTGATCGGTGTGTGCTGGCGAGAATCTGCCAACAAACTGTGGGCTTGACTGGCCTTTGGGCCCTTATAGGATTTGAGCCATGTATTATCATTTGCCCTTACTCCTTATATCACTTCAAAGGAAGGACGTAAGAAGTAAGTTGAAAGGGTGGTTACTAGAAAGATTGAGATGGTGTAAATGTGTTTAACCCTTGAATAAAAAACTTTGGGTTTAATACTGAGTGGGAAGTTGAAGCGGTTAAAGCTCTTCATTCATTCCGCGCGTGTCTCAATGGATTATTTCATTTGCCTAAGATTGTGAAGGTCACGTCTTCTTGGTTATAAATAGAGATTATGTGACTCAGTGTTGCCACAGAGAGTTCTTGTATATTCTCACTTCTGCAAGCTCCTTTTGTTAAGAGTCCGTTCTTTGGAGAGATAGTTTAGTGATGGATTTTGAACTACCAAACTCGAAAGTGTAGAAAGTTTTGCCAATGCTAGGCTCTGTTAGGATTGGGACCACTGATACGAGGTTCCGTCGTGTCGTCTGGACTCTGGATGCCTCGGGGTTCTCATTAGAGTTCTCAACCTCTTGAAGAGCAATTGGTCCTCGTTCAAGGTTGGATTCATCGCCCGACTCCTTAGCTGGTTATTTCTTTCATATTTCCTCCACTATTCAAAAATCAATAAACAAGTGAAAAAAGTACAAACTAAGAAATTAACATAGTTCCCCGGTAACGGCGCCAAAATTTTGATGGGTTACCAAAACCCTCAAAATTAATACTAATTCCCCAATGCAATAAATTTGTAGCAATAGTGGTACCAGGTCAAATCCCAAAGGAACTAAATTGATTTAATTTTTTAATGAAGTATTAAAAATAAAAATGAGGGTTTATCAAATAAATTTCTAAATTAAAAATAACAACTAAAAAAATAACAAAAACAAATTAACAATGAAAATAATAAATATTAAAAGAAAATTAATCTATCAAAACTCTGATCCAAGGGTTCATCACATTTAATTGTTTCACTGATCATAGGTTAAAAATATTTATCTTGTAATTCAAGCATCTAACCTTAGATTTATTAGGATAGTAGTAATAAATCTTGTGTTTTCCTAAATTAATTGACCAAACCCAGCTTTCAATCAAAATTTATCATTAATCGATTGGACACGATAGCATTCCATATCAATATAATGACAACATTAAGTTCTGTGAAAATAGTTAAACCAAAATACAAATAATTGGGATAGCCACAATTATTTAATTTTGTTCCATCGATCCCTAGGTTAAATATGAATATCAGTAAAAGACCCATAAACAAAAATAACCTAGTTGTTACTTATATCATTCGTTAATAACAATTACGAATTACTGAATTCTTGGATAGCAATGAAAAAACTAATATTGAATTAAATTATCAGATTAACCAATATTAGAGTTTCTTGAAAATAAATCAAGAATCAACAAATATTTGAATAAAAGACATGAATTTAAATGAAGCACATAATCTTATAGTGAAGACAATCAGATGAAAATTCCACTTGAGTCAAAAAAATAAACTAATCACTCATGGTGCTGTGTCTTCAACAAAAATAAAAAGAAAAGAAAAAGAAAAAATGTTCTAGGGGAGAAGAGGAATAACTGCCAGTAGCTTCTTGAATTTTTTTTTATTGTGTGAATAGTGACCTTCCCCTTAAAGGAGTTGTGAATGAGCAGCCGTCAACTCTTTTGTGAAAATCATTGTTTTTTGCCTCCTAGGTCAAAAAGGGATCATTCCTAAAAAATAAAGATTCCTCCAAATTAGTAAAATAAAAATTAACTCCTAAAATAATTTTACCTAAAGTAAAATTCCTACTAAACTTAACTAAAACTAAAAAATCAAATTTTTTCTTTTCTTTATAGGCTCAATATGATATTTGCCTCATTTAGCTCCAAATTGTCTCTTTAAGCCCACTTTGTCTAAATCTTCCAAATTTAGCCACCTAACAATAAAAAGCCATAAAATCCATCAATTATTACTATAATCAATTCAAAATAAAACCATAATATAAACAATGAATTCAACTTTATGAGCATTATCAAATTCCCTCACACCAAACCAATACTTGTCCTCAAGCATTCACCAGATCAATACTACACAACTATTCTCCTCTTCACTCCTTCCCCTCCTTTATTTCATCAACCAATAATCCCTAGCAGTACACATTGAAAACATTCAAACGAAAATAATAATTCAGAAAATAAGTGATCATAGTTTTATAGCTTTTAAAAGAAAATATAGCCATCCCAACAGACTCAATAATTTCAACAGAATTCAATGTTCCAAAATCCAATACCCTCATAAGAAATTCACTCTATCCACTCAAAGTGTTTTAAGGAAATTTATCAATAACTGCCAAGATCAAAACATAGCATGTTATTACTATAAGTTTGCTTATTAATCAAATCTCCACCACTGAATTTATGAATTCAAAATAAAAATCCGGGGGTCTTTGCAAGGGTTGTAACGTGACTTAGGTATAGATAGGATAAAAGATAAATATGATGTGTAATGCATATCAAAGATTACAAAACCATTTTCCACTATCAATCCCATCCCATAAATGAAGTACAATCAACCCCAAAGAAAAATGATCCGATCAAGACCTTCTCATTCCTCGATCAAATTTTCGGAATGTTTTTCTTCTTCAAATTCCCAAATTTCAATTCCTGAGAAATTTCTCTTCTTTTTTTTTTATTTTCTGGTTTTTTTTTTCATTTTGGAAAACAATCTCGAGGATGAATGAAGAGTACAAACATAAATTTTCTGAAGAATAAATCTCTAAAAGAATCCCCAACATAAAATTATCCTATTCTCTTTACAAATAACCATCCATTCAAACTCTAAACACATACTTCTTTGATATGAGGACCAAAAAATAAGTTAAGCACAAAAAGAAGGCTGTGTGTCAATTTGTGCGGTTATAAACAAAGAAATGGGATAAAGGCTCAATTTAGTTTACTACAGGGATGCATATGTACAGGAAGATCTTTTTAAGATAGCTAAAATGTGTAAACCTAAATGCCCCTATTATATTAATGTATAAACTCATGGATGTGGTCTCAAAATGTATAGCAAAACAAGTTTTAGAATAAACACACTATAATTGATAAACACTCATGAAGGAAAATTAGAGCAAAGATGATGATATGCTCTTAAGGTTCAAAAGTCTCACAAAAGTGTGTAATGTTATATCAAATCTTGCATATTTTCATCTAATTCAATCATCAAAGTCAATGGGATGCTTAAAACATTTTTATCCAAAAATAACTAATCACACTTGTCTTATTCATGCGTTTCAACTCAAATCAACAATGTATACTAATTCAAAATTATTTTTAGATAAAAATCAAAAGAGTATGAAGTTCCACGGAAAATAGAAGAAATGATATTGGCATATAAAATCCTCTCCCATACCTAAATCCTACATTGTCCTCAATGTATACAAAAGGTAAGAAAGGAGAAAAGAAACTAGCATGCAACTCAAAAAACAAGCACAATTTTAAACTTGCAGCAAGTCTCAAAAAATCAC
This sequence comes from Dillenia turbinata, assembly GCA_037126225.1. Classification (NCBI taxonomy): domain Eukaryota; kingdom Viridiplantae; phylum Streptophyta; class Magnoliopsida; order Dilleniales; family Dilleniaceae; genus Dillenia; species Dillenia turbinata. The sequence goes on from JBAMMX010000011.1 coordinate 14,187,850, forward strand.
CCAATACAATATATAAAAATAGGACAATGAAAAGAGAGAAAAAAGAAAAAACTTCCCTAGGGTGATGGTGTTTGCTGGTCCAAAGCTGGTGGTACTTGTTGTCATGAAGGAGCCTCGGGGGTGGGTGTAAACGATAAGGTTTGAAAATTTTAGGGCTTTCTTTTTTTTTTTCTGAAGAAACATAGATTTGAAAGTTGGAAGTTTTGAATAAATGGGTGCTTTTATGATGAAATCATGTAGTTTGAAGTGGATTTGGAGTGAATTTGCAAATCATGATGGGAATTGATGATGGGTATCGAAGAGAGAAGATGAATGATTCGCGAAGGAGAAGAAAAAATGAGTAGGGAAAATAATGTGGGTTTGATCACTTTCTCTCTCTTTCTTGTGGAAGGAAACTATATAATCATTTGGTAAAAGAGAGAGTGCTTGTGCCAATTTTTTTTTTTCCTTTTCTGAAAACCGTATGATCATCACTTAATGCAAAGACTGCTTCTATCCAAAGCAAATTTCAATTCTTAAAACCGCGTGATCACGCCTTAACATGAGGACTGCTTCCGCCCAAAATTTTAAACTTCCTTCAGAAATTGCATGATCACGCCTTAAAATAAAGACTGCTTCTGCCCACTTTTTTTTTCAATTGCTTTGGTGTCTCTTGGCTTGATACAACTCTTAAAATTTTTCATCTTGAGCACCTACAAAAATTAAAAGAAGAAACAAATGATACTAATCAAATATTCCAAATTAATTAAGAAATCAAATAACAAACTAAACAAATTCAAGAAAAATATTGGATTGCCTCCTAATAAGCACAATTGTTTAATGTTTTTATGCTTGATGTTTTTTATTTATTTTTCTTCAAGGAGGTTTCAACTTCAACTTGGGAGCCTCATATAACTTTCCTTCCTATCTAATTGTGCATTCAATTCAAAATCAATATCATATTTTTCTTCATAAATTTCCTACACAATTAAATCAACAATATCAGCAAAACAAATTGATCGACACTCATTTGGGTACTTCATAAGATCAAAAATAACAAATTTAATAATCTCACCGTCGAATTCGATGAAGAGAGTACCCTCGTCCACATCGATTTTGTCTTTGATGTCTTTATGAATGGTCTTCCTAATAGAAGTGGAGATAAATCTGTGATAGTGTCTCCTTCCATTTTCAAGATGTAAAAATCACTTGGAAAAATTAGTTCGTGAAAAGAAAGAAAAGATGGCAGATCGTAAAAGGACTCTGAAGGAGTTAGCTCCACCAATTTTGAACCAATAACCCTTGTGTATCGATAACCCAGCTCTTGAAGTATCACTCGAACTGAAATCTGGTTTGATTCACTTATTTTCTTTTTTTCATGGTCTTCCAAGTGAGGATCCACATAAGCATCTGAAGGTATTCCATGTTGTTTGCTCGAGTATAAAAGCCCAAGGTGTGATCAAAGATTAGATAAAATTGAGAGTCTTTCTCTTTTCTCTAAAGGACAAGGCAAAAGATTGGTTATATTATTTGCCCCTTGGTTTGGTAAATACATGGAGTGAAATACAGAGATTATTTTTGGAGAAATTTTTTTCTTCATCTAGGGTTGCCAACATCAGAAAGGAAATATGTGGGATCAAACAATTTGTTGGAGAGACATTATATGAATATTGGGAGAGGTTCAAGCAACTTTGTGCTAGCTGTCCGCATCATCAAATACCGGATCAACTCTTGATTCAATATTTTCATAAAGGATTTCTACCCATGGATAGAAATATGGTAGATGCAGCTAGTACAGGAGCTTTGGTCAATAAAACACCAAAAGAAACCAGACAGTTAATTTCAAACATGGCAAAAAATTCTCAACAATTTGGGATGAGAGTGGATAGAACTACAAAATGGGTTAATGAGGTAAGTCACTCGAATCTTGAAAATCAAATTTCTAAAATAACTTTTTTGGTCCGTCAATTGGCTGTAGGGCAATCACAGGTAGCCAAGATTTGTGGCATCTGTTCAATTCCTAAACATCCTATAGATATGTGTCCAACATTGCAAGAAGACCATTTTCAACAAATAAATGCCGTAGGAGGATTTCTTGGTCAATATCAACATACATATGATCCTTACTCCAACAATTTCACTCTTGGATGGAGGGATCATCCAAATTTGGACTATGGGAATTCAGGAGGACAACCAAGATACCCATCTCAAATTTTTAACGATCTTCGCCAGTATCTACATAATCTTCTAATTCAGGTATGTCTTTAGAAGATATTGTGAAAGCTCTCGCGACTAACACTCAACAATTTCAATAGGAAATGAAAGCGAGTATACAGAATTTGAAGAATCAGATCTCCTAACTAGCGACCTCATTTAGTAGGTTGGAGACACAAAATTCTGGAAGATTTCCATCACAAATTGTGGTAAATCCCAAAGAGAACGTTAGTGCAATAACATTGAGAAGTGAGAAGGAAGTTCATTTGATTTCTACTCCATGTAAAATGGTGGATGAAGGGAAGGATATGGACAAGGAAGATGAACACATGTATGAAAATTCAATCAAGGTAACATCCGAATCTTCTTTGTCTAACACTTCTAGTACAATTGTATCACCTTTTCCTAGCAAGTTGGAGAATTCAGAGAATGAAGTTAAGAAGTTAAGAGGTGATGAAATGGGTGAGAATGTGTCTGATGTGATCAAGAGAACTTTACCAGAAAAGTATGCGGATCCAGGTATGTTCACTCTTTCTTGTGTTATTGATAAGAAAAAAATTGAGCATACCATGCTAGACTTAGGAGCACCTGTAAATAACATACCTTATTCAATTTATAGTGCTCTGAAATTGGGTCCCTTAAAAGAAGTTGGGGTCATTATCCAGCTAGCTGACCATTCTTGTGCTTATCCGGAAGTGATTGTTGAAGATATTTTGGTGTAAGTTAACGAACTAATTTTTTTCTTTCTCTTCAAAAATCAATAAACAAGTGAAAAAACACAAACTAAGAAATTAATATAGTTCTCCGGCAACGACACTAAAATTTTGACGGGTTGTCAAAACCCTCAAAATTAATACTGATTCCCCAATGAAATAAATTTGTAGCAATAGTGGTACTAAGTCGAATCCCAAAGAAACTAAATTGATTTAATTTCTTAGTTAAGTATTAAAAATAAAAATGAGGTTTTATCAAATAAATTTCTAAATTAAAAATAACAACTAAAAAAATAAAAAATAAATAAATTAACAATGAAAATAATAAATATTAAAAGAAAATCAATCTACTAAAATTTTGATCCAATGGCTCACCATATTTAATTGTTTTACTGATCATAGTTTAAAAATATTTATCTTGCAATTCAAGCATTTAACCTAAGATTTATTAGGATGGCTGTAATAAATTTTGTATTTTCCTAAATTAATTAATCAAACCCAGCATCTAATCAAAATTTATCATTAATCGATTGGACACGATAGTGTTTCATATCAATATAATGACAATATTAAGTTTTGTGAAAATAGTTAAACCAAAATATAAATAATTGGGATAGCCACAATTATTTAATTTTATTCCATCGACTTTTTAGATTAAATATGAATATCGGCAAAAGACCCATAAACAAAAATAACCTAGTTGTTACTTATACTATTCGTTCATGACAATTACGGATCACTGAATTCCTAGATAGCAATGAAAAAACTAATATTGAATTATATTGTCAGATTAACTAATATTAGGGTTCCTTGACAATAAATCAAAAGTCAACAAATATTTGAATAAAAGATAAGAATTTAAATGAAGCACATAATCTCACAGTGAAGACAATTGAATGAAAATTCTCATTAAATCAGAAAAATAAGCCAATCACTCATGATAGTGAGTTTTCAACAAAATAAAAATAAAAAAGAAAAAGAAAAAAATGTTCTAGGTGAGAAGAGGAATACCCGCCAGCAGATTCTTGAATTTTTTTTTTATAGTGTGAATAGTGACCATCCCTTCCCTTTAAAGGAGTTATGAATGAGCAGCCGCTAACTCTTTTGTGAAAACTGTTGTTTTTTCCTCCTAGGTCAAAAAGGAAACTTTCCCAAAAAATAAGGAATTCTCCAAATTAAGAAAATAAAAATTAACTCCTAAAACAATTTAATCTAAAGTAAAATTCCTACTAAAATTAACTAAAACTAAAAAAATCAAGTTTCTTTTTTTTCTTTATAGGCCCAATATGATATTTGCTTCATTTAGTTCCATATTGTCTCTTTAAGCCCACTTTGTCCAAATCTTTCAAATTTAACCACCTAACAATAAAAAGCCATAAATCCATCAATTAATGCAATAATCAATTCAAAATAAAACAATAATATAAACAATGAATTCAACTGTATGAGCATTATCAACCATTTAGTCGGGCAATAGGAGGTGTCTGGAGGTGGTGAGAGATTGGGTATAGTAGAGGGTTTGAAAACCTGATGCATTCTCATAGTTTCTATCATACCCTTCTTGACTCCTCTACAAAGTCATTACAAGTTTTGGCTAGGCGAAATGTTGATCATATCTTTCTCAGTTCTGTCACTCAACAGTGCTTCTGTAGTCTTCTTGTCTCGGTTATGCGATTCCGATAGATTGTGAAGTTTCTCGTTTTGCCTCTAGTTAGCTTTCTTGCATAAATTCTGTTTTAGTATTTTTGTTGTAACTCTGCCATCCCAGGGACGTATAATTTCCTTTTGCCTTGTGTTTGGCTGTGTATTCTGATATGTACTTGTCACATAAAAATAAAAAAGATCTTTTGTTATTTGCTTATTGATCTCACTTGTCGTTTGCATTCTGTTGGTGTGTATGACAAATATTGCACTGTTAAGTAGTTAAGGCGACCGATAGGACCTAACCGATGGAGGATTCCACATACGGTGAGCCTCCCTTCTGCTAGGGAAAGGATGACATTGTCATTGCAATATGAGATTCAAAGAGTACGTTCATCTAGGAGTTGAATGTGAGGATTGCACTTATCTGTCTAAGACTCGTTCTTTGGAATATTCGTTCGTTAGGAGGAGCGACGCTTGCTCATTCAAGGAGATAGATCCTAGTGATAGGATGGGTAATATTGACCCGTTTAGGGAGATAGATCCAAATAATAAGACGGGTGACGTTGACTAATTCAGGGAGAAAGATCCTAATGATAGGACTAAATGACGTTGGCCTACTCGGAGAGATAGATCCTAACGACTAGGCGACACTTACCCGTTTGGGGAGATAAATCTCAATGATAGGATTAGGCGACGCTTGTCCATTCGGGGAGATAGATCCCAATGATAGGACTGGGTAACGCTTGCCTGTTTAGGGTAATAGATCCCAACGATTGGACTGAGCAACGTTAGTCCATTCGAGGAGATAGATCCCAACAATCGGATTGGGTGATGCTGGCTATTCAGGGAGATAGATCCAAACGAAAGGATGGAGCGATGTTGGCCTTATCGGGGAGATATATCTTAATAACAGGACTGGGCAACGTTAGCCAGTTTAGGGAGATAGATTCCAATGATCAAACTGGGTAACATTGTCCCGTTCAGAGAGATACATACCACTGATAGGACTTTGCAATGTTGGCATGTTCGTGGATATAGATCATAATAATTGAACTAGGCGATGTTGGTCCGTTCGAGGAGATACATCCTAACGATAGGATTGGGCGATGTTGGCTTGTACAGGAAGATAGATCTAAATAATCAGACTGGACAACGTTGGCCCATTTGGGAAGATAGATCCCAACGATCAGACTGGGTGATGCTGGCCCATTTGGGAAGATAGATTCCAATGATAGAACTAGGTAACGTTGGTCTAGTCGGGGAGATAGATCCCAATGATCGTACTGGGCAATGTTGGCCTACTTGGAGAGATAGATCCTAACAATAGACTGGACAATACTGGCCCATTTAAGCAGATAGATCCCAACGATAGGACTGGGCAACACTGACCCGTTCAGAAAGATAGATTCCAATGATATGATTGGGTGACATTAGCCCATTCGGGGAGATAGATCCTAATGATCAGACTGAGCGATGTAAGCTTGTTTGGGAAGATATATCCCAATGATAGGACTAGGCGATGTTAGCCTATTTAGGGAGATAGATCCTAATAATCAGACTGGACAACATTGGCTTGTTTGGGGAGATACATCCCAATGATAAGATTAAACGACATTGGCCCATCTGAGGAGATAGATCCCAATGATAGCATATCCTAAAAAACATAAGAGCAAGTCAATCAGTTATCATAGCAAGACATGGGATCTTAGGGTTTTACCTAACCATCGGATTTCATGTAAGACTGGGTGTGTTCGTCTAGTTGGGTTCCGGTCCTTACTAATAATAGACCCGCAGATTCTCAGAGTTTTACATTCTAGGTACGGTCAATCCATCTAGGTGATCAAGGCGATAAGTGCCTAGGCAAACTTCTGATTATATCCTATAGAGGCCTTCCCAATTAGGCGCTAGCTTGTCCCCTGGTTGGGGCTATCTGATAGCCTTCACTTTTCAGAGTATTGGGCTACCTGGCTTAAACATTAGGGTTCTGACTCATGCGTTGTAATATCACATCGTCTACCTTTGGTAGGCTGCCATTTGAATGGATGCTTTTTCCCTCAATTCGAGGATAAGTCTAGTTATTCACATAACGTGGATTCGTTCTATCCCTCTGTGTATCGATCCACCCTCAGTGAGTGAACTCCTATTTTGATTAGTATAACTACTTCATAGACATATGTGAGACTAAACGGTGTTTCCCCTATAGCCCTTCGGGGCATTATATGGCAAGCCTAGAGTATGCTGTAGAGCTTATCTACCCAATGACTTTTGACTTCATCTAGTGCGACCTTTAGCCCTTGCAGGATCACTCGATTAGTTACCTCTACGAGGCCATTGGCTTACGAGTAGGCAATGGAAGAAAAGCAGTGCTGGATTTCCAGCCTATCATAAAAATCTCCAAAGCTCTTTTTATCGAATTGCTTGCCATTATCTATGATTTGGACATGGGGTATACCGAATCAGGTAACGATGGATGCACATACGAAGTGTCGTATCTTGCTGGTAGTGATTTGGGCTAACGATTCAGCATCCACCCACTTAGTAAAGTAGTAATAGCTACGACCAAAAAATTTCACTATCTGGTTGCTAGTGGGAATGGGCCTAGGATGTCCATTCCCCATTGGGAGAATGACCAAGGGCTGGCTATGGGGCAGAGCTTGGCAGACAGTTGTCGTGGTACTAATGAGAAACGTTGGCACTTGTCGCATCTTTTAACATAACCGTCTGCATCAGCTTTCATGGTTGGTCAGTAGTAGCCCTATCAATGGGTTTTATTCATTAGGTTATGGGCACCTAAGTGATTATTGCATATCCCTTCATAGATCTGTCAGAGAATGTAGTCCCCTTCTTTGGGTATTAAGCACTTTAGGTATGGGCACATGTGGAACTTCTTATAGAGGCTGTCATCGATAATGGTATAATGGACGGCCTTGCACCTTAGTTTGGCAACTTTAGAGGGAGAGTTTAGTAATTGCCCATGCTTTAGGTAGACTTCGATAGGGTCTTTCCAACTGGGTTGACTTTCTGCCATTAGAATTTGTTTGGTTTCCTTAATACCGAAGTGTGACAGACTCTCTATGTAAATGGTGCAACTAGTCATCTCTGAATCAGAGTTTGATAATTTCGAGAGCCTGTTAACTCATGCATTCTTAGATCGAGGGATTTGTTGTATGTCTACGCTATTGAAATTGTCTATGACTTGGTATATCTTAAGGAGATATTTTGCCATTGTTGGTTCCTTCGTCTCGTAGATCCCTTTGATATATTTGATAACTAGTTGACTATCGGTGAAGACCCGTAGGTTCTAGGCTCCAATGATAGTGTGATTTTTAGCCTAGTTAGAAGGGCTTATTATTCAGCGTAGTTGTTAGTCCCTCGAAATTCAAAATGAAGGGTATACTTAGCCTTGAAGTCATTCAACCTGACTAAGATGAGTCTGATTCTGCTACCTAATAAATTAGATGACCCATCTACATAGAGGGTCCATTCAAGTGATTAGCACTCTTTATGGTCATCAGCGGGGGATTGCTTGATGGTCATTAAGAATGTATATTTGAGAATGAAATCGGTAAGGGCTTGGCCTTAAATAGCAGGCTTCGGTTTATATTAGATGTCGAACTCGTCTAGTTCGATACTCCACTTGATGAGTTAGCCCAAGGTGTCTCTCTTCTCCAAGATTTGTTTCAATGGCTAATTGGTTAGCACCACAATGGTATGGGCCTGGAAGTACTGTCGTAGGTGTCGGTGATAATGACCAATGCAAAGGCTATCTTCTCGATAAGCCGATAGTTGATTTAGATTTGTGGAGTATTCAACTAACGTACTACACCGACTTATGTGTGGTAGATTCTTGCCTCACGAGGATAGAGCAGAGTGCTTGATTTAAAACAGAGAGGTAAAGATAAAGTTTCTCACTTGGAACTAGTCGAGAGAGGAGTGGAGATGATATGAGGTATGCTTTGAACTTTTTGAATGCTACCTGGTATTCAGACATCTATGCAAATTTTTGAGACTTTTTAGGGCATTGTAGAATGGTTTGCACTTTTCTCCAACTTTTGAGGCATTACATATCTTTCACTGTTCTGGGTGGTGCCATGTCGAGTATAGCTCGAATTTTCTTTGGATTCGTTTCGATCTCTCGGTTGGTAATCAAGAAGCTGAGGAATTTCCTAGACTTAATTCTGACGGTGCACTTCATAGGATTTAGCCTCATGTTGTATTGTTCCAATGTTCGAAATGTTTCTTCCAGATCAGCAACATGGTTACTAGTGTTAGTGCTTTTGACAAGCATGTTGTCAACATAGACCTCCATGTTTCTGCCAAGTTGGTCACCAAAGACCTTGTTGACTGGAAGTTGGAAGGTTGCCCCAACGTTTTTAAGGCTGAATGGTATGACCTTGTAGTAGTAAGTATTGAATTCCATGAAAAAGTTGGTTTTCTCCTCATCTTCGAGAGCTATACGCATTTGGTTGTGTCCGGAGTAGGTATCCATGAAACTTAGGAGTTGGTGGGCAGATGAGTTATCGAGCAATTTGTCAATGTTTGGAGAGTATAATTGTCTTTGGGGCATGCCTTATTGAGACAAGTGAAGTCTACATGCATCCTCCACTTTCCGTTTGTTTTTTTCACCATAACGACATTGGCTAATCACTCAGGGTATTCCACTTCTCAAATAAATACCACTACCAAGAGCTTCTGGAATTCTTCTTGTATCGCGTGTTGGCGTTCTAATGCAAATACACTTTTCTTTTATTTGACGGGCTTGCAACTAGTGTCTACAGTTAGGTTGTGAACCATGACCGAGTGGTGGATACTCGACATATCCCCAGGGGACCACGTGAAGACTTTGGAATGACATCATAGGCAATCTATAACTGCTTTCTGAAGAGGAGTTGGCATGTGGGCAACAATCTGAATGGTTTGGCTGGGTGTATCTGTGATAGACACTTCAATTACCTTGTCCCCGGATTGGGGCTTGAATTGTTGTTTAGTGTCGTCTCTGATTTCCATAGTATCTACTGCTAGGACCCCCTCTTTTTCTCCCGTTATGGGGACATTAGATGGATTTGGGTCGCTACAAAGGGTTACGATCCCCAAAAGCATTTTGAATTTAATTCTCATATATAGGGTGCTTAGTAGCACTTCGAGACCTTTCAGACTAGGATGCCCTAGGATGGTATTGTAAGGAGATGGGAGTTTTACCAGGTAAAAGGTGGTTTTGGTGATGGCATGATGGGGATGCGTTCTTAGAGAAACAGCGAGCGAGATGACACCTTCTAGGAGTATGCATTCGCCAACAAGCCTCTTGATGGGCCAGTCACAAGGCTGAAGGGGGGACGAGGCAAGTCCCATTTTCTGGAAGGCATATCAGAAAAGGGTTTCACGATCTGCTCCTTGGTCCATAAAGGTCCACTGAACGAGGTAAGAGCTGATTTTGGCTGCAATGATTAGCGGATCATTTCGGTTAGTGTCAACTCCCATCAAATTGTCATCGTCAAAACCAATTGTAAATCTCATTCTCTTGGCTGAGGCCACGAGGAAGAGGGGAAAACGGGTGTGAATGATAGCCAATTCGATTGGAAAATCAGTTTGTTCCCACGAATGGCGTCCATCTGTTTGAGATAGGTTTGGCTCTATAGATGGTGGCTATGCTAACTCGAACAAAATGACTTCGCCATCTGAAGATCATGACCAGTGAGACCTACAAAAGATCGCAAGAGAATGCTCCGACAAGGGAGGCTCGACGCTCAAATTAGAAAGCAGTTTTTGAAAGAAAAGAGCAAACTGATGTCAAGAGAGAAAGCTACGTGTGAGTTGTGTGCCCCTATATCAGCCAAGAGAACTTACCTGGGCAATGCGCATGTTAGAGTTTATATATCTTCCCAGGCATAAGAGTCGTATAATTACAGGGTGATAAAACCCTAGTTTCCTTTCGAGAATGTCCCGAAATTTTGGAAATTATGTTATAAGATACACAACGATTATAAAATTTTATCGATTTAAAAAATCTAGATCATAGTAGGGAATATTTCTCTTATTGGCAAGGGTTATATATTCTCTTTCTATTTCTATAGGATTGTCTCCGTGATTTAAGAAAAGCTAGTGTTGTATTGGTAGATTAACAATTGTCAAGCACTAGTCAATTAGGATGCTGAGCAGGTGTCCATCGGGAAGGTGGAGTGATCAGTATGTACCGGCGAGAATTTGCCAATGGACTATGGGCTTGACTGGCGTTTGGGCCTTCGTCGGATTTGGACCAAGTATCATCAGATACCAATGAAGAAATTTAAACACCATTTCATGTATTTTCATACATAAAATGCAATCATAATTCTCAAGATTTTTAAAATTGAATCACACATCTTTTCTTTGATGTATTGGTACGAAAAATGGCCTGAAAACTGTCATAAATAGAATAATTTCAATTTTCACAATTTAAATGTCTTTAATTATGGTGTAATCTTTTCAAAATGATTATTAGTTTGTGCCCTAGAGGGGCATTTTAGGTATTTGATAGGGGTTAGTGGGATAACTCCCACTAACCCATACCTAACCACCCACTAAACCTATCTCACAATATCTCTCTCTCTTTCTCTCTCACGTATACAGGAACCTCTTCTTCTCTCCTGAGAGTTTCACCATTGATGACATTGTTTTGAGAGCAGCCATGGATGAAGATTGAGAGAGAAAAATATTCTTTAGAGAGAGAATATAGAGGCATGAGAAAAATTTCGCGTAGGGAATTTTTCCCGTCACGATGATCGCCGGACTGAGGGTTGCGGCGTTGTGACATTGCGGTGGTGATTCGATTAACATCGTGATCACCATCCCGACCGTGAGATTCGATCGACGGACGAACGGTTGATTTTTGGGCTCTGCATATTCGAGGTATTTATATCCTATACCCAACCAATATTTATTTTTTCCCGAAAATTATTTATGAATGCTTCCGCTGCATGTGACTCAATTAATTCCAACATTGGTATCAGAGCGATACGTTGGATTAAAAATAATTTTCGGGTTAATTTTTGGGTATAAAAAATTTAGGGTTTAAAATTTGGGGTTCGGGTCACGGATGAGTTTCGTGAATCCGAGAATACCACTGCGTTCCCCATGATCCCTAGAACACGAAAATGATTTTTTCGTAATTTTCTGAGCACGATTAGGCGAAGAAAATTCCGGTTGAATGTTTCGGCCGTGAATAGTGACCAACCACTTTAACCTTAGATTTGTCGAGTTTTAGGGCAAATCAATGCATGAAATTTATAGATCTGTAATCCTTGTTTCATGCTCTTCAATTTGGTATATATATTGCATATGATTGTGGCCGGAAAATTGGGTTTCAAAATTGGCCGCGGAGGGTCGGATTTTTGAATCCAAAATACGCCGAGTTTAGGGCGTAATAATTCCAAAAATCGAGTCAATGATGCTTGGAATAAATGGAATTAGAGATTCCATAAAAAATCCGGTCAAAATGGTGCCGGAAATGGGTATTTCCGGCAACCGGGTCGAGAGACCCGGTTACAGAAACCATCGGGCGAAGACGAAGACAACCAGACCCGCGGGCGCGTGAGATACACGCGCGAGGCAGGTGCATGAGTAGCAGGGGAGGGGAGCGTGTCCTTCACACGCGGAAAAGGGCGTGAAAACGCTGGGTCATACGGGTCGGGTTACGACCCGGACACGTGTCACCGACCCTCGACCCGAAGGATCCGGATCGGATTCGGGTTCCGACCTGTATACGGATCCGGAAACCGACCCGCCCTCGGGTCGCGTGCGTGAGGCGCGTGAACCGCGCGCCTGCGCGTCAGGCGCGTGACACGACGCGCAGAGCGCGCGTGTGAGCGCGTGCCATACGCGCAGCGCGTCTGGCACGCGCCAGAATCTGTTCCCGGCGCGTGGATGCGCGTGGGAACGCGCCGCCGGTGCGTGGCGGGGCGTGGGACCTCCGGCGACGCGTCAGGTTGTCCGGAATTGAAATTTTTTCAATTTTTGAGGGTCCCACATCCATAAAAGTGACTTTTTGTGGGTTTTTGTGCATCGAATTAGTCCAAACGGTGAGATGCTATCGCGGATTGTGGTGCATGGTGTCTGTTGATTCATACGCTCGTCTTGGGGTATGTATTCGAATTATTTGGGTCTTTTTGATTCGTAGGGTGCATAAAATGTGAGAATAAGCATCACAAGTCACAACTATCTCATTGACTGCTTCTAAAATTGTCGTATTTGATTTTTGCAAGGGGGACAAAATTGAATGGTGATAAATAAGAGATTTTTCACTGGTAGATTCAATTTATCCTCGAGGAGCAAGATTTAATTAAAATACTGAGGCATGGGATGGTGGACTCCAGGGAGGGTTCCACACCTCAGAGAGACGGGATTAGGAGACATTACGTGCATGAAAGAGGAATGATAGCCGAGTCAGGGCAATCCTCCTGAGTAGCATGCACGATGATGTGATCCCAGTCTATGAGCAATATCCTACGGTTTTATCGGTTTGGCTCACCCTATAAAGAGTATTGTGGTGCTCTTACAGATCCTGAGATGAGGATACTGATTTATAAGTGTAACAACTTATAAGAAAAGGGTTGATCATATGATGATGCAACACTTGATAAAAATGTCGAGTATGATCGCCGAGTCGGGGAATGTGACCGAGCCCATTTCGGATATATTTTCTTATACTGGATGTGATCCAGTTCTTTACCTGATTCATGAGAAATCATGAAAATCTATTTCACATACGACGAAAGTATTCGCACTTTCACTAATGTGAATAGGCACAGTGAGCTCGAGTAGGAGCATCTAGAGGCGAGTAGGCCATACTCGGGTCACGCTTATGCGATGGAGTCGAGCAAGGACTCCTGTGTGACTCGAGCCTCAGGTAAGAAGAAAACTATCCGAGAAAACTGATAATACTGTGCTGCTCGAGATAGGAGCGCGCTTATAAAGTTCTGTCCAGTGAGTCCTCAAGTAGGAGGATTTACATACTGAAACGGAGTGTTTTGTTGACATCAGAGGTAGTAGCACTTGCAAGTTGAAGTTGCAAAGTTGCTAGACTCTGTATGCCCTTTACGCTCTAAAAGTTCGACGGAACTTGATTTCAGTTTAGGATATGCTCTGTTAATTTGGAAATTTTATAATTTCTATTTATTACGACAATTCTATGATTGGTTCTATTTTGGTCCATGAGGGACTATATGTACTGGAAATAATTCTTTTCAATGGTATTTCTTGTTGTCCTCTTAGTGTGACAGATGATGAATCGGTTAACAGTGAGTGGTTTTGTAGGACCCGCTAACCAGTCTTGCCTAGACGGCAAACTTACAAGAAAACCATTCGACAATGCAATGAGGGCTGGGACTCCATTGCAGTCGGTTCACTCCAATATCTGTGGCCTTATGAACGTGAGAACCTGAAATGGTGTTGGGTACTCTATTACGTTCATAGACAATTACACGTGTTTCGGTTACATCTATCTGATCTCGCGCAAGTCTGAGGCATTGAGATGTTTCAGGAGGTTTACTAGCGAGCTTGAAAATCAGTTAGGCTTGAGAGTAGAGACTCTCAGAACCGATCGAGGGCGCGAGTATTTGTCTAAAGAGCTCAATTTCAAGAAGGGCATTACGAGAAACTGACTATTCCTTGCTACTCAGTGGAGTAGAGTAGCCGCGAGAAAGGAATAGGACTTTGTTTGAAACGGTGAGGCCGATGATGGCGCAAACCAATTTACTCGTTTCCCATTGGGGAGATGCGTTATTGGCTGCAGCCTATGTTCTCAATCGTATTCTATTGAAGTCCGCAGTCAGTACTCCATATGAGCTTTGGACAGGGAGGCAGCCTGACCTTAGCCATTCGAGATTATGGGGTTATGCATCGTATGTTCACTATTTCTCGCATTTACACAGCGAGTTAGGCTTGCGAGAAAAGAGATGTATTTCTAATGAGCATACAGATGGCACTCTCACTGAGATTGAGTCTCATGATGCCGAGATTCTTGAAAGTGATTTCCCTATGAGAGGTGAAATCAATTGGGACTTTACCTTTCATGAGATGGATGAACCTAGTGGTTGGCTAATCCCAGTGGCAGGATCCAAGAATCCATTACGGATCTGGATTCTAGTGGGAGCGATCCATCTAGAGGTAAAAAGGTTTCCCATCCTCTTAAGAGTAGTCGAGGATGCGTACCTAACCGTCGCTTCCCGATTGAGGGAGAGGCTCTTAGTATGACTCTTGAGGATTACGAGAAACCTTTAACTGTCCTAGAGTTTCTTGAGGGTTCTATGGAGGACCATTGATTATAGGCCATGGGTGAGAGGAGTTGATGATAATCAACAGGATCTGGGATCTAGTTGATTTACCTGAGGGAAGTAGGGCCGTTGAGAATATGTGAGTTCTCAACATCAAGAAAAAGACCGACGGATCGGTGTAGAGGTATAAGGCCTATCTGATAACCAAGGGTTACTCAGACTGAGGGCGTGTTACCTCGATCCATTTACTTTTAGCGATTGTCGTGGACATGATTTGGATCTGGAGTGAGACCAGATGAACGTTGAGACTGTTCTCCTGAGTGGGAGTTTTGGATGAGGAGATCTACAAGGAACAGCCATCTGGCTTTATACTTGTAGATCAGGATGACAAGGTCCATTGACTTCGGAAGTCGACATGCGACCTTAATCATCAATCCAGGCAGTGGCGCTTGAGATTTCACGAGGAGGTGATATCTCATGGTTTCGTGATGATCGATGAGGATCATCGCGTATACTTTTTACGTTCTTGTGATCATGTCCTCATGTGAATGACATTCTGTTGACTGGGAATAACAGAGAGTATCTGATGACCACGATAACGTGGATATTGTCGAGTCTTGATGTGAAGAACATGGGTGAGACTCAGTTCTTCCTCGAAGTTAAGATCCAGAGGGATCGCTCGAGACAGGTGTTGACCCTTCCACAGGAGTCAAACATCAAGAGAGTTCTCGAGTACTTCGAGGAGATCGACTACGACCTTAAAGATACTCTTATTGCTAAAAGATTAAAACCTAATTCTTGATATATGCCCTAAGACTCAGAAAAGGACAAGGGAAATGAGTAGAATCCCTTGTTCCAGTGCACTGAGTGATCTGATGTACGCAGTGTCGTGTACACGTTCAGACATTTGATTTGCAGTCACTATGGTAATTAGGTATCGATCGAATCCTAGAGGGGATCACTAGAGAGCAGTGAAAGGATTCCGAGATATCTCGAGAGAACTGCGAACCTCCTTTAGTGTAACGGATGAGGTGATTTGCATCTAATTGGGTATTCAGATACCAACTGGGTTGGTGATCTGAACGTATGCAAATCGATATTAGGTTTTACTGTCTTGGAGTAGCAAGAAGTAAACCTGTATATCTCTATCTACGATAGAGACTGAGCTTATGAGATGCTCAGCGGCAGTTCAGAAGAGTGTTTGGCTCCGGAGATTTCCGGATCACTTAGGGGTTGTATCAGATAGTGGGAGGCCAGTGATGATTTATTGAGAAAATCAGGCCGTCTTTGACCACACTTGAGACCCTAAGTATCAGTAAGTCCAAACACATTGATACCTAATACTATGTTATGAGAGACATCACCGAGAAGGGTGAAGTGACAAATTAAGTACATTACTATACAGCATGTTGGCTGATCCCTTCAATAAACCCATTGTGATAGATTCCTGTATGAGATATTGGAATCATTGGGTTTGCATGTACATTCACATTTCTCACATTGTACTGATGCTTATTGTGTTATACATATGACATGTGTGCATGATTGAGTCACTTATTTATAGCACCTTTTTTACTGTCATATATTTTGTGATATGTTGTGATAAATGATATGTCAGGCAGGCGTGGTCGACTCTCTCACACGAGTGACCACCTCCAGCTCTGGGTGAGCGGAGATGAGACGGTTTCTAGTTGTAAGAGGCTTTGAGAGTGGCCCTACTAGAACATAAGTCGCCCTGATATGTGTTCAGGATGAGGTCATATGCGATATGACCGGCATGGACGTACCCACATCCATGTTGCCTGTAAGTAGCCAGGTTTGAGATCTCAGATATCACCTGCGACTAGTGATATTGTCTCTGAGATACTCTCTCTGAGAGCTCTGGGTAAAGTCTTATGTATAGACTGAGTCCCATACCTGCACAGTGTTAGAGAAATCTGACATATGCCCTTTGAGAGATAGGGGAATAATACTGTGGCACGCGTTTCATACCGCATGTGATATGTCGACAAGGGATAGTGTGAGCATTATTTGAGACACTGATATGATTTTGATCCCCGTTCCCACTGTGTGAGACCCGAGATCCATTGGGTGGGATCTCTTGTACCCTTATCACTTTCGACTGTTTCTAGAAGTCTTGGCTCAGTGTTGCTACTTTAGTCTGTTTACCGATGGCCCGGAAGATAAATTGAGGTCTGAGAGACAGGTCTAGGAAAGCAGCTGAATTGAGGCTAATAGATTCGAGTTTGGGAAAAGGAAGACCAATTGACATTACATCATTGTGTTGTATTCACCGGCTAGCCTATTATGTCTATCCATGTTGGGATGTAAGCATAATAGTGGATACACAGTCGAGCATTTATTGGGGATTACTTTCGTTGAGGAAAGTAGCTCGATGGATGTAATTAGTCTTGGATCTGGGGTGCAGTGAGTTCTTTTGATACTAACGATGGCTTCTCGATCATCCTAACAGGTGCATCGAGAGGTCTTTGCTTGCAGGTGTACTCGCAGGTCGCACGACGCCCAATCCTGTATGAAAGTCCAGTAGGGTGATGTGATCGCATGAGTTGTGATCTTGTGACGGACGTTTAATGCCCTCAAGTGCAAGTGGGAGATTTTAGTTTGTGCCCTAGAGGGGCATTTTAGGTATTTGATAGGGGTTAGTGGGATAACTCCCACTAACCCATACCTAACCACCCACTAAACCTATCTCACAATATCTCTCTCTCTCTCTCTCTCTCACGTATACAGGAACCTCTTCTTCTCTCCTGAGAGTTTCACCATTGATGACATTGTTTTGAGAGCAGCCATGGATGAAGATTGAGAGAGAAAAATATTCTCTAGAGAGAGAATATAGAGGCATGAGAAAAATTCCGCGTAGGGAATTTTTCCCGTCACGATGATCGCCGGACTGAGGGTTGCGGCGTTGTGACATTGCGGTGGTGATTCGATTAACATCGTGATCACCATCCCGATCGTGAGATTCGATCGACGGACGAACGGTTGATTTTTGGGCTTTGCATATTCGAGGTATTTATATCCTATACCCAACCAATATTTATTTTTTCCCGAAAATTATTTATGAATGCTTCCGCTGCATGTGACTCAATTAATTCCAACAATGATCAACTAACGACCTTCTTTCTTAACCTTCAAAATCTAATACGGGATGATATTTTTCTTTTCACATTCATGCTTCTTTTCTTTCTTTCAAGGGTCACCAATTTTAAATTCAAATGGGAAGAAAAGTTGAGAGTCAGTTATCCAAAGAAAATGCTTCCTTCCTCTCTCTCTTATTTTGAATTCAAAAATGAATTTGGTAGGGTCAAACCCTCATGGAAGACCCATAACCCATTTTCTAATACGAAGAAGAAGAGTCTCACTAGTGGCAACTAGAGCTTAGGGTGGCGGTGATGGCGGTTTCTATGGAAGTGAAGAAAGAGGTGGTGATGAGGTGAAATTGATAGGGAGAGGTTGATTTGCTTGTTGAAATTGAAAAAAAAAATGGTGAAATTTGAGAGAGAGAGAGAGAGAGAGAGAGGAGATTTGAGGGGTTGGGAGTGATGAGATTGCGGCAAAGTGGAGTCCATAAGCAAGAAGAAGAAGAGAAAGAGGAAATGTTTGCAGAGGAAAGTGAATAGTATACATGAATGGAAGAGGATGAGGTCTATTTGTGGAAGAAATATATGGCCAACATCATTAATGCACGAATTTAGTGTACAATGGGTTTGACAAAATTATAAGCACCAATTGTTTCCAAAGTTGCAAATTAACTATCAAGCTCATTACATTATTGCGTTGTTTACGATGGAAATTAACCTACAAGCTGTTTCTGTGAAACTCAATGATCAAGTGGGTATAAACACGACATATAAGTTTGGAAGATGCAAATCCAGCTCCTCTTGCCATGCTCTCGAACTCTTTCCAGGTCCTGTCCTTGCCTACGGGGTGGAAGCATAACAAGCTAGCATCCATTTGAAATAAATATTTGGAGAAGACATCAGTTTGTGGACATTCTGGGACCACTGACTCCATCACTATGACCTTCCCGTTTTCTGGTAATGCTTCATAGCAATTCTTCAGCAGCTTCAAGCAATCATTGTCGCTCCAATCATGAAGTATCCACTGCGTATTTTGTTTTCAAAATAATTGATGCATTATATAGGTAGTGCCAGCACTGAAATCTAGTTTTATCTAGATTGGACCTCTTACACTCTAATTAATTGATCGAGCCAATGTAAAAGAGGAACAACAAAATATTCATACAATTAGGAATTATTTTTGGTCATGAGTAAATAGAAGGAAATGTAACCATACCGAATAATATTATTTCAATCAAATATGCAGACTCTAACTTACCACACTAACCATGAAGATCTTGGCCAATTAATGACTCAAATCCTTGACCCAGATTGTTCACTTAAAGAGTAAAAAAAAGAAAAATGGCAACGCTTAGTTTTTTTTTTTTTTTTTTTTTTAATAACTAGACATAAAAATGCCTTCCGCTATGGTTACAAAAACCGTTTCATGAATTTTTTTTTTTTTTGTAAAGGAGAAAGACAATCTTTCAAGTTTCATGAGGGGAATTAAGAGATGCTAACGCTTCAATCAAACTAGAGAGGTTCTTTTGATTTGCCTCTACGAGGAGCACTTCGTGCTACTGAGAAATGCACTCCACTAATCAACTCCTAGAAATGGAAATTATAAGTGACAAAAATGAGAAAACACGTTAAAACCAGTAATAAATAGAAAAGCTTAAACCAGCATCTCATCATCGAGATTAGACTTCAGTGCTATATCAATAAAATTAAGTATAAGAAAGAAAAACCTATGCTACATCCCATATCATCCACATTCGTTTAGTTTTTAAACTTGAATTGAAAAGAGAACAAAATGTTTATAAGATCTACATCTACCCTAAGTTATGTCTATGCCTACTCCTATGCCTAAAGATACTGTAAGAATGGTCATGTTTGTCGTATTGAGTGTATATTTGGAGTTTACATTTTCTATACTTTCATAGGCGCTAGGAAGTGGATTCTCGGCCTCCAAGTAGTTTTTATCTCTAGGCATTCTTGGCGTCCAAGAGGTTTCCATTACCCCTCGATGTTAACTTCTCACTACTGCGCGACTTTAATATACTCTCCGGTGTCAAATTCTTAGTGCTCCTTCAATTATGGATGTTAACTTGCTTGACCCCGCAAAAATCTTCAATAACCTCCAAAAAAATAAGAAAACAAAGGTTAATTAATTGGCGAAATTTTGAACTCATTGCCTTGTTGAATATAATCGAATTATATACCATTCAAAACTCTGGAAATCTAGTCTCCAATGTAAAAGACTGATATAATACTGTTATCTAAAAATAAACTTCAATCTAATTTACTCTTGGCTTTGGAGAAATCAAAATTGAGTTTGAAAGGTAACGTTGAGAAAGTCGAACACTATATAATCAGGCTTGGATACAGTTGAATTATAGAGAAAAGTGCAAATATGCCCCTTGACTTGGTGTTAAATATAAGTATTATTAGTAGTGCCTACGTTGGGGCAGTTACTTTTGAACTTCAAAAATAAAGGGTAATGGGTAGAACCCATTACCCACTCTCCCCCCCTTATCTCTCTATATACAACTTCCACGGAAGTTAACTCTCTTAAAAAAAAAGGGATATTGACTCTTGCAATTGTGGGAGTAATAAAAAGATGATTTTCTTTTGCTTCAGGGAATAAAATTTTGAGAATAAGAATAATTGTTGAGTAAAATAATTATTCAGAGGGTTTTCCAATCAACGTTAAATCACCAGGTTAAGGATTGATTCGTTGTGATATTGCGATGATAGTTCGATTACGTAACTATCATCCTGACTTTGAGAAGTTCATGTTCAGAGTTCGCGGTTCCGAAAATTTTCTGCATCACCGATTGAGGTATATCACGAACTCAAACTTTTACGGTTTCGAAATTTTATTTTATCGCTTCCGCTGTATGTATGAATCACGTTTAAATCTAACATTGGTATCAGAGCATGTTAAAAATATTTCAAATAATTTTTCGGAATAAAATTTGGGTATAAAAATATAGGGTATAAAATTTGGGATTCGGATCACGGATGAGTTTCGTGAATCCAATTATACCACTGTATTATCCAACTCACGTAGAACACGAAAATAATTTTTTCGTAATTTTTTGAGCACGTTTAGGCCATGAAAATTCCGGTTGAAGCATTCGGCCTTGAATAGTGACCGAACCCTTCAACCCCAGATTTGACGAGATTTAGGTCAAATTGGTTCATAAAAATGGTAGATCTGTGTTTGCCGCTGTTAGATCTACATTTGCATATATATATTGCATGTATTTGATACCGAAAATTGAGATTTTTGAAAATTGGGTCGGAGAAAATACCCAGTTGCAGAATTCGGGCAAGGAAGAAGAAGGCGCGTGCGTGACACGCGTGAGGAGGCGCATGTCACCCAGCAGGGCGGGCGTGTGCAACTCACGCGTGAGAAAGGCGCGTCTATGCACAGCGCCCAGGCGCGTGCATTTCACGCGCGCTTAGGCAGGTGAGATGTCGAGTCTGACCGTGGGTCAGACCCGAACCAGTTCATACCCGACCCGAACCGGGGATCCGGATCGGGTTCCGGGTCCCGACCCGGACCTGCATCCGGATCCGACCCAGGGGACGGGGGCGCGCGCGTGCAGGCGCGTCGCTCGCCTACCCGCGCGTCAAGCACATCTGCGGACGAGCACCGAGCGCGTGCAGGCACGTGCCTGACGCGTTGCACGTCCTGCACACGCCCAAGGGCCTTCCCGGGGCGTTGGGGCGCGTGAGACACGCCGCCGTGAGCATGGCAGCGCGTGAACCCTCCCGGCGGCGCGTAGGTCATCCTAAAATTAGAATTTTCTGATTTTTTGAGGGTTTTATGATAAAAAGTGACTAATTGTGGGTTTTTATGTGTTGAATCCTATTCCGAATGGTGAGATGCAATCACGGATTGTGGTGTATGGTGTCTGTTGACTCATACGCTCGTCTTGGGATCTATATTCGAGTCATTTTGGTTTTGGTGATTCGTAGGGTACATAAAATTGTGAACTAAGCATCAATATGTCATTAATGTCTCTTTTTCTGTGTGATAGAGACATGGCTGCAACGAAGACTATCATTCTAGATCTCGTAAAGGGAGACACGCTGAACGGTGACAACTATGATATTTGGCACCGGAAGGTTCAGTTTGTCTTCGAGGAACAAGAGCTCGGGGAAGTTCTTAAGAACGAGATGGTGGACCCCGGGGAGGGTACCACGGCACAAGCACAACGGGATCAGGAGGTGTATCGTGCTTGGAAAAAGAAGGATGGCCAAGCGAGGGTGATCCTTCTTAGCAGCATGTACGATGAGCTGATTCCCATCTATGAGCAGTATCCTACTGCACAGTCGATTTGGCATGCTTTGAGAGAGCACTATGGCACCCCGTCAGCTCCTAAGTTGAGGATGTTGACTTATAAATTCATCACTTACAAGAAGAGGCACGATCATACTATGAAGCAGCATTTAATACATATGTCAAGTATGATCGCCTCTCTGAAGAGTATGGGGGAGCCGATGTCTGATGAGCTTTAGGTACTGGGTGTGATCCAGTCTTTGCCTGACTCTTGGGATGTGGTTAAGACCTATCTCACGCACACCGAGAGTATTCGTACTTTCATGGACGTGAGTAGGCATTGTGAGCTCGAGGAGGAGCGTCAAGAGGTGGCTAGGTCTTCTTCTGCTCATGCTAACATTACGGAGTCGAGTAAGGGCTCCCGAGGAGTAAAGCGCAAGTGGCGCAAGCATGAGAAGAAGGCCAAGGACCAAGACAAGAAGAAGCAATCTGCCAAGATCGATGACAGAGGATAGAAACGCAAGAAGAAGGAGCTCGATAAGAGCAAGGTCCAATGCTACGTGTGTGGCAAGACTGGGCATTTCGCACGCGAATGTGGCGAGCGAAAGGTAAGTCCTTCTTCTTTACATGGTTTGAGTTACGTGTCATCTAGTGTGATGCTCGCTAACTCTTCTCCTTTGTGGATTGTAGACTCAGGAGCCACGGACCATGTAGCTCGTGACAGGAGTGCATATGTGGAGTTCCGCCGTTTGAGTCCCCAGGCGAGGAGGCTATACGTGGGGAATGGAGCATTTATTGAAGTAAAAGGGATTTGCACTTGCAAGCTATTGCTGCGAAGTGACTAAGTCTTATATCTTCATGACGTTTTGTATGCTCCTGAGATTAGGCAGAATCTTGTATCTGTCCGATGTTTGGATTTGCTAGGATATTCTGTGTTATTGGGAAACTTTAGAGTTTCCATTACCTATGACAGTTCTTTGATATGTTCTGGTTTAGTCTATGAGGGACTTTATATACTGGATATGATTTCATTTTATGAGATTTATTCTTCTTCTACTATTGCTTTGGCATCTGATAGTGCAGTGGATGATGTGAATGTATGGCATAGTAGGTTTGGCCATATAGGGCAAGAGAGGATGACCCGATTAGCTACGAGTGGTTTGTTGGGCCCGCTAACCAAGGTCCAGTTGCCCATGTGTGAGTTTTGCCTTGCGGGCAAAGCCACTAGAAAACCATTTGGGAAAGCAATGAGAGCTGGGACTCCATTGCAATTGGTCCATTCCGACATTTGTGGACCCATGAATGTGAGAGCCCGAAACGGAACAATGTATTTCATTACGTTCATAAATAACTACATGCGTTTCGGTTACGTCTACCTGATCTCGCACAAGTCTGAGGCACTAAAGTGCTTCAGGAGGTTTATCAGCGAGGTTGAAAATCAGCTAGACATAAGGGTGAAAACTCTCAGAACCGATCGAGGGTGCGAGTATCTGTCTGACCAGTTCAAAGAGCTCTGTTTCGATAGAGGCATTACTAGACAGTTGACTATTCCTGCTACTCCTCAGCAGAACGGAGTAGCCGAGAGAAGGAATAGGACTCTATTGGAGATGGTGAGGTCGATGATGGCGCAAGCCAACTTACCTATCTCCCATTGGGGGGATGCGTTGTTGACTGCAACCTACGTCCTTAACCGTGTTCCGACGAAATCCGTAGTCAGCACCCCATACGAGCTTTGGACAGGGAGACAGCCTGACCTTAGCCACTTGAGGCCATGGGGTTGTGCCACGTATGTTCATGATTCCTCACATCAGTACGGCAAGTTAGGCCCTCGAGGAAAGAAGTGTATCTTTATTAGATACTCTGAACAGTCCAAGGGACATGTGTTCCTAAGAGAACATACGGACGACATTGTCACTGAGATAGAGTCTCGTGATGCCACTTTTCTCGAGAGTGATTTTTCTAAGAGAGGAGAAATCGATCGAGACTTCACCTTCTATGAGATGGATGAGCCTAGCGGCTCAGCCGAGCCTAGTGGTGGGACTCAAGAGCCGATTACGGATCTTGGTCCTAGTAGGAGCGGTCTATCTGAAGATGTGGAGGCTCTCTCTCCTCGTAGGAGTACTCGAGGACATGTGTCTCGACGTCGTTTCCCGATTGAGGATGAGATCCTCATCGTGACTCCCGAGGATGACGAAGAGCCAAGAACTATACAGGAGGCTCTCGAGGGTTCGGCAAAGGACCATTGGTTACAGGCCTTGCACGAGGAAATGGAATCAATGAGAGTCAACGAAGTCTGGGAACTAGTTGACTTACCTGAGGATAGAAAGGCAATTGGGAATAAGTGGGTTCTCAAAATTAAAAGAAAGGCCGACGGATCGATTGAGAGGTACAAAGCCTGTCTGGTAGCCAAGGGTTACACGCAGACTAAGGGCATTGACTACGAGGAGACTTTCTCCCTAGTAGTCAAGTTTACTTCGATTCGTCTACTTTTGGCGATTGTCACTAGTCTGGATCTAGAGTTACACCAGATGGATGTTAAGACCGCCTTCCTTAACGAGAGCCTGGATGAGGAGATTTACATGGAACAGCCTCCCGGGTTCGTTCTAGTAGGTCAGGAGAACAAGGTCTGTCGACTTCGGAAGTCGATATACGACCTGAAGCAGTCATCCAGGTGGTGGTACCTAAGATTTCACGAGGAGGTGATATCTTACGGTTTTACGATGGTCGAGGAGGATCATTATATCTATCTAATTCGATCCGATAACTCTTTTGTGATCCTGTCGTTGTATGTGGATGACATAATATTGGTTGGAAACGACATTCAGTATTTAATGACCATCAAAGCGTGGTTGTCATCCAGTTTCGACATGAAAGACATGGGTGAAGCTGAGTTCATCCTCGGAGTTCAGATCCAGAGGGATCGCTCGAGAAAAATGTTAGCTCTTTCACAAGAGACCTACATTAGGAAAATTCTCGAGTGTTTTGGGATGAGTGATTGTAATCCCATAGATACTCCGATCACCAAAGGTGAAGGCCTGAGCCTAAAAATGTGTCCGAAAACTCAGGAAGAAGTAAGGGAAATGCGTAAAGTACCTTACTCCAATGCAGTGGGAAGTTTAATGTACGCAATGTTGTGTACTAGACCGGACATTTTTTTATGCAGTTGGTCTGGTGAGTAGATATCAGGCAAATCCTGGAAGGGGTTACTGGAGAGTAGTGAAAAGGATTTTTCGATATTTAAAGGGAACTGCAAACTTCTCCTTGAGTTACGGGGGAGGTGATTTGCGCCTTGTGGGCTATTCAGACGCCGACTGGAGAGGTGATTTGGATAAGCGCAAATCGACATCAAGTTTTGCTTTCTTGCTTAATGGCGGGGCCATCTCTTGGAGAAGTAAGAAGCAAACCTGTGTTGCTCTATCTACAATGGAGGCTGAGTTCGTGGCATGCTCAGTTGCAGTTCAGGAGAGTGTTTGGCTCCGTAGACTACTTGATGACTTAGGGATTGTAGCGGATAGTGGGAGGCCAGTCATGATTTACTATGATAATCAGGCCGCTATTGCTTACACACGAGACCCTAAGTTTCATAATAGGACCAAACACATTGACACCAGATACCATTACGTTAGAGATATCATCGAGAAGGGTGAAGTGACCGTCAAGTACATTTCGACACACAGCATGGTGGCTGACCCCTTCACCAAACCCATTATTAGAGACTCCTTTCTAGGGCATAGAGAGTCATTGGCTTTAAGTATTTTCTGACATTTCTCAGTTTGTACTTATTGATGACATTGATGCTTATTGATTTTCTATATATATGATTATAGTGTATTTTTTAGTCACTTTTGTGTTATATTTTCATTTAATGCACTTGCCTTCAATGTCATATATATATTTTGTGATATGATAATAGATATGTCAGGCAGGCAAGGTCGACTCTCTCACACGAGTGACCACCTCCAGCTCTGAGTGAGCAGGGATGAGACGGCTTCTAGCTGTAAGAGGCTTTGAGAGTGGCGCTGCTAGAACATAAGTCGCCCTGATACGTGTTCAGGATGAGATCATATGCGATATGACCGACATGGACGTACTCACATCCATGTAGCCTGTGAGTAGCCAGGTTTGAGATATCAGATATCACCTGCGTTTTGTGATATTGTCTCTGAGGTACTTTTTCTGAGATCTCTGGGTAAAGTCTTATGTGTAGACTGAGTCCCTATACCTGCACAGTGTTAGAGAAATCTGACATATGCCCTTTTTTTTTTAGAGATGGGGGAATAACACTGAAGCACGTGTTTCATACTACGTGTGAAAAGACGACTTCGGATAGTGGGAGCTATATTACTTGAGACATTAAATTGAAATTTATCCCCGAGCCCCACTGTGTGAGACCCGAGATCCATTAGGTGGGATCTTTTGTGCCCTTATTACTTTTGGCTGTTTTTTGAGATTTTGATTCAGTGTTTGCTACTTTAGTCTGTTTACCGATGGCCCGGAAGATAAATTGAGGTCTGAGGGACAGGTCTAGGAAAGCAGCTGAGTTGAGACCAATAGATTCGAGTTTGGGAAAGGAAGACCAATTGACACTGCATCACTGTTTTGTATTCACCGACCGGTCTTTTATGTTCATCCATGTAGGGATTTGAACATAATAAGTGAATACATAGTCAAGCGATATCTAGGGATTACTTTTGATGATGAAAGTAGCTCGATGGATGCAATTTGTCTTGGATCTGGGATACTGCGAGATTTTTTCTTTTGATACTAACGGTGACTACTCAATCATCCTAACATGTGTATCGAGAAGTCTTTGTTTGCAGGTATACTCACTAGTCGCACGACGTCCAACCCTGTATGAAAACCCAGTAGGGTGATATGGTAGATTACGTGAGTTGTGATCTTTAGACGGATATATTTTGCCCTCATGTGCAAGTGGGAGATATTGGTAGTGTCCACGTTGGGGCAGTTACTTTTGAATTTCAAAAATAAAGGGTAATGGGTAGAACCCATTACCCACTCTCCCCCCCTTATCTCTCTATATACAACTTCCACGGAAGTTAACTCTCTTAAAAAAAAAAAAAAGGATATTGACTCTTGCAATTGTGGGAGTAATAAAAAGATGATTTTCTTTTGCTTCAGAGAATATAATTTTGAGAGTGAGAATAATTGTTGAGTAGAATAATTATTCAGAAGATTTTTCAATCAACGCTAAATCACCAGGTTAAGGGTTGGTTCGTTGTGATATTGCGGTGATAGTTCGATTATGTGACTATCATCCCTATTTCGAGAAGTTCGTGTTCGGAGTTCGCGGTTCTGAAAATTTTCTGCATTACCAATTGAGGTATATCACGAACTCAAACTTTTACGGTTCCGAAATTTTATTTTATCGCTTTCACTGCGTGTATGAGTCACGTTTAAATCTAACAAATATGACCCTAAAATATTAAAAAAATATATATAAAACCCTCCCCTCAACTATAAAAACGTGTGAAGTTAGCCTTTCTGTCCATGGTTTGTTTATTTTTATCGTTGAAGTAATAAAAGACTATTAAACTCATCTTTCGTTATTTACTCATTCCGTAAAAGGCAAAGGAAAAAAGGAACAGGGCACCATTCATCACTTTCTCTTCGTGCAAGCTCTCTCTTTAATTTCTTTCTTTCATTCAACCAATGGTGGGTAGCAACAGCCAAAACATGGCGGATGATGGCTAGGACCAGCACCGACATTGGCTATGTGAGGTGAGGTTCACAATTGCGACCACTGTGGTGGAGGTTATAATCGAGACCAAAAGATTCGAATTCGGAGCAACAGGAACTGCACAATCTGATCAAAGCCCCCCCCCCCCAACCGGGAGTAGCGGCAGCTACAACCAAATTGGCAAATTGTATGATGGAGGAACCAATTGCAACCAGCATGGAAGTAATCCGTAGTGGTAGACGGAGCAATCGAGCACGGAGATTCGAAGTGAGAGATCCAAAGTCGAAGTGCACGCTCACGGGCTTGATTACCCCTTCCACGGTGACGAATAACCACAGTGGTGGTGGAAATTTGTCCCTCCATCTTTCCCCACTACCGTTGGTGGGGGGCCTAGCTGTAATTTCCCCATCACTCGCGATCTGAATCTCTAGGCCTTGATTACGACCCCTATCATAGCAGAAGCCACCACAATGGTCACATGACTCCCAAAACATTGCCGCTGCAGTACTGGTCGTGGCTACCGTCCGCCATGTTTTGGCTGTAGCCAACACAATGCCTGAATTTAACAGCTCATTTGGGCGACAAGATTAGCAGAGAAAAGAAAGAATTGAAAGAAAAAGTTACGACCTTTTTTTATTCAAGAGTTTAAATACAATGAAATTAAGAAAAAAATGTGAGCTCTACATAGATTTGAAATCTTTTCACATTTGAAAATTTTTCCCAAAAGGAGGGCAAAGAAAATATTAAAATTAAACTTTTTTATAATTCAAAAATACCTTTTAAAAGTTAATACCAAAATTTTTTATTATCAATAACTCTCATGTATGGAGTATAATAAAGAGAAGCAGAGATTTTTATATTACAAAAATTTTTATATTCCAAAAATATCAAAACTTTTTATGCCAGTTTTTTATGATTATACTCCTAATTCTTGTTTAATTTATTCCAAATATTACCCTTTTTTGCTTTCTTATGTTTTGATCGAAAGGAAAATGATGTAATTACAAACTTTTCTCTCCATTTCTCTCCGACTTCCAAACAAGAGAAACTTATTTTTTTTATTTTCTTTCATAAAACTCCCAAATAAGATTAATAGAAAATTACAACTTTTCTCTTATTTTCGTCTATCTTAACTATTGGAGATGGATATTGACTCTACAGATCCGGCTCCTTGTGACTCGAACGGATGCTTGAATAAGGTGCTTGAGACCTACAAAAGATCACCGGATCTGATGGGAGAAACTTTGACGCTTAAGTCAGAAAAAACGGTTTAAAAAGCAATGAAAAACAGACTAAGAGAACGGAGGACGAATCTCTCTGTGATTTGTATATCTTGTGTAGAGTTTAGAGGACTTACCTAGCTGCAATCTCTCGAAGACTTTTATATATTGTCCCGCTAGAGTCGTATGATCTCAGTGCATTACAACCCTAGTTTTCTTATGATGTCATCCGGGAATTCCGAATCCCAAATGTTAAAGATTTGAAATCGTTATCATTTAAGAAATTTGATTATATTGGGAGATTCTTCCCCTTATTTTTTAGATTGTTAAGGGTTTTCTTCCTTATCCGAATGATACGTTTCGTACTAAAATAGGAAATTTAATTAAGGTGAGATTCAGTTGAGTATTACCAATTGGGAGTAGGAGTGCTCAGTTCTCTTAATATTCGGTAATCATCAGTTGGATAAAAGGGGTGGTCATTCAATCTCACCGAATCCACTTGCTCATCGGTCGTGCTGTTCGAATCGATATGTTCATGGTTTGGAAGAGCTGGGCCCTTCATGACCATGGGTGTCTTGTTGGGTTTTCGGGCACCCAGATACCGCACTAACTAGTGTTTGAATCATGTCCGATCATTTGCTTCTGACTCATGGTGTTAATTCGTAGGAGAGACACCATGAGTGAAGTTATCTTCTCGAGAAGTTAGAAAGGTATGGAAGCTGGCGACAAGTGTCTCATGAGATCATATAAATCATCTACAATTGATACGAAATTAAAGCGGATGGAATATATATCCCCCTTTTGACTCGTTCCGTCTTCCATTAGTATTAATGCGTCTCACCTTTCACTTGATTCAATTCAAAATTAATGTGGCATAGAAAAGTGGGGTTGTATGAACTTTTTCACTTAATTCACAAGCTTTTTAAAGAAGCGTTTCAATTGCTTCAAGATTTTGAAGAGATCTCTTTGTGCCTATAAATAGGGACTGTGAGACTTTGCATTACTTTAGCGAGTTTCTTCATGCTTAAGGGTTTTCTCCTTGTAAGAGTTGTCTACTATGTGGGGTCTTCAAAAGGACGCTCTGACTTTGTAGAATTTGGTAGCGTGAGTTGCTTTTATTGGTATGAGGTCACGTCAAGAATGGAGACTGCTGGTATAAGGACTTGTCATGTCATTCGATGTTTGAATGTCACGATGGGCTCTATCAAGGTTCTCATCGGGGTCCCTAATTTGGATTTAAGAAAAGAGTCTCCTTCCGAATCGAGTGGCAGGATATGCTGGTTGTGTGTTGGGAGCTAGGTGATGAAAGAAAGTTTGATGATATCCTAGAGCATCCTTAAAATCCCTTCCTGATCAGTTTGTCCCCCTTTTCGGTAGTCTTATTGTGTCAGTAGGGCTACAGATTGTTTTTTGTTGTTCCTCTGCTTACCGTTTTTATACACTCTAGTGTTATTGAACAATTGAGATGATATAGACATTTATATATTTCTTTTGACGTAATCAATTCGATTGTGGGATTTGTGAAGTGTAGTTACTTATGAATCGAACAAGTATTTGCTGTGAGGAAATTAAAAAGATTTGCTCCACTTACTTATCATTTGTTGTGTCTGTCAAAACGTGATTGATCCACTTATGAGAAAGACACTAGGTGTTATACTTACGCTCTCCAAGTTGATAAGAGTATGCTCTATCTATCCATTGATACAAACTCGACTGATGGTATAAGCTTTTTTGCCTAAAGTCCGCTCAGAGAATTAAATTCTTTCATTAGGACAGGGCGATTGAGACCTGTTCGGAGAGATAAATCCTTTCGGTAGGACATGGCGACTAAGGTCCATTCGGGGAGCTACATCCTTCGGTAGGACAGGGTAACTAGGTCCGTTCGGGAAGATAGATCCCTTCGGTAAGATATGGCAACTAAGGCTTGTTCGGGGAGATAGATCCCTTCGGTAGGATAAGGCGACTAAGGCCTATTCAGGCATATAGATCCCTTAAATAGGACAGGACGACTAAGGCCCGCTTAAGGAGATAGATGCTTTCAGTAGATAACCAACTGGGGTGAAAACATTAGGAATCAAATGATAGAGCTATCAAAAGGAAAATCATGAGGGGCTTACTCAAGAGGAGATACTCGTGTCAATTAAGAAACGATATGACTTACTGATAGTAGATCTATAGGTTCTCTGTATTCTAGGTACTGGGTACAATCGATCCGTCCAGATTATTGAGGCGATAAGCCCCCGGGCAAACCATAGTGTGTATCTAATAGGGGCCTTCCCAATTAGGGGCTAGTTTGACTCCGGGTTGGATTTGGCCGATATTTTCCACTTTTCTTAGCACCAGATCACCTAGTTTAAACATTCGACTTCTGACTCGCCGATTGTAGTACTGTGTCATTTGTTACTGATACGTAGCCATTCAGGTGGATATAGATTCTCATAGTTCGAGGAGTAGGTTTAGGTGTTCACGCAAGGCAGATTCGTTCTATTCGGAATCATAGTGGGTCACCCGAAGTGAGTGGATCCCGATCTCCACTAGTATGATAGTTTCACTTCTATACATTAAGCTAAACGGAGTCTCCTCGGTTGCCCTTTGGGGTGTGGTGTGGTATGATTAGAGGATACTGTCGAGCTCGTCTACACATCATCCTTTGGTTTCATCTAGCATGGTTTTTAGTCTTTAAAGGATCATTCTGTTAGTTATTTCTACGAGTCCATTGGTCTGTGGATGAGCGACCGATGAGAATCGATGGTTGATCTCTAGCTTTGCGCAAAACTCTCGGAAGTTAGCATTGTTGAATTGCTTTCCATTATCTGTGATAAGGACGTGAGGTAAGTTGAACCGAGTGATTATGTAAGTCCATGCGAATTAGGGACCTTAGTTATTGTTATCTAGGTTAGAGGTTCGGCTTTCACCCACTTAGTTAAATAATTGATAGCTACTATAAGGAATTGTCTCTATTTAGTAGCTAGTGAGAATGATCCGAGAATGTCCATTCTCTATTGAGTGAACGGCCATGGTCCCACTATGGGGCTAAGTTTTGTGGAAGACATTCGTGAAACTGAAGAGAATCGTTGGCACTTGTTATACTTTCTGATATAATCATTCGAATCGGTCTTCATAGTTGGCCAATAGTACCCTTGCCGTAAAGATTTATGGACTAGGCTTCGAACCCCCAGGTGGCTATCGCATATCCCTTTGTGGATCTCCCGAAAAACATAGTTTCCTTCTTATGAGGTCAGGCATCTCAAGTAGGGATGAGTGAAAGACTTCCGATACAATCTCCCATCAATGATCACATAATGGGCGGCCTTTCGCCTTAGTTTAGCTGCCTCTAGCGATGAGTCGGGCAGTCGATTATCTCTTAAGTATACTTCAATTGGGTCTTTCCAGCTAGGAGGCTAGTCCATTACCAGGACCCTTTTAAGCTCATTGATGTTGGGGTACGACAAACTTTCAATATAGACCGTTCGACTAGAGATAACTAAATCTGAGCTGGCCAACTTGGAAAGCGTATCAACTCTCACGTTTTCTGAGCAAGGGATTTGTTGAATATCGACCCATCTAGTCTTGCCATCATCTCGCATAATTTACTTAGATATTTTTCTCTAGTCGGGTCTTTTGTCTCATAGACCCCTTTGATCTACTTGACTACTAGTTGGCTATCGATGAATACCCGAACGCTTTGGGATCCCATATTGGCTATGATTTAGAGTCCTATCAACAAGGCTTCGTACTCCGCTTGGTTGTTGGTGGCTCTGAAGTCGAAACAGAGGACATATTCTACTTTAAAATTGTCTGGACCCATCAGTATGAGCCCAACATCACTACCCAAAGAATTTGATGATCCATCAACATGTATGGTCCAGTCTGGCAGTGATCATTCATTAGGACTGCTAGCAAACTCAGGTGCAGTTGTGACTGGAAGGATGCATTCGAGAATGAAGTCCATCAAGGCTTGGCCTTTGATCACAGGTCGAGACTAATATTGGATGTCGAATTCACCTAATTCGACACTCCATTTGATTAAACGGCCAGAGGTGTCTCTCTTCTAGAAGATTTATTTCAACGCTTGGTCGATAAGCACCAATGGACTTGAAAGTATAGCTGAAGTCGTCAGGCCAAAATAACCAGTACGTATGCTATCTTCTTGACTGGTCAATAATTGGTTTCGACTTCCTTGAGTATTCATTCAGCTAATGTAACAGATCGGCTTTTGAACAGTTGAGTCCTGTCTTACAAAGATTGAGCAAAATGCCCGATTGAAAATGGAGAGATAAAGATAAAGTTTCTCACCAAGAATAGATCGGAAGAGCAGTGGAGCCGATTTAATAGACCAAGAATCACTAAAATTTTTTTATTATTATTCGGTTAATGTAATAGACTAGGAATCGATCGGGGGCTGCACCTCCAAGATAGCCTGTATCTTCTCGGGATTTGCCTCAATCCCACGATTAGTAATCATAAAACCCAAGCATTTGCTCGATGCGATACCGAAAGTACACTTGGCAAGATTCAGTCGTATGTTATAGCCTTCGAGCATCTAAAAGGTTTCCTCAAGGTCAGTAACATGAGTTTTAGTATTTGTGCATTTTACAAGCATGTCATTTATGTACGTTTTTACATTTTGACCAAGCTGATTTTTAAAGACTTCATTAACCAACCATTAGAAAGTCGCTCTCACATTCTTTAGACTGAAAGGCATGACCTGGTAATAGTATATACCGAACTCAGTGATGAAACTCATCTTCTCTTTGTCCTTAGGTGCCATCATATCTGATTGTACCCCAAGCAGGCATCCATGAAACTTAAGAGTTGATGGTCTAAAAAATTGTCCACCAATTTATCAATATTCAGAAGAGGATAACTGTCTTTTGGACATGTTTTGTTGAGATCCATGAAGTCTACGTACATCCTCCATTTACCATTGGTAATCTTCACTAGTACCATGGTGGCTAGTCATTCAGGATACTTGACTTCACGGATGAATCCAGCGGTTAGTAGCTTTCGGACCACTTCTTGAATGGCTCTCTGCGTTCGAGGGCGAACATCCTCTTCTTCTGTTTGACTGGCTTGGAGTCGGAGTTTACGGTTAACTTGTGAACGATGACTGACAGATCGATGCCAAGCATGTCCTCGGGGGATCAAGCGAAAACTTTGGAGTGTCATTGTAGGCAACTGATAAAAGTTTCTCATAGGGGCGCACACAGGCCAGCCCCAATCTGAACAATTCAATTGGGATCGTCAGTCAGTCGGATCTCAATTATCTCTTCTCCTGGTTCTGGTTTGTTCGCGGTTCGATGTCGCCTCTGAGTTCTAGGGTATCGATAGAAAAGTTTCCTTGCCTATCTCTATCAACAAAGAGGGTATAGGGTCGGAATCACTGTGGATAGTACCAATCTCTTCTGATATTCTAAACTTTATCTTCATGTGTCTAGTGTTAGATAGTGCTTCTAGTTCATCCAAACTCGATCGGTCGAGGATAGCGTTATATGGTGAGATTAGTTTTACCACATAGAAGGTGGCCTTGATGGTTACGTGGTTATGGGAGTCCCTAAAGTCACAGTGAGGGAAACGATTCCCTCTGGATAGATGCATTCATCAGATAATCCCTTGAGGGATCCGGTTGAGGGCTAAAGGTATGAGGAATTGAGGCCCATTCGATGGAAAGCATCCAAGTAAAGATGTCACAATCCGTGCCTTGGTCGACGATCACCCTTTTTACCATATGAGACTCTATTTTGATAGTCACAACTAGAGGATCATTGCGACTGGGGTCGACTCCGATCAGATCATTGTTATCAAATCCAAAGACTGGCCATTTTCTCTTAACCTTAGCCATGTTTAGTTTAGTGACAAAAAGTTGGTGAGAAAAACTGATGATTAGTCTAGTTCCCATGGACGGCGCAAATTTATTGGAGGTGGGTTTTGGCTCCACAGATCCAATTCATTGTAATTCGAACAGATACTTAAATAAGGTGATTGACATCTGCAAAAGACTACCGGAGGGTAATCTGGCTGGGGAGACTCCGACACTCAAGTTAAAAAGAGCGGTTTCAAAAGGAATGAAAAACAGACTGAAAAAAGGGAGGACGGATCTCTCTATGACTTGTGTGTCTTGTGTAGAGTCCAAAGGACTTACTTGGCTGTGATCTCTCGAAAACGTTTATATATTATCCCGCTAGAGTCGTATGATCTTGGAGCATTACAACCCTAGTTTTCTTATGAGGCGATCTGAGAATTCCGATCCTAAATGTCAAAAATTTGAAATCGTTATCATTTTAAGAAATTTGATTATACTTGGAGATTTTTTTTTTATCGATTAGATCATCAAAAGTTTCCTTTCTTATTCGGGGGATACGTTTCGTACTAAAATAAGAAATTTAATCAATGTGAGATTCAGTTGAGTACTATCATTTAGGAGTAGGACTGCTCGGTTTTCTTAGTATTTGGTAGTCATCGGTTGGATAGAGGGGGTGATCATTCGGTATCACTGAATGCCCCAGCTCATCGGTCACGCTGTGCGAATTAATATATTCGTAGTTCGGAAGAGCTGGGCCCTTCGTGATCATGGGTGTCTTGTTGGATTTTCGGGCACCTGGATACCGTACCAGTTGGTGTTTAGATCATGTCTCATGACTAATTAACTTTTTCTTTTCTCTCCAAAACTCTCAAATGTATTATAAGAGAGAAACTAGAGAGAGCTCAAGTGGAGGGAGAATGATAAATATTGACCACTTCCTTTTTGGTTAAGAAGAAGAATTGTAGGAATGAGTAAATTAAAATAGATGAATCATGAGTGGAATGGCTAATCTTACACATTTTCACGGGTAAAGTGAGATTTTTGTATTTTTAAAAGTTTTAGGACCGATTTGTGTTTGACCTTAAATTTGGAGGTCATTTTGCACTTTTTCTTAAATTACAGATTATTTAAAAGCTCTTAATATCTAAGTTTCAACAAAATACCATATATAATTCTAAACTCCATCTAACAATTTCAAATTGATTTTCTTCAGATTGCCAAGTAGTTAAAATAATTAAGTTCAAAGCCTAATTTAGGGAGGTCCGAACCCTACTTTACAATATTGGAATATAGTTAATCTACGTAACAATTGAAAGTTCCAGGAGTCTAGTTTCCAACAAAAAAGACCATATAAAATTCAAAACTTTGTAGAGCATATTATAAGTAATTTAACTCACAACAAGAACAATAAACTGATTCTTAATCTCAAATTTTGAATTTGTCTGTTTGAGAAACCAATATAAAAGAGAAAAAAATATAAAATTTAAATTTCAAAATAAAAATAGAGAATATAAAACTAAAAAAAATAATGAAAAAGGAAATAAAATAAACTTTTAGTAGAAACTTAAATAATAATAATAATAATAATTCAATTGATTCAGATTCTCCTACACAACTCATTTCTATCGAAAATCATCTACACATCTAAACTCTTGACACTCATATTTTTATGAATGATTTATATTCAGATTTTCAATGATTTATTCTAATATTTTACTAAATCTCCTAGATTTAATATCTAACTACTCCTAACTATTGTGTCTTTGGATCTTCATTGAATATGTCCAAATTGTCTTAAGTGATAATCTCTCAATTTATTTATAATTGAATTTATTCTTAATTTAGTACGTATTTCTTCATTTGAATATTTTCATTTCAATTATAATCATTTTATATATAGTTATTAAATTTGAACCAACCCAACAGTCAAATCAGGTTAACCCTCCACCCGCATACTGTGCAGGTTGGTTCATTAAACGGACCGTTTATGTAACTAACCGAAAAAACCTATAGGTTAAATGAGAAACCGTGTGGACCCGCGGGTTTAGGGCGAGCCGAGAGAGAGAGAGAGAGAGAGAGAGAGATGAAAAAATTTAGTCATGGCAAGAAATCCGAAAATATCAAGAGAGAGAGAAAGAGAGATATAGAGATGGAGAGAGATTAAATGAGCAAAAACGGAAGTGGGTTTTGTTAAGGGTTTGTCAGCGGTGACTAAAAGACTATTTTTGAGCTCGCAAATGGGGATGATGAAGCCCTAGTATTCTTGTGTGGTTTATTGTTAATCGCAGACATGGTATTTTACAGCAAGATCAGCACAAAACAACTTTCCAAAACAAAAACGGCCCTAGGAAGAGAACATTAGAAAGATAGAGAGAGAGCAATGTTAGTTTTACAAAATCCAAATGACTTCTTTGGACCTTGGCTTTCCGACTCTCTGGCCTGTAAGCCGAGGAGAGAACCAACAAGACCACACTCTCTCTCTCCTCTCTCTATGAAGGATGGTTTTTTTTTTTTTTTTTTTTTTAGGAAGGGGTTCTAAAAAGTTGGTTTTGTGTAAAGCCAACGAGAACACACACACAATCTCTCTAGGAAGTGGGTTTCGTGCACATGCCATTGGTTGTTCCACGTGGGCCACCTTCCCAAATATCAAAAAGATAGATAATTTATTTTTAAAAAATATAATTATAAATATTTGAAAATTTTAAAATAATAATAAAAAAATCAACAATTAAACCAGTGCTCCAACAATTCAACCAATTAAATCATAAATTTTAAAATTTACGAATACATAAGTTAGCTTTAACAACTATGATTTTATGCTTTTATTATTTTTTAATAGTCTAACACTTGATGTGAAATAATAATACAAATTTTTTAGTGATTTTATAAAAACTTTTCCTTCAAATACAATAGAATTGTAAAATCATAGATAACTCTATATATACTTCTATATTTTATTCAACTAATTTGGATTATATGATTTATCTCTCTATCTATGTTGTTATCACATTGAACGATAGACCCAAAAATTTAAAACATTCACTCTTTGGTATATTTTATACTTTTAATTTAATTATTTTTTCATCATTCTGATGATTTCCATTTAACGTACATATCATATACTCAGTACTTAATCGATTCAGCCTAAATCTTCTGGATTTTAATGAGTCCCTCCATAATTCCAATTTAACATTAATACATTTCCTAATTTTATTGAGTAGTATTATATTATCTATAAAAACTATATACCATAGTATTTTATTTTGAATGTTCTTTGTTATTTTTATCCATCACTATTGCAAAAAGGAGGAAATTTGTCGAATCTTTATAAAATCAAATATTAATTGGAAAATTATTACTTAAACTCTTGCGTTTTCTTATATTGGTAAAAACTCTCTTATACATATATTTGATGAGATTAATATATTTTAAGGAGTTCTTCTTCTATATCGACACTCACTACAGTATGTTTCTAGGAATCATATTATATATTTTTTCTAAATCAATGAATACCATATGTAAGTTTTTGTTTTGTACTTAAATGTCTCCATCAAATTCTGAATAAGTAAATAGTTTTGATAATGGATCATTTTGATATGAATCCAAATTGATTCTAAAATATACTTACATTGATATCAATCTATATTTTAAGACTCTTTCCCATAACTTCATAGTATAACTAATAAGTTTAATTATCTTGTAATTAGAATAATATTTTATGTCTCATTTATTCTTATATAAAGTACATTTATGTTCTCCCTCTATATTTAGGATATTTTCTTAATTTGCTAAATTTTGTTAAAAATAAAAAAATCTGTCAACTTTTTTTGTTCCCGCTTCACCTAAACGTTTTCATATCTCAATACATATGCTATCATATCCCATACATTTATTATTCTTCATTTTTTTTTTAAATCCCACTTATTTCATGAAAATGAGTCTTGCATTTAAAAAGTCTATTGATCTCCTCTATAGATATCATAATATTACTAATATCTCTTATACCCTCAACATCAAAGAGAATATCAAAATAATCCTTCCAATGATATATTATGTCCTCATTTCTCACAAAGATACTAATATTTTCACTTTTAATACATCTAATACTATTTATATCTTTTCCTTTCGTACTCTTTAATTTGACAATTCTATAAATATCTTTTTCTTTATTCTTAGTTTTAAATTTTTTTATATAATTCATTATACACATTGTTTTTTAATACGTGAATAATTTTCTTCACCCCTTTTTTGTAATTTTGTACTTCTCAAATGAATCACAATCTCTCTTACTTTTAATATTTCTATAACACTCTTATTTGATTTATATAATAATTTAGATTTCTTCATTTCTCCACCATTACTTTGCCCGAGTCTTACACACACTAAAAACATCCTTATTTAAATTCATACTATTATTAGATATTTCTATACACATGGTTTTCGAATCATCATTAGTAAACCAGATAACTTTAAATTAATTTGTTTCTAAAAGTTATCATCTTTTTCTCTTTCAAATTCCACCATTTCATTCTTGAGTCTAAAATTTGATGATCTTTCTTTTACCTTTTAGATATACGCACATTTAAAATTAAAAGTTTATGGTGAATTGTTATATTTTCCCCTAAAATAACCTTGCAATCCTTACTGATTGGATGTAAACCAATGCCCATTTCGAAAGGTCAACGCTTGAAAGGCCCACACATGAGATCCGCAAAGGATAGCTATCAGTCGATGGACGAGTATAGCTCAGTATTATCGAACGTCTACTTTCTTTGACTATTCAACTAATCTATCGAAGGGTCTTAGTCGCCTCACCTTCCGAACGATAGGGTCTTAGTCGTCCCGCCTATCAAACAAGATTTGTCGAATGGGATTTACCTCATCAATCGGATACTCAGCCATTGGTCCACGGAACGAGATAGTCCCGAAGGCTCCACATTGGCTAAACGATTGATCGAAGGCTAACAGCCTTATTGATCCTAAAGAAAGATTAGAGTGCTCAACGACTTTGATTCCCTACTTAAGAACGATATCCTCATGATCTTACGGATAAGGAAAATTCCTATACGATAAAAATCGCGATCATTTCAGAATATTGAACCCCCGAGATTCCTGAATTGTTTCTATAAGAAAAGTAGGGTTACAACGCCCCGAAAGCATACGATTCTATTAGTTATAAGATACCACCAAACCCTTCAAGTCAGGTACGCTCTTTCAGTTTACACATTAAGCACACTAGTTATAAGAAACCTCCCCCTCTCTAAACTCTCAGTCTATTTCTTTATGATGGAGGTGAGGAGGCTCCACAGATACCAGTTCCTTCTTGACTCGAACAGTAGACGTCAATGGGTGGATAAACCAGTAAAAACCGCCGGAGGGTGCTCCGGTAGGGAGGCTCCGATTCTCAAGTCAGTAAAGAATGGTTTTTGATTAAAAGAAACAAAATGAGAGTTGAGGGAAGGTTGTTCTCTGGGATCAGTGTGTCCCCTGTGTTAGGCTTAGTGAGCGTATCTGGTTCAAAAACCTTAGAGATCATTTTATATCCTAGAGAGACGTGCATCCCTGGGGAACTTCAACCCTACCTTCCTTATCAGACCGATCTGAGAATCTCGAGAGTTAATATTTCGAATTGATTACGATCCTTACTTATTGGGAAGGACTTCCACTTTTGGGGGAATGCTTTCCTTATTCGAAAGATCCTAAATTTGCCGTTATGAAAGTAGGAGTGTTTTCCACCGTTCGGTCTCTCAACCGATTAAGGGACCTTCATGGCTAATCTGATTGAAGGGTTAATGTTTGCTTGCCCGATCGGGGCGATTACCTTTGCTCAGTGGGTTATGTTCGGTAGACCCGGGCGACTAAGACCTCTCGATAGATTGATCTGGACGGTTATGGCCCTTTGGTAGATTGTCATGGTGGACGTTAGATACTGATCGGCAGGTGCCCTTCGTGGGCCTTTTGAGAATTAACTTTTCTGATTTTGGCATTGGGCCACGTCCCATCATTTGCTCCTGACTCATGATCTTCTTGAAAAGAAGCATCATGACTGATAATCTTCGAAAAAGGAGTATCTCTTTAATTTGACTACCGTCGTTTCGATT
Source organism: Dillenia turbinata (assembly GCA_037126225.1). NCBI lineage: Eukaryota > Viridiplantae > Streptophyta > Magnoliopsida > Dilleniales > Dilleniaceae > Dillenia > Dillenia turbinata. Next base: position 14,228,840 of record JBAMMX010000011.1, read on the forward strand.
TCCATAAATCGTCTTTCCTGTGCTTCAAAAGGATTCATGTTCTTTATAAAATTCCACTCTTTTGTCTCTTTTTCAAAAGAACTCTTTCTTCAAATCAAGATGTCAAAAGATATTTTCTCGTCGCACAGTATAGACAACATTCAGAGCACCATGATCGAAGAGGATCTATCAGAAGTCCAAGGGGAGATGTCGCTCGGAAGCGATTTTGAGTTTGTGTTGCCCAGCAAGGAGGACAGAGCAAGTTTTGCCCCCGAGGGTTGCGTGCCGATGTATAGGTAGTGCGTGTAATACCGACACAGCGGTGTTCGTACAAGTACACTGTTTATGGAATATATATAAAATATTCCTCCGTTTATATATACATTTTTAAATTAAATTGCATTAATTTTCGATTTTTGGGGTATTAAATCAAAAAAATTTTTTTGGTATATTTTAAATCACCGTGTTCGCGAATAGTAATAAATTCCGTTTTATGAAAAAAATTTAAATTTAGGAAGAAGGGGGGTGAAATTGTATATATATATAATTGTTTATTTATTTAAATATATATATAAATAATAATAATAATAATAATTATAAATATAAAAAAAAAAAAAATCAAAATTAGGGCTTAAAGCCCTAATTTCTCTCTTTTCCCCCCCACTCTCTCTCCGCCTCTCCATCTCCCGCGGCCTCCTCCTTACGGTAGCCGCCGCCTCCGCCGTGAGTTGCCGCACGCCACCGCAGCAACCACCACCCTTGTCTCTCCCTCACCGTCGCTCTATCTCTCTCCTTCTCTCTCGGCTTCTCTCTCGGTCTCTCTCCCTTTCGCGATCGCCCTCACCGCGAATCTCTCTCCCTCTCGCGGATTCCACCGTCGCAAACCGCCACCCGCAGCCACTGCGACCGCCGGGGGTCGCCATCCCTCAGTGTCTCTCTCGCTCCGCTACTCCCGCGCGCAACAGAGCGCGACAGATCGCGCGACAGCTCGCGCGAGACTGCCCCAGCGCGCACGAGACTGCCTCAGCGCGCGACAGTCCCTCCTCCCTCGCGCGCGACTGCTGGTTGCCTTTCCCTCGCTCGCGCGCGGTGCTGCTCGCTACCGAGGGCTTTTCTGCAAACGCGTTGAAGTCCCTAACTGCAGATCTTTGAAAGCCCTTAGACAATGACCTGCGAATTCTTCTCTACGCAAGTAAGAGCTGAATTCTAACCCCAACTCTAGGTTTCGATTTCCCTTGATAATTAGGACTAATTGTTAAACTTTGCTTCAATCTAGGAGCATTGCAGGGCTCGGACAGCGTTGTGGATGCACGGACGTTAGGGTGTGAGCTATGAAAACCCTAGGTGAGGGAAATGCAATCCTTTCGGTATTTGAGTTATTTTATCGAATGTAGGATTGAAATTAGAATTGGAAACTATATGTATGCTTTGAAATAAGTTAGATTAAAAGGAAATGTACTTTCCTGCAATTTCATATGAAATTATTTATGTTAAGCTTAGAATTTGATATAAATAGGGCTGCGTTGCATAATTGAATGTGTTAGATAATGATAGAGGTTTGTTTGACTCGTTTGTAAAGCTTTAGTTGAAAATTGATTGGAATATGCTTGAATGTGAGGGTTAAGTTTAAAACATTTACGCAAATTAGATTGCTTAGTATGGAAGAAGCATATTAAAGGATAATGAGATCGAGTTGAATTGATTTGAATACTTTCGTTTAGAGTTTAATTTGACATATGTATGAAAATAGTTAAAATTTGGGATTGGAGCCTAAGGATTGATGCGTGTTTTACATTATAGTTGGTGTTGTATATAGGTAAGTCAAATACAATCTTTATATTATGAAAATAGGTTTTGATACCTTTAAAATGAGTTATTGTTTAAACAAATCGGATGAGATATGAAAAGTGTATGATTTTTCAAAGATTTTTCAGTTCATAGGAAACTTATTTATTTTAAGCGTATTTCCAATTTTGATTGCTTTTAGGATTGAATCAGGCTTGATTTTGGTTTGATTAATTGTTTATAAATGGAATGAAAGTGATGAAATGAGAATCTAGAAAGGTGATTGTGTAAATGTTTGATTTAAGTCTTAAATGAGCATATATTGAGGGGAGAAACCCAAAGGAAACATGTACCGGAAAATATAGAACTTTGAGTATGAAATTTGATGGGTTTTAATGTGATTTTGAGTGTTAAAATGTGGATTTGATGTACTTATGTTTTTGGCATTGAAGTGTGGTGTGTTATTGGATATGTATATGTGAAATTGAGGCCAAAAGTGTGAGAAATTATGTATGCTGAATTTTGGATAGGGGTTAGTGAGCATGTGGATGTAAAAATGTCTTGATCGAATCCATTGGAGAGATTGGGAATGACTCTAGTAAGCAAGATGGAGGTTTATATGTGTATGTAATAAGATATAGAAAGTGTATGCATATATATAGTGATATTGGTGTGTTAAAGTGATATGAAAATGTGCAATTGTAAAGAATGAGCAAAAACATGTGTTCGTATTTATATGATAAATGTATAGAATTGTATTGGTGTATTGAAGAGAAGAAGTTGATAAAGAATTTTGAATAAAAGTGTGTTGGTGTATATGTTGACTCTTATGTGCGGCGAGAGATTGGATTGGGGTGAGCTTTGTGTAGGATTGGTTGAGTACCATCGCTTGAGTCTTGTGGACATGTTGTAAGCATGAACAAAATTTGAAGAGTTAAGGTAGTGGTTTAAAAGACTTGACTTGACATTGGAAATTTAAAAGTGAAGACCATGCATTTTAGCCAATTGAATAGCATGTAGTCTTTTAGCATAACTTTCTTTACACAGCTCCAAATGACATGAGGTTTTCTGCCTTAGACACTAGACATCCTTAGTTTTAAAAATGAAATAAGAAACCCCTTGATTTGTAGAGGGTATTAGAAGTTATAGCCTGTTTTCTATAACTGCGCAGGTTTGAAACTTGCTGATTTCATACATGCGTAAGTGTTGGATGTCTTGATCGAGGGGAGCACAGTTTCGGCACTTGTTGTGCGTTGTAGGGAGTGATTGACCCTCCCGTATACTGTGAGTGGGTTTTATTTCAATGTTTTCGTTTAATATGTAAACTCTGCTTTACAACAGTTTGATAAATGAGCATGATTTATCGTGTGCTTAAAATGTTTTGACTGGTTTTGGAAATGATTCTTGTGAACCAATGGAGTGTCCAAAAATATGGTTGATTTATGAAATATGCATCCACGTGGTTGAAATGTAAAATGTGTCATTTTATGATATATGTTGCATTTGGTTTGTGAACCTGATTTACGGCACATGTTTGATATGATATTGATATTGGCCTTGAGGGCTGTGATATGTATTGTTCCGTAGCTACGAAGGACACCGTGAGAGGCGCTTGGGTGGCGTCCGGATATGCCTAGGCCTGGGGTATCCCACGGGTGGTCGAGATGAGATTTACGACACGGTACTAGCCAGGTTGAACCCGAAAGGGGGAGGATTTGGATACACTCTCCAAGTCTAGCACCTGGACGAGGTTCGTCGCCAACACCGGGGTAGAGAGCACTTTAAATAAAAATCGCATAAAACACCCCCGGTGCGCCTGTCATAGGTCGTGGTAAACCTCTGCCGGGAGTTTTTATTTGCTGGCTTCTATGATTTTAATGACAGTATTTTGGATGCATATTTGACTTGATAATGCGTGCAAATGATATATTGTTGAAATGAAAAGTATGATGATTTGAAATATGATTTGTATACTTATGTTTTGACACTCCAGTTTCACATCCCATATTACACGATTACATTGACCAACTCACTCACTGAGTATTCTTCCCTGAGTACTCACCCCTCCTCTTTCCCTCCCCAGACAGGATTATGGTGCTAGGACGACGCATTTGGCTTTAGAGGCTTGATGGCTTGATGGTGGATTTGGGTGATTATCGACGGTGAGATTAAGTTTTAATTGAAAAGATAAATTTCATATTTTCTTGTCGACCCTGCGTGGTCTTATTGAGGTCCGTAGTTGACCGTGTACATATTTTGGGATAACTGTATAATTTTTGGACTTCTGTTTGCGAAACTCTCATTTCACTTGCATTGAGGCATTTGTAAGTGTTTAAAGTGTTAACTTGGGAATTTGTAATATATTTGTATAAATTTAGGCCTGCTCGGTGTAGCGGCTGCTCATGCTTTAGTTAGGCATGACAGTAGAGGTCTGTGGCTAGGACTGTTGGTGATTTGTTAGCCTTGCATTGTCTGGATGTCGGTTGGGAGATTTGGTGGATTGTTTTGAGGCCGGGATGGCCATGTGTTTAATTTACATGATGATTTTAATTTATACAGGTATACAGGTTTAATTGTACATAGGAGACCTCCGATTTATGGGGAGGTTCTGTCCGATTTTCTGTAAAAATACAGCCGGCATCCAGGTCAACGGGCGGCTGTTCACGATTCCCGGTTTGGGGCGTGACAGTGCGTGAAGTATGGCTTGAAGATTCCATACATGGACCCACTGACGGAAATCCTGAGGCACTGGAACATTCATTCCTCATTACTCATCCCTTATTGCCCTAATTTCTCTGTTAAGATTTTTTCATATCCGCTTTGACTTGAAAATTCTAGGGGTCCTTTTTTCTCTAGGACGATATAGCTCTAAAGGGTCTACCCACGGCTAGTATAAGTTTCAAACCCGTCGAGAGTCTCGCTGAAAATTCTTCTACAGCAAATCTCAGGATAAACATTGGATGCAAAAGTTTTTCTTCGTCCGATTCTTGAACAGGGACCTTCTTCCCGCTCTTCCAGATGCTAACCAAGCGCCCTTTTTGAATGAGAAGATCCAACCTCTTCTTCGCCATTCCCGCTTCTTACGTGTTGTGGCTCGTTATTGTGAGGCTAGTTGTAGGAGTTGTGGGTGGACAGCTTGGTGAGAGATGATATGTTGATACTATCTGGTCTACTCATGGATGAGTCAAGCCAAATCACCAAACCCCTTTTGATGGAATAACAGGAAAAGAAGTTGGTCGACACTGCGTCAGACATTGATGCCCATCTTCTCAATGAAATATCTACTGAGCAGGAAATGTAGTCTCATACGAAGTGGAAGGTAGTTGATGTTTCCCCTGAGTTCCGACGGAAAAAGTCTAAGACTAGGGCACCCAGTCCGCCTGCGAGGGAAGAAGAGCAAGCCGAATTTGGAGAGCATGTGCTTTCTCAAGAGAATTTCTGAAACAGGAGGGGGCTATTTAGTCGGCGAAACCTTTGATGCGTCTACTAAGGTTAGAAAGGGAGGCAGTTCCGATGAGGGACTCTTCGAAGTGACTGAGAACGTTCCAGTTCAAGATCTGCAAAGGTCAGAGGAATCTCCGGTGACGCAACCTTCTGCCTCCATTTTGGAAGAAACTTCGGGACAGTCCCTCGGGGGTCTCAATGTCTTTTGGTCGGTATACCAGATGACTATTGTGTTCCTCCACATATTTCGATTGGAGAGGGACGGAGTTCCGAAGAAGGATCAGTAGCAATTTTCATGGGGGGTCACAATTTCAATCTGGTTAATCCACAGGAAGGATTACAGTTGGCTTAGCGTTTCTAACTTCCTTCGAAGTCTACCCTTCGAAAGATGTCTCTTGAGTGTATCGACAGGGCCAACCAATCTCTTTGCCTTACGGTAAGTATTTTCTCTGTGTGAGTTAAAGTTTGATCTTTACTGTCTCGTGATTCTAACTACCGTGTCTTTTTTCCAGACTTCTGCCATAGCTGAGTTTCAAAGAAAGTTGAGGGCAGAACAGGATGAGCAATTTTCTCGCATGAGCGACCAAATGTTGGCATTGAGGGACGCCTTGAAGAACCAAGAGAAGACCAATGGAGAGGTCAAAGACAGGTAGATCAAGCGTATTCAGGAAGACCTCGCTTCGGCTCAAACTCGTTGTAAGGAATTGGAAACAGAGGCATGCGCTTGGAAAGCGTGGTTAACAATCGCTGAGACATTAGCCCGTTTATGAGAATAGTCCCTTCGAAGGGCCGAATAAGAGATAGCTGATCTCAAGGCTTTTGCTGCCAAAGATGCTGTCATCCTCCAACTTTTTTAGCGTAAGTTACATGAGCGTATGAAATGTGCTGAAGAGATTCTTCGGGAGGTTAGACGGTACGAAACTCTGCCCTTCTTGAAGGACCAGCGGATTTGAATTCCGCTCCTATTGTTTCTTGTGCCCCCTCCTTTCTTTTGTAATTTTGTGGAATGAGGATTTTTTACCCCATGATTTATTGAAATGTAATAATTATCAAGGAACTTCTGATATCTTGCTAGTCAAGTGAGGTCGGGGGGATCTCCTCTGATGATGCACTCGTTCGATTGTGCCGAGTAGTCCAACTTCTGGTGTGTTATTGAGAGCTTTTAGAATTAGGGTTGCTTCAGCCTGTTTTTAGGATATTGATTTGGAGATGTTCGCTCGATAGGCTCAGGTAACTAAGATCCTTTAACTGATTAGAGACTTTAGGAAGTAGGGCCGTGTCCGCCCGTTCAGGGATTTCTATCACAACTTAACGATATATTCGTTCGAAAGATCTGGCGACTGAGACCCTTCGGTCGATTAGAGATTTTAGGAGGCAGGGTCCTATCTGCCCGTTCGGAGAGTTCTATCCCAACTTAACGACACATTTATTTAGAAGATTTGAGTGACTAAGATCCTTCGGTCGATTAGAGACTTTAGGAGATAGGGCCGTGTCTGCTCGTTCGGGGAGTTCTATCCCAACTTAACAACACATTCATTTGGAAGATCTTGGCGACTGAGACCCTTCAGTCGATTAGAGACTTTAGGAGGTAGGGTCGTGTTCGCCCGTTCGGGGAGTTCTATCCCAACTTAACGACACAATCGTTTTGAAGATTTTGGCGACTGAAACCCTTCGGTCAATTAAAGACTTTAGGAGATAGGGTCGTGTTCGCCGGTTCAGGAAGTTCTATCCAAACTTAACGACACATTCGTTTGGAAGATCTGGGCGACTGAGACCCTTCGGTCGATTAGAGAATTTAAGAGGTAGGGCCGTATCCGCCCGTTTGGGGAGCTCTATCCCAACTTAACGACACATTCGTTAGAAAGATCTGGGCGATTGAGGCCTTTCAGTCGATTAGAGACTTTTGGAGGTCCTTTCTCTGTGGATCATTAGAAATCCCGAGCCACGCGCAGTCGGTGAGTAATAAAAAACATCAAAATCTTGATCAAGAGAAAAGTGCTGAGAAATCTAGGTCAAAGGCCGGACAAATGCTAGTAGGAACGTATGGCTCGTGCCAACCGTCTTCATTATGGATTTGGAGGATCACCCTTCCTGGTTCTTCATGTGATGGTCTGGGAACTGGCCTATGAGGCAACTCATTCTCCCTTGGTGCGTCATGCCTATTGGGGCAAGGTAGATTCCTTTCTTCTATACTGATGAATTTCTGCAGTTTCCCGCTGCGAACCAAGAATTCCAACTCATCATTGAGTTTTTTACACTCATCGGTCGTATGGCCGTAGTCTCGATGGAAATGACAACACTTAGACTTGTCTTTCTTAAGATCTTCTTCTGCCAGGCGCAGGGGCCATCTGACGTATGACTTGTTCTTTATTTGATACAAAACCTGGCTTGGGGTTTCCCTCAGTGGAGTGTAGACTCTGAACCTTTGCAAAGGTGAAATTCCTGATTTGTCTCTTTTCAGGGAAGGCTGACGCGGTGACCGGCTGTGTTCTTTCCTGCTATGGCAGCCTTTTTATCGATCGAAGGCCTCTGCTTCTTCCGCAGCAATATATTTCTCTGCTTGGGAGTAAAATTCTTGGATAGATGCTTGGGGCTTCTTTATGATGGAGACATTCGTATCAAAGGAGCACAGGCCCATTAGGAGTGCGACCAAAGCGATGTTATGATCCAGATCAAGGACTTTCAGCATTTCTGTCTTAAATCTCTCCATGAAGTTCATGAGAGATTCCTCTTTCCATTGATGTAATGATAAGAGGGATGTAGATTTCCGTTTAGCCCCTCGACTGATTACAAAGTGGGTCTCAAATTGTTGTCGGAGTTGTGCGAAACTCTTGATACTAAATGGGGGAAGAGAATTGAACCAGGCTAGGATATTACCCTTAAGAGTGGTAGGGAAGTGTTTGCATATCACGGCATCCGAGAGGTCTCTAGAGACCATAACTGTTATGAAATGGGCGGAATGGTCACGGGGGTCATTTGTCCCGTCATACCGCTCCATGGAAGGTAGAAAGATATCTCTTGGCATTGGTTCTGACAATATCTTTGCATCAAATGGCGATTCGCCTAGGGAGCGTAGGGGATCTTCCTTATCTTTTACGCCCACTCTTTTAAGCTTAGCAGCCACGAGCTGTTTAATCTGCCATTCAGATCTTGGAGGTCGTATTGGGAGGCTATCGATGGTTCTGGAAATTCTTGTCTGGGTGGCTGCTTATATTTGGATTTTGCAGCAGACGAATGGTTGTCTGCTTTGAGGGCTCGACTGAGTCCTTCTAACTATTTACTCATTCTTTGGATTCCAGATATTAATCTTTCCATTTGAGGCTAGTTTGCCTGTTCTGATCCTGAGGCTATGACTCGTCGTTCTGGGGGACCGGTAGGTTCGGCAGGCATAGGGATGTGCCCCCCAACAGCAGGGGTGGCTCTCGAAGACGATCTAGTTCTTGGAGGTATGATTGTTAGAATAACAACAGAAAATTACTCTAGTATGCTTCCTAAGGACGGTGCCAATCTGATGGAGGCGGGGAGGCTCCATAGATACCAGTTCCTTCTTGACCCGAACGGTAGCTTTCAATGGGTGGATACACCTGCAAAAACCGTCGGAAGGTGCTCCGGCGGGGACGTTTTGATGCTCAAGTAAGTAAAGAGCGATTTTCGATTGAAAGAAACAGACTGAGAGTTGAGAGAATGTTGTTTTTTATAATCAATATGTCCCCTGTGTTAGGCTTAGAGAGCGTACCTGGTTCTGAAATCTTAGAGATCATTTTATATCCCTGAGAGACATGCACCGCTGGGGGACTTCACCTCTGCCTTCCTTATCGGATCAATCCGAGAATCTCGGGAGTCAATATTTTGAATTGATTACGATCCTCACTTATTGGGGAGGACTTCCACTTTTGGGGGAACGCTTTCCTTATTCGAAATATTCTAGATTTGCCGTTATGAAAATAGGAAGTAGAGGTAGAGGGTTCTATCCATCCCTTTGAGTCGTTAGGAGTGTTTCCTACCGTTTGGTCTCTCGACCGATTAAGGGATCTTCGTGACTAATCCGATTGAAGGGTTGATATCTGCTTACTCGATCAGGGAGATTACCTTTGCTTAGTGGGTTATGTTCGGTAAACCCGGACGACTAAGACCCCTCGATAGATTGATCTGAGCGGTTATGACCCTTCGATAAATTGTCGTGGTGGACGTTAGATACTGATCGGCAGGTGCCCTTCGTGGGCTTTTTGAAAATTGACTTTTCTGATTTGGCCCTTGGGCCACGTCCCATCACTTTACATTCGAAAACCATTTTTTCTAATTTAAACGTTAGAGTCTCCTCTGTCAGAATACTATCCGACGGTTTTTGCATGTTTCATATTCCATTGACGGTAACCGTTCAAATTATCAAGGAGTTGATATTCGTGGAATCACAACCCACTTTTAACACTTATAATTCGTTCTATCACAACTCTTAGTGGCAAAGAAATCATTTGGTTGATCATGAAAAATAAGTTGATTGTGACGTGAGCGTAACAGGGTATATAGAATTCGCAGCTTTATAACAGAAGTCTGAATTGATTTACCTAGGACTATTAAGTAATCCTAATTCAGTTCAAAGCGTGATTTTGACATGTCCGGATAATTTTCCCCAGGCAGTAAAATTTTAGTTTCCAGAGAAAAATATTATAGAATTCAAAACACTCAAAAAAAAAAAAAAATGTTTTGGATAATTTTCTTCAAATTGCTAGAAAGTCTGGTGCCAACCTCATACAAAGACGAATGATTTTTATAAAAGTAGAGATAGGTAGCAACAATTACTTCCAATCATTACTACGTATCTCGTCTTTCCCCAGGTAGCAATGAGGAAAAAGAGATATGAGGGGAAGGGGGAGAGAAAGAGACCGAGAGAAGGGGGAGAAACAGAGTTGAAAAAAATTAAATATTAAATATTAAATAAATATTTATTTTTTAAATCAATTAAAATTTTAAATATTAACTATTTAAATATTTAAATTAAATATTCAAATATTAAATAGTTAAAAGATTAAATTAAAATTGTAATAGTTATAAAAGATTAAATTAAATATTTAAATATTTTATATTTATAAAATTTTAAATTAAATTATAAAATTCATTAGAGAGAGAGAGAATAGAAGGGGGGCGGGGGAGAGTTGATTGTGACGTGAACGGTGAGAAAAAAGAGAAATAGGGGGAGAGAGTTGAAAAATCGTTGAATATTTGAATGTTATAAATATTAAATATTTTAATTTAAATAAACTTATAAATTTTAATATTTAATTTTGGGAAATAGCCCCGGCTGCCTAGAAGTCAAAATTTAGGTTTTTTTTTTTTATTAAATCAATCAAAATATGAATTATTAGATTAATTCAATACGAATATTATGAAATCTATTTTAGATATTGTTTTTCTCAACTCTTCTTATTTCAAAATTTAAACTTGACGTGTTGGTTAAGAAAGTCTAGTAATCAACCGCTACACCCACAAAAAATTGATAAAGTAAAATCTAGTTTGAAGCCTAAACATGTTTAAGTCAAATCTTACGTTATCACATGTGAATATGGTCAAAATATATAACATTAGAGAACTCTTGAAGTCTTATCTTCTGATCCAAAATAGCGTATATAATTCAAAATTCTATATAAGATAATTGAATACCATTAATCCAGACAGTCAACGAGTTAGAATTCAGTTGAAAACCTAATTTTGGAATATCCAATCCTACCTTGCTCGAACCAAAATATTGTCAAATTATATATGATCGAAAAGATTTAAAATTTCACCTTCAAACACAAAAGACCTTATAGACAAAGTAATGGGCAACTAATTTCCGGATGTTAGAAAATCTGATAGGTAAATAATACCTTAAAAAGGATGTGTTCCTTTTATAATAGTAGAGATGGGTAATAATAATTTATGTCATTCATAAAGATATGAATTCACATTTTGGTCGAAAATATGTCATATATTTGTGAAAACAAATGATTCCTCGTAATTTAGTGCCCGGCAAGATGGAGACGACTATTAAGAGTGCCAAACAGTTTGAAATAAAAAATTATTTCTATAACCTGCTTGATAAATGTTTTTGTTAGATCAATTTCAGTTAGTAGACATGATCTTTTAATTTTTTTTTTAAAAAAATTATCCTACTAGATTGTTACTAGTTGATCGACATGACCTATTAACTCTTTTTTTTTTATTACATAGAGATTTGAATATGAATCTTTAAATTGAAAGAGAGGGGTTGCGATCATTACCTGACTTCCAATCCGCTAACCGTCATTGGCTAACATCTAGTTACCCCATTTTCATGAGCTGATTGTCATTACCTAACTTTCTATCACCTAACCTCATTTCGCTAACATTTATTTGACTGACTGACGCTAAGTGCTAAAAAACTGCAGCTAATTGTTGTGTGAGTCGGTCCATTTGTAGAACTTTTAACATTTTCAATTGTGGATTCAGAAACGGTTCGTAAACAATAATTTTTTCAGAATTTTTCTTTCAAAATAGAAATAAGTCGAAAAAGATTAGATTGTTATGTCTAGGAATACCAAGCCAAAATAAAAATTAAGATAGAGAGAGCAAAATCAGACCTTCATCAAAATGGCCTCCCCCTTGGGGACGCTAGCAAACATATCACCACCAATGTGCTCTACCCCTGATGTCAACCCGCAAATCAAAAATATATAAACAGGCGAGTGTTAGAAAATTTAGTAAATGAATAAAATTTTAATAAGAAAATTTGGCATGGTGTACCTGGACACGGAGGTGCATCTTTGATGACATGAGGTAAATCAAAGTTAATGCCCTTAATGTTAGGGTACTTGGAAACAATGGTGGCTAGTGTTGAGCCAAGTCCACCGCCAACATCAACAAGTTCTTTGAGCCCCTCAAACCCTTTGTATTTCTCTAGGACTTTTTTCATGATTATCACACTATGGTCATGCATTGATTGAGAGAACAAATTGCCAAGTTTCCTCTCTTTGATTCCATACTCGAATATGGGCATTCCATGGGTCTTTTCAAATGCACTTCCTCCCTCAATTATTGCTTCTGGTAGGCTATACCTGCAAGGGTATTGTGTGTCATATGAAACTTCAAAATGGTTCGAACCACATCGTGCTATCAGATGTTCAATTTAGGTCAATTGAATCAACTTCTAGATAAGTTTAGTTACATAAACCAGTTTTCGATGTCCAAACTCATCCTTTGAATAAACAAAGAGTCTCAAAATTCCATTAACACCGCATGAACTAGGTGCATAAGACACAAAAATTTAAAAAACTGTGGGGAAATTATAACTAGTAAAAGAAAAACTCAAGTTGATTTCGAGTCTTAATCAATCTGTAAATTTCCAGTTTAGTTTTTTCTTGTCTATAAATAAATAATTCTTTATTTTGTACCATTAATTATCATACTGAAAGTTTTCATTTAATTGATTTAATATCTACAACAAATTGTAATTTTTTTCATTTGTATAAACTTAAAATAGGTGCTCAAGAGCCAAAAATTTAAAAAATTAGCATTGTATTGTTAGACTTCATGCGTAGATTAGAAGTACATGAGAAAAAAGAAAAAAGAAAAGAAAATTATAGGCAGCTAATTGAACAAATTAAAACGCTGAATTTAGAGGGTTAACAAAATAATTAGGTGGTATTTTGTATCAAATAGAAAATTTTATTTGTATAAAAATTAGTTAACAATTATTTAAAAAAAAATTTATAATTTTCAAGAAAGTTGTATATTCTATGTAATTTTCTTTTGTCATGACTCCGAAAATATTACAATTAAATTACAATAAAATCATAAATTAAATGTAGAGATGAGAACTGAGATAGAGGAAAAGCAAATGCCCTTTCCAAATGGGACAGGTTGACCAAATTACGCGAACAAGGATTAAAGGCCGAAAATTTGAGTCGATAAAGATATAAATATCAGAAAGCAGAAATTAAGAGATGTTTAAAATTGAATTCTTATAATATGAGAGTTGGGGATTTAACCCTTTAAAGGTAGGATGGAAAAGTTAGCTGCCCTTGCCTAATTCAAACACGATTAAATGTTTGATGTAGGAAACAAACCTAAGAGGGAGGGATGAGAGAGAGAGAGGCACATACCAACAAGCTAGAATTTCTTTCTCACGACCCCACAGCAAAAAAGGAACAAGAGAAGCCCCGTCCTCGTTGGGAATAAGGTACTTGCAGACAGGGCCCAAACCATACAATCTTTGACCGTGAGCATGTCCATCTATAGGATTAGTCACAACACTGCATGTAAGGATGGAGTGGCTGGCTAGCAGTCTCATGATGCGGTCAAGCATGTCTTGGCCTTGTGAGTTTTGTTGTGTATGTGCAGGAAATATATGGGACGCAATTTCATGAACTGAGACTTGAGTACCTACAGACTTGGTCAATTTGGCCATGGTCTCAAAAAGATTGAGCTTATGGGCTGTTCTCATGATCATGGGAAGAGAAGTCACAGTGATCAATTGTAAAGCCAATATGAACTCGTCCTCTTCGTGATCATCAGGTGTATTGACTTCATCCTCCACTGCACTCATCTTCCAATCACCCAGGAAGTGTTTGGGCACGATATTTTCTTGGATGGGGATTTTAATTTGCGATGATTGGGAGAGCAAGGGAATCTAATTTATGTACAACAAGAGTATTGGGCTAGATGCCCTTTCCAGGCTCTTCTATCCGTTTTTCTCTCTTTTTTGACTTTTATTTCATTTTATTCATAATAAAAAGTTATAAAATTCTTTTATAATTAAGTATAATGTAATCATTATACCGATGAGACTGAATATTGATACAAATTTTTTCTTCTTTTACTTTAAAATAAAATTCGCTAAACGCAACCATATTTTCAAAAGGAAAAAAAGAAGTGTTATATATTTAAGAGGCTGTACTACTTTACTTTTTTTTTTATATATATATATTAAAATTTAAATCTGAATTTATTAGACAAAAGGGTGAAAAAAGATATCACTGAGTTGAAATTCTTTGGTAGCCTGTACTACTTTTTAGGAGAAAATAAAAAGCGTCGTGTTCAAATTAACGATGGGAGACAAGAAACATGAAGGGGGTTCGATACCATTCGGGTGTCATGTTTAGGTGTGGGTGGCTGGGGTTCAGGACCATTAGCCTATATTCCCACCTATAGTTATAAAATCCAAACTGCACATTGATTTGCAAATCTTGAAATTTATGATTTAATTGATTGAACTGTTGTATCACTAATTTAGTGATTGATTATTTTTATTATTTAAATAGAAAAATAGAAATAATAATTGAAAAATCGTCATTTTGAACTATGTAAGTACTAAATATATATGTTGAAGGGTCAAAATTCTTCCTTCCTATTCAGCAGGGCAATTAATTTTAATATTTGGGAATTGCAAATCTAGAAGTTCTTGTCAAAAATAAAATTATTGGCGGTTCTAGTCAACTAAAAATAATTCAAAACCCAAGAATAAGAATAGGTCATAATTACTGAATTAAATATATAGCTATGGTAATCCATCTAAATTCTCATTTTTTAAAAGTAAAAAATAAACAACCGGAATGCTTCTAATGCATAGGTCAAGAAAAATAGAATTATTTTTTCCTATTTCTATTTACTTCTAAATTAAAATTACTTTAAAATTTAAAATAGAGTTGAAATAGTTTTCCACCTTTAAAACAAAACCTAGGGGCACATAGACTGAGGGTCTACCTGCGATTGACTTGCATGTTTGTATGGTTTGATTGTATAAACAATTTAATTTATGAATAGACCCGTAAAATGTAGGTCGAGAGTCGACCTGGTTCGATCAGCGGATTGGTCCAAGGTTAATAACTGTAGTTACAGCAATGGTAGACAAGAAACATGAAGGGGGTCGGTACCCATGCGAGGGCATGTTTGTGCATGGGTGGTTGGGGTTTGGGCACGTTGGCCTCTGTTCCCACGTACGACGTATGATATATAGAAAATTTTTTGATTTATCAATTTCAAAATTAATATTTATATAAAAATTTTTTATATTTATATTTTTCTTATTTGATGAATTATTTACTATTTAATACTAATTTTTAGTTTTTAAGAAATTGATTATATAATTAATAATTATATATTTAATTATCTTTTATTATTATTACAAAATATGATTATTCTATTATATTTATAAAATAATTAATATTTACATAAAAAAACATATATATATTTTTTTTCATGCTTTTATTTAGAAAGTACCATTTTCCGTATCATTTCATAAACATTTATGCTTCTGTGCAATCTAAGTTATGATAACTATTTATTTTTATATAGATAGCCATAGGTGAAAATAAGTCAAACTCTTCCTCACGAGTTCATATCCTGATTTATTTTGATATGAGTTAATTAAATTTGTATATCTAATTAAACAAAATTTAGATTAAAAAATTATCAAATTCGGTTAAGAAATTTTGATCTATTTTTATTTGACCTTTATTCATTAACATAACATCACAACTTATATAATAATTTCATATTTTAAATATAAGTTATATTATTTTTTATAATCATTAAAATTTTGGTTGCAGGAGTAAATAGAATATGTATAAATTTAGCTTATTAAACTAATAGTCTAAGGTCAGGCTTTGTTAAATATGAAAACAAAGCAGACAAAATTTAATTTTTTTGACTAATCATACACAATCAGTTAGTTTCAAACTAATAATTTTCCTAGCTTATTA
Organism: Dillenia turbinata; assembly: GCA_037126225.1. Lineage (NCBI taxonomy): Eukaryota > Viridiplantae > Streptophyta > Magnoliopsida > Dilleniales > Dilleniaceae > Dillenia > Dillenia turbinata. The sequence goes on from JBAMMX010000011.1 coordinate 14,244,763, forward strand.
GAATATTGGGCCGGCTTAATCATGGGATACTATAATATTGATATTGCTGATGCATTCGTTACAAAATAAGAGCACTATACTGACAGTCAAAAACCATCGGTAAAAGACTCAAAAAGTGTCGCTAATACTTTCTCTGACGTATGAAATATCAGTGGAGTATACACCAGTCGGGATAGGGGTATTCTGATGGTTTGTGTAACCGTTGTAGCATGCCGGATGTATTGTGACGTTTTTAAAAAGTGTCGGTAAAAGTAGTTTTTTTATCATCAGATAATATGTTGTTAGGAAATAATAAGATTTTTATTATCGATTACTATATGTTACAAAATGTTACTACTTTTACAGTCTGTTACTATAATGTGAAGAAAAATCACTCATTTTATTATCGGTTACCATATGTTACGAAATGTTACTATTTTTATCATCGGATACATTGAGTTAGGAAATGTTATTCTTTTATCATCATACCATCAGTTACCCTTTAGAAAATGTATTGACTTATCATCGATTATCATATATTATCATATGTTACTATTATCGTCGGTTACCATTGATTTAGAAAATATCACTAATATTATTATCGGTTATCATGTGTTACAAGATATTACTACCTTCATTGTCGATTACCATTGTGTTAGGAAAAATCATTTTTTTATCATCGGTTACTAGATGTTACTATTTTATCATTGGTTACATTTGTTGATCTGTGTGGGGGCGGGCGCCCGCGTATGGGGGCGGGCGCCAGGACCCCCCCTTGGCGGGCGCCCGCGCATGGGGGGCGGGCGCCAGCCCCTCTCTTGCGCGGGTGGCCGCCTACTAGGACGGGTGCCTAGTCTCCGTATATATATTTCTTTTCATTGTCGTTTGTTTACCACCGTTACATTATAAATATTATATTACAATTCAGAATAACAACCCAAAAATAAATATTGTTACAATGTAAAATATTAATGATATTAATGATAAAAAAAATACATACAAATATAAATATATTAGCAACAAAATAACAACTTTAAAAAAAAAATCATAATAAACAAATAAAATTGTTCTTCCTAGAAGTACCTCTTTTACCTTATTTTTATTTTTAAACCTGGTAACAAACTATCTGCTTCTCGGATGGTTGATGATTGGACTTTTTAAACCCAAACTGATTGCTCATCTCAATAGAGTGACTTCTTTAGACTCAACTGGATACTCATCTCAACAGAGTGACTTCTTTAGACCCAACTGAATGCTTACTTGAACAGAGTGACGAAACTTTACAAAGTTTTAATGAAAATATAGTATAGATTTTAATTGAGTGAGAATTTTGGTTGAACAATGTTTGGTTGAGTGATAGTTTTTTCACTGGATTTTGAGAGAGCAGATGAGAGTTTTAAAGGGAATGAAAGGAAATGAGAGAGTTTTCATGGTTTTAAAGATATTCACCGTGTTATTTTCACAAAAATTTAAAAACCCGCCTTTTTTTAAAAAAAAATTTTCTCCCTCCATTTTTTGGACACTTTTACCCGCCTATTTACCTTTAGTTTTAGTTTTAGATTATTCAAAAATTCACCATATGTCACATTTTAAAATTATATCATCAATTATTTTAATTTTAATTTAATATTATTAATAATCAATTATTATTAAAAAGACAAAGCAAAAATATTAAAATAAATTTTTGATATATTTTTTAACAAAAGAGAAGAATGTTAATTATATTATTGTAAATAATTTTTTTCAACAAAAGAAAATAATATTGTAAATTTTTAATATTGTAAATAATGAGAATGTAATGGTATAATTAATTATGGTAGTATAATTAGTTATATGATATTTAATATTATTAAATTATATTGAGGGAGGAGAGCTTTCGAGAAAATGAGGGAATGAGGATGTCAGTTCAACCATTTGACCGCCATTTTTACAAACAAAATTTTATAATCCGTCATATTTTCTCCTTTCGCATCTTTTTCATACTTTTTCAAATTTTTTACACTTTTACTCTTTACCGCTTTTACCACTTCTTACTATACAAGTACTATATTTCATACAATTTATTACTATACTATTAGTATATTTCATACAATTTTAATATATAGTCAAGAAATATTCTATAAAGGAAAATTTTAAATTTATTGATTTTTGATTTTGGAGTATTTAATTAGAATTTTTAGTATATTTAAGATGAAAATAAAACTTTAAATATAAAGTGTAAAAAAAAAAAAAAAATCAAAGATTCCTACCAAAGGAATACCCAACTCTTGAGAATATGCTAGAGTTAGTGTGTGTGTTAAACCAATTGGAGTGAGACAGAGACAAATTAATTTAAAAAAAAAAATTATGTGTGTGGGCGGGCGCCAGGACCCCCTTATGGCTGGCGCCCGCTTATGGGGGGCGGGCGCCCGCTTATGGGGGGCGGGCGCCCGCCCTCTTTTTTTTTCTTTTATTATTTCATGTTTTTAATTTTAAAATCTTAATTTTTAAAATCTTAACTAAATTAAACAATAACATGACATAGAAAGAAAGAAAAAAAAGAAAGAAAGAGATCCAAAATAATATATTATTAAAGATAAATAATTATTAGTTAATTAAAAATAATTAATTTATGTATTTAAATATAATTATTTATTTAACTATTTTATCTTTAAAAATATACTGAGTAATGATGAATTAGATTAGATTTAAAAATAAAAAAATAAAAAAAAATGACAAAACATGGCGGGCGCCAGGCAGGGGTTGGCTGGCGCCCGCCCCCTGTGTTTTTGCGAAGCAAATTACAAAGGGCGGCCGGCGCCCGCCCCCTGTTTTTTTTTTTTTTTTTTTTTTATAACTATTTTGGGTTCAAAAAAAATAAAATATTTACAAATGGTAAAATATATCAGTTAGTATAGATGAAGAAATTATACAAACGGTATTATTAAATAGACAGAAAAGAAGAGTTATATAGTGATTGTTTTCAAACTATCTCTATACACTGTTATATTTAAGGACCACAACTAATAGTCGTCAAAATTGATCATTTTTTTATAAACGATTTTGTTATTTTACTAACGGTTGATAAACTTCTTCTGACTGACAATTTTATATCGTCAGAAAATGTATACATTTCCTAACGATTAGTCGAAAGCGTCTCTAAAGATCATAAAAAATCGTCACTAAAATTCATCGACAATAAAACTGACCGTCTCCGTATTGATTTAATTTTGTAGTGTAATAAATTATATAATACTGTACACATATATAAATCTCATATTTACTTTATTAATATCGTATATATGTGTGTATGTATATATGTACTATTTTTAGTTAATAATTATTTTATTAACATGTATTACTTTTTATTTGTAATGCATCTAAATTATTAACAATTATTGTCAATAAATTATATAAATATACTATATACTTGTGTAAATCCCATATATACTTTCATTAATAATATATATGTATGTATGTATATATGCTATATATGTATTATTTTTAGGGTTTAGAGATAATATTTACTTGTATTACAAATTTTAAAAAACTTATGTAGGCTAATTTATTTTTATGTGAATATATATAAGAATATATGTATGTATGTATGTATAATTTGTTTATTGCTTAGAAGTTTGCTATTAGTTTGACAACATACATATAGATATATATTTTTGTTTATATAATTGAAGTAATAATCAACCCACTAATTTAGAAGTTTGCTATTAGTTTAGCAATATATACCAAAAGTTCAATGTTTTTGTTGGGGGTGTGTGTGTATATATATATTTCAATAATGGATATTGATAAAAATTTGATAGTAAGTTTGAAACATGGTTAGTTATTTATTATATATTTGTATATTAGTTTAATATATATATGTGTGTGTGTATAGAAAAGGATTGTTAAGTCTATATTTATTATTGATTAGTTAGTTATTATACGATTAGTCTAAATTCACTTTATTTATTATTGGTTTTACATGTTTGCTCTTGTCAAACTCATGCATGTTACCAACATTCAATTCTTGTATTAGAAATATGGCTAAGGAAG